>BPUM01000811.1:0-1200000 GCA_020521455.1 Prunus kanzakura
TTTGAAAGTCTTTACTGGCCTTGGGGTGGCCTCGTCTCTGTGGTCAACCGAGATACTGGGGGTTCGTGCCCCCAGTCTATCAAAAACAGCTCTGGTGGCTGGCCGGCGGTCGCACTGCCCGCCGAATTTCTTCACAGTCGGTTGAGAGGGCTCAGCGGCCTTCCTCTTGTTCTCCTGTAGTCTGGGCTGACCGATTCCACCCTTGCATCGGTTGCAAAACACCGGCCCTGGTTCGGCCAACGGGTCCTTTCCTTTCGCCGGCCGCTGAACTTCCCTATATTCGGCCCGAAGCTGGGCATTGACCATGTTGACGACAGGTGGAGGGAATGGCTTGGAGTCAACCTGCATGGCCGCCTTCTCCGGGAACTGAAGCTTCTTTTCGTCTATCAACCTTTTGGATGACGTCTCGCAGGACAACACAGTTGTTGGTGTTGTGAGACCAAGAACTGTGGTACTTGCAGAACGTCTTTCCTTTGAGCTCGTCAGGTTTCGGAAATTTATGTCCGAAGGACAATTTAACCTTTTTCTCGGTCAATAAAAGGTCGAAGATAGCCTCGGCCCTTCGTTTCTCGAGCCGCTAATTTGGCATCGGGAATCTTTGTGCGGCTATTGTCGGCCTTGACAAGTCCTTTGCAGACGAATGGTTTGTCAATGCTGACTTCGGCTGAGCTTTACCTTGGCCTCGCCGCTCTCGGCCACCGCGGAGCCGTCTGCTTCGGCGTAGCCGACGATGGGATTCCTGTAGTAAGTTCCTTTCGAAGCCGTCTTCTTCTGCATTTCTTCCTTCAACAAGGATGCGTATCTGTCCACCTTGTTGATCAAGTCATGCATGTCCCGGAATTCAATCCCCTGGAAACTTTTTCGGGTATTCGAATTCCAGGCCTTCCTCGGCCATTTTGACAAATTCCCTTTCTGGTAGATTTGTTCGGCACCAGTTCCTGCATGTTTGAATCGCTGCAGATAATCGCGAGGTGACTCATCTGAAGCCTGACTCATTCTTGCTAGCTCGGCTACCGTTATTTCTCGGTTGGTTTGATAGAAATGTTTGTGGAATATCTTTTCCATGTCAGACCAATCCCTCACCGAATTTATGAACCATGAGAATGCTGCGCCGGTCAGGGAGTGAACAAATAATCGGAGTTTTTGGGCGTCCGAATCGGCCTCTCCACACTGGGCGTCCTATGTGCCCATCCCCGGAGAATAGCATGAATTCTGGCAACCGATAGTTCCGGGGAAGAGGGGTTCGGTCAATTTCTGGTGGGTACAGCTTTGTATACCTTGGCGCTTCCGGCCGCCTCTGAGCCAGGCCGTCCTCGATCATTCGCCGGACGTCTTCGAACCGAAGCCCTTGGGGGGGTGCCTCTTGTTGGGCCGCAAAAGGCCGTGGGACTTGAACATGGGTCTCGGCCGTTGCGACCGAGCCGGGCGGCACTAGATAAGTGCCATGGGCTGGACCAGGGTGCGTGTGAGTTGCCGTCGGAATGGCCGAACCGTACTGAAGGTGGGAGCCCAACGGTAATAACGACGCCTGCAACGGTGGGGTAACGGTCGAATTACTCTGACCGTATTATTGCGGTGACACCGTGGTCGTGTTACTTGGGCCGGGCTGCGTCTGGACGGCCAAAGTAAGGATTGGGCCGAGCTGCTGGATCGCGGAATGAGTGGGGCTACTTTTCCCTAATGACACGGCCAAAGCATGGAGTGGGCCGTACGCTGTTTCTGCTGGGTAGGTCGGCCCGGGATTTGCCCATGTTGGCTGGGATTGCCCCCAGCTACTCATCAGCGGCTGAGAATGCTGGCCGTAGCCTGACGCTTGGGTGCGGCCAGAGGCGCTGAGGCTGCTGCTTTCGCCGTAAGGCTCAATCCTCTTGCGCTCTTGGCTCCTCTGTCCGGTTCTGGAGGTGTCGCGGACGAGGTCACCGGCATTCTCTCCTGAAAGAGCGTCCGTAGTTCTGAGGAAAATCTGTCCATTGCGGCCATAAAGGATGTCTCTATCCTGTAGGCCTGCTTAGACATCAAATCCTCGACCACTGCTTGCTCTTGTATAGACTCGGCCGTGTGATCCGTCTTCATTGGAACACTGGTCGAGATTCTGACCGCTTGTTCTGTCTCGGCGATATTTATCGGTGAGGTGGACTCAGGAGTCTCGGAAGTCATTTCGACTGTCTTATTCTTGAGCTTCGCCTGTGCCCTAGTTTCCACCACGAGTTTTTGACCCAAAAAAAAAAAAAAAAAAAGTCCCATCGGGCGTGCCAAAAGTGTTGGCAGCGCAAATCTCACGCCCTGGTGCTCCGGGCCGAAGGGATATGCGTCAACACGTGACGTCCTTCTTTTGGATGCGATGCGGTTGTGCACATCGAGAGAGTGATGTGTTTGGATAAAATGGTTAAGTGGTGCACCTGTTCAATTTCGACTTCTAATCAAACAATTGTGGCCGAGAGAAGAACTGATCTCGGCCGTTAGGTTCACGGCCTGAGCTACAAGGCCGTTTAGTGGGTGGTGTTGATGGTGGGTTTTGGGCGGTGCTCCGACGCGTTGCTCGGAGAGTGACGGTCGTATGATATATGGGGTGGACGAGAAAGTAACAGAGATGGTGCTCCGGCGCCTTGAAGATCAAGGGTCGTATGATATATTGATGAATGGATTTTCCTTACAATCTATCACTACTCCTAGGAAAGCAAGTAAAGGTATTGAAAGTGCATTACAGGACATGAAAGACAGGAAAATATAATTTGCTCTGTGGGAGGCTTTTGGTTTGGTGTTTGAACCCTTTGAATGTAGCTCGAGCTTGTTATTTATAGGAAGAGCTCTGGAGGAGTAATCGAGGCTGAAAATCTGCACGGTGGAGCCTGATCAGAGCAAGTGGGTAGTCCAATCGACATTATGGATCGTGAAGCATGGTGGTGTGACCCCATAAATCCCGGTAAATCTCGGCCGCCGCCCTGATCGTGGGTTCTACACCCCTGGCCGTGGAGACGCATTTAATGCTCTGGTGGTGTTGGCTGCGCAAAATCTCACGGCCTGGTTCTCCGGGCCGAGGGGATATGCGCTTAACACGTGGCTTCCTTCTTTTGGATGCGGTGCGGTTGTGCGCGGGCGTGCCAGCACGGTCTACCGTGCGTCGGGGTGTGATGTGGTTTGGATGAGATGGTCAAGTGGTGCGCCTGTTTTGACTCCTAATCATATGATTGTCGCCGAGAGAGGAACTGATCTCGGCCGTCAGGTTCACGGCCTGAGCTACAAGGCCGTTTAGTGGTGGTGTTGGTGGTGGGTTTTGGGCGGTGCAGTTTGAATGTAGTTTGAACTTGGTATTTATAGGAAGAGCTCCTGGATGAGTAATCGAGGCTGAAAATCTGCATGGTGGAGCCTGATCAGAGCAAGTGGGTAGTCCAATCGACATTTGGGATCGTGAAGCATGGTGGTGTGACCCCATAAATCCTGGTAAATCTCGGCCGCCGCCCTGATCGTGGGTTCTGTGCTTCTGGCCGTGGAGACGCATTTAATGCTCTGATAGCTGGTGACCTAATCTCTCAAGCTGTAAGAATTTTTGTAAGAATGTCTGCGCTTAACCACTCTGATTTTTATCACCAAATCCTGACTTTAGTCACTTCCCTTCTTCCCTCGTGCATTAAATGCCATTTTTTGCAGCTAGTGGGTTTTGCTAGTCGGAGGCGTTACTTCATTTAATGAAGCGTGGGACCTTGTTGCCAAGTGGCGATTTAACTTTAATATCTTCGGCCGTGCCTCTTTCGCCCTTCGGCCTCGACCTGTAATACCGCGTTTGCGAGGCCGAGATGATTATGCCTTTGCAGCTTCCCTTTGTGTTTAGGAAGGCAAATGCCCAACGAACCGTCTCAGTTCATGGGCCGGTACTAGGGCCGAGAGAGGTCGTTTCGGCCATTTTACGGCCGAGATTTATTAGGCACAAACAATGTGGTACTAAGTCACTGATGTATCTTACCATGCAATGTATAAAGTGTAAAATATTGTAGTAATTCGTTATATATAAATGATTATGGTGTGTTTAATCTTCTTTCATTAATTACTACATATTTTCTACACTTACAGTGTTTGCCAGCTCGCTATATAATCAACTTAAATCAGTTAAATCCATCATGCAATGCATTTCCTTCCAATTTTTTGTGATAAACTAATAGATATTTGACCAAATAAACATCCTGCAAAGTTTCAATAAAAATTTCCAAGATTTTCTTACAATTTCCGTGGTATTTATTCAATTTTTACCGATCCCGATAATATCCCGATATTTCCATCGACATTTCCGTGTTTTTGGACTTCCGATATTTCCGATACCAACGATATTTTAGACCTTGGTGATGAATAAACTAGAAGTAATGTATTTGAAGCATAAAGTTTGATTCAACAAAACAACAACACAGAACAGTTTACAGCTGAAATCTTGTAATGTATACTTGGAGAGGTTTATATGTATACTATCAATCGTATACTCTCAAGTAACATATACTAGCTGAAACAATTATAAAGATTGAAGTAAGAAAAAACAGTCAGCCATTAAAGATTTAAAGTCATCTTGGGGAAGCACTTATGTGAATGCAATCATTCTCATAACCCTCAAGAATATGAACTTAGGCTGAAAGGAAAGAAACTCTTTCCAGAGTTTTATTCCCACTCGGTTTTTAGTTGAAAAGCATGACTAGTAGGAAGGCATGTGACATCTATTCAGAATGCATGATTTTCCCTTGAAAACCCAAGTCTGTCCAACACGTAGCTTATATAGAGAGTTTTAAAAACATATTTTAATTTAAAGCTACTGTCCTAAGCATTTCAACCAAGGAGCGGTGCAAGACACAAACAGCAAGCTCAAAGAATAAAACAGAAGGCATGTGTTTGTCTTTTTAATAAACCCAAGGAGCCACACTTTGAATCAAGGTCTGAAGAGTGGAATTTAAAAAATAGTTTATAACCCATCTCTTGGAGAAGGAGGTAGACAAGAAGATAACAACCAAGAGGTATGGGTTAAAAACTAATAAACAAATGAAATGCTTGAATCTTTAGAAAACAAAACCATTTGAGAGTAAGTAAATTATTCTCACATGTTTGTCAGCCCTTTTTGGAAGGGAAGGATTAAAAAAGCGTTAAAGCTGAAATAAAGAGAAATGTTGCAGCAAACAGGCAAAAATGAAAGTTGGATCAATACACGTGATGTATTAATCCAGTGAAAATGCATATGAGTTTTACCTTTGGCAGCAACGTGAGGACTGGGATGATCTTCAATCTATTTCAGGCTTAACCTCTAATCTATCTTAGAAACTAAGAATTAATACAATGGTTTTGTAAAATTACAAGAGAAGAGCCAAACTTAAAAATACAATCCTTTCACTCTGTTTACATTCAACTGCCACAAGTCGTTAGGTAGGTTTGAATCGGTGGGGGAGGTATCGTCTGCTTTTCTCTTGCTTTTTGTGACCAACTTCTCTTCTTTGGCTATCAAACTAAACTCTACAACAAAATCTGCTAAAGCCTAAGCTTTTATGGCAGTCTTCGACCGGTAGAAGAGGTCGTATTGACTGAGTTCGATAGCCCATTTCATGAGTCATTGAGAAGCGTCGGGGCTATGGAGGATCGATCTCAAAGGAAATTCTGTCATGAAAATTATCCGGTGAGCTTGATAGTATGGCCTTAGTTTTCTCGCGAAAACCACAAGCGAAAAAATGAGCTTCTCCATTTTCGGATAGCTAGTCTATGCATCGAGGAGAGCTTTTGAAGTGTAGAATACCGGATATTGTGCCCCCAGATCTTCTCATATGAGAGCTGAGCTGACAGCTGAGTCGAACACTACCAGGTAGATGTACAAGTCTTCACCTGGTACCGATTTTGAGAGTATGGGCGGTGAAGTGAGGTAGGTTTTCAAGTTTTGAAAATCAACTTCGCACTCGTCATCCCACTTGTCTTTGTGTCCTTTCTTCAAGGCTTTGAAGAATGGCCTGCACTTGTCGGTAGATTGATAGGCTTTTTAGTACCTGTGCAAACAGGGTTAAAACTCCCACAAAACTTGCAAGAATGACAAGGTTATTGTAGTATAAATGATTCTCGCAAGGTCGTTCTCCGCAGGGATTATTAAATAACTTGTATCAAACCAAATTCTAATTAATTATTGTAAAAGAGAAATTTGAGATGTTTGATTTGAAGACCTTAAATTAAAATGAATTTAACTAATAAAATAAGGCAATATGCAAACTTAAACTAAGGGCAAGGGAAACAGTTGTGTTTTTAGAAATCAAATTAAGAAAGCACTAGGGATCCGCCGTCACCTTAACAATTCTATATAGTTCTCCCAATTACTTATGACCTATACATGCATATTTCGAAGGTTAGGTATTCCTAATATATGCCTACTTGGACCCCCAACATAGAGCGTATATCACACATGCAATCCGTCTGTGGTATTCAGATCAAATCTAAACATACATGACTCATTAAGTTCTGTGAAACCTTTTGAAAAACCAGGCAACCCTTAAGACGTGGTATTCATCCTAAGTGAACTTGCACATATTAATCACAAGAAGCCTTCGTCAATTTCAGGGACCGACCTCCGACCAAAACTGCATCAAATTACTTTTCTAAACATCCTAATGGTGATCAAGCATCAAGACACTTAGATAGTTTAACCCAGTGATGAATAATTCGAAAACCTGCATGCATATAATCATAAGCAAATTGGACAGAAACTACATATTCTTGCTAAGGCTCGTGGCCTCACCCTAGCAAAAGAGAGTTAGTTACGCATGTTCATAATAAAAATAATCAAGTTCTTCATTAAAATAATAAAGATCGAAAACACCTTGAAGTAGAAGTTCTTCCAAAACCCTAGCAAAAGTCACATTCAAAAACCAAAAGAGAAGTCCTAAAATTTGCTGTGAAAAATAACTTAAATACCTCCTAAAACCTAGCTGCCCAATCCCCACAAGGAAACTCGGTTAAAATAAGATAATACTAGGATATAAAATCCAAATTGGATTAGGAGAATCTGCCCCCAATCTGCCCAGCCACGTTTTGGCCTCAAATCTGCTCCAAATCCAGCCCAATATAGCTCGTTTTAAAGATAAAAACGTTCCAAACACTTCTCCAGAAGGCCACGAATCCATCAGAGGTCATCTCGGGCTCCAAAAACGCCATAAAATCCCAAAACGTCACTTTCCAGCACTGCACACTGCTCCTTTATTTTATCTCCAGAAAATAACCGCTTGGTAGAAAAGTCTGAAATTTTGATACGATCAAGCCAAGTGACTCACGAACGTCCTCCAACTAGAATTACTCCAAAATTCATCCATTTGATTATGTTTTGCTCCAGAGGAAGTCAAAAGTCCTATATTGGAAATATAATTCAAAGTATCAAAATTCTTCCAAAATATTAACCAAAATATATTAAGAATGGGGTTAAATATATAATATAAAATATGCCCATCATAGATCTCGAGAGTGTCTGCCGCGCAAATCTCACGGCCTGGAGTTCCAGGCCGAGGGGATATACGTTGACACGCGGCTTTCTGCTTTTGGGTGTGGTGCGGTTGTGCACGGGCGTGCCAGCACGGTCTACCGTGCGTCGAGATTGTGGATGTGAATGGAAGTGGTCAAGTGGTGCGCCTGTTTGGACTTGCCTTCTGATTAAACGATTGTAGCCGAGAGAGGAACTAATCTCGGCTGTCAGGTTCACGGCCTGAGCTACAAGGCCGTTTAGTGGTGGTGTTGATGGTGGGTTTAGGGCGTTGCTCCGGCGCGCTGCTCAGTGAGCGGCGGTCGTATGATATATGGGGTGAATGAGCGAACAACAAAGATGGTGCTCCGGCGCCTTGAAAATCAAGGGTCGTATGATATATTGATGAATGGATTTTCCTTATAGTCTAACACTACTCCTAGGAAAGCAAGTAAAGATATTGAAAGTGCATTACAGGAAAATATAAGTTGCTCTGTGGGAGGCTTTGCTTTGGTGTTTGAACCATTTGAATGTAGCTTGAGCCTTGTATTTATAGGAAGAGTTCCTGGATGAGTAATCGAGGCTGAAATCCTGCATAGTGGAGCCTGATTAGCGCAAGTGGGTAGTCCAATCGACATTTGGGATCGTGAAGCATGGTGGTGTGACCCCGTGAATCCCGGTGAATCTCGGCCGCCGCCCTAATCGTGGTTTCTGCACAACTGGCCGTGGGGACGCATTTATTGCTCCGATAGTTAGTCACCCAATCTCTCAAGTTGCAAGAATTCTTGTGAGAATGTCTGCGTCTAATCACTCTGCTTTCTGTCGCCAAATCCTGACTTCCATCACTTCCCACCTTCCCTCGTGCATTAAATGCTTATTTGTGGCTAGTGGGTTTGCTGCAATAAACAGAGGCACTACTTCATTAAATGAAGCGTGGGACCCTGCTGCCACTTGATGATCTGACTTTAATATCTTTGGCCGTAAAATTGTTTGGCCTCGGGCTCGGCCTATAATCTAGGCCGAGAAGATCGTGCCTTAGCAACTTTTCTTTTGCTTTCAGGAAGGCCGAACATCTTGGCCAAACGCCGCGTTTAGTCCTTCGAGCGAGTGCCAGGGCCGAGGAAAAGGGGCGCCTTCGGCCAGTTCATGGCCGTGATTTATCAGGCACAAACAGAGAGCTGCTGCTCTACTCGTTAGACTTTGTATCTACTTTGTTGTGGCAGTTGACTTCATGTTGAGTATAGCATTGATTTGATTTTGTTTGTACCTAATCAGTCACGGCCAGAAACTGGCCGAGGGAGCTCTTTTTCTCGGCCCTAGTACTTATTCGTGGAACCAAAACGCGGCGTTTCGCCGAGATACTTGGCCTTCCTGAAGACAGAAGAAAAGTTGCTAAGTCACAATTATCTCGGCCTCGATTATAGGCCGAGGCCGAGGCCGAAAAAAAATTGCGGCCAAAGATATTAAAATCAGATCGTCAAGTGGCAGCAAGGTCCCACGCTTCATTTAATGAAGTAGTGCCTCTGTTTATTGCAACAAACCCACTGGCCAAGAATAGGCATTTAATGCATGAGGGAAGGTGGGAAGTGACTGAAGTCAGGATTTGACGACAGAAAACAGAGTGATTAGACGCAGACATTCTCACAAGAATTCTTGCAGCTTGAGAGATTGGGTGACTAACTATCAGAACAATAAATGCGTCCCCACGGCCAGTTGCACAGAAACCACGATTAGGGCGGCGGCCGAGATTCATCGGGATTCATGGGGTCACACCACCATGCTTCACGATCCCAAATGTCGATTGGACTACCCACTTGCTCTGATCAGGCTCCTCCAGGAACTCTTCTTATAAATACAAGGCTCAAGCTACATTCAAAGGGTTCAAACACCAAACCAAAGCCTCCCACAGAGCAACTTATATTTTCCTGTAATGCACTTTCAATATCTTTACTTGCTTTCCTAGGAGTAGTGTTAGTTTGTAAGGAAAATCCATTCATCAATATATCATACGACCCTTGACTTTCAAGGCGCCGGAGCACCATCTCTGTTAAAAGTCAAGTCCAAACAGGCGCACCATTTCACCACTTCCATCCAAACCACACCTCGACGCACGGTAGACCATGCTGGCACGCCATCGCACAAACGCACCACATCCAAAAGCAGGAAGCCGCGTGTCAACGCATATCCCCTCGGCCCGGAACACCAGGCCGTGAGATTTGCGCGGCAAACACTTTTGGCACGCTCAGTGGGACCCTTGTCAAAAAACTTATGGTGGAAACCATGGCACAGGCAAAGCTAAAAAACAAAGCAGTCGAAATGACTCCTGAGACTCCTGAGTCCACGTCACCAATCACCGAGACCAAAGATTCGATCGGGATCTCGGCCAGCGTTCCAATAACGATGGATCGCTCGGCCGAGTCCATGCAGGAACAAGCAGTAGTGGAGGAATTGATGTCCAAGCAGGCTTACAGGATAGAGACATCCTTTATGGCCGCAATGGACAGATTCTCCTCGGAGCTGCGAACGCTTTTCCAAGAGAGGATACCGGTAACCTCGCCCGCGACGCCTCCCAGAGCCGGACAAAGAAGCCGAGAGCACGAAAGGGTCGAAACTTGCGACGACAATAGTAGCCTCGACGTCTCTGGCCGACCTATACTTTGGCCGACCAATACTTTGGGCGGGGTAGACCTGCGTTATCTACGATCCAGCATCTCGGCCCGACCCATACTTTGGCCGACCAAGCACGATCCGGCCAGAATAACATGACTGAAGCATTACCACAGCAATGCGAGCAAAAAGGCTTGACCACTGCATTACCAGTGCAAATACACGGTCCGGCCGTTCCAACAACAACGCAGACGCACTTGGATTCCCAGCCCGTGGAGATTCAACGGAACCAGGTGGCCGTACCTCGACGGCCGGCGAACCAGGCGTATCTCGGCCAAACCCACGGTGTCCCTCTGAAACGGCCCGACATGGTTGCAGTGGCCGAGTCCCTTGCTCAAACGGCCCGGTAGGTGAAGCTGCGAAACGATGACCAACAGGCGATACCCCCTCGAGGGATTCACGTCAGCGATACCTGGTATGTGACCAAGGACGGCCCGGTTCAGCGACGGCCGAGGGCACCGGGGTGCACAAAACCGTACCTATCAGGAAAACCCATGGTTTGGCGCAATTTATTCCCTAAGGTTTCTTGGGCTCGCCGCGACTCACAAAGCTCGGCCGTGGATACATCTCTTTATGTCTTGGCCGACGGCCATGACACTAATAAACCATTAAAACCAGAGGTTCGTTTTCTTCAGGATGTCAAGCAACATGGCCGAGAGAAGAACTACTCGCAAATAATGCCCAGGAGTTCCGAGAACTCAGAACAGTCGAAACTCGACGCCTACGACTCTGCGAAAGTCCAAAAGAAGATGGCGCCGAGGACTTACGACAAAAAAGTCAAAAAGCAGAAAAGAGGAAGGTAGGCGAACGAGCTAAACAAAAGGCACGGCCAACGTATAAAAGAGGAAAGTATGCATGTAGTCTTTCAGAAAAGAAGGCCCTTGCCTTGCATTTAGATAAAAGGGGCATCACTTACAAAAAGAGAACGGCCGGTTATGGCCGAAGTAACATATACTTATATGTCTGTAGTCATCAACTAAAGGGAAAATATGTGTAAATAAAATAAAATGTATGTGGTTATTTATTACATTCCAAAAGAGAGAAAGGAGAAGATAGTTAAAAACGACCGCTCATCGCCTGCCTAGACCCCTTCACTAAACATCCCCCAGATCAGGCAGGTGATCCTTCTCCAAGCAATGTCCCCGCCATCGATGTCTGCTTGCCACCTTGCCCGAATCAGCTTCCGCTCGGCCAGGGCCTTCTTCGTCTCGGTCACGGCTTTGAGAATTTGTTTGGCCGAGGACTTCAGTTCGTGCCCGGTCACGACCGCACCATCTCGGCGCTGGAGGATGAGGTCTCGGCGAGCCTGGAGTTCGGCAATCTGGGCCTCAACCTGCGCAAGCTCTTCATTCTCTCGCTGAATAACGAGGTCATTCTCTTTCAATCGGGCCATTGCAGGTTGGACTTTCTCTTTGATCTCCACCAGGTCTTGCTCGAGCGAGCTTCCCTCGGCCATCCTCGTCACGGCTTCAGCATACCGGCCGATCATTTCCTCGCCTTCGGCCAGACGGGCTTACAATTCATCCAGCTGAGCCGAGTCTAGCAGACCAATCGCCATGGCCGTAACCAGGCAGGATCTGAACTCCATGAGCGCCCCAACAGCAGTCATCTGTTGAACCCCAAGGAGAAGGAATTCTCGGAGCCGTTCGACAACGGTCTTGGAATCCTCGTCCAGAGGAGCCGACGCCGAGCTACCTCCTTCCTCATGGTGGCTAGCGTATAGCTCCTCAAGATCATCAGAAGAGGTGGCCTCCTGAACATGAGAAAGAGTTTGGGTAAGAAGCAATCAGCTAGCACATAAAGGAATAACAAGAGGGATTGGATACTCACGGCGAGTAAAAGATCGGTCCTGGCCGCCGAAGTAGTCCGCAGCAGACTCGGCACACTCACGACCGTGGCCCCAGTTACCGCCGGCTCGGCCACGACCATCGAATCCTGGGACGACGGCGCAAGGGGCATGGCCGCGGCAACCATGGACAGCGGTAGTGATGACTGAGTAGGCTGAAAACATAAATTCGGTCGGAAGTATAATGCAGTTCTAAAAAAGGATCGATAAAGACAAGTATAAGGAAAGCGGACTCTTACCGAGCGGAAGGCGATGCCACTTGGGCGACGAGGGGCGAACGGCGATGGCTCAACAGGCGCGTCCGCAGCGGCCTCTTCGGTTGCCTCCTCAGCGGCCTCTTCAATGGCCACTTCGGCAGACTCCTCAGCGATCTCCTCAGCGGCTTCCTCGGCGAGCTCTTCGGTCACCTCTTCGGCAGTCTCCTCGGCAGGCGGCACTTCTGCGGCCGCGATCTCAGCATCCAACACCTCGGCCACTTCCTCGGCAACGACTGCCTCCTCAACCGCCGCCTCTGCGACTCCCACCTCCTCGACCACCATATGGGCGACGGCCACTTCCTCTACATACGGCACCTCGGCCGTAGCCTCCCCCTCGACTACTGCCACCTCCTGAGGGAAGAACTAGGTTACCAGAATGCACGAAAGAAAAGAGGAGGTGATTAGAGAATAAAGAAAGGAAAAGGGAGGCCAGGGAGAAGTACTTACGGTCGCAGGGGGGGCCTCACTCACAAACGCAGGAGGGACTTCCTCCTCACCTCCGCCCTCCGAGAAAGTGAAAAGGGTCCTCTTCCTCGGCCGCTGCGGGGTCGCCATCTAGGCCAAGAATGCAGCATGCTCAACTTCGCCGAGGGGGGCGATGACGTCGTCTTCGGCACTGTCCTCCACTCCGAAATTGCTGTAGAAGCTGGAGTAGTTGAGCATGTTCTTCGCCTTGTTCCCGGCGAGTCTCGTAAGAGTAGGCCACATGGTTTTAAAACTCCCTTCCACCTCAGGAGCGACGAGGGCGGCGTTTACTTCCACGCCGAGAGGGGACAGGCCGAACAAGGCGGCCATGTCTAGAATGGTCGGCATCATCATGCCGAACTGAAAGTTCATGGTGTTGGTGGCCGATGACCAGAAGCATAAGGTCGCGGCCAAAAGCGACCGATCCATGACGAGCGGCCGATCAAACAGCTTGATCAAGTGATAGATGCCTTGATCTTTCCATTGTTGACCGAAGAAGTGCTCCATCCTCGGCAGCCACTTTTCCCAGTCCGGAGTCACGGTTGGCCACTGCTGCTGCGGCCTGATAACGTTCCAATCCTGGAAGTCCCCCCCGTCAAAGGCCGAGAGATCCACCAGATTGTTCTTCAAATGGGCCACGAGCCTCTCTGGCATTCCGCCATCAATGGAGGGGCCGAGGACACAGGAATCGGTGGCAGTGCCACCATCATCAGCCCAAGGCGTGAGGATGTTGGGAAGGACCGAGCCCTGGATGTCTCGGCAAATAGCCTCGAACTCAATATGGAAGGTTTGGGACCGAACTTCGGCAGATATGGAGGTACTGGAGGCCATTAGAGCAGGTTTAAGATGAGTGTTTTAAAGGGGGAGATGCGAAAAAGGCAAGGAACGTGAAGAACACTGGAAGGAAGTCCTGAAGAGGGGTGAGAGTTTGTGGGTTCTGGAAAGGGCGAAACCCAAGGGTAGAAGAGTCACAAGTTCAGGCGGGATTTCCTGGTAAACCTGAAGGTTCGAGGGTTTGGTAGTTTTGAAGTTTTTGAGAGAAGGGTTTTTTACAAAGCTTGGGCGTCTGAGAATTCTGAAAGCATAAAGAGAAAGCAAGGGAGTCTGGGTTTTTATATTGGCGCTAGAATTCGAAACGAAAGGGCGTGTCTCTCTCGAGAGACGTAACATTCTGTCAGCACACTCAACAAGCGTAATGACGTGTCAAAAGCCTAGAGGCCGTCGTTTCCTCTGACAAAACGAAGCGACGCCCTGGGCAATGATGGCCTACACGACGTGCCTGAAACATTAAATGCGCCGATTGACCTGCGCATTTAATGCCCCAGTTGTCAATCACTTCAGGAGGAATACTAAGGGTCCATCCCTTGGAATCCATTCGACCCCTACTCATACCGAGACCGAAGAATCCAGGGATGTGGGGGCAATGTTTGTACCTAATCAGTCACGGCCAGGAACTGGCCGGGGGAACTCTTTTTCTCGGCCCTAGTACTTATTCGTGGAACCAAAACGCGGCGTTTCGCCGAGATACTTGGCCTTCCTAAAGACAGAAGAAAAGTTGCTAAGTCACGATTATCTCGGCCTCGATTATAGGCCGAGGCCGAGGCCGAACAAAATTGCGGCCAAAGATATTAAAATCAGATCGTCAAGTGGCAGCAGGGTCCCACGCTTCATTTAATGAAGTAGTGCCTCTGTTTATTGCAGCAAACCCACTGGACAAGAATAGGCATTTAATGCATGAGGGAAGGTGGGAAGTGACTGAAGTCAGGATTTGACGACAGAAAACAGAGTGATTAGACGCAGACATTCTCACAAGAATTCTTGCAGCTTGAGAGATTGGGTGACTAACTATCAGAACAATAAATGCGTCCCCACGGCCAATTGCGCAGAAACCACGATTAGGGCGGCGGCCGAGATTTACCGGGATTCATGGGGTCACACCACCATGCTTCACGATCCGAAATGTCGATTAGACTACCCACTTGCTCTTATCAGGCTCCACCATGCAGATTTCAAGCCTCGATTACTCCTCCAGGAACTCTTCCTATAAATACAAGGCTCAAGCTACATTCAAAGGGTTCAAACACCAAACCAAAGCCTCCCACGGAGCAACTTATATTTTCCTGTAATGCACTTTCAATATCTTTACTTGCTTTCCTAGGAGTAGTGTTAGTTTGTAAGGAAAATCCATTCATCAATATATCATACGACCCTTGACTTTCAAGGCGCCGGAGCACCATCTCTGTTATTCGCTCATCCACCCCATATATCATACGACCGCCGCTCACTGAGCAGCGCGCCGGAGCACCGCCCTAAAACCACCATCAACACCCCCGTCAAACGGCCTTGTAGCTCAGGTCGTGAACCTGCCGGTCGAGATTAGTTCCTCTCTCGGCCACAATCGTTTGATTAAAAGTCAAGTCCAAACAGGTGCACCATTTCACCACTTCCATCCAAACCACACCTCGACGCACGGTAGACCGTGCTGGCACGCCCGCGCACAAACGCACCACATCCAAAAGCAGGAAGCCGTGTGTCAACGCATATCCCCTCGGCCCGGAACTCCAGGCCATGAGATTTGCGCGGCAGACAGATTCGGATGTGCCTCAATTCCTCTTTGGGTGACTAAGTATCCCAGGAATCGGCCGAACGAGACTCCAAATGTGCATTTGCTTGAGTTCAACTTCATGTTGTATTTTCGGAGCAGGTTGAATGCCTCGGCAAGGTTTGTGATGTGGTCTACTCGCTGGGGAGCTTTGACTAACATGTCGTCTACGTAGACCTTCATAGTCTAACCGATTTGCTCTTTAAAAATTTTGTTTACCAGCCTTTGGTAGGTTGCTCCGGCATTCTTCAGCCCAAAGGGCATGACTTTGTAGCAGTATGTACCTCTTTTGATAATGAAGGAGGTCTTTGCCTTGTCGTCTTCTTGCATCATGATTTGATTATAGCCGGATTAGGCGTTCATGAAGCTTATTAGATGATTACCGAAAGTTGAATCGACGAGTTGATCAATTCTTGGCAGTGGAAAGTTGGCTTTAGGGCATGCCTTGTTGAGGTCGGTGTAGTCTACGCACACTCTCCACATGCCTTTATCTTTCTTTGCTACTAGAACAACGTTCGCCAGCCATTCTGCATAGGAGACTTCTTCAATGAAACTAGCAGCTAGGAGCTTCTCGGCTTCAATGATGGCAACTCGCTCGGGGGAGAAGTTGCGTCTCTTCTGCACTATAGGCTTGATAGCTTGGTTGACTTGTAGGCAATGGCAGATGAACTGGGAATCGATATTTGGCATGTCGGATGGCGACCATGCAAATACGTCTTTGTTGTTCTGGAGGAAGGCTGCAAGCTCTGTCTTTTCCTCCTGGCTTAGGCACGAGCCGATCCGCGCTTTTCTCTTTGGCTTGTCAAGATCAAGGGGTACTAGCTGGACATCCTCTTTGGGCTTCCATCCTTCTTCAGGAGAGACCTCCAGATGAATTCCCTTGACTTGGTCCTGATTCTTTGATTGCTATTGTGGAGTAGTTATTCCCTTTCCTTTCTGGTCTGCTCGGCCATTAGGAACGAGATTTTCTTTCTCCTCTGCTTGTTCTACTCCGTTTAGATATGCTTGATTCACAGGGAGGAACTGTGTTTGCTTGCTTCTCTTTAGCCCTTGAGCTGAGCATTTCCTCACCATTGCATGATCGCTGTTGATCTAGCTGACAGCGCCCCCAGGGATTGGAGTTGATCTTACTGATCCATGGTCTGCCCAAAATGCCATTGTAGGGTGAGACTTCATCAATGACCATGAACATTTGTGAGCTGATTACAGGTAGGGAGTATACGTCGAGATTTATCGTGCCTACAATAACTATTGTCGCGCCATTAAAGCCGGTTAGTGACCTGGCTGATTTATTGATCTTTGTTTCTAAGCCCATCTGTTGGATGACTGCCAATTGTAGGATATTGGTTGCGCTGCCCTCATCTGCATGGATTCGATCGACCATGGCCTAAGCGATTTGAATGCTGATGACAAGGGTGTCGTTGTGTGGCAGATCAAAGCCGATTAGATCTTTCTTTTGGAAGCCGATCACGGGATTGTTTGTGCCTAATAAACCACGGCCGTGAAAACGGCCGTGGGAATAACTCTCCTCGGCCTCAAGCTGAAACACAGCGTTTTGTCAGGGTGTTTGGCTTTCCAGAGAAAAAATGAGGAAAATCACCAAGGCATGGTTATCTCGGCCAAGGTTATAGGCCGAGGCCGAGATCGAGCGAGGTCACGGCCAAAGGCATTAAAGTCAGATCGTCACGTGACAGCAGGGTCCCACGCTCCATTTAATGAAGCAAGGTCTCTGTTTATTGCAGCAAACCCACTGGCCAAGAATGAGCATTCAATGCGCGAGGGAAGGTGGGAAGTGATTGGAGTCAGGATTTGGTGACAGAAATCAGAATGATTAGACGCCAACATTCTCACAAAGCTCTTTGCAGTTTGAGAGATTAGGTAATTGGCTATCAGAGCAATAAATGCGTCTCCACGGCCAGAAGCGTAGAACCCACGATCAGGGCGGCGGCCGAAATTCACCGGGATTCATGGAGTCACACCACCATACTTCACGATCCCAAATGTCGATTGGACTACCCACTTGGTATAATCAGGCTCCACCATGCAGATTTTCAGCCTCGATTATCCCTCCAGGAGCTCTACCTATAAATACAAGACTCAAGACCACTTTCAAAGGGTTCAAACACCAAACAAAAGCCTCCCACGGAGCAACTTATATTTTCCTGTAATGCACTTTCAATATCTTTACTTGCTTTTCTAGGAGTAGTGTTAGTTTGTAAGGAAAATCCATTCATCAATATATCAAACGACCCTTGATTTTCAAGGCGCCGAAGCACCACCCTTGTTGTTCGCTCACTCACCCCGTATATCATACGACCGCCGCTCTTCGAGTGGCGCGCCGGAGCACCGCCCCAAAACCCACCAAACACCACCACTCAACGGCCTTGTAGTTCAGGCCGTGAACCTTACAGCCGAGACTAGTTCCTCTCTCGGCTACAATCGTTTGATCAGAAGACGAGTTCAGACAGGCGCACCATCTAAACACTATCGACACCTCAAACATCTCGACGCACGGTAGACCGTGCTGGCACGCCCGCGCACAAACGCACCCCGTCCAAAAGCAGGAAACCGCGTGTTCAATGCAGATCCCCTCGGCCCGGAACCCCAGGCCGTGAAATTTGCGCGGCAGACACTTTTGGCACGCCCAGTGGGACCACTTGTCAAAAAACTTATGGTGGAAACCAGGGCACAAGCAAAGCTCAAGAACAAAACGGTCGAAATGACTTCTGAGACTCCTGAGTCCACACCACCAATCACCGAGACCGTACATTCGGTCGGGATTTCGGCCAGCATCCCGGTGACAACGGATCGCTCGGCCGAATCCATGCAGGAGCAAGCGGCAGTGGAGGAAATGATGTCCAGACAGACCTATAGGATAGAGACATCCTTCATGGCCGCAATGGATAGGTTCTCTTCGGAGCTGCGGACGCTTTTTCAAGAGAGGATGCCGATAGCCTCACCGGCGTCACCTCCCAGAGCAGGTCAGGGGAGCCGAGGGTGGGAAAGAATCGAGCCTTACGGCGAAGGCAGTAGCCTCGGCGCCTCGGCTCACCCCCAAGCATCAGGATACGGCCAGCACTCAGTGCCGCCGATAAATAGTTGGGGGCAGTCCCAGACCACGTGGGTAAGTCCCGGGCCAACCTACTCAGCAGAGATAGTGCGTGGGCCGCTCCATGCTTTAGCCGTGTCATTAGGACACAGCAGCCCTGCACATCCTACGATCCATCCACTCAGCCCAGTTCATACCGCGGCCGTCCATACCCACCCTGGTCCAAATAACGCGGCCGTTTCATTATCACAACAATACGGTCAGAACAATACGACTGTTTCACCATCATCACAGGCGTCGTTATTATCGCCAGGCACCCACCTCCATTATGGGTCGGCCATCCCAGCTTCAACGCACACGCCCCTGGTCCAAACCCACGGCGCTCACTTGGCGTCAACCAACTCGGTTATTCAGACCGAGCCCCTTGGTCAAGCGGCCACGCAGGCTAGGCCACACAACGACGGGCATCAGGTCCCACGACCGAATGCGGCCCAGCAGGAGGCGCCGCATCAGGGGCTCCGATTCGAGGACATCCGGCGGATGATCGAGGACGGCCTAGCCCAGAGACGGCCGGACATGCCAAGATATACTCGGCCATACCCGCCAGAAATCGACCGAGTCCTTCTCCCCCGGAATTATCGGTTGCCTGAATTTATGTTATTCTCCGGGGATGGGCAGGCCACATCCATTGAACACATAAGCCGTTTTACGGCCCAGTGTGGAGAGGCCGATTCGGACGCCCAGAAGCTCCGTTTATTTGTCCATTCTTTGACCGGCGCCGCATTCTCTTGGTTTATAAACCTCCCACCAAACTCAATAAGGGATTGGTCTGATATGGAAAGAGTATTTCACGAACACTTCTATCAGGCCAACCGAGAAATAACGGTCGCCGAGCTGGCAAGGATGAGCCAAGCATCGGACGAATCACCTCGTGATTACCTACAACGATTCAAGACCTGTAGGAATTGGTGTCGCACGAACCTACCAGAGAGAGAGTTCGTCAAAATGGCCGAGGAGGGATTAGAGTTTGAATACCGGAAGAAATTTCAGGGGATCGAGTTCCGGGACATGCATGACCTGACCAACAAAGTGGACAGGTATGCATCCTTGTTGAAAGAGGAGATGCAGAAGAAGGCGGCTTCGAAAGGGACTTATTACAGAAATCCCATTGTCAGCTATGCCGACACAGACGACTCCACAAGGGTCGAAGGTGACGAGGTAGAGATGAGTTCGGCCGAAGTTAGCATAGACAAACCCTTCGTCTGCAAAGGGCTTGTTAAAACTGACAACAGCCGTACGAAAATTCCTGATGCTAAATTCTCAACACGGGAAACGAAGGCCTACACTTTTGATCTAACGAGGGCTGAGGCTATTTTCGACCTGTTATTGGCCGAAAAAATGGTCAAATTATCTTTCGGCCACAAAATTCCGAAACCCGAAGAGCTCAAAGGGAAGACGTTTTGCAAATACCATAGTTCTTGGTCTCACAATACCAACAACTGTGTTGTCCTGCGAGATGTCATTCAGAAGTTGATTGATGAGAAGAAGCTTCAATTCCCAGAAAAGGCGGCCATGCAGGTTGACTCCAAGCCGTTTCCCCCACCTGTTGTCAACATGGTCGACGCCCAACTACCAGCCGGGCATGGCGGAACTCGTTGGGTGACAAAAGGGAAGGGGCCATTGACCGAACCAGAGCCATTGTTGTGCGAGCATTGCAAACATGAGATCAGTCAGTCCAGGCCGCAGGAAAACAAGAGGAAGGCCGTCGAGCCGTCACAGCCAGCCGTAGGGAAGTTTGGCGGTCAGTATAGAGGACGGTCGGCCGGCGGGTCGGTTTTTGAACGATTGGGAGCGCAAGCCTATGGTGCCTCGGTAGGCCCTGTGGATGAGGCCGGTCCTAGATTGCTAAGGACTTTCAAGCCACCAGTTATGCATGACGGCCGTTGGTATCATTCATGGCCTGGGGGCAGAGCCGAACCACTGACAAAAACTCAGCTGAGAAGAATGCAGAGACAAGTTCAGCAGGCCAGGATGCAGACGGCCGAGACCGAAGCCTCGAAACGACAGAGAGAAATCACGGCTGCAGACGGGCCGTCATCTGAATCGATTGTGTCCCCCACGGCGACGGCGCCCAAAAACAAGCCTTGGAGGACCTGGCGCGCTACGGGGAACAAAGGTCCCTTCGGACCCTTGCCCATTTTGGTCCAGCCAAGGGCCGCGATCGAGAAGAAATCTGGCGAAGGTGTCGTCACCATCTACCGCGAGAGAAATTCTCCCTTTTCGACCGACGGTTTGGCCATTCTGAAAGAATTTCATGAGGACCATTCGGCCATAGATCTGTACGGCATGACCCCTGAGAACCGAGAAATTGTGGAGTTAGCCCTGAGAAATACGAAGGCAGAGGCACTTCTCATCACCCGCAGCTCTGATTCGGCCATTAAGGCCGTATACCAGGCAAATAGAGAGGCCAGAGCGAAGAGTCTGCCGAGCTACCAACCCAACCTCGGCAGATTGGAGGCCGATGCCCCTTTTGGTAATGGCGATTTACAGTATCTCCGCCAGTATTTTTCGGTAACTCCGGCGGATACTATCTTTGGCCTGACAACTGAGGAGAGAGCCCGGGTGAACCGCCTGGACGATTACTTGACATCTAGGGACACCTTGGCAAACGCTAGACGGGCCCTTAAAGAGGGGGTCGAGGCCTCGGAACCCTCTGAAACCGAAGCACCCGCGGTCGATATCCCGGGGACAGCAGGGCCCATAATTGAGGGCTTCGGTGATCCTTTCTTCGGGCATGAGGCCGAAGATGACCCCACCTTAGGGATCTCAGACGGAGAATATGAGGGGATCCTAAGGATGGCCGAGGAAGAGGTCTTCGCCGAAGACGGCCATGAGGCCGAAGACGGAGCTGGCCGGGGGAACCCACTGGAGCAAGAGGAGTTCAGCATCAACATGGTCTTGGTGCTGCCATCCGAATTTTCAGCACCTGGGGGACAGATAAACGGCCTGGATGATGACGTGGCCGAGGAGCAGCTTGGTCAGAGGCCGAAAACAAAAGAAGAATTGTTGGCCGTGGCTTTTAACGAGGTCATACCCAGAGACGAGCCGAACAAATATCGACACCTCAAACCATTATATGTCTCGGCTCATATTGAGGGAGTGCCCGTGTCCAAAGTTTTCGTCGACTGTGGGGCGACGGTCAACATCCTTCCGTATTCCTTAATGAAGAAGCTGGACAAGTCGAAAGAAGACCTCTTCCCCAGCGATGTTGTCATGAGTAGCTTCGTCGGTGACAAGTCCAAAACTATTGGCGTGTTGCCGTTAAAAATTACCGTAGCCGACCAGACGAGGGTCGCGGCTTTCTACGTGGTTGAGTCCAGCGTCGACTACAACATATTGCTCGGCCGCGACTGGATCCACCAATCTGGGTGCATACCGTCTTCTCTCTTCCAACTATTATTCTTTTGGGACGGCCAAAAGGTGTCTATACACCCGGCCGACGAAAAACCTTTCGAGGCCAATGCCGTTCAGGCTCGGATTTACGACGACGATGTTGGGTGGGTGTTGCATTCCTAAAAGGACACAAATTAATGTGCAAACAACCAATTAAAAAATACCCGCAAGTGCACGAATCTATTGAGGTATAGATTATGTAAGTACGGGGTCGATCCCACGAAGAACTTGTCGGCTTCCTATAAGTTCTAATTTGAGTATGCAAGGAACACTTAATTGACACACCACAAATGCACAAATGCAAAATGGAAACTAAAAATGAATAAAGAAGTATAAAAGAAATGAAACAACACAAGAAAACTAAACAAAAACACAAACAGCATTTTCTATCGCCATTTTATCACCACTTTATCACCCGTGAACAGTGAAAAATCTCGTTTTTGGGCAGAGTCGTTTTCTCTGTTTTTCAGTTTCGACCTCTGTCCAGTGTTTTGCCTATAACTTTCCAACCGTTTATCCAAATTCACGTTCTTTATACGGTTGGAATCATCACAGAAAATGCAAGAACACAACGCGGACCAAAAGTCCAAAACAATTACGGAAACAAACAAAATTCAGTAACAAAGACACATAACGTGTCTAACACACAACTCACACACACATTGGGGGGGGGGTTTTTGATTTGGTTCAAGTGACCTATTTCTATTGCATGAAAGTAAATGGACCTTGAATTTAAATGAGAATAGCAGAGATGAAATATCAAAGAGTGGAATTAAAATGTAACAAACACTAGGGTTTCGGAATCCACCCTAAACAATTCTACCTATGTTCATGAATACTCAAGTGATGAACTCTAAACGTGTTGATGAAAATGTTCGCAATCAAGACCATGGGTCGTGGCTCAAGATGCATTGATTCTCTCTAATATACGTAAAGTGCATGGTTCGTGCTACAATACTTGTGCCCTCCTCATAACCGAACCTAGGTATGGTTCGTACTTCGATTCAATTACAAGGAAAACCCATTAAGTTCAAAGAGAATATGAACATCACAAGAATCCTAATAGCATGGTGTTTACATTAGGTATTCAAGAAACCAATTCACATGGATGGTTCTTACTCCATCCATCTATTGCTTAGGAAAACATGAATATACACATAATCCCAACAATCTCAAGAAGCATGCTTTCAAAGATGGCCAACCAAGGAAAAACACACATCAAGGATAGATTAATTTGGTGAATTGGAATTCATCAACAATATTCAGAAATTCATACACTCAAGCATCAAAACAATAAGGTAATCATGTTTAGGGCTTCAACCTAAGCCCTAGCTATGGAGTTTAGTTCCTCATAATCATTTCAAACACAAATTTGAATTAAAACTAGAAAGAGTTTACAGATTTTGTGAAAGTGGTGAAAGCTTGAAGTCTTCAATGGTGGAAGTCTTCTTCTCCACTTTGCTTGGCTGCACCTTGGCTTTCTCCTAGCTCCAAGCTCTCCAAAATCTGCTCCTAAGTTGTAGAATGATAGAATCCTCTCTCTTTCCCACGTTCAAAAGCTCTCTAACTTCAGATTGCAATTCCCTTTTGCTTCCCTCTCTCCTCCTTTCCAGCTTTTACTTTTAGTATTCTAATGCAAAGTCTTCACCCATTGTCTTCTTGTCCCCTTGCAAATGATGAAGCCTTGTCCTCACAAAGATGCCAAATGCTTCAGAAAATATCTCATCTACTAAGGTAAATTCTTGTTACCAAGTGTTATGGTAACAAGAATAATCAAGATGACACAATGGAGGTAAAAGCTGGACAATTCCGGATTTCCAGAACTGTGGTAACATGTTGTATTGGTTGGATGGGCAATACTTGTCCAATGGAGCTCAAATTTGGATATGTTGTAGTTAACATCCATTGGAACAAGTTTCATGAAGATCATAACCTCATCCAAGCACCAGAGCATGTTGATCCCAGGCCAAGAAGTTGACCTACGAAAATGAACAAAAACAGAATTTATAACCAATAATGCACTTTTAGCTCATTTTCATTCTAACCAAGGTAAAATCTAAGAAAACACAAAAAGGAAGTAAAAAGCTATAAAATGTCAAGAACTAACTCAAAATAATAGGTGAATAACATGACAAATCATGTGTAAAAATGAACCGAACAGTGGGTTGTTCTTACCGGCCATGATGCAGAAGGCCGACCAACCAGAACAACGGCCCAGAAGGTATTGGAGTTAGGCGCCGAGAATATCCGCCAGGATTCGGCGCGCGAAGTATTGATCGACCTCACCAGCCTATAGATGACAGACAAGGCCACTAAAGAAGAGGGGGCGGCGGCCGTGAATGATCTGGTGGAAAGACTGCTGGAGCACTGGGCAGAGGAGTCTCTGCGGCCGAACTCGCCAATCAACTTGATTGAATTTCTCCATGAATCAGACGAGACGGACGTTCTAACGTTGGACGACCTGGAAACCGCGCCCGCCGAGATGGAGGATGACTACCCTGAAGTCCAGGACCCTTTGTTAGAAATAAATGTAGGATCAGAGGCCGAACCACGGCCTCTTTTTGTAAGCCATCTTTTAGATCCTGAGTTAGCGGCCGAAATTGTCGGCCTGCTCCATGAATATAAGGATTGTTTTGCTTGGGATTATCATGAGATGCCAGGTTTACCAAGGAGTTTGGTCGAGCACGAGTTAAAAATCAAAGAGGGATTCAAGCCGTTCCAGCAGCCACCGAGGCGTTTCTCGACCGTGGTTCAGCTCAAAGTTAAGGAGGAAATTGAACGGCTCCTTAAAGCCGGCTTTATCCGAACGGCCCGGTACGTCGAGTGGTTGGCCAACGTTGTGCCGGTGCTAAAAAGGACTGGGGCCTTGAGGGTTTGCACTGATTACAGAAACCTCAATCTCGCAACCCCCAAGGATGAATACCCCATGCCTATGTCAGATCTCCTGGTAGATGGGGCCGCAAAGCACGAGCTTTTGTCTTTTATGGACGGTCATGCAGGTTATAATCAAATTTTCGTGGCCGAGGAGGACGTCCACAAAACGGCATTCAGGTGTCCCGGCGCTATCGGAACCTATGAATGGGTAGTCATGCCTTTCGGCCTAAAAAACGCCGGTGCGACATACCAGCGAGCTATGAACCTGATTTTTCACGACCTTATAGGCCGAACGGTTGAAGTCTACATCGACGACGTGGTTGTAAAATCCCCATCCAAGGCCCACCACGTGGGACATCTCCGGCAGGCTTTTGGCCGGATGCGGCCACATGGTCTGAAGATGAACCCAAAGAAATGTGCTTTCGGCGTCACCGCCGGGAATTTCCTTGGATTCTTGGTTCACCAACGAGGGATCGAGGTAGACAAGAATAAGGCTACGGCCATTATGGCGGCCCCTCCACCGAGGACCAAGAAGGAGCTCCAGTCTTTCCTCGGCAAAGTTAATTTCTTAAGACGATTCATATCAAATCTGGCGGGGAAGATCCGGCCGTTGTCCCCTCTGCTTAAGCTAAAAGACACCGAACGGTTCATATGGGGGACAGAGTATCAGGCGGCTTTTGACGACATCAAGAAATATTTGTCTCAGCCGCCGGTTCTTATGCCGCCAAAAAGAGGGGAAACCATTGAGGCTCTACATTTCGGCATCAGAAAGCTCTATCGGTTGTTTGCTCGCTCAGAACAATGAGTCTGGGCGAGAGCAGGCGGTGCACTACTTAAGCCGCACTCTCAATACGGCCGAACTAAACTACTCACCAGTTGAAAAGTTATGCCTAGCGCTCTATTTCGCGGCCACCAATTTACGACATTACATGCTTCCGTCGGTCGTCCAGATTATCTCTAAGACCGACCTTATCAAGTACATGCTCACTCGGCCAATCATACGCGGCCGAATTGGGAAATGGACGATGGCGCTATCTGAGTTTACCTTTCAATATGTGGCTCAAAAGTCGGTCAAAGGTCAGGCTTTGGCCGATTTTTTGGCTCATCACCCATCCCAGAGACAGGAGGAAGAGTTGGAGGTCGAGATCAGCATGGTCCAGATGGAAAAGAATTACTGGACTATGTACTTCGACGGGTCCAGTACCGAGGCCAGGTCAGGGGCCGGGGTCGTAATTGAATCTCCCCAGGGGCAAAGGTGGCAATTCGCATTCCAACTCGACTTCAAATGCACCAACAACCAGGCCGAGTATGAAGCACTCATCATCGGTCTCGAGATTTTAATGGAAATGAAGGCGACCCGCGTTTTGGTTTATGGTGATTCCCAGCTGGTGATTAACCAATTAACCGGGGAATACCAGTGTACGAGCGAAAATTTAGCCATGTATTACGTAACGGCCCTCAATACGGCCGATGGGTTCTCCCGAATCTCTTTTTGTTCACGTCCCACGCGCCGAGAACCATGAGGCCAACGAGATGGCCCAGGTAGCGTCAGGCGTGAACATCCCAGGCACCGACCACGACCGCGTGATAAGGATCGAGAGGCGTACCTTGCCAGCTTTAGCCGAACGAGGGATGGTAACGCAGGCATCATCCGATGTTACCGACGAAGTCGACATGGCCAAAGCCGACTGGCGATACCTCATAGTGAAATATTTGCGCGACCCTTCCGGCAGCCATGAAAGGACTACACGATTTCGGGCTCGGTGTTATCTGATTTATCATAATGAGCTGTATCGAAAGGGGTCCGATGGTTTATTGCTCTTGTGTCCCAACACCGAGGACATCAAGACCATCATGGCCGAGTCTCATGAGGGGGTTTGCGGCGCTCACCAATTTGGCGTCAAGATGAGATGGTTGATCCGAAGGCACGGCTATTATTGGCCGACCATTTTGAAGGATTGCGTAGAATACGCGAAGGGATGTATCAAGTGTCAGATCTACGGCCCTATACAAAGGGTACCGGCCGACGCCTTCCACCCGGTTACCAAACCATGGCCGTTCAGAGGGTGGGCCGTGGATATCATCGGTAAAATCCATCCGGCCGCATCCAACCAACATGCATGGATTTTGGTGGGCGACCGATTATTTTACTAAGTGGGTCGAGGCCGAGTCTTATCGGTCGATATCCAGCGCGCAAGTGGTCAGATTTTTCGAGAGCCACATCGTCCATTGGTTCGGTATTCCAGAAACAATCACGGCCGACAACGGCCCGGTGTTCGCATCAGCCGAAACACGAGGATATACCGAAAGTATGGGAATCAAGTTGATCCACTCGACGCCTTATTATCCCCAATCTAACGGACAGGCCGAGGCAAGCAACAAGGTAATCAAGGGCATCCTTGAGAAAATGATCGAGGAAAAACCTAGAGCGTGGCACGATCTATTCCCAGAGGCCCTTTGGGCTTACCGAGTCTCAAAGCGATCGGCCACAGGCACATCTCCCTACGCCTTAACCTACGGTCATGACGCCATTGTTCCTTTGGAATTAAAGGTTCGGTCTCTTCGGGCGACCGAGCAGCTCAGACAAGAGGGGAAGGATTACACGCAGGCCATGGTCCAAGAATTGGAAGATTTGGAGCAATCCAGGCTCGATGCTTATAACTTAATGCAGGCACAGAAGCAGATCGCGGCGAGAGCATACAACAAGAAGGTTAAGCAAAAGACGTTCGCCGAGGGCGACTTAGTGTGGCGAGCCGTGCTTCCTGTTGGGACGAAGGACCCTCGGTTCAGCAAATTCTCGCCTAATTGGGAAGGGCCGTTCATTATTGAACGAATCCTTGGCCGAGGTGCATTTCAGTTAAAAGACAGGGATGGAGAATGGCACAACTTACCAATCAACGGCCAATATCTGAAAAAATACATCCCGTCCTTATGGGAGACGGCCGCGAAAAAAATTATGAAAAGGAAATATGCAGCATAATGAAGATGGGTCAAAAATTCATGATTCATTTTATTCATTGAAGACACGATTACAAGGAAACGGCCAGGTCATGGCCGAATACACACACATAAGGAAAATCACATCCTAAGACCTACGTGCGACAGCTTCGCGATCTTCTTGCTGGGAGAGGCTGTATCCCCGCCATCCCTGCCGACGATTAGTCTCGGCTAGGAACCTCGGCCAGTGTGAGAAAGCCGGCCGTGGGAAGGAAAAGGGTGCACGCCGCATGAAGGAGGCTAAGAGGAAGGGCCGTCACTTCAATCACGGCAAGGGCCGCCATCCAAGGTACGAGGGGGCGGCCACCACCCCGGACGTGGTAAGCAGTCGCCACCCTGGCAGTGGCGACGGCCATCTTTCAGGCCGTGGCAGCATTTGTCACTCTGGACATGGTAAGCAGTCGTCATCCTGGCTATGGTAGGAGCTTTTCCCCCAACCTTGGTAAGGGCCGTCACTTCGGCCACGAGTGTTACCAAGGTATTCAGCCATTTGGACTCGGCCGTGGTAGGATCATCATGCCAAGCCCTCCTGTCCTCATTAAATTGACAAATCATCTGGAATAGGCCAAACTGTTGAGACGGGGGGACTCTCCAGTTCAGGAAGGATTGCAATGAAGGCCATCAAAGCCGGTTGAGCTTCGGAAGGGCAAAGCCCAGAAATCAAGGGAAGGCGCCAAAATATCCAGGGGAGGAAAAAAGATTGTTGAGTGTTGGAAGGGCCTCAAACCTTTTGAAGTTGAGGAAGATGGGAAAGGCCAGGGTGAGCTTTCGAAACGCATTGAACTCAGAGAGGTCTGGGGATGTGAAGAAAATACAAAGGGATGGGTTTTTATACTCATACTCATACTAGAATTCAAGGGAGGCATGATCCTCGTGAAACGAAACGGCCAGGCAGCACATCTGGAGCACGCGAAATTATGACAGAAACCTGGCGGCCGGCGTTTGGAATTACAGAGCGGAATAATGGCTTGTGCGAATTAAGGGCATGGTGACACGTCGATTCAGAGGACCGTCGTTTTACTTGACAAGACAGGGTGACGCCTCGCGTGAACTTAAGCAATAATGACTTACACGACGTACTTAAGGCATTAAATGCGCCAACTAGACTGCGCATTTAAAACCCCGGTTGTCAGTCACCTCGGAAGGCTAAAGGTCCATCCCT
Organism: Prunus kanzakura; assembly: GCA_020521455.1. NCBI lineage: Eukaryota > Viridiplantae > Streptophyta > Magnoliopsida > Rosales > Rosaceae > Prunus > Prunus kanzakura. The sequence goes on from BPUM01000811.1 coordinate 28,829, forward strand.
TGGAATCCATTCAGCCCCTACTCATGCCGAGGCCGAAGAATCCAGGTATGTGGGGGCAATGTTTGTGCCTAATAAACCACGGTCGTGAAAAACGGCCGAGGGAATAACTCTCCTCGGCCTCAAGCTGAAACACAGCGTTTTGTCAGGGTGTTTGGCTTTCCAGAGAAAAAAATGAGGGAAAATCACCAAGGCATGGTTATCTCGGCCAAGGTTATAGGCCGAGGCCAAGATCGAGCGAGGTCACGGCCAAAGGCATTAAAGTCAGATCGTCACGTGACAGCAGGGTCCCACGCTCCATTTAATGAAGCAAGGTCTCTGTTTATTGCAGCAAACCCACTGGCCAAGAATGAGCATTCAATGCGCGAGGGAAGGTGGGAAGTGATTGGAGTCAGGATTTGGTGACAGAAATCAGAATGATTAGACACCAACATTCTCACAAAGCTCTTTGCAGTTTGAGAGATTAGGTAATTGGCTATCAGAGCAATAAATGCGTCTCCACGGCCAGAAGCGCAGAACCCACGATCAGGGCGGCGGCCGAGATTCACCGGGATTCATGGAGTCACACCACCATACTTCACGATCCCAAATGTCGATTGGACTACCCACTTGGTATAATCAGGCTCCACCATGCAGATTTTCAGCCTCGATTATCCCTCCAGGAGCTCTACCTATAAATACAAGACTCAAGACCACTTTCAAAGGGTTCAAACACCAAACAAAAGCCTCCCACGGAGCAACTTATATTTTCCTGTAATGCACTTTCAATATCTTTACTTGCTTTTCTAGGAGTAGTGTTAGTTTGTAAGGAAAATCCATTCATCAATATATCAAACGACCCTTGATTTTCAAGGCGCCGAAGCACCACCCTTGTTGTTCGCTCACTCACCCCGTATATCATACGACCGCCGCTCTTCGAGTGGCGCGCCGGAGCACCGCCCCAAAACCCACCAAACACCACCACTCAACGGCCTTGTAGTTCAGGCCGTGAACCTTACAGCCGAGACTAGTTCCTCTCTCGGCTACAATCGTTTGATCAGAAGACGAGTTCAGACAGGCGCACCATCTAAACACTATCGACACCTCAAACATCTCGACGCACGGTAGACCGTGCTGGCACGCCCCGCGCACAAACGCACCCCGTCCAAAAGCAGGAAACCGCGTGTTCAACGCAGATCCCCTCGGCCCGGAACCCCAGGCCGTGAGATTTGCGCGGCAGACAGGGATCGTCTTCTACTAGTGGGAGGCTAGTTGAGACTTGAGAGATCACAGTGGCATGTCTAATCTTCCTCTTCTTTTCTCTGCTGGTCAACCCAGACTCCTCGGAGTCGACTAGGATTGTGTTAATTGACCTTCTAGGGTGGCTCCTTGGCGGTATCGCGATCCTTAATCTGTTGACTGGCCTGTTTCGCGATGAACTCTGTGCAGTGACCTTCTCTCATGATTTCTTCGAGGTGCGCTTTCCAAGCAAAATAGTTATTCGTTTTGTGCACAGTATTTTCTGGTATCCCTCTTGTCCGGATCTCCTTTCAAAGGTGGCGGTCTTTTACCCAAGGTTTGTCCTTCACTTGGGCTAAGATTTGATGTATAGGGATGGAGAACTTGGTGTAGTTCTCCTTTGTTGTAGCGTCTCCCTGTGGGGGTGACCTGCGTTTCTCTTTGTCCATGCTGCTAAGCCTGTCGTTTCTTTGGCATGCCCGCTTGGTCGACTGATCTTCCTATTCGGTAGATCATCCTGTTCGGTAGACTTCTTCATGGTCGCAAAGACCTCTGCCAGAGTCTGGCTGGGAGTGATAGTTAGCTCGCGATATAAGTCGTGTTCAGCTGGAAGACCTTTCTTGAAAGCAGAGGACACGATTCGGTCATCACACCCTACAATGTTGGCCTTTCTGCCTTGAATCTCTTGATGTAATCTTGAAGGGATTCATCGGGCTTCTTGCATAGGTTGTATAGGTGGTCAGGGTTCTTCTTGATCGTCTGATAAGAAGTGTATTCTTTGGTGAAGACGTAAGCCAACTTTTTAAAGTTGCTGTCTGCCGCACAAATCTCACGGCCTGGAGTTCCGGGCCGAGGGGATATGCGTTGACACGCGGCTTCCTGCTTTTGGATGTGATGCATTTGTGCGCGGGCGTGCCAGCACGGTCTACCGTGCGTCGAGGTGTGGTTTGGATGGAAGTGGTGAAATGGTGCGCCTGTTTGGACTTGACTTTTAATCAAATGATTGTGGCCGAGAGAGGAACTAATCTCGGCCGGCAGGTTCACGGCCTGAGCTACAAAGCATGGTGGTGTGACCCCATGAATCCCGGTGAATCTCGGCCGCCGCCCTAATCGTGGTTTCTGCGCAACTGGCCGTGGGGACGCATTTATTGTTCTGATAGTTAGTCACCCAATCTCTCAAGCTGCAAGAATTCTTGTGAGAATGTCTGCGTCTAATCACTCTGTTTTCTGTCGTCAAATCCTGACTTCAGTCACTTCCCACCTTCCCTCATGCATTAAATGCATATTCTTGGCCAGTGGGTTTGCTGCAATAAACAGAGGCACTACTTCATTAAATGAAGCGTGGGACCCTGCTACCACTTGACGATCTGATTTTAATATCTTTGGCCGCAATTTTGTTTGGCCTCGGCCTCGGCCTATAATCGAGGCCGAGATAATCGTGACTTAGCAACTTTTCTTCTGTCTTCAGGAAGGCCAAATATCTCGGCGAAACGCCGCGTTTTAGTCCCATAAGTAAGTACCAAGGCCGAGAAAAAGAGCTCCCTCGGCCAGTTCCTGGCCGTAACTGATTAGGTACAAACAGTTGCTGATCGACCAGGATGGCAGGGTGTGGAACCAGTCCTAAGCTGCTCCTTGTAAAGTCATTGCAAACACCTTGCACATGAGCCAAGTTTATTTGGTTGAGGAGCTGCCTCATCAAATTGTTTTGGTCATCTGTTCTCTGAGTTAGCTGGTCAACTCTCAGATTAAGGTCTACTTGACTTCGTGGACCGGGAGGAGAAAATTGTGTGGAGCCCAATTGCACACGGGTGTTTGTGCCTAATAAATCACGGCCATGAGCTGACCGAAGGGCTTCCTTTTCTCGACCCTAGCACTTGCTCGAAAGACGAAAACACGACGTTTCGCCGAGATGTTTTGCCTTCCTAAAAACAAAGGAAAAATTGCGAAGGCATGATCATCTCGGCCTCGATTACAGGCCGAGGCCGAGGCCGAACAAAACCACGGCCAGAGGTATTAAGGTTAAATCATCACGTGACAGCAGGGTCTCATACTTCATTTAATGAGGTATTGCCTCTGTTTATTGCAGCAAACCCACTAGACACGAATAAGCATTTAATGCACGAGAGAAGGGGGGAAGTGATTGAAGTCAGGATTTGGCGACAGAAAACAGGGTGATTAGACGCAGACATTCTCACAATGATTCTTGCATCTTGAGAGATTAGGTGACCAGCTATCAGAGCAATAAATGCGTCCCCACGGCCAGAAGCACAGAACCCACGATCAAGGCGGCGGCCGAGATTCACCAGGATTTATGGGGTCACACCACCATACTTCACGATCCCAAATGTCGATTGGACTGCCCACTTGCTCTGATCAGGCTCCACCATGCAGATTTTCAGCCTCGAATACTCCTCCAAGAACTCCTCTTATAAATACAAGGCTCAAGCTACATTCAAAGGGTTCAAACACCAAACCAAAGCCTCCCACGAAGCAACTTATATTTTCCTGTAATGCACTTTCAATATTTTACTTGCTTTCCTAGGAGTAGTGTTAGTTTGTAAGGAAAATCCGTTCATCAATATATCATACGACCCTTGATTTTCAAGGTGCCGGAGCACCATCCCTGTTATTCGCTCATTCACCCCATATATCATACGACCGTCGCTCACTGAGCAACGCGCCGAAGCACCGCCCAAAACCCACCATCAACATCACCACTAAACGGCCTTGTAGTTCAGGCCGTGAACCTAACGGCCGAGATTAGTTCCTCTCTCGGCCACAATCGCTTGATTAGAAGTCAAGTCCATACAGGCGCACCACTTAACCATTTCCATCCAAACCACATCTCGACGCACGATAGACCGTGCTGGCACGCCCGCGCACAACCGCACCGCATCCAAAAGCAGGAAGCCGCGTGTCAATGCATATCCCCTCGGCCCGGAACTCCAGGCTGTGAGATTTGCACGGTAGACACTTTTGGCACGCCCAGTGGGACCCTTGTCAAAAACTTATGGTGGAAACTACGGCACAGGCAAAGCTCAAAAACAAAGCAGTCGAAATGACTTCTGAAGCCCCTGAGTCCACTTCACCAATCACTATCACCGAGACCGAACACACGGTCGTGATCTCGGCCAGCGTTCCAGTAAAGACGGATCGCACGGCCGAGTCCATGCAAGAACAGGCAGTAGTGGAGGAGCTGATGTCAAAGCAGGCCTACAGGATAGAAACATCCTTCATGGCCGCAATGGACAGATTCTCCTCAGAGCTACGAACGCTTTTCCAGGAGAGGATGCCGGCAACCTCGCCCGCGACACCTCCTAGAGCCGGACAGAGGAGCCAAGAGCGCAAGAGAATCGAGCCTTACGGCGGAAGCAGCAGCCTCGGCACCTCTGGCCGCACCCAGGCGTCAGGTTACGGCCAGCACTCTCTGCCGCCGACAAACAGTTGGGGGTAGTCCTAGCCCACATGGCCGCATCCCGGGCCAACTTGCCCGGCAGAGACAGCATACGGCCTGCTCCACGCTTTGGCCAAAGCATTAGAGCGGGGTAGCCCTGCGTTGTCTACGGTCCAGCAATTCGGCCCAATCCATACTGTGGCCGACCAGGCGCAGCCCGGCCAGAGTAACGTGACCGAAGCACCATCACAGCAAGACGATCAGAATGGCTTGACCGTTGCACTGCCAGTACAAATACACGATCCGGCCATTCCAACGACAACACAGACGCACTTGGGTTCCCATCTTGATACGATCCAACAAAACCAGGTGGCCATACCTCGATGGCCGGCGGGCCAAACGTACCTCGGTCAAGCCCGCGGCGTTCCTTTAAAAACACCCGGCTCGGTCGTAGCGACCGAGCCCTTTGCTCGAATGACCCAGCCGGAAAGGCCGCGAAACATTGCGCAACAGGGTAGGCTTTTTCAAAGGTTTCAGTTCGAGGATATCCGGCCTATCATGAGAAACGGTTCAACACAGGTGGAGCCGAGGGCACCAGGTTACACAAAGCCGTACCTACCAAGAGAACCTAGGGTTTGGCGCAACTTATTTCTTAAGGTTTTTTTTGGCACGCCGCACCCCAAAAAACTCGGTCGTAGACACGTCTCCTTGCGTCTTGGCCTACGGCCGTGACACTGATAGACTATCGGAACTGGGGGTTCAACTTCTTCAAATCGTCAAGCAACATAGCCAAAAAAGAAAGGACCACTCGCAAACCATGCCCTGGAGTTCAGGAAATTCAGAACAGTCGAGACTCGGCGCCTACAACTCGGTGCAAGTTCCAGAAAAAATGGCACCAAGGGCCTACGATAAAAAAGTCAAAAAGAAGAAAAGGGGGACGTAGGCGAACGATTGAAACAAATGGTGCGATCGATATAAAGCGAAACGCATGCATTCGGTCATTCATAAATGAAAGGCTGCACCCTATATTCAGATTAAGAGGTCATTTATACAAAAAGATAGGGAAATATATATGTAAATAAAATAAAATGTATGTATGTGGTTAATTATTACATCCCAAAAATATTCAAAATAGTCGCTCGCCGCTCGCCTAGACCCCTTCGCTGAACATCCCCCAGATCAGGCAGGTGATCCTTCACAAAGCGATATCCCCGCCGTCTATGTCCGCCTGCCATCTCGCCCGGATCAGCTTCCGCTCGGCCAATGCCTTCTTCGTCTCAGTCGCTGCCTTAAGGATTTTCTTGGCCGAAGACTTCAGTTCGTTCCCAGCCGCGACCGCCCCATCTCGGCACTGGAGTATGAGGTCTCGACGGGCCTAGAGCTCGGCAATTTGAGCCTCAACCTGCGCAAGTTCTTCGTTCTCCCGTTGGACGACGAGGTCATTTTCTTTCAATCGAGCCATCGCAGGTCGGACTTGTTCCTTTATCTCCGCCAGTTCTTGCTCGAGCGAGCTTCCCTCGGCCATCCTCGCAACGGCTTCAGCATACCGGCCGATCATCTCCTTGCCTTCGGCCAGACGGGCTTGCAACTCATCCAGTTGAGCCGAGTTCAGCAGACCGAGCGCCATAGCCGTATCAAGGCAAGACCTAAACTCCATGAACGCCTCGGCGGTGGTCATTTGATGAAATCCAAGGAAAAGGAACTCTCGGAGCCGTTCAACGATGGTCTTGGAATCCTCGTCCAGGGGAGCCGAGGTCGAGCTACCTCCTTCCTCATGAAGGCTGGCGTATAACTCCTCAAGATCATCAGAGGAGGTGGTCTCCAAGAAAGGGAAAAGAGGTGAGGTAAGTAATAACCAACCAGGAGATGAGGAATGACAAGATAAGGAAAGGCCGAATACTCACGGCAGTGGCAAGCAACGCGGCGGGGATTTCTGCGACCGAAAGCTCGGTCAGGACCACCGAAGTAGCCCGCACGAGATTCGGCACACCCACGACCACAGCCCCGGTTTCCTCCAGCTCGGTCACGACCGACGGCCTTGTAGCTCAGGCCGTGAACCTAACGACCGAGATTAGTTCCTCTCTCGGCCACAATCGCTTGATTAGAAGTCAAGTCCATACAGGCGCACCACTTAACCATTTCCATCCAAACCACATCTCGATGCACGGTAGACCGTGCTGGCACGCCCGCGCACAACTGCACTGCATCCAAAAGCAGGAAGCCGCGTGTCAACGCATATCCCCTCGGCCCGGAACTCCAGGCCGTGACATTTGCGCGGTAGACAACGGGCTAGGGTTTCATTGGAGGTGTACGCGGGAGCGACGTCGAGCGCAGAGGCAATGGAGGGAATGCTTGAAGTTGCTCCAAGATCGGGCCTCAGTCGGCGATGGTAGTGAGCCCACCCTGATGGCACGTTCCACCATGCTAGGCGGTGATGCCGGGGCCTTGAGATGGTATGACGACGGCAGAGGCCGTTGCGGTGGTCCTAGCTATGGGTCCGACAAGTGGCACGGTGGTTCCAGCCATACGGGGTGGCTACTGTGGTGTGGCAGCAAAGGTTTGCTACGAGTTCATGGCGCGAGAGGTGGTGGTGCCACCATGTCGATCACGGGATCGTGGGAGGAGTAGCTTTGGGCCATCACGAATTGAGCCATCGCGGCAATCTTGCTCCTCGTGCGCTTGCTTCCAACCATGGTTGTTTGGAAGGCTTCAGTTGATTGGAAAATAGGAGGAACGGATTCCTTGAGCACGTTGAGTATAACTCGTGCTCTCAAGGAAAGCACCAAATGTTTGTGGCAAAATCCTCGCGGGAGAATATTCGCTTTGTGATTCTTCAACCTTTGATCTTCAACCTTTGATCTTCCTTCTCTCTCTTCCTCGATTCCTGTAAAAAAGACCGGAGTAAATAGACCACACTCGGGGGGTGTTGGCCAAAGGCCCTCCGATGCCTAAGTTAGTTTGATTGAATCTAGGTAAAACAATAGCTAAAAAGGGTATGGAGATTTCTCTAGGGTGAGAACCAGGTGGCCGGAGCCGTGTGGAGAAATATGGAGAGTGGAGAGAGAGGGAGAGAGCTTCATGTATTTTCTTGGGTTTTAGAAGTAGGTTTAGATGTAGGTTTTTTGAAGTACCTTGAATGATGAATGAAGTCATCTATTTATAGGAGCCTCAGGGCTAGGGTTTCCTAGAGAATAAACTCTTATTAGGAGGAGTTTATTCTTTACCCAAATTGTAGAGATTGAGCCCATTAGGGATTTGATTGGCATCCAAATCTCCTAATTTGATGATGACTTTATCCCCTTATTAGGATAATATCCAAATTAATGATATTATCTTATTAAATAAAGATAATATCTTATAATTAAGATAGTATCCCTATTAATTAATTGGAAAAATAAATTGGTTTAATTAATTAATTTAAGGGATAATCTTCTTTTCCACGTGGTGTGTTGTGATTGGAAATGAAAATATTTGCTCCCACACGCATAGAACATGGTTTTGTTGGGCCACACGTGGCGTTGGATTTTCTGGCGTGTGTGCTTACTTGGATACTGGTTACCTTACCACACATGGCGTTAGATTTTCCGTCGTGTGGTAAAGGATCCGTACACTTTGGTTACTGTTACTTTACTACGCGTGGCGTTGGACTCTTCGACGTGTAGTAAAGTAACAGAGAGAGGGAAAATGATATTTACACTATATTGGGAAAAGACTAATGTTTAAAATAATTAACTTGTTGGTATTACTGAAATTAATTGTATATTATCTGGTTCGTGATTATTGATTGAAGAACAACGTGTGGCTTCATCCCTCAATAAGGGTACGTAGGTAGCTTGGGGTCTCACCCTGGTGCAGCTGTGAGATAAACTATATATTTGGAACTTTAATCTAGTCATTGGGATCAAATCCTATTTATTAGATTTTTGAGTTTGGTTAAAATGTGTTGGTGGTTGTGACGAGGTTGAAACCCGTTTTAGATTGATGAATGATTGTGGATTGAGTCTTTACAACTATTTATGACTGTGCCTAGATGGTAGACAGTGCTTGCTGAAGTTTGGGAACTTTTAAACTATGATTTTATTATTTTTACAGGTGGAAAAAAATTTGGCAAATGTCCGATTTTTAGGGGAGACTCTGCCGAAATTTCGGCAGAAAGTCTCGACCCTCTTTTCCTCTGTTTTTGGAGAAGAGGATAATGTTAGTAAGTGGGCTCGGCATCGGGTGGATGTCCGAAAAACCACAAGATTCATCACGGATTCCAAGGAATTAGGGGCGGGTCTTGTCAAAGCCACCACTGCACTGAGCTTCTTCTTCTTCGAACAATCATGCATAGAATGTGGTTCGTCGCACAGGTAACACTTGTACTTCCACTCATTGTCCTTATCTTTTTCATCTATATTTGATGGCTTGAACTCGGCTTTATCCTTGTGCTTCCCATCCTTGCGCTTCTCTTTCGACTTGTTATCAACAACAAAATGGTCTTTGTCACCCTTCTAATAGTTGGACTTGGACTCGCCTTTCTTGATATCAACAAGGAACTCGACTGAGGCTATGGATGAGGAAAAAGTTTCAACTGTTCAGCATTGCAACTCCACCTTGGCCTAGTTCTTGAGCTCACTCATGAAATAGATTAGATTATCCTCATTTCTCATATTGTCAAGCTCGAATTACAAGGATGTGAACTTGTTGACATAATCCTCATGGAATTTGATAGTTCTGAGGACTTTGCAAGTGTTTCAGTTCCAGATCCAGCATTGACCTTCAGCGTCCCCCAACAAAACATGTTGGCTATCTGGTGAGATATTGACTTCGCAAACATATGCAGAAAGTTTATGTCCAGCAAACCTCTTATTATTATCCCTCTCAAAGGTTTCTCTAGTGCGATAAACAAGAATCTGATCGTCCATAGTCTGTACTGCAAGCCAATTTGAATTAAGGTGCAGAGAAATTGATTATATCGAATGAGGCACCCTAACTCCCATACCATAAGAAAATTGTTGGTGCTGAAAGTAACAAACCTCCGGTTATTATCAACAAATGTTATCATATTCATAGCACGCAAATGCTAATCATACACTTGGTTAATTAGCCCCACATTCATATCCCACTGAACAATCTTCCCGCAAGGATTCCTCTTTCTCCCAAGTGGCTTGAGAATCTGACAAGCCTTTCCACTTCACAAGGTATGATCGGTACCTCAGGACACGAGGCATGAACACCTCCCCAGCAGCTAAGATGGACTCCACCTCTTTGACAACGGAAGATATAAAACTTGTGAAGTATACTTCTCTTCTTCATCACTTGCGTCCTTAACATTGGCTTGAGCACCATTACACATTCTTGCTCTTCTCATTCTTGGGTTGAGTCAGCTTTTTCCCTTCGACATATTTTCTAAGTGCTCACCAATGTGGTCAAGTTGTGCCTCTGACTTTTCAGCCAATACACCATGGCTACTCTCCATGTAACCGGTCGGAATAATAAACTCACCGTGCTTCTTCTTCTTGTTGCCTTGAATCCCAAGAAGGTGGGTACTTAACACCTTAGTATTGTCCACCTCTCCACTCAATGGCTCCTGCTTGGCTATCACTACACCATGCTCCAAGACTCCACCTTGGAGCGGGTCTTAACAAGCTAAACAATTGGTGGTCTTGTCGACGCTCTTGGACTCGGTCAATTATATGGTTGAACATGTCTTGGCAAACTCCTTCCCGGACTGTATTGTCGACGCTGTGCACGATGTCCCACCTTACAAAACAATTAAAGTATTACTAGCTGGCATTTGGAACACTTATACCTTGTCCATATATGCCATCCCAAGTATGATCTCGAAGTCATCTATCGAAACGACAGGTTAGTCCACGAACTATGTTGCAACTTCACATCAGGAGCTACTCATTGGAAATCACAAGGGCTAGAGTTCACTGTTTTGAATCAGTGTTCTTCCCTGGAAACATTGAGCCCTAACTGCTTGGCTTCCTCTATTGAAATGAAGTTGTGGCTAGCACTCATATCAATCAGTGCACGAGATGTCTTGCCACCCAGAGTTGCTTCCATGAACATGAGTCCCTTCGATGGAACCCTTGGTGTCTTGGATGTCGCTTGTACTGACCTAAGACGTTTGATAGTCCCCATGAGTCTTTCCTCATGTTTCTCCTCCTGATCCTCATAGTCAAGTCGAGCCATCACTGCAATGAGCTTCTTCTTCTTCAGACAATCATGCATCGAATGTGCTCCGTCGAAAAGGTAGCACTTGTACTTCCACTCATTGTCCTTGTCTTTGTCATCTCTTTTTGATGGCTTGGACTCAACTTTGTCCTTGCGCTCATTGTCCTCAGTTTTTACCAGATGGTAGTGGTTCTGATGTTAATTCTGCTAGTTTCAATAATGCCATATTATTTATGTTTTTCCACAAGTCAAAATTTATGCTTCGAGGGTGGCTCAAGGTTCTACTGCTTCACTTAATTCTCCTCCTAGAATACATTGTGTATCTCCTCCTATATCCCAACCTTGGGCTCAAAGGACAAGATCTCACTCTCATTCACATGTGTCTCATACTAATGAGTTTCTTCATATGCATACAAATAATTCTGGTTTAGTGGTGGGTGTGACCAGGTTAGGAAAAAGTTTCAAACCTTCATCTGAGTTTTCTAGAAGGGTTGTTGCTCTAGCTCATGGTATGAATGCTGATGATGAACATAATGAGGCTCAAATGTTTGATTCTTATCTCCTTGGTGAAGAAGATGCTCAAGTGATGGATGAGTGGATTGAATCCTTGCATGCTAGTCCAAGTGGTATAACTTTATTTTTAGTTTTTAACCTTATTTCTATATGTTTAGTATCTTTGAATTGCATGGTTGCTGCCTTTATTAGGTTTACTTTTCTAATATCCCTTTTAGGTTTGTGTACTAATTTAGAGGGGACATCTGGGCATGTTACTATGGTTTGTGATTCTAACGTTTGTAAAAATAGTCCTAAAAAGCGACCTTGGATTGATTCTCATGGTAAAATTCAATATGTTTATGTCTACCATTTTGAATTTAAAGCTAGTTGGCTTGGTTAGCTTATTACTATGTTACATTATATTGTTACAGCTTGGTGGTTCTCCTTTTGGATCCAAATATGTAATTATGGACAAAAGTGAAGTGTTCTATAGCCCTGATGGGACTGCATCTGTGGATGATGAACCATTAAGGCTATCATATGGAATCGCCGAGGGTGGTCCTATCCAACTTTCTTTCCTCATGTTAAATACATGTACTAGTCTTTTGCGCCAAATGTATCTTGTTTTTAAACAAAGGGTGTTCCTATCTCTCTCGAACGTAGACTAAGGAATTTAGGGTATGATCAATTTTTTGAGATTAAATCAAATGGTATGGAAGGTGGACTATATTTTTGTTGGGTATCAACTACTCTGTCTTTTGATATTATATATGCTCATGATCTTTTTCTTTTTTCAAGTATGAAATCTAATCTATTTACTGATTTAAAATTTCAAGCTTGTTGGCTTTATGGTTATCCTCATAAACATTTTACAAAATCAATTATGGAATCATTTGCAAGCTAATTGGAGTCTTCCTACTCTTTTAGTATGAGATTTTAATGATATTCTAAACCATGATGAGAAATGGGGAGGATATAGTCATCTTCATCATATAGCTCTAATCAATTTCATAATTTCATTTTGTCTAACAATTTATTGGAATATCCCTCCAATGGAAATTTTGTTACTTGCACTAATAATCAAGATTTTAATGACCCAATCTGGGTTAAGTTGGATTGAGCATTCTGCAATTTTGATTTTTAAAGTATCTTTCCACACTCAAAGTTGCATGTTTTACCTATTACAAATTCATATCATAGCCCCTTAGTTTTTTGAACTTGATTATAACAAACCGGTTTCTAAGCCTTTATTTCGTTTTAAGGAACAATAGTTACATAACTCGACTTTTATGGATATCCTCAAGAATAATTGGCTATACCGTTCTCGTGATAATCATATTCAAACTTTTTGGGGAACATTGGAAATTCACGTTCAGCGTTAATTAAAATGAATAAAATTACTAATCCTAATATTTTTTTCTCAAATGAAATCCATACAAAGGGAATTAGAAGACTTACAACAAAGTAATAATTTAGCGTCGGTTTCTACCTTTCGGAAAGAACGTGATTTACAACGAAAAATTAAATAGCCTTTGTAAGCAAGAAGAAACTTATTGGGCTCCACATGCTCGTATTAATTGGTTACAGTTAGGTGATAGTAATACTAAATGTTTTCATCCTACTGTTACCATTCGTAAACAAAAAAATAAAAAAATTTGAATTCATTCTAATGGTAATATGTGGATTACGAATCCTATTCAAATTCATGATTTATTTCTTCAAGAGTTTTCCCAAAGATTTTTAGACGACTCTAAGTCTACTACTGCAAATAGGATTTTTTATCAATCATTGATCTTGCTATTTCAGCATAACAAAGTAGTATGTTAATTGCTCCCTTTAAACATAAAGAGATTGATTTGGCTATTAAGAAAATTGGTTCTTTAAAAGCTCCTGGACTTGATGGCCGCTTTGTTTTATCAAAAAAATTGGAACGTGGTTAAAGAGAATTTTTATGATCTCTTAAATTGTTTCTATCATTCTAATATTTCACTTGATCTCTTAAATCGTACTTATATTACCCTAATTCCAAAAACTAATCCTCCTGAATGGGTTGCTCATTTTCGACGTATTAGCTTATGTAATGTGGCATAAAATATAATGTTGAAAGTATTAGTTAATCGATTAAGGTTAGTGTTGGATAGCTGTATATTGAAAGTATTAGTTAATCGCATGCTTGGTGTGCAGTCTTGTCACCATCCATGTTCCTTGTGCATATCGAACCTCTTTGATACCAATTGTCATTGGACTAGGTTTGAGCACCTAGCATTGTGCGACCTTAGACTTGATCGATACCTTGAACAAGCTAAGTAAGCATGAAACCTACAAAATGGGATCGAACACCTAATAGAAACAAGAACACAAAGAAAACTGACAAAGATATTTGGGAGCAAGTACACTTGTATTGCTCTTAAGAGAACTACACAACTCTGAGATGGTTTGGCCAAATCTGGCCTCCCCCTTATATACAACTCCTAGCCCTGCATCGATGGCCATGATTACAACAATCTAACGGTGAAGCATATTACAAGGGAAGATCATAGAACATGCAACGTATCTAAACACTACCGAAAGTCAACTCTTGGGAATATTCCCACATATTTCAACATGTGCAAATAAAAGAGTGGGGCCATCTAGAGCGGGCTTGGTGAAAATGGGCCCCTCCTACGTGCGGGCTAGATCCTCAAATAGGCGATTTGTGACACAAGGGTATGAAATTTCTCATGCACTTACCAAACATGGGAATACAATTTCATACCAATTCCCAAACTTCTACACGTTGAACCAAACAGACCATTAAACAACTCCTTCTCAACAATAAAAGAAAGAAAAGCCAACGAGTCTAGCCTAGTGGAAAAAAGGTCTTGACTTATAGAACAATGCTTAAACCCCTATAACACCTTGTAGTGTGTGTGAGAAACCCTCTCTCTTAGAGCATCTACATTGCTGAGGTGTAAAGGTGATGTAAATCACATTTACATCTCCTACTCCCCGGGAGAAATTTTTATATGTTCCGGGTACACCACGTGGCTGGTGTACCATCCAATAAACATAGAACATGTGGAATTATTGTCAAACTTACTACATTTCTTTTTATGACATGTGGCGGGCTGCATTGGAAATATTCCATATGTCCTCCGTCTATTGGATGGTACACCAACCACGTGGTGTACCTGGAACACCTGAAAATTACTCCGTGGGAGAGTGTGTATTGGGTTGTAAATTTGCACTAATCATCGGTGATGTATGTTTGCATGCAATTGTGCATTAAATTTTACATCTGAAGATGCGGGGCCCACATGAGAAAAAGGTGAAAGACAAACCAAAAAAGCCCAAACAAAGAGGAAGTCAGCTTACATAGTGGGGAAGGCCTGAGCAAGGATCGGTTTCGAACGGTAGATGGCTTTCACGTTCAGGGGCGGGCTTACATGGAGGGTAGGACGGGCTGTTGCCCGACCCAAAGTTTTCCCAAAAAAAAATAAAAAATTAGCTGAGCAACCTATATAATCCGCTCAGCCCAAAAAGAGAAAAAGAAAACCCTTCCAGCCAGCCATGATGCGCCGCATTTGATTCTCCTTGTCCTTGCGAATTTTTCCTCTTCTTCTTTGTGTGCTTGACAATCATTGGTGGAGAGGAGAGTGGAAGCTGATTGGTGGGCACCAGCAAAGGTTCAACTTTATCTTCATCTCCTAGGTAATTTTTGTCTCCATCTTTGATTCAATTTTGTTTAGAATTTTTTATTTGTTGTTGTTGATAACAAATTTTTTTATTTATTTAAACTTTAAAGTTCTTACACTCGAGATTGCTACATAAAGGAGAAAACTAGGAGGAGCACTTACACAAGTCAGAACTTTTTCTTTGTCCCTTATTTTTTATACTTCATTTTTTACTCTTTTGCTATTACTTATTATCAATGGCGGACCTGTGCAGGCGCAAGGAGGTGCACCTGCACCTCCGGTCGCCCGAACACAACATGTTCGATGAAATGCGCAAACCACTGGGCACTGCGCTGCTACTGGTGCACGCTGCTCTTTTTTTTTAACGAAGCCTGGCCAAAACGACGTCGTTTTGGACCAGGGTTTTTAAATTAAAAAGAAAAAGAAAAAAACTGAAACTGCTGCTTAATTCGTGGGCTTTTTGTGGGCTTTTCAAAGGGCTTCTAGAATTCCTATCTTAATTGGGTTTTAATTGGGAGTTCTCTCTTTATTCAATTGGGTTTTGGGAATTCCTTAATTAAGTAGGATTGAGAATTCTCTTTATAAAAGACTGATTTAACATCACCTAATTTCATCAAAGTGTGTGTGCATCACAAAAATCCTGCGTTTTTTTTCCTTCTTAAGTACGCCAATCCAAAGTAAGTCGAATGCATATATTTTTTTTCTTGAGCAAACGCCAATTTTGTTTATTCTTTTTTTAATAATAAAATCCTTATTTGGTTTTAATTGTACAGTTATGGAACGGTACTTTCAGAGAAAGAGTTTAAACCCTCCTCCAAATAATCCAGGTAGTTCAAATCCTCCAAATAATCCGTCTACCTCCAACCCTCCTTCAAATAATCCGGCTAGTTCCAACCCTCCTTCAAATAATCCAACTAGTTCAAATCATCCTTCAAATAATCCGCCTACTTCACATCCTCCTTTGAATAATTCATGTAGTCCAAAACGATCGGAGGTCACTGAGTTGGATGAAATATTGGCTAATCTTCCTGCAGACCCTGGACTTAGACCTCCAATGACTTATTATAATCCCAATTTTCGAGAACAAATTCGAAGAGCCTGTGTACAAAGGGGTCCTTGTCAGCCTAAAAGCCAAAATGACATGCCTCAAACACTTATGGGTGAGAGTAATCAACGTTCTCTTGTGAAATGGTTTGATTCATTTGTTTGGTTGGAGTATAGTAAAGAAAAAGATGTTGCATTTTGTCTTCATTGTTATCTTTTTAAATGCGACTTTCTTGAACAAGGAAAGGCTGGAAGTGATGTCTTCACTGAAAAAGGGTTTAAAAATTGGAGGAAGGGACCCGAGAATTTTAGGGACCATGTTGGACAAGTTGGAAGTCTTCACAATAAAGCTACACAACATTGCACAAATTTAATGACTTATTATAATCCCAATTTTCGAGAACAAATGATTTGTCAAAGGCATTACAAAAGAAAGATCAAGATATTGTGAATGCGATGATGTTGGTCCAAAGATGTAAGCAAAAGCTACAATCCGTGAGGGATGATGACTTTGATGATTTGCTTGGCGAAGTATCAAGATTTTGTGGCAACAATGATATTGACGTTCCTAACATGGATGATTTATTTGTACCACAAGGGAGATCACGACGTAAAGCTCAGAAAATCACAAACCGCCATTAGTATCGTGTGGACCTATTTCTTACTATCATTGATAAGCAACTAGTGGAATTGAATAATCGCTTCACAGAGGTAAATACTAAATTGCTCCTTTGTATGGCATGTTTGAGTCTGGCTTATAATTTTGCAGCTTTTGACAAACAAAAAATACTTCATTTTGCTAAATTTTACCCTCAAGAATTTAATGACCGAGACCTCATGAAGCTTGAAGATCAACTTGGGCTTTATATTGTTGATATGCAGAGTAGCACAGAGTTTTCATCATTGAACGGAATTACTAATCTGGCAGAAAAATTGGTGAATACAGGAAGGAGTAGAATATACAACTATGTGTATTTACTTGTTACATTGGCTTTAGTTTTACCCGTTGCAACTGCTTCGATTGAGAGAGCTTTTTTAGCTATGAATATTGTGAAAACACCATTGCATAACAAAATGGGGAATCAATGGTTGAGTGATAGCTTGGTTGTTTACATTGAGAAAGATGTTTTTTCTTGTATTAGTAATGCAAATATAATACGACGTTTTCATGATATGAAACCTCGTCGGCAACAATTGTAGGTTAATTGTAATGTTATTTTTTTAATTAATTATGAATAACATTAGTATTGTTTAAATGATAAGGATGTTTAGTTCTTTTTTTTTTTTTTTTTTTTTTTGAGCTCTTAGCTTTCAAAATTGCATCTCTGCTGAAAAATTCCTAGGTCCGCCACTACTTATTATGATTTAATTTCACATATTTTCTATATGAGATATTTGATTTTGTTGTTAGTATGTTTAATTAAAGATCCTTCTATATATTGTTTATAGGTTATCTTTTATTATGTGGGATCACAATCGGAACCCCAAGAGACCAAAGAATTTGTTGTATTTTTTTTAAGAAAAAGAATGATGGGTCATCATCTAGTTCAATGTCTTCTAGTGCTCCTTTATCTACTCCAATTTGTGATGAGCAAAATCTTCTTGAGTCTCCCATTATTGAGCCTCAAGTTGAAATAATTAGTTCTCAAACAGTTGATGATTATCATGATTTTAATATCAATTATCTTGAGCGTGATCTAGGATTACGTCGTCTAATATGCAAGTATCATTTTGTGAATTACATGGTATTGATGTTTCTAATATGGGTGCTAGTCATATGACGGGTACACGTCGTTCTTGTCAACAAAAAGATTTTATTACAGTTGAGCATTATTATCGCGTTGATGCATTTAATGATGTTATAGATTGCATGTTGAGGTAGTTAAATGACAGATTTCCAGAGCAAACTATTCAACTTCTTATTCTTAGGTGGCATTTGGCCCCACTGAAATTTTTTAAAAAGCAGCTTTAATAAAAATTTGGCATGAGTTGGGTGTTTGGTAAAGTAGAAGTAGGCTGCTTTTTTTTTAAATCGTGGGTGACCCACAGCAGTTTTTCAAAGCAGGTCTGAAGGTGCTTCTAAAAACTGCTGCGCGGAGAAGCATGCGGAGGCTTTAATGAAATTTTCATATTGCCCATATTGCCCTTATTTATTTCAAACAATTACACGCCTTATCCTGTCTTTTTCTCGATCAAAAGTTCAAAACCTAATCTCATATCGCACTCTCCATCTCGATTCCTCTTTGTGGTTTCATCCTCTCAATCGGCAAGAGGGGCTACCTGAAGCTGTCTTGATCAAATTCATTCTTTGGCTCTATTGGAGGGTCTGAGTTTGGCTGCTGAGATAAGGCTCACGCTAGTTCAGTTTGAGGTTGGATCTTACAAGATTGCTCTGGCTGTTTCGAAGAATATAAAGTCTGCTATCAGGGTCCTAATTGAAGATATCTGGGTGCTTTTGTCGCAGTTCAGTTGGCTTGGCGAGCCTCATGAATTTCTCTAGAATTCATGAAATCTTATTGAGAAAATTGATGGGCGAGAGCAATAGGGAGAGGAAGAGTTCTGACAAAAAAAGGGCTGATTTGTTTTAATTTTTGTTGCTGCACCTTTGGGCTGTTGGTTTATTGAATGAATTTGAATATCACTTTTCCACAAAAAAGAAAAAGAAAAAAAAAAAAGAGGCTGGTGTTTTTTTTAATTTATAATTTACTGTTTTAGTTCTTTTTCTTGCCAAAAGAGAAGAGGCTGACGAGAGAAATAGAGAAGAATGGAGACGATGACAGAAAAGAAAAAAGGAGAAAAGGGGCTTTTTTCCTTCTCAAGGTTTTTTTAAATAATTGTATATTACAATTAAGATTATAAAAAAAATTATAAATGTATTGTAAAACAACATATATATTAATTTCAATATCATGCCCTTTTCGGTCATTATACATACTAAAAGCACTTTTGATAAAAATTTACCAAACACTTCGATTACTCACAACAGTTTTTCAAATATAGTTTACCAAACGCCTAGCTGCTTTTTTTCACAGCTGATTATTTTCGCAGCACAGCAGAAGCAGTTTTTTTTAAAAGCACAGCAATGCCAAACTAGCCCTTAGCTCAGCATTGGATCCTCGTAATTCCTTCAAGTCATTCAATATTGAGCATATATGTAAAGTAGCTGAGAAATTCTATCTTGCTAATTTCCTTCCAAATGAGTTGAAATCTTTAGAAATAGAGTTGAGGTATTTTCAAAATGATATAGATCATTTTCCTTGCTTTAAGGAAACAACCACTCTTCTTCAATTATTTCAACAATTTGTGAAAACAACTTTGGCAGAAAACTACTATTTGATTAACAGGTTGATTCAGTTGGTGTTGACTCTTCGTGTTTCTACAGCAACAATAGAACGAGCTTTTTTACGTATGAGAATTATCAAGAATCGACTTTGAAACACCATAGTTGATGTTATTCTTGTTGATTGCATGATTCTCCACATTGGAAGAGAGTTTGCTAATAATATCGATAATGCATCGATAATTGAGGAATTTAAGATTTCTAAGCCTCGTAGGGTAAACTTTTAGATTTAAATAGTGTTGTTTTGTTTTGAGGGTAAGGCTCATTATGTCCCCCCTGACTAGGTGTATCTTTTATGTTTATTAATGAAATTCACTCGTACCCTCCAGTTTTTAATGCAAGTTTTGCTCGATTGACTTTCGAATCTTGAGTTCGCCATTGCTTTAGTTAACCAAACCAAAGCTTTGTAGATCAATTTCTCTTTCGTTAACTAACCATTTTTATTTTGAAGAATCAGATCCTTAGAGTTGGCAAGAACATTGTACAACTAGTACTCAACTTGAAACGTATATAGAAGATGGCACCATGACAAATGAAAAATAGTAGTATTATAGTCTTATATTCTAACATATAAATGTGCATATATATATATATATATATATATATATATATATATATATATATATATATATATATATATATATATATATATACTTCTTATGTATTTGTGTATGTGTGTTTTATATATACACATACATTATAACCAAAAATGGATCACATACATTAGTTCGATTCGGTACGGATTTCCGTCGGATTAGGAATATTGTTACTTGATCTTTTAACTAAACACTTCGGTACGGATCGGATTAGAAGAATAAAAAATAAAAAAATAATAATTTAACTAAATCAAACCAAACCATCAGTACGGTAAGCAAATTTTTCGGAAGAGATGTAGAGGGCATGCAATCATCTCTTTTGTTTGAATTTCTCAACTCATTTTCTCTCTTTATTTGAATGGTTGAGATCCCTTCTTCTATATTCAATCCAACTGTTGAAATTAAATCTTGAATTTTACAACCCCAATTGTAAATCTCTCCATTTGAGCAAAAAACAAATATGGTTACACCCACTGAAACTGTAAATGAGTTAGGCCATCTCCAACGGTGGGCTAAATTGCCCTTCCACACCCAAAACCCATCTCCAGCAAGTGGGCCAAATGTGCCATGTCACTCGGCCAAATCCAATCAGCAGGCCAAAAGGGCCAAATGTGGCCTATTTCTTGGGTGGGCTATATCTTATTTTATTATTTCTTGGGTGGGCCAGTTGTTGTTTTTAAAGTAATGTATTGTTGTTGTTTTTAAATTGATGTTTTAGTTTCTTGGGTGGGGAGTTGTTGTTTTTAATTAATCCTATCATATCCGAAAATATTTTTCTTTTCTAAAATCCTATCCGTGGATGTCAAAAATCCTATCCATAATTATTTTTCTCTTTTAAAATAAATTTTAAATAGGGTCCAAAATAGTACTTTAATTAAATTATTCAATATATTTAAAGAATATACTAAAATATAGCCGTAGACCCTGCACTGCTGGAGATGGTAAAAATATAGCCCAGCACTATTCCTTAAAAAACTATAAATAATGGGCTAAATTTTATGGGTGGGCTATATTTAGCTCTCCACTGTTGGAGATGGCCTCTAGGTGGGGAGGGCTACATTTTAACTTTCTCTAGCAACAAAGGGCTAAATTTAATATTTTAATGGTTTTAGTATATTATGTAAATTTATTAATTAATTTAATTAAACTACTATTTATATGCTATTTAAAATACATTTTAGAAGAGCAAAATATTTTGGGATATGATTTTTGACATCCACATGTGGGCACGTGATTAGCCCTATAGATTTCTAATTATATTTTTTTCTCCACGTGACACATCTTATCATGATGTAATCCCAACAATTTTTCAGATAGGATTTTCAAGAGCCACATGTTGGTACGTGATTAGCCCTCCATATTTTCAATTGGATTTTTATCCATGTGGCACATCTTATCTTCGTCTTCAAATGCCAATAAAGGGGATGTTTTGGGTTTCATATCTCACACTTTCATCTGATTCCTCTCCAATTCCTCTCTTCAATTTGTATAATTTGTCATTCCAAATCAATTTTGCAATGGATCCCACTGGGGTTCCTCTTTCAATTCCGAATTTGAATACCAATGGGAAGAGCGGAGACGATAACTGATGGAGGAGGATGAAGAAGATGATACCCGGAGGCGCATAAATGACCTTATGGCGGCAACTGCCACATCTTGGGTGTGTGAGGAAACTTCCCAACAACCCCAATGAGGTGCTCTGTTGTTGGTCATGTTATCAAACCCCGACAACAAGAGATTGCGCACCAAACACTAATGAATAACTACTTCAATCCTAATCCAGTGTACAAAGAAGATGATTTTAGACCAAGAACTGGTAGGATCCCCATAGAGGAATACATGCGTCGTCATAGGTCGATACGCTCTCGTACCGCAAACAACAACCTACAAGAGGATCATGTTGCACATCTTGGGCCAAACGAGCACTAGAATGATTAGCGGCCTTGTGACATTATTAGCTAGTCTTGTGTGTTTGCAACTAATAATAATTGATAATACATTGCCATGTTCAAGTCCTCATCTTGTTTTAAAAACAACTTTGGTGTTTGCAACTAATAATAATTTGACAATACATTGTCATG
Organism: Prunus kanzakura; assembly: GCA_020521455.1. Lineage (NCBI taxonomy): Eukaryota > Viridiplantae > Streptophyta > Magnoliopsida > Rosales > Rosaceae > Prunus > Prunus kanzakura. The sequence goes on from BPUM01000811.1 coordinate 50,833, forward strand.
TTCAAGTTTTCTTCTTGTTTTAAAAACAACTTTGGTGTTTGTAACTTATAATAATTGACAATACATTGTCATGTTCAAGTCTTTGTCTTGTTTTAAAAACAACTTAAAATTTGATTTAAATAGAAAAAGATGGAGGATAGTTTGTAAAAGAATGAAGAGATTGTGAGAAATTATGTAAAATGATGAAATTGAAGAAGGATAATATGTAAAATGATAAAGATGTTGAGAGAAATTATGTAAGAATGAGGTAGGTATTTATACAAAAAAAAATTCGGATTATAAAAAAAAAAAAAAAAAAAAAGATGGTTGATGTCATCTAACGGCTAGGTGACGTCAGCTAGGCCCCATCCAAATATTTAGCCTAGGTTGGCCAAAGGCCCACATGTGGCCCTCAATTTAGGAATTGGCCATTTGTGTTGCCCTCCCTTTTTTTGTAGCCCTTTGTGTAACCCTCACTAGGAGATGATTTTCGGGGATTTGTTGTTATGTTAACTCGCAATTGTACGAGCCAATTAGTAGTACAGCAAGACAAGTACGAGGTCGTACCCTTGAGGACTGAGAAGTTAAACTTAGTTATGTACTTAGATTACTGAATTCAAGAAAGTAGGAAGTTAAGTCTAAACAGAATTTAAAGTGAGAGTGATTGTGATTGTCAAAACAAATTAAGCAAAATGAAATTGCAAACAAAGACAAAGAAAGTAAATGCAACAAAGGGTGATTTTAAAGGTTGAAAAACAGATTTGGAGACTAGGGCATTCAATTCACCATAACAATTCAATTCTATGTTATAAGGATTCAAGTGACAAGTCTAATTCAGATTCAAAGATCGATTCTAGCTAAAGTATGATTAAGCCATGGTGTCTGGTCCTAACCTTGTATTCATAATTCCCTAATTAGATCCTTGTTGTCGAACCTAAATTAAGCATTAGAAATCCATTAAGCATAGAAGAATGTTTTAAACAACCATGTATGTATCTAATCCCTGTTGTCGAACGTCCATACATACTCTTCCTATTCATAGTTCAATTGGAATTAAAGCATATGGTGTCTACTCTTAATTCCAACCAAAATACACAAATCTAAATGGTAGCTAGGCATTCCGATTAGCATATAAGCAAGTAGGCATAATGAATAAGAACATGAATCATGAATCAAACTTGAAACTTGAAATTTATAAACCCTGAATATTCATGTTAGGTTAGATCGAAGCCCTAGTTATAGATTTAGCTACTCATAATGGGAAAGAAACTTAAACATAAATGAGAAAACATAATGAATGCAATCAGAGTAGAAAAACCCTTTTCTGAAGTTCTTGTGGTGTCCAATGCTTCTCTAACAGCTTCTCCATGTCTAATGCTTCTCTAAGAGCTTCTCCACATTTAGAAGGATGTATGAAGGTTAAGGAGGTGATTTGGGATGAGTTTGGGTGAGTGGTGATGGCTAAGAAAGAGGAAATTCATAGGGAAATGGAGAAGAGGCTTGTTGGGACAGTTTTGGTTATTTGAGGCTGTTTAGAGCTTTGGGTTGATTGCTGGATTGTTTAGGGTTGTAGGAGTATTTGAGGGTGATTTCTGAATGTGTTTAAGAAATGATGGGAGTGTGGAGGATGGATGAATTGTGGGAGTGTGAATCCCACAATGTGTGTCTTCTTTTGGTGTGGGATGGATGTAGTATTTATAGGGAGAATGAAAGGAGAATTCTGAATTAATTTATGCATTCACCAACAACACTCACTTCAACAATCTTACCAAACACACCAATGCAATAGAAAATCAGTTTCTTTTCTTATTTTGCTGCAGCACTTCACCAACAAATCCCACCAGAAACCATAGCTCATCATGACCAACAATCAGATCATCCTTAGCTCAGCATGACTAGTAACTTCATGGGCTCACGATTTGGGCTTCCCTTAAGCAACTGATGACGTTGAGCCATCCATCTTGAAGTTCAAAATGTCATCTTTCCAACTACATGCCATTTGGGCCAATCCATGGTCGGATGAAGATGTTAAAGCCAAAACGAATTGCTAACTCAGTCTGCACATTTTTGCACCATTTGGCATCTTTTCCTATCCAAAGCCACCATTGTTACTTTAAGCTCAATGAACTGAATTATAAACACAAAAGAGATTAAAAGCACAAGTTTAACTAAAAAACATAACGAAATCATAAGCTAGAAGGGTACAGAATGATATACGTACAATTATGAGTCGATCATGATTTAGGGCTATAATTTAGGAATTGGCCTTCTCTAGTCATAGGGTTAAATGTAGTTCAGGGCTATAAATTTAGCCCTCCAAAATATTAATTTTTTAAAGAATAGTGTAGGGCTAAATTTTTCCATCTCTAGCCATGCAGGACTATATTTTAGAATTTTATATACATTTAAAATGTAAAAAGAGAAAAAACAAAAAAAAAAGGGTAATGTTTCAAATCCAATAGATATACAGTCCCCTTCTATTTGAGGGACACCATTTAGGGTACCCTATGAATTTTTTTCCAACGATCCAAACCATCTAATTTTTAAGTCTACATTCATAGATCATCCTTGCAAAAAAATTAGACAAATCGAAAACCGTTTCAACATCCAATTGTATCCTACAAAATCAATGAACACGGTGCTTCAAGAAAGTACTAAAATTTCAATAACACAATTGAGTGGTCAAACGATATCGGATTCAAGTGATTTTTTGTAGAGATGATCTTTGAATGATTATCTAAAACATAGACCGTTTGGATTAGTGAAATACAATGCGGAGTGGGACAAAACAAATTTTAATACATTTAAAAAGGTTAAAAGGAAAAGAAAACTAACGGCTAGCTGATGTCATCGCTAATGTCAGCGCACCTTTAATATTAGCCTTTGGATATGCAATTGCACGAGATGTTCCGTGCTCACGCCCACAAAAAAGTTTGGCATAGGCTATAGCTAGGCTGCAAGTAGCCTGGTTGGACGGCTAGCCCATGGATGGAGATGGATTTTGCATTATTTTAGGGCTATATTTGGCTTATGGCCAATGTCTAAAATATTGATAGTCCAAAAACACAGATATTTTGATTGAAATATCGGAAAATTATCAATATTGATAAATTGAATAAAAACCACAGAAATTAAAAGAAAAACTTGAAAATTTTTCTTGAAAATTTGGTACGAATGCCCCAACACAAAGTGATTCTTTCTTTCTTCACCACCTACCTAAAAAAAGATGTAATTGTATAATATAATATAATATTCAATTAATTGTTGGCACTTATAGAGTTGAACTAAGAAGGGAAGGAAAGGAAAGGAAGGATGCCAAGTCAAAGCTGCAAGTGAGAGAGAGAGAGAGAGAGAGAGAGAGAGAGAGAGAGAGAGAGCAATTTAATTATATATATTGAAAAGGAAGGCCAATTTTCGATTGGGTGATGGAAGGGATGTTTATTTAATCAATTATCTATTACTTTAACATAAAAAAAATTGGAAGGAAATGCATCGTATGATGGGTTTAACTTATTTAAGTTGATTATATAGCGAGCTGACAAACACTAACACCCCTTGAGGTTTTCAGCTTTTTCACAAAACTCCTTGAGGTTTTGAAAATTACAAGAACACCCTTCTGATGTTTTAAATTGTTTTCACAAAACTCCTTTTCATTGATTTTAATCTAAAGATTTTTGATGATTTTATACAAAAAAATTCTCCAAATGACAAAGTTGGCCTTTGAGATTAGATTGCATATACTTCATTGATGTTAATTTTGAAATTTGTATAAGTTTTTTTTTCCAATGAAATCATTAATTTTTGGACAAACAATCAACGAAAAGGGGTTTTGTGAAAACAAATTGAAACCTTAAGGGGTGTTAGTGTAATTTTGAGACTGTTGTGTCGGATTCACTGCACCAAAAATAGATTCAGCTGCATCCTCAACTTGTGATACTCGCAAGTGCACGAGCCGTTCGGTAGTATAGCATATGTAAGTGCGAGATCGATCCCACAAGGATTGGTGATTGAATGATCCAATTTATTTCCCCTACACAAAACAGAAATGAAAAAGAAAATAAATAAAACAAGAAAAAGGAGATAACTCAAGCAAATAAGTTCCCAAGTTCAATTAGATTAACGGATTGATTCTAGCTAAAGTATGATTAAGCCATGGTGTTTGGTCATAACCTTGTGTTCCTAATTCCCTAATTTGATCATTTGTTGTCTAACCTAAAATTAAGCATTATGAACCCATTAAGCATAGAAGAACAATTTAAACAACCAAGCATGTATCTAATCCCTGTTGTCGAATGTCCATACATACTCTTCCTATTCATAGTTCAATTCGAATTAAAGCATGGTGTATACTCTTAATTCAAACCAAGATAGCTAACATGCAAGCCTAAATGGTGATCAATCATTCACACTAGTATACTAACTTATAAGCATAATTAATAAGAACAAAAACCATAATTGAAACTTGGAAACTAATTAAACTTGAATACTTAAGAAAGAATGTACATTACAAATAAAATTAAAATAGAACTAAGAAAACTTGAAGGAAAATTTAGTAAAATCATTTGTTACAACAATTGACAACTTGAAAGGAAACTAAGAGAATTTGAGGGAGAGAAGTGAAGGGAGCTCTAGAGAAGTGTTTGAGAGCTCCCCCCTTGGGGTGTGATTTGAAGCTTGAAGGCTTCTCTATTTATAGGGCTAAGAGGGAGGAACATCATGATGGATTCCCACACCATCCTTCATCTTTTGCTGCTGCACAAGCTTTCATCACATGGGTTCAAAGGTGATCAGTTTTGCTGCCAACCCATGTGATTGCCTTTTGCTGCCAACCCATGTGATTGCTTTTGGTTGCTGGAAAAACGAGTTTTCTGAACCAGGCTTAGTGTAGGACGGCCAGAGGTTTCAAAACTTATCCAATGGGGTTCAAATTTGGATATGTTGTAGTAGACACCCATTGGAACAACTTCTATGAAGAAAGTATTCCCATCGGAGCAGTAGAAGTGCGCGTTTTGGACCTTGAAAGTTGGCTGCCGAACAGAGACTGGAATTGACTTCATTTCATTTCTTTTTGCTTTACATGCATGCACATGCTTTCTTTAACAGCTCAGAACCTGATCTCCAGCTCCAAAGTGATCTGCCAATTCAATTCCCATGTTCAAAGGCTGAAGCAAAGATGCCTCTCATCATTTCTTCATTCTTCTCTCTCTCCTTTCTCTTTGCTTCACATGCACATGCTTTCTCTTTAGTAGCTCCAGCATGTGCCAACTTGCTCCTTCAGAAATTCATAGCTGGAAAGCCTCCCAACTTCACTCATTATGTTGGGTACAAAGTCAGTTGCAGCTGGGGTGAGGCACATGGCTAAAAGGAGGAGACAAGGCTCCAAGCTGGCAGCTGCAAATCCTGCTGAGCAAGGTTGGGTGTTGGACGGGCTGAGCTCTCCACAAATGTCCAATTGGGCTGAAATTTGGATATGTTGTAGTAGACACCCATTGGAACAAGTTTCATGAAGATCTTCACCTCATTCGAGCCCCATAGCATGCTGATCCAAGGCCAAGAAGTTGACCTACGAAATTGGGCTGGAAAGGGGTTGTAGCCAAAATGTGTTTGTCTTTAAGCTCATATTCCTCATATGCCAATCAGCCCATAACATGCATGGATTGCATCAAATGTTATCTCTTGCTATCTTAACCTACAAAACACACAAACATAGGTAAGTGACTCAAAATAAAGAGAAACTAAGCAAAATCACTAAGTAAAGAAGGCATGCAAGTGTATGAAATTATGGACTTATCAAAACAGAAAATGAATTAAAAGCACAAGTTTAACTCAATAACATAACCAAATCATAAGCTAGAAGGGTACAAAATGATATACAATTATGAACCGATCAGAGACCTGGGGGGGGGGGGGGGGGTGTTTATGAAAACACAAGAAACCTCAATGGGTGTTAGTGTAAATAACTCTTCAAACTTTTCACTGTCTTCATCAAGGGCGGAACCAAGAATTTTTCGGTGGGTGGGCTAGTTAAAATTTAATGATATTTTTACCTTTGCAATTTGAAAACGTTAAAATTTCTTGGCATCAACCGAATAAACTTCTAAAATGCCAAGTGCAAAAATATAAATAATTATGTTTCACATATATATATTAGTTGTAAACACAAGAACAATATAATTAGTTTAACGTACTGTTCCGTTCTTGAAAGAGAATGCAAGTAAATTTGAAAAAAATAATATGTCTCTAATGTGTTGTAGTTGATGGTGAGCCATATAAGTTTCTTTTCCTTCTTAAAAAATCTTTTGCCACAGGCAGCAAATAAAGAAAAAAAGACAGCAGACTTTGAGAAAACACAAAACAAAAGGCAATAGATTTTGCAAAGGAAAAAACCAAAAGGCATGACACTTGTGGTTTATTACTAGTTTTTCTTCAAAACTTACTGGGCTAAAGGCTGTGGTTTCACCCCTGGTCTTCATCATCTCGATATTATTGATATTATCGATATTATAACGATATTATAGCAATATTTTGGTCAAATGTTGTTGAAGTGTGAGAGAAATTATCAACATCAATATTTTTCAATATTATCGATACTTATACAATATGTGTATGGATATCTTCCAAAATATCATATACCCGAAAAAACGATAATATCCTCAATATTTCATTGATATTATCAATATTTTAGTCCTTACTTATGGCCTATGGCTGCAGATGGTCTTACCTTGTATTAAAATAATAATAAAAAGTAGACAAAAGCCTTCTTGCTCTCTCCATCAACACCATCCCGCGCTTATTCAAAGCGGAAGCGACATAACCAAACGGACTTCACTATCCGAGTGGAGTGGGTGGGTTCCCATACTCTGTTCGTTTGCATTTCCTCCCATTTCCCAAATGTCGGAGCCAATCATTCTCTCCGATGAAGAAGACCAGAATGCCCTCTCAACCCCTTTCCAACCATTCCACTGTAAGAAACGCCGAACCCAACTGGACCCAAACCCAATCCCTACGGTTCTGGTCCTCGACGACGACCCGACCCCACAGAAGCAGCCCGGCCCCACCTCCACTCCTGACTTCGTCCCGGAGACCCCCATGTCTGATCTCGCAATTGTGAAATGCACCAAAGCCCCTTCCCACTTCCAAGCTAGGGTTTCAGACTCCGAGCACAAGTTCCCTGGTTGGTTGATTTGTGTTATTTCACTGATTCGAGTGCTTTTGGAAATTCTTATTTGCTATATTTTGTTTTTGTTTGAATTAATTATTTATGCATTGCTTGTTATATTATGATAATTTTTACCTCTTTTTGGTTAAACTTGATTCAATTCAAGGTTTTGTTTGTTTGTTTGTCTTTATCATCAATACTGTTCTTCTGTATGTTGAATCAGTTGTTTACTGTTTTGCTTCAAGTTATTTGTGTGTGCGTATTAAATATTTTGGCATTACAGTTCTGTTACGATCAATTGGAATATAGGTTCGACGATCACTTGGCATTATAGTTTTGAGTTCCATTTATCTGTTCTTCAAAATTTTAGTATTAAGCCCTAATGCTCAACTGTGAAATCCCTAAATTTGAGTAGACGGGAATTGCGAGATGGGTCAGTGACTGAAGATGATGGAAAAATTGAGGAAGAAGTAATCAGCTTTTATAAAAGGGTTTATACAAAAGAAGAAAACACAACTTGGTTAGAGAGACCTTTTCAGGACGATGAGAAGGATTAGTCACCCGGTCCCGATGGTATTTCTATAGCAGTTTATCCAGTGTTGCGCTGTGTTGATGGTGGACTTGATGAAGTTTTTGAGGAATTTTATAGAAGTGGGGTTGTCAATGAGATCACTAATGAAACATAAATTTGCCTTATTCCAAAGAAAGCAGATGCATGCAAGTTTGGAAGGGTTTTGCATCAAGCTTGTACAAGATTATCTTGAAGGTTTTGGCTCTGAGATTGAAGCAAGTATTAGAGGATACAATTTCCTTCTGGTCAAGGAGCTTTTGTTAAAGGAGATTTTGTTAAAGGAAGGCAGATATCAGAGGTGGTCCTACTGAATATGTAATGGTGGAGGAAGTGAGAAAGTAGAAAGAAGGGCTAGTCTTTAAATTAATTTCCAAAAAGCGGATGTACGCAAGTTTTGAAAGGTTTGGCATCAAGCTTGTACAAGATTATCTCGAAGGTTTTGGCTCTGAGATTGAAGGAAGTATTAAAGGATACAATTTCCTTCTGTTCAAGGAGCTTTGGTTAAAGAAAGGCAGATGTCAGAGGCGGTCCTAATGAATATGTAGTGGTGGAGGAAGTGAGAAAGTAGAAAGAAGGGCTAGTCTTTATGTTGATTTCAAAAAAGCTTACGACCAAGTGGATTTGAATTTTTTGGATTTTGTGTTGGGGAAAAAAGGTTTTGGGAGTTTGGAGGAAGTGAATGAGGACTGTATGAAATTTGTTAATTTTTCTGTAATTATTTTCGTTTAGTTGCTGACATTTTGAGCGTTAATGTTGAAATCTTTGTTTAGTTTGCAATATTAAACATAAATATATATATATAATTCTTTTTTTCACAGCCGTACTGCTCAGCGTTAACTTTGACCTTACTGGCCTTCTGTTTACATTCAGGTGTTAATGGACTGATATGTTTGGAATCTGATAATGAGCCTGAAAGTGGTCATGCAAGGAAAAAGGGGAAGGAGATTGAATCCATGGTTAGTGGGTGTGATGTGGTGAAGGACTTAGATTGGAGGTTTAGTTTTGTCGAGTCCACATGTTCTCTTGGTATGTTTATGTTGTATCTGGCATTCCTTTGGTTAAGGTTGGGTGTTTGCCTTTATTTATTATTTTTGAATTTGCGAATATTTAACAAAATGATCCACTCGCTGGAATATGTTATCCATTTAATTGGACTCATTAAATACATGTTTATCAGGAGATGCTGAGCTAGCACATATGTCTGAAGGGAATTTTTCACTATCTACTTTGCAAGATGATATTGATCAGGTATTTTGTCCCAATGCATTGTGGTAATTTCCTGTTTTTTCTTTTATTTAAGGATTATCTATTTTATGGCTGTGGACAAGAAACACCTTTGGCTTCTATTCCCAGTTAGGGTCAGAGGTTATAATTTCTATATGTGCAATTGACATTCTGGTCTTTCATGTTTAATAATTATACTTGATAATTCAGAGACATGCTTCTAGTTACAAGTGTGTTTTATTTTGTTAATTTCTATAGGGGGCATTGCATTTTCTAGAATTTAGGCATTACATGGTTCCAAACAGTACCGACTTGAAACATTACTCAAGTACCTAGTTATCTTTTACTTATCCAAAACTTGATGAGTTTTAAATTATTCTGATTTGGATGTGAAGTATTGAGGAAGACATTTCAGATAGGACTAATGAAAGTCCAAGAAAATGTGGATTGCAATGTATGTTGTGGAAGTCTTTATAAAAAACATGGAACTTAAAGTATATTTTCCTTTGGTAGTTTTGTATATAAATGAGTACATAATTTTTTTTAAATAAGTAAAAAAATATTAATAACCTTCTAAAAACACAACGCGTACCAGCGAAGAAAAAAGGTTGTGGACATGTTGTCCACTGCATACAAGATAATAAGCACAGCTCGCCAATCTGCAAGGATAACAGCGAGCTAAATCCCAAAACTCAGGAGAAACCAATGCACCATAGTGAAGTTGAAAATCTTACTCTATTCAAAGAATCTCTTTCCCCTAATCTCTATAATTTTAAAACATTCTATTGCTTCTTTCCAACCAAATCACCCATAGCTTCCAACACCTCACAGTTTTAGATCATCTTTGCTCTTTTCCTCCCTCAATCTGGTGGAATAACCCAGCTCAGTTCTGCCTCCTTAAACAATCTCCTCTACAAATTTACAGCATCATGAGAACAAGTTTCTAGATCCTCTGGATTTCTGTTTACCAATCAAGAAAAATGTTCTCTGTACTTTATGATTTCATCAACCGTAGCTGAAGTTTTTCTATATGCTATTTTGCTTATAACATATTGACATTAACAGTCCAACTGTAGTACCAGTCTTGCAGTATAGCAATCATCTGGTTATGTCTAATTTCCCTTCTCCCACTTTTTCTCGCACTCGATTGTCTAAACTTAAAATGCATAATAGTTGGGAAAATCAAGCTATTTGTGGACAGTTTTCTGTTGTTTGTCATTCTTTTTCTGCGGACATTTGCTCTCTGAATTCAATTATTATATGTGTATTCATGAGACCCCGTAATGTTTCACTTCTTTATGTGCTCATTTTTAAGGAAGGTGTGGTGTGGTGTTGATGAGGACATCACTTTTTAATTTCTGCTATTTCACACATCCAAATCCTCAAATGTAATGTCATGATGAGATTAGGTACTTGATTATCCAGAAAATAGAATGGATCAGATGGGAAACATTATGAAGCAGAGAAGGACTACAGTTATTACTGATAATGAAAACATTACAAAAGAAGCAACAGGAAGAAGGAAGCTGACAAAAGAGGAAAGAATGCGCTTAATGGAAGAAAAGAAGCTAAAGAAGATAGTAAGTTGTTCTTATGATCAGTACTGCATTTTTTCTAACAGAACAATAAGCTGATTGATATCCATGAAAAACAGCAAGAGAAATTGCAAAGAGAAGCTCTGAAAGCTGAAGCAGCAGAGTTGAAAAAAATACAGAAAGAAAAGCAAAAGTGGGAAAAAGGGAAGTTTGCCCTAAAATCCATCGTGGCCGAGATTGATTCTAAAGTAGTGGAGTTGGGGTCAGTTGGAGGTGTGGTGTCATTGCTCTTTTTCTCTTGAAGTACTTCTCGTGTGTGTGCATCTCATATCCGTTTATATCTGGTAGCTGAGAGCTTATTTGAACTTTATTGTAGGAAATTTGCTTACAAGGTTCGCTGAAAAGGGGCTAACATACCGTATAACATCAAATCCTATTGAAAGATCAATTGTCTGGACCATGACTGTCCCAGAACATATTTCACAGGTAATTGGTGTATGGAATGGATGATTTTCTGTATGCATCATCATATCATCTCAGACACTAGTAGTTTTCACAATAGGAAAATTAGCTGGAATTTAAAAATAAAAATAAATTCTGTATGGTTGAACATTATCAGCCTTTGTGCCCTAGTGGATCATAAGATTAGGTCAATTCATTAATTTTATAAAAATAGAAACCATAAAGTTAAAGGTTTATTGTGGGTGTATGTGTGGCTGGAAGGCTCACTATCAAAGGACCATGATGTAAAATGATTGATTGCTATTGTGTTGCATCTTCATGGTTTATTTGAAGATCTTTCTTTAAGGATTTCATGAACATCAGCCTCACAGATCAATATACTTTACATCTCACTATCTCAGAGGCATGCCTGGCATAACCACTAACCATTAGTGTCTCTTGTTGGAATATATGAAAAAAAATATTAATTTCTCTGCGAAGTAAATGAATTAGAATTTATTTTTGTGCATCTGTTGCTTCTTTGTATCTGCTGTAAATTTTTTTTCTCATACATTAACCTCAATATCTAATTGCAGCTTTCTCCTGAAGAAATAGAGATTCAATATATATTGCTCGTGTATGAAGCTGAAGAGTTTTGTAACCTTGTCATCGATGAATCTCTTTTGGATCATGTTTTTAGTGTTCGAAGTCGTTATCCATCGTATACAGTGTGTTATCTTACAAATAGGTTGATGGCATACGTTAATAAAAGGTGAGGTTGCTGAAGATCCAAGGTTACCATTGTGCATCTGTAGCTCATTTACTTAGCTAAAGATATGCATTATATCTTGTATTGAAATTTTTTTTCTGCCATTTGACTTATTTCATCTTCTAAGAGTGTTATATGTTAAATCTTTGAGGTATGCTGTATAATGGTTAACATGATTTAGATAAACATAGTTGATTACGTAGCTAAAAGCTTGAATGTTCTTTTTCCTTTCAGTAAGTAATTAGAATTTTATTCAAATAGGAGCAAGTGATAAGTAATTGGAACAGATTAATATAAAGGTCAAGCTTTGTTATCTCTCTGTTAAACAGATGGAGCTTATGCAATGTTCAATAAAATGTATAGGTTTGTTGAGTATTATTGATTGATTATAAATACCTGTTGAACCAGTGTTTTGTTATATTGTAGAATATCACATGAAGAAAACTACTGTATGATGTAAAAAAAAAAAAATTGCCATTCAGTTCAGCGTACTTTTGATATGAACGATAGAATGTTTAGCTTTATTAGTGACATATACCTAACATTTCCTCATTTGTGTTATCCGTAGAAAATCTTGAATGTGTTTTTGACATGCAACGGTATTTTCTCAGATTTTGTTGGAAATAAGTTTATCTTTTTTATCTTTCATTGTATAAAATTTACAGTTTGTGATGACCTGCCAATTGCTATCTTTATTTTCTGCTCTACTATAATATGCTAGTATGGGTTTGTGCATACTGAAGATCTGCATCACATTGAATTTTTTACAATGTTAGGGAACAAATGCTGTACAAGAACCCAACAAATCATAGCAGCCGGAGACGCCCACCTGTTGAGGAGGTTGAACTACTAACATTAAAATACTTGGGATTGCAATACATTAATGCTTTTTGGCCGTTCATATATGTCTTGCATAACAGTGGATCTTTAATTGTTTAGTGTCCTGACTTCTTTCCTTTTTAACAGGCACTCGCAAAATTGACCACTAATTTTTTTAAAGTACACTCCAGGCAGTGCATAGATGAGGCTGAACTTGCTGAACATGTTGTTGGTTTAACATGCAGCCTGTCATCCTGCCAATTTAGGTATTTGTTGATTTTACTTTTCTAAACCTTATATATGCTTATACATCATGCACTCTCATTTTCTTTAAAAAGTTCTGTTTGAGGATCACATAGCTTACTCATGTTTCAAACTTCCAAATTATTTTTTCGTTTTATTTTATATTACCTAGAAAATAATAGTTGTGTCATTTGGTACAGTTATTTTTTTCATTGTAAAACGACAAATGCTCTTTCTCTCTTTCCATCGGAATTTTCACATTTTAACTGGTCGATATTTTGATTCTACCTTTTGCTTTATGAAATTGCAGAAAGAAGTTAACGAGACTGGATGTAAATGCTAATGGATCCCTTATCCCTAAGGACTGCCTTGACCGAAATTTAATTAAAAAGAGCCCATGGTGAGTAGCATGATGTTAACAGATTGATCATTTTACTAGAATTAGAAGATAACAAGATAGCAGATTCAGAAGGCAGAAGTCTGGATTGTGATTAAAAATTAAAGATGTGACTTCGTATGATGAATGTAGCAACCAGTGATAACGTGAAGCCTACTTTTAGGGGTCTGAACTGCTTAGGGCCTGTTTGGGACACTTCTACTTGCTGGAAGCACTTTTGTTAGAAGCACATCAATTTTTTTATTGAAAATCCAATTGCTTCCTGGAAATGTCTGGAAGTGCTTCCCTTAACTATTCTGTTACACACGGCCAAAAACACTTTTGGTTTTGTGATTTCACTTTTAGCCCTTCTAAAAGCACGGTCAAATAGACCCTTAATTATTGTTCCCAGCGCCAAAAGTAATGCATCATTTTAGAGTGTACAGATTTTATTCATCTCCTATGGTTGTTATGATGGTGGTTCTACTTATGTCATTTGATATACTTTCTTATTTCCTCAAGGGAATATAGTATCTTTGAATTCACTTTCTGGTGTTAAAGACTTGTGGTCTAGGTGTTGTGACCCTCTTGCAGGTCTATATATAGGCCGATGAGGTTGCTCTATCTCCTTTTGAGGACGGTTTGATCGGACAGAAAGGAGAAGAGGAACCATGATGAAAGTGAGAGGATAGAGAAACCTGCAAGCCTAATTGTCTAGTTAGTTGGGACTAATCCCCCTTCCTCCAAGCCCTCCAACCATTGCCCCCACAAAATTGGACCATGGCCTTCTGAATTCAAACTGGATTTCTGGAATTCTAGGAATATTGATGACTTTAATTTTAATTAATTTCCCAAAAACCGGCATGCAACAGTTTACTTGGTCTTTTTTTTTTTTTTTTTTTTTTCCTATTAGTGTTCTCAAGTAATGAATGCCAAAGCAATTTTGGTAGACACTAGGTAAAACATGTTGTTGAACAAGCCTTCTCTGTACAAACTAATATGATTTGTATGTTTTTCGTAAGTTTATCCATTTTATACGTGAGTACTTTATTTTTGTTCCTAATTAGTATCTGCATCCAGGTTAAAAGCTTTGGTAGCTATCCCTAAGGTACAGCCACGATTTGCTATTGCTATATGGAAGAAGTACCCTACCATGAAATCTCTTTTGAGTATTTACATGGACCCAAATATATCAGTAAGTATAGTACACCTTTTTCTGAGTGTGTACATGGATCCAAATGTATTAATAAGTACGGGCTTCAATCCGGATTTTAGGGGCACTCCTTTTTTTAGAACTTTTTTTTTGTTCAAATTGGACTGCAGTTGTTTATTAGAGTTCTTTTGTTTCTTTACTGGTTCTATGCTATTTTTAAGGTTTTGATGCTGTTTTTACAGGTCCCTAGTTCTTTGCTCCTGTGGACATGTTGTCTATTGTTTTGTGCTGATGCTCTCTTGTTAATGAAATTTTGTTTCCTATCAACAAAATAAATAAAAATTGTGGACCGATACCTTAGTAAGCAAGTTAAAGTTTTGAACATAGCCTCACCCATTGGTCTTGTAGGAGCCTTGGGCTTGTTTGGAAGATGGAATCTGTAATTTTGGGTTACATCTGGCTACTAGTCTGTTTTGGGAAATAAAGAGGGATTAAGAAATGCAATCGAACTCCCAAGTTCTGAAAGGAATTAATAGTCGCTATCCTCTTGGTTAAAACCTTTCAAGGAGGAAGGGGGAGCAATTTGCGATAGAGTTAGACTGCTTGCTTCTCTCTGGGCATCTCTGTCAAAACATTTAAAGAACATTCCTTTCAGAATAATCATTTTTTACGGTTGATTGACTTCTGTTTCAGGTGTATTGACTGGGTTAGAGTGTTTTAACTGTTGTTTTTAAGTGTCTGATGGACCACTCTTCCATGTTTCTTATTGTTCCTTTTGATTTTTACTCTGTAAAACATGTATTTCTAATAAAGTAAAAAAATTGGATGGGTTTTCTGCTTCTTGAATAACCATGTATAGTTTGTGTAATGCATATGACGACTGAATAAAATGTTTTGTTAGTGATATATATATCTGCTCGAGAAGTAATTAGAATACAACCATGAAATTCCAATAGAAATGGATTTTGATTATTGTATGGCCATTGTTCTATGCCATTTTGAACATAATTGCTTTAATTGTCTCTTAAAAACAGAAAGAAAAAAAACACGGAAATTGCTTTGATTGAGTTCATTGAGAAAACAATTTGGAGGTTAAGTCGCCATGTATAGTTGGTTGAAATATGCCAACTCACATGCTTATAGCTTATGCAATATATGTTGATATTGTTACAAGATGAGCAGCTTGCAATATATGTTGATATTGTTAAAAGATGAGCAGCATGCACATGCCTTTCAGTCTGCTTCATCAGTTTGCGTAAAACAATGAATTTTTTGTTCTATTTGCTTTTCTCTGCAGGTTCATGAAAAGGAATTTCTGCTGAAGGACTTGACAACGGAAGGTTTACTTGGTGATGATAGAAGATTAGGTGAAGTTTGTTCCAAGAGAGTGTACAGAATACTTATGGCACAAAGTGGATGCATCAAAACTGATGATGTCGAGGATGGTGCTGATTTCTTCAGGCGTTAAATTTCACTTATATGGGCAAAATCAGGTGTGCATATGCTTGTTCCTCTTCATCTAAAAATTTATTCTGCATTAGAGCCATTTCTTATTGTTCTTTCTATGTCAAATACAACTATTCAATTAATTTCCTCTTTTGTCCTTTTTTGTTAGTAAAGCAGCAAATATTTTACTTGGATGATGAGTTAAGTTTTATAAAAGGTCAATTACAAAATGCAGACCTGATTTATAGGTCGATTTCAATTTAGCACCCGATCTATAAATTCATTCAATCTACAGCCTCCATCACTTTGTGCAGATGTTGCTATTTTACTCTGTTCTTGTTATTGCTTCTGCTTAATCAAGATCGTACATAGAAGTTTGGAACTGTGTCTAGAGTGGAAGGTCACTTTTTCTACCATGTTTTTCTTACTGTGCTGCAAATTGGAATCCGTGTGAGATTTGAGTGTTTTTTTTTAACCCTAAATAAATTATTATTCTAAAATGCGAAGGTGTCTAGCCGAGTGGAAAAGGCTCAAGTTCAAATACCATGACACCTTGGCAGTGTGTGCATAAGAAAACCCCCTTTCTCTTCTTAACTTTGGTAAAAAAAATAATAATAATATAAAAGAAAAAGTAAAAAATAAAAGATAAATTTTAAAATTCTAAAATGAAATTGGGCTTTGTGGGCTTCACAACCTTATGAAAATTATGGTGGGCCATTCAACTCCTTTCCACACCCATATTGGTGGGTTCACTCCTCCACTAAGCCAACCCCACACACATTGCCCCTACCACTACTAATTGATACCCAAATGATACATCAGTAGTGGGTTATCCTATTGAACAGTAAAACAGGTCCACCACCATCTTGGTCCACGTACTCTCTCTCTCTCTCTCTCTCTCATGATTCCATTTCATATAACGAGGAAAGCACAGTACCTACTCCACCTATGGTGTCACCAAACTTCTCCACTAAGAAAAAAAATGTCTACTTCGTTGTGTATAATTATTTGCCTCCTGATTGCACCTTGTATACTGCTTGCTTATTATGATAATTTTGTTTTAAATTTCAGAATTTAGCACTTGTATTGGACGCTATAAAAGACATCATTTACATTAGAAAGATAATCAAATACAAATCTACAAAAACTTAGTTTTGAGTATAAGCACAATTGAGAAAATTTAGAGCATCCGAGTTTAATTGATTTTGTTGGTGGCAAATGCTCATTGCTCATAAATTACATAGCATATTCCGTATATAATTATCTAAGCAACTGCCCTGAGTAGTATTATTAATTGTCTGCCACCATATCCAAACTTAGATTTTGTCCTGCGCACAATTCCCAATAATTCAATTCTTTAATCATCAAAGTAAGGCATGTCATGGCCCATGCATACCGCACTTGGTTATTTGGGTTGCTATTCTGAGTTTCTCACACCGCATATATATTTGGAACTGAAAGGTACTCTTGTAAGGCCTCCCTCTCCCTGAGCAAGTTCTGTAATGGAGAAGAGCAAATCATTTTCCGGCTACTACTCGACCGGCTACACAGAGGCCCGGTTTGGGTTTGAGGACCGGTCGAAATCATACAGCTTCAATGGTCCGGTCAGCTGCAGCAAGGTAGATGAGTTGTCTTCAACATCTGGCAATCCAGAGCTGGAGAGAAGGAAGAGGGTGGCAAGCTACAACATGTATGCTGTGGAAGGTAAGTTCAAGTCGTCGTTGCGCAACAGTTTCAAATGGATCAAGGGCAAGTTTGTTGACAACTTCTACGATGAGTAGTGAACTAAACCGAATCCTTTTACTTTTTTATTTTCTTGTCAAAGTCAAGTAACGTTCCAATTACTGTATAGTTTGTTTAAGCTAAATGGGTGAAAATATGAACTTAAAACATTGTTTGTCAAGACCTGGTTAATTTGTAATGAATTTCTTGGGATTGAATCCAATGATTGATATGTAAAATGGTTTTGACTACTCTTGAATTAAGCTGCTCTTGCAGAGGAACATGCGTCTTTTCCGTTGCTATCTGTTTCTTTTTCTGTATTTTAAGCCTAGCCTTATATTTATTTATTTATCCAGATGTATACTTGTTTGTCTTCTATGGTTATTGATGCTTTAGGTTATCATATCATAATATCACACAAACCTAATCATCTGTGATATTAGCTTCTACTTTACGGTACTATATCTAAAATTACAACAATTACCAACAGAGGTGTGGGATTCAGTCCTTTAGGATTGGATGGTGATCAAATCAGACAACTTACTTTCAATACCCTTTAGTCTTACTTCATTCTTCATCAACTAGAACCTCCGCTATGTTAGGGTAGGTTTTCAATTCCTTTCATTCCGAATTTCCTACAACTTCTATGCCAAACAAAAGAAGAAAAACAGTCCTTACCTTCTCTAGATTTAGCAAATAGTCCTTCATTAAATCTACAAATGAAAGAGCACTATAGGGGGCATGCACACAGCCTTAGGCATGAAAAATAGTTTTGTCCTTTTGAAGTACGAACGATTATTATTCAATCTAAGATCGCTTGGGTAAAATCACAAAGTAAACCCTGCACAAGACAACAATCAGATTATCTGAGGGAAATCGGTATGCTACCAGTCAAAAACCTTGTGGCGCTAAAATCATATCAGAATTTTAACAGTTAATTCAACAGAGTTTTCTTTGTATTAAGGACCAGTGTCATTCCCATGTGAAGGGAGAAGGTGACCTATTTGTAAGGTTTCTTGGGGTCCAAGGTAACATTAAACATAGGGCATGCAGAGCAGAGAACCAAGTCCACCAACTCTTAGCGTTGGTGGCCCCAGGAAAATTGGGGTTTCCTGTTAGTTTAGAGGATTGAGAAGAAACAAAAAGTATGCGTATATTGATATTTCGAAGGAAGCAATTAAGGAAGCAATTAGTGAAGGTGATCTGGGTCATGATTGAGGATGAATGAGGTTGGGTTGGAGCTAATTAAGGCTTGATGGAGAGACTTAAGGCATGACGGAGGCATGAATCTACCGGCTGCCTTCAAAATTCTTCAGCAGCTCCTATGTCGGATTCTTTGTGGACTTTTCTGATGCAAGCATTGGCATAAAATCCTCTTCCAATTATTTTGGAGTGTGTTTTGGGTTTAAGGGTTTAACATTTTGGCCCCTCCCAAGATTCTTGTCTTCATTTGTTGAGATTTATTGAATTTTTCTCCTTCACCAAGGATTTTTTTGGTCTACCGGAGATACCAGGCTAACTTTCCCTCTTTGTATTTTTATATTATTATTATATTTCTTTTTAGCTTGGGTTAGCATGCCGTACCTTCTTTAGTGCCTCCGCTTGTACCCAGTTGAAGCTTCTGATACATTTGGCTCCTAATGGTTTTTCGACTTACTGCAGTCAAATCCCGGCCACATTGTTCAAACTCAGACTGAAGTCTCACATCAAATTCGACCACTGCTTCCAAATTTAACTTGCCTCTCTGACTCACCCCTGATGGTATGGCATCCAGGACAAATCTAGAACAAACACATGTAAAATACTGGTACAAATTTGTTAGCAAATCGTGTCTATGGTCCAATCCAACACAAGTTTCTTGGACAAGTTTAGAATAAAAGATCATCAATATATTACTACTTCTCTGTAATCGTTAGTTCAGTGCAAAACTAACTTCCCTTATCAATGTTCCCAAGAGAATTTTGCATAAGTAATTTAGTAAAGGGTCCCAGATACAGATTTATTTATAGCACAAAATCATACAAGGGGAAAACTGAGACCGAAAACAAGTGGGGAAAAGAATTATAAGCTTCTAGGCCAGGAGTAGAACAGCTTGAGGTGATAAAGATTTGTTCCAATTGTCTATTCTTTGTCCAGTCCCAACAGCTATCACATCTTCTCCGGATCAAGATTTCGGAAGTCCAACGTAGAATGAGATCTGCGATAATAGGACAGTGCACTGCCTTCAGTATGGTTGATGATATCTGTTATAGAGGCCTGCAAGAGGGGAAAGTCCTTGATGTTTTTAAGAACATCAGGGTTGATGTTCTTGAGAGCATTAGGATGACCCTCAGTGGTCGAGAATCGTTTTTTATGAGAACGGATTATTGGAGAAAGAGATGCACGCAAGTTCTCATATATGCTTGGTTTAAAACTGGAGGAAGTGCTGCTGTTTGCACTGTTGCTCCCCATCTCTTGGCCATGCATGCTTCCCATCTCTTGGCTATGCATGCTTTCCATGTCCTGGCTGTGCGAACTTCCCGTAGCTTGGCGGTACATGTTCGGTTCTGCATTCTTTTCCAGCAGAAACTAAAGAAAGAGAAAAGGATTTACATCATGAGCTATATATCATATACAATATAACTTCATAAATAGGAAAAGTAATTCAAAATTGAGTCTGATTAATCAAACAAAAATGCGAAACTAAGGATTTACCTTATTAGAAGATTCAAACTCTCCTCTGACCTCTTGGACCTTTCTTTGATGAAGTTCACGATTTGTTTGAGACAATTGTTTTGGTTTGGAAGCCCTCCTTATATCAGATGGAAAAGCACAATTAAAGTAATTCATACATTGGGTGTGTTGACAGCCCATAACATCCATTTTATATCTAAACAAGATAATTTAAATCCATTGTGGTTTTGTAGCATTTAATTGAAAGTCCTTGCCACTTTCAGATTTTCTTTTGTTTTAGATTCTGGGAAAGCTTTTGTTAATTGCTTCTTTTCCTACAGTCTTTTTTTGTGAGGCTCGTTTCTGCAAAGTCTCCATTACTGAAAATGAAAGTTTTTCCTCTAAATGGGACTAGAACAGAATGGACAAATTTGTACTCAATTGAACACCACTCAAAAAACCTAAAAGAGCAGATTCTAAGTTTCTAACATCTTATGTAGGAAGGAAAAGGGAAATTCAAAATGCTAATGAATTGGAAAATTTAAAGGTTATCTTTGTGTTATAAAAAAGTAAGTTTTTTTTTTGGTTACACATACAAAAGTAAGATTTCAAATGGTAAAAGTTTAATAAAAAGGGAAATTAGTAAAACATATATCTTAATTTTTCATCCAATCTTTCTTCTTTCAGCCTATTATTTATTAAATAAACAAAATAATGACAGTAAATTGCATGTTATCAATTTAAATAGCATACTTCCTCCGATCCCTGGTGTGAATCCACTCATCCTCCCCTTTATACATTACCGGTAGAGCTGAAAGGTCACATGCCAACGGACTTGAACTAAAGAACTGAAAGCAGAAACAATTTAGTATTTATAAATACATGTTGAGTAGATGTACATCAAACAATCAAAAGGAAAATACTAAAATATACCACTAAGACATCTTTCCTTTCTCATTGCTATTTCTTCACTCATTCTGCTCTTAGAGCGACCAAATTTCTTCTTAAAGGTCAAGTTGCCCGCATATAAGCAGTTCATACTTGAAATTGTACTCATAACTTTCATCCAACTCGTAAAGTAAAAGAGTAACAACATGGCATCTTAATTTTATCTCCCACAAAGAAAAATAAATTATGTATCTGGTTGCTGAAACAAATCAAAGATGACATACAACTGATAATGCTAATCCTTTTCACCCACACAGAGAGAGAGAGAGAGAGAGAGAGAGAGAGAGGAGAGAAATTATGCTATGAATTCATCATTATACAAAGCAATGATGACCTGCCAGACATTGACCATAAACTCTTAGTCAATTCAGAACAAATTCATGACTATGTTAATCCAACAAAACAGAGAGATTCAACCTTTCCTGTAGCACTAACTATTCAAACTCCTGATAATTTCACTGCATGAACTTCTTCAGTTGCAGAGAATGGGCAAGCAAACTAAAAGAGAAGGGACTAAAAAGAAGGAATGGAAAATATTGATTACACAAAGAAAGAGCTTCCTGTTTGTACTCACGTCACTTTGGAGAGCAGAAGCAGCACTGCCACGAGATGCCGGGTACAGAGCAAGAAGTGTTGTCAAGAGACCAAATGATGATGTTGAGAAGTCCCTAAAGAATTCTTCAAAACTAGGTTTGTAATGTTGTGGTGGTCGGAAGCTTGTTGGTAGCTTCATTTTCTTCCAGTAATCATCTCCGGGTGAACCACAAAGCTTGAAAATCCTATGAAGTTGCTCAACCTGAATACACAAATGCTTAATAGACTAAAAAGTGCCACAAATAAGATGGTTACGTGCATAGGCTTACAGAAAAAGCGTATTTCAGTCATGCATAAAATAAAACCAGAGTCCAGTAAGATTTATTTCGAGCATAGAAATTAAAATAAAAAATGAAACTTATGTTGAATGTACAGAAATAAACAAAAACGAAAGTGCTTATGTGAAGAAGAATACATGAAAGATGCAATTGTTTCATTTTGCAGATGCCTCTCTAATTGCTCAAGATTTTTGTAATGGTGCGATGATTCATTTGTATTACTAACTCATGCGAGAAGGCAATAGAGCTCATTTAGTTTTCCTGGAAAGTTAGAACGCACAGATAATGAAGTTTAAAGAGAATAACTCACTGTCAAAGCATTTTACCTCTGTTCTCCCAGGCATAACCGGCCTCCCAACAAACATTTCTGCCAACAGACATCCTGCACTCCAAAGATCAATACCAACTCCATAATCTGTAGAACCTAACAACAGCTCTGGCGCTCTGTACCACAGTGTCACAACTCGGCTCGTAAGAGGGCGTTTCTTGGGAGGGAAAAAATTTGCAAGCCCAAAATCTGCAATTTTGAGCATCCCACTTTTGTCTATTAGCAAGTTGGAAGCTTTAATGTCTCTGTGTAGAATCCCATTCTCATGGCAGTGCTGGAGACCAGCAAGCAGCTGCTGCATATAGCACTTCACCTGTACAGAAAGCACCCAAATCAGTCTGATTAAGTTCACGGACACCTAAAATAGAAATAAGCTACAAAAGAACCTCTCTTTTATCCCAAATAAAAGACCCTCGCCCCGCTTCCTATTCATTTATGTGTGAGGACGGGAAGGCCCTGTTTCTTTTCTTAAGAGGTGATTCCTTGAATTGAGTTTGCAACAATTAGGAATTGAGTTACAAAGTACAAATAAGTGCTTAAACAATTTTGCAAAGTTTCCAATGACACAGGAGTATTCTTTATCATTTGCAACCTTCATTGTTTCCAACTCCAAAGTTAATTATAGGACTTTCCTTGCCTTATCATCACCTATTCCTGATTAGTTCATGAATTCCACACCTTTCTCAGCAGAATATTACACAAAATTTGAGTTCATCCTTATATTCCCAATACCTACATATAAGAGTTTTTAATTAGCTCTAAGGATGACGAAGAAAAATGCCAACCTGTGGTTCAGTGAGCCTCTGTCCAGGACGTGAGACTACTCTGGTCAAGTCGGACAGCATGAAATCAAAGACCAGATATAGACTGTACTGCATCCTTGATGTAGCTATCCCTTCAAGCTTTATGATATTGGGATGATCTAGCTTCTGTAGTATTGTTATCTCCCTCGCCATAAACTTGACACTCTCTGGCTCTGATGTGTCAAAGCGGACCTTTTTCAAAGCTACAATCTTTTTGGTGTCCCTGTCACGAGCTTTGTACACATTGCTGTAGGTTCCCTGGCCAATCTGCAAAAACCAAATATCGAAACCCAATTCAGGTATTGTGATACTCTTGTCCTCCAAGAAAGGCAAACAACCTTGTGGCACCACTTATTTACCCACCCAACCCCCTCTTTTTCATCTAACACCGGAAGCAGCAGTTTGAATCATTGGGCAAAACAGGGATAGAGAAAGGATGATGATAGAAAATGTTAAAAAATTGAGCAAAACAAGGGTAGAGGAAAGAAGATGACAGAAATGATAAATAAAGGAAGCTATTCTAGCACGTCAAGTTCCTTCCATTCATACACTCCAGGATACAAAGAACCTTCAAGTAAAAGGTGTAGGAATTCAAAGAGCACCCCCCAAACTCAAAGTACAGGCTTTGAATGTATCAAAATTACAAGTCCACAATAAAGAAGCAATTAAACATAAAATGTGTCAGAAGTCAGAACAATGAAAACTCATTTAAACTTATTCATGTCTATCCATCCAGGGAGCAAGGATGACAAGGGTGCTCAGCATGTACCAAACACTAAGACAAATGTAAGACATTGAATAATGTCATTGCTCATAATTAAAGAGTACTTGGCAAGTAATTACCTTAGCAAGTTTGTCATAGGAATCAGCAGTCTTAGGAACCAAGCCAGCTAAGACATCTTCAGGCACATTCTCAACAAGCCATTTTGGCCAGCCACCCACAGTATCATCATCTCCTCCAATCTGCTTCAATGTAATCCTTCCTGAAACATTCCCACCATTTTTACCTTTCTCTGTCTCCCTTCCAATCACACCCTCTCCTCCTCCTCCTCCTCCTCCTCCTCCTCCACCAGGAACACCAATACCGCCATCATCAACAACCTTCTCCTCCCGATTAAACCTCACCACCTTAATATCCTTTCTGGAGTGTTTTTGGCTAATGGGTTTTCCTCCCTTACCTCCCTTGACATACCCATGATCCAATTTCAACTTGTGAAGGCCTTGAAGGCCATGAGTTGGGGAGTTAGTTTTGGCCTGAACACAACCCATTAAGGCTACCGGAAGCAAAAAGTCTCCGGCTGAGTTTGGAGTGGACGGTAGCACCTAGGAGGTGACATAGCAATGGTGAAAATCAATGAAGGAGGACATTGGGAGTGTAGCGAATCTGATGATGATGAAGATGGTGAAAAAGAAATGTGGAAACAAGAGTGATACTGCCGTCCTTCGGCCGGCATTGCCTTGGAATTATGGTAGAGGAGAACGGGAAGAGTGTCATTTCACCACTGTCTTTGTCTGACTCCGCATTCTCCGCCTTGAGGATATTGGGGGAGTGAACATTGAATAGAGTTTCGACCCCAAAAAAAAAACAAGAACATCGAATAGAGTTTCTTTTTTATTATTTTTTCCATTCTCCATTATCAACGACTTACTTGGACTGTGTTCTCAAGAAGAATGAAGGTAGAATTAATACCCAAATTTCCAGCGCTCCACAGCTGCCTGCCACCTGCCACTGCCAGCACACTACATCCATAAATCATACTATATTTTGGGCATTTCTTCATTAAAACAGGCGGCAAAGTATTGGTTTGCCTTCGGTGAAATAGGGGATGAATATAATATAAAGGGAAATTCTATATAAACCTCATTATTTACTCTTTGCACCCTATATTTTCTTTACACTCCATTGAATTTTAATAAAATTTTAAATTACTCATTATACCCCATTTTTCTTCCTAAATTGCCCTCATGAACCTCATTCCCTAATCTTATTGTGTAAACCCCATCTCATATCATACACCACCCATCGAAAACCCCATTTTCTTTTAGACACACCCCATCTCATATCAAACTCCACCTCATCCCATATTAAGCCCCACCTCATCGAAAATTCCCTCCTCTTGCAGACACACCTCATCGCACACCCCATAATATTTCAACAATCTCCATCGCACACCCCATCCAATTTGAAACAGAGCCATCGCAGTAAACCCCAACCACATCTTAAACCCTCATCGCAGCAAGCTCCAATCCCATCGTAAACCCCCATCACACACCCCATTGGTCCAAGCTCCAATCCAATCCCAATGTTTGATTTCAATTTTGATTTCTATATTTACGTTTCTGAGTGTTGATTAAGCCTAGGTTTGATTTCACTTTTGAAAAGCCAAAGTTTGATTTTAAATTTTGATTTCAACTTTGTGAGTGTATGGTTCAAACATGGTTTTACGAAACTGGATTTTACTTTCAGTGGATTGCCACCGAAATGGTTACATTGTTTTAGTGGTAGTCCATCGAAATTGAACCTGGTCGGTATGAAAATTAATTTTACTTTCGGTGGGTTGCCACCGAAATCATTACCTTATTTCGGTGATAGTCCACCGAATTTGATTATGTTTTTTAGTAGCTATCCACCGCATATATTTTCGTGTTTCAATGATTGTCTACTGAATTTGTTTTCGTTTTTCAGTGATAATCTACCAAATTCGTTACTGAGTTTGTACTTGATATTGTTTTTTAGATATGAAGAGGACTCGCAAAGGTACTACTGAGGCTTCATCATCTCGACCTGATAGACAGTGTCCCACAGCCTCAACAAGGAGACAGAGAGCGGCTCCCCAAGATCACTTTGAGGATACTACAGAGGTTGAAGATGTAGCTCCTACTCATGATAGTAATTTAACGCAGAGGTTGAAGATGTAGCTGCTACTCATGATAGTAATGTTGAGGTACCTGCCGAGCCTACTAAGTCATCTCGAGTAGGTCCCATTGATCTATCTTTACTTACGAGTTTTAAAACTCACATAGCAGTTGCAATTTGGAATAACCAGTTGTCTTACTAGACTTGCAAAACTTATAGTTATCGCTCCTCTTACAAGCAAGTATTACTCGAGGTCTCCTCTTACCATCACCTCCATAATCAGATCTTCTAATTATAATTACATTATTATTCATTTTCCCTTTTGCACGAGCCCATCTAAGTCATACATCTCTACCATTGAATATCTACACATAAAACTCATGTTATTTAAAGTTAAAATTTGAAATATTAATGCCACGTTAATGATACTACAAATTATTTCAAAAGCAAAAAAAAAACCCAAAATAATTACCGAATAAGTTGTGAATTGATCACTATAGTCCATTACACATTCTGTTCCCACATTGTTGCCTTCAGTAGGGGCGTCACCTTGTTTTTGTTCCTTCAATGGGAGTAAGGTCAATACCTTGCCTTAAATTTGTGGTCGACAATAAGTTACTGAAAAAATAAATATATTTTGGTTCATTGCCATTGAACTATAGGTAAAATTTCAGTAATACACCACTTAACACCATTCCATATTACCGTGGATCTACATTGAATATTAAGTTAACGGCCGGTTAAACACAACCGAAATAGGTGAAACGTTTCGGTGGCATACCACCGAATATACCTATCGCGTTCGGTACTGATGTGCTGAATGCAACCAGCAACCATCATGAAATCCTAAACTTGAAAAATGCCAAAAAATAAACTCATACCTCATTTGAAGCCTCTCTAAGTTCAATCTCACCCTTCATGAATAAATACAAGATATTTTTTCACCAATATAAGCGTATAAACCTCGTTAGGGTTGTAGGAACATGATGGTTTGAGAAAAAAGTATAACTAGGATTGCAGGAACATATGTGAGATGTAGTGAGCAATTTTAATTTTAATTTTAAATATTTTTTGTCCTTAACGGTAATTATGTACAAGGGTTAATAGGTTATTTATATTTAAAATTAGTATGGAGTGCAAAGAGAAAATAATGGGGTGCCAATAAAATCTCCCTAATATAAAATACGTATGTATATCAGCTAGTAAATTTTGGGCTTTTTAGGAGCAAGTCCTAAACTTATACCCCATTTAAATTTTGGTCATTCACCTCGAATATTAGGTTTGATAATCCTCAACTTCACGTTCTCTCGCACCATTTGCCTGGTTGTCATAATATTAGTTACATTTTCGGTCAAATATAAGGACAAAATGATCATTTTATGTCATTTTTACTTTCCCTAACTTCCCTCCCAACCCAAACTTGTTACAATCGCCGAAAAATTAAACCCTAAGTCGTTTTATCAAGTCCAATTGTGATAATAAGCAGCAACAATGAACTACCCACACCCACCAAACCCAACAGCAAGCCACCCTCCCCCCCCTTATTGCTAACCAAGCCGATTTTTCAGAGGAAAAAAAGGGATATTTAAATGAAGTTTGAGGACAATGGAAAAGGGGGAGTAGTTGGTGCATTGGGGATTGGGACCTTCGCTTTGTTCTTCGATGGTGGTGTGACTTATGGTACGAGAGATGGGACGAGAGGATGAAGCAGACTATGAAGCCAATATTCGAGTTGGAGAACTAAAATGTAAATCAAGTTAAGTTCAAGAACCATTGCTCCTAAAAAGCCCCAAAAAGGGAAAACTACCTAAAATGACCATTTTGACTTTAAATTTGACAGAAAATGTAATAGATTATGATAGCATGACCAATGGTGCTAATGAAAGTGAGTTGAGGGACTACATCAGCCACTTTATAAATTTAAGGACCAAAATGTGAATTGAGTAGAAGTTCATGGATAAAATAATAAGTGACAAATATGGATAAAATGTGTGAATCATACGTGTATTATTGCAAACTATTTGAAAAAGGGAGCTTTAGTTTTAAAACACAATATAATTTACTAATTTGGAAGATAGGAATACAATTTCATCTAATTAGCATAAGGCCAAAAATCAAAATGTAGTACCTAATTTTACAATAATATCATTAAAAAATATCAAAATTACACACAATGTCACTCCTTCTCAGGCAAGTATACTATGCCACATGTCCACATCCGGCCAACCGCCACAACCGGCCACACGCCACAGCCCATCGCAGGCCTGCCACCGTCTGCAAGGGACCAATTTCATTGCCCTTTATTCACCTTTGAACAAAAAAAAAAGATTTTGTGTCATTGAAGGGACTCGAACCTTGACCCTCAAAGGAGGAGGGGTCACTCACAAACCACTACACCCAACTTGATTTTGTAATATTTATTCAATTATACAATATTTATATAAACAATCAACGGTTTTATATAATTAAAAAAATCATTTCAACACATATACACGCAAAAACTAAAAATAAAAACAAAAATACAATGTAGATATCAATTATGTAAAAAAACAAAAACAGCAACAAAAACAAAAATTGCACTACAGAGTGTGAGAGAAAAATAAACATGATGAAAGTACTAGAACGGAAATGGAAACTACAGAGTCAGGGCACAAATGCACCTACTAGTAAGTGATGAAGTAAAAGTCAAAACCATGATGAAAGTACTAGAAAATTATACAAAAATCTCTAACCAAATAGCACCTCAAACTAAAAATCTGATAAAAAAAAGCCAAAGTTAAAAATAAAAATTACATCAAAGAGTTGAAAAATCAACTTATAAAAAGCTAAAAATAACTAGAAAATTCATATAAGAATTTGATCAAGAATATACATACCTCAACAAAAGAAAAATTAAGATTCACATCAAAACATGAATACTGCTATAGAAGAAGATCAAAAAATACACTGCAATTTCTAGAAAAACCAAAAGTTCTCATATTTAAGTGGAATTTTAAAACAAAAACAATGTAGATATCAATGATGTAAACAAAACGAAAAATGCAAACTGCAAACAACAAACAAAAACTACACTCCAGTCCAGAGTATGAGGAAAAATAAATATATTAATAAGTGAGGAACCAATATGAAAGTACTAAAATGGAAACTACGATGCAGAAGCCTGAACTGCAATGTAGAAGCAAAAACTACAATGCAGAAACGGAAACTGCAATACAAATATGGAAACTGCAATGCTGAGTCTAGGAAAAAATGCTTAGCTCTAGAGTTAAACAGAACAAAATAATTTTTTTTTTTATTCAAGACATGTTGGGAGAGGAGGAATCAAACTGAAGACCACCTAGAATGTAAAATAGGTTATTCATGTTTCTGTTTTCTGCAATGCAGTTTCCTTCCTTCCGTTTCTGCATTGCAATTTCCGTTTTCTACAAAGAGCAAAAAGAGATATATTCAGACAAAACACATCAATTGCCTTGCTCTTGGGTAGTTCTACTCTTCTCTTCCCCACCCAATTCCTCATCTGGGTAGCCTCTACTCTTCAAATTGGTGAGGTTGAAGGCCAAGGAAAGAGTAAAAATCCAATTGTAATTAAATGAAAATTGCAATGCAGTTTCCGAAACTACAATATAATTTGTGCAAAACTACAATGCAAAATCTGTATAAAATTTCATTGAACTAAAGAGAGCCTGGTATTGCAATGCAGTCTAGCTAAAATTCATCGTTAACAAGGGAGCCTAGTATAGTATAATGATATAAGAAGATTAGGTTACTTTTTACACTCTTCAACAAGAGGGTACAATGAGCTTTTCTTTAATCACAATAATTATTTAGCCGTGAAAACCAACAAAGAAGAAGAAAAACAATAAGTCCATTGGAGCGAGTGTCGATTTTAGGAGACCTTTTGACATAAAGTAGATTGCTTTGGGAAAATCTGATACAGGTTCTTCAGATTCAGCACTATGTCTATCAGGGAAAGGTTAATTTGGGTTTGCTCAACAAGGTGTCAAGGATGGTTTAGGGAATTTTACAAGTGAATTTGCTTGGTTTCAGGTCTCATTTTTTGGAAATCAAATCCATACTACAGAATTGAAATAAGATCAAGATAAAATCCATTGCAATTGCACATCTTCTAGCTCCCCACCCTACCTCAACCAAAACACACACAGGGAGAGTACAAGGGTTCTCACCTTCTTAATGCAGTTCCTTTTTTCTCAAATAGATTTAGTTTTCCATATACAAATTAGCCCACACCACAGGAAGCGAGTAAGAGAAAGATTGTAAAAACTAACCACATGTGTCTAAGGCCTACTTTAATTCTTTTTTCTCCAACAAATGCTAGTCTTATTAGTTGTATCAAGTTCTATTCAGTTTAGATCATAAGCACTATCACAATTATAAAACCCTTCAAATTTCCTTTTATTTCTGAGATTGAAAGGTCTTAGTCAGGATGTCAAATTGATGATGCATTATGTCCTTCAATTTCACAAAGAAGAAAAAGGCTTAGTAAATAATTATAAATAATTTTTTTTTTAAGAAAGGTTTCTCAGAATTATTACTTTATAGTTAATTTCGTATAGTAGCATGTGTGAAAATTTCCAATTCAGAAAAAGAAGTTCACATAAAATTTTCCCATGGGAAATGATAATGCAAAAGTAACTACCAGACTATGATCCTGTTAGCGAGATATCCTATTCTATTCGGATATTTCCTTCTTATTCTATTAGGATTTTATTTATTTTCTTTTGTATAGATATTATGTAATTAGGATTCCACTTATTTCCTAGTTTAACCCTACTATGGTTTGTAACCTTATATTATAAATACCTCCTTTCAGAGAATGAAATATATCAGAAAATATTCTACCATATTGTTTGACTTGGCATCAGAGCCGACTTTCTGGTGACCTGTGTGTGTTGTGCCCACCCATGTTCTACTGTGTGCCCTAATTTCTTTTAGGGTTCTTGTGCCTGTGCCTTTGCTGTGTTCCGCTGTGTACTCTGTCGTGTTCGTGCCTCTACTGTGTTCGTGCCTGTCTTCGTGCATCTGCTGTATTTGTGTCTGTGCTGTGTTCTGTTGTATACTCTGCTTGCTTTGTTGAGTTTCTGCTACAATCATGGGTGATAACTCCATTGTTGCTGCTGCTGCTGCTGCTTCTGCAAATTTGCGTGTTTCTGACTCTATTCCACGTACTGGCTCCAATACTTGGATAATTGACACTGGTGCTTCTGATCATATGACTTATGATGCTAGATTTTTTGATGAGTTGTCTAGTAACACCCGTGATCCATACATAACTAGTGCTAATGGCTTGCCCTCTCCAATTACTGGCGAGGGCACAATCTCTCTCACTCCAACTCTGTCCTTGTCTCGTGCGTTATTAGTTCCCAATATCCATTGTAACTTGTTATCTGTTGGTCGATTACTTGATACACTTAATGCTTCTGCTACTTTCTATCCTACCCATTGCTCTTTTCAGGATCTCAAGACTCACGAGGTGATTGGGCATGGTAAACGGATAGGGGGGGTTATATTATTTGACATTGCCTTCTGCACCAGTTCGTGATCGTGTTGTTAATATTGTTCAAAGTTGCAGTGTCAAAGACAAACAGCAAATTTGGTTATGGCATCGTCGCTTAGGACACCCGTCATTTGGCTACCTTAAGCGTCTGTTTCCATCTTTATTTCGCTCATGTGATGAGTCCAGTTTTAAGTGTGAGACATGTATTTTGGCCAAGAGCCATCGTACTGTGTTTCCTTTGAGTGACAGTAAACCTGCAAAGCCTTTTGATTTAGTGCATTCTGATGTGTGGGGTCCGACTTGCGTTACTTCGAACGGATTTCGTTGGTTCGTCACATTTATTGATGATTGTACCCGACTTACTTGGGTTTTCTTGCTGAAAAATAAACATGATGTTGCTTCCATCCCTCTAGAGTTTTGTACTATGGTGTCTACTCAGTTTCATGCTCGGGTCAAAGTATTCCGGACAGATAACGGAGGTGAATATGTGAATAATACTTTGGCGTCTTTCTTCCGTGCTCAAGATATTATTCACCAAACGACAACCCCTTTTACTCCTCAACAAAATGGTGTGTCTGAAAGAAAGAACCGCCAATTGCATGAAGTTGCCCACTCACTCATGTTGGATATGTTTGTTCCCCATCACCTTTGGGGGCATGCTATTCTGTCTGCTGCCTATTTGATTAATTGTACACCTAGCCGGGTTCTTGATTTCAAGACTCCGCATGATGTGTTTGGTGACCATGTTTCCCCTGTCTCCGTTTCCAAGTTGCCACCTAAAGTTTTTGGGTGTGTTGCTTATGTTCATGTCTACTCTCATCAACGGAGTAAACTTGATCCTTGTGCTCTGTGATGTGTCTTTATTGGTTATTCTTCTACTCATAAGGGTTATAAATGCTATCATCCACCTACCCAGAAAGTGCATGTTACTTTGGATGTGACTTTCCATGAAGAAGTGCCCTATTATGTCTCTCCCTCCTCTCCAATTCAGGGGGAGATGGGGAGTGAATTGAAGAGTTTCGGAGAGGAAAATGTGGAAGATCTTGGACATGTAGAAGGAATTTCCCACGAACAGGAAGCGA
This sequence comes from Prunus kanzakura, assembly GCA_020521455.1. Classification (NCBI taxonomy): domain Eukaryota; kingdom Viridiplantae; phylum Streptophyta; class Magnoliopsida; order Rosales; family Rosaceae; genus Prunus; species Prunus kanzakura. The sequence goes on from BPUM01000811.1 coordinate 83,327, forward strand.
CCGGTCGCCCAGAAGAAACGACCGGTTGCGAACGAACCTGCCTTGAAACGACCGGTCACCTAGAGGTCAGTGACCGATCACATGCCTGTGATACAACCTGCCTGGAAACGACCGGTCGCCTAGAGGTCAGCGACCGGTCGCCTGCCTCGATGAGTGACGATGACAGCCCAGCGATCGGTCGCCCAGAAATCAGCGACCGGTTTCCAGGCCCTTTTTTGGAGTTTTCTGGCTCTTCCCCAAAAGAATGTGATAGTGATACTGGAGACTCTGGTGTAGATGAGATTGACACAAGACCCCCTTCTGCCTTGCCAGTGCCCCAATTTACTCGTGATAGTGAATCAAGTGAGGTAATTTCTAATGATCTATCTGTGTCACCTTATCAGTTAACCCCACGAACCACTCGTGGGAAACCTAAAGTACAATATTCTCCTGATATACATGCCAAGTCTAAATATCCCATTAGCCATTATGTGTCAACTCATCGTTTGTCTAAGTCATATGCATCATATTTGTGTCAATTATCTAGTGCATGTGTGCCAACTAAGCTGCAGGATGCTTTATCTGATCCAAAATGGGTAGATGCAATGCATATTGTGATGGAAGCCCTGAACAAAAATGCCACTTGGGAGTTAGTTCCTTTACCAAAGGGAAAAAAGGCAATTGGGTGCAGATGGGTGTTTACTTTGAAGCACAAGGCTGATGGGTCCATTGAATGTTACAAGGCAAGATTGGTAGCAAAATGCTATACTCAGACCTATGGAGTGGATTACAGGGAGACCTTTGCTGCAGTAGCAAAGCTCAATACTGTGCGCGTACTCTTGTCCTTGGCCGCTAATCATGATTGGTCGCTGTTACAATTTGATGTTAAAAATGCATTCCTCCATGGTGACCTCAAGGAGGAGATTTACATGGATCTCCCTCCTGGTATTCCTGTAATCTCTAAAGATGGTGTTGTGTGTAAGCTGCGGAAGTCTTTATATGGATTGAAACAGTCTCCAAGAGCATGGTTTGGGAGATTTGCAGCCTCTATGAAGAAGTTTGGGTATGTGCAGAGTAACTCAGATCATACTTTGTTTCTAAAGCGTCATAAAGGTAAATTGACAGCTTTAATTATTTATGTTGATGATATGATTGTGACTGGAGATGATCAGGCAGAAATGCAAAATCTCCAGAAATATCTGGCGTCTGAGTTTGAGATGAAATCATTAGGTGACTTGAAGTACTTTCTTGGGATTGAAGTTGCCAGATCTAAACATGGTATCTTTTTGTCCCAAAGGAAGTATGTGTTGGATTTACTTGCAGAAACTGGAATGTTGGATTGTAAACCAATTGATACTCCTAGTGAACAGAATCACAAGTTGGGGTTATATTCTGATCAAGTTCCTACTGATAAGGAGCGCAATCAATGGCTTGTGGGGAAATTAATTTATTTAGCTCATACACGTCCTGACATTGCGTATGCAGTGAGTGTAGTGAGTCAGTTTATGCACTCTCCTAGTGAAGACCATATGAGAGCTGTGACACGTATTTTGAGGTATCTCAAAGTAACTCCTGGCAAGGGGTTAATGTTTTCCAAGTATGGTCATACATATGTGGAAGGGTACACAGATGCTGATTAGGCAGGTTCAGCTACAGATAGGCGTTCGACATCAGGGTATTTTATGTTTGTTGGTGGCAATCTTGTTACGTGGAGGAGCAAGAAACAAAAGGTGGTGTCTCGATCTAGTGCTGAGGCCGAGTATCGAGGGATGGCCCATGGTGTATCTGAGTTACTATGGTTGAGGAGATTGTTGAGAGACCTTGGTTTTGGGCCTAAGAAACCCATGGATTTATATTGTGACAATACGGCTGCGATTGCAATTGCTCATAACCCTGTACAACATGACCATACAAAGCATGTGGAGGTTGATCGAAATTTCATTAACGAAAAGTTGGATGCGGAGATTGTTTCCTTCCCCTTCATCCGTTCAGAGTATCAGTTAGCCGATGTTCTTACGAAAGCTGTTTCTACAAGTATCTTTCTCAACTCGCTTGACAAGTTGGGCATGCGTGATGTCTTTGCTCCAACTTGAGGGGGAGTGTTAGCGAGATATCCTATTCTACTAGGATATTTCCTTCTTATTCTATTAGGATTTTATTTATTTCCTTTTGTATAGATATTATGTAATTAGGATTCCACTTATTTCCAAGTTTAACCCTACTAGGGTTTGTAACCTTGTATTATAAATACCTCCTTTCGGAGAATGAAATATATCAGAAAATATTCTACCATATTGTTTGACTGATCCTACTGTAGTTCGCAATTTTTTGTTGAAGTTGATCCCACCATCCAGCCTAGCATTAGCTTGTGACTGCATAGCTCCAATCATGACCATACTATCACGATGATCCACCAAACATGATGCTGGAGCACTTTCACCTGACGATGAACTGTTCCCCACTCCACGCTGCCAAGGTTGGGCGTAGATAGCTGATTCCAGCATTGTCTGGGCACCGTGTTCTATATGTGGATCTTCATCTTTAGATTTAGCTGGCATCATTCACCACTTTCTCCTGGAAAAATATAACCATGAGTTTTAACATAAAACAAAAGTAAGGAAGATGAGGAAAGAAACCAAAACCAACTACTAATCAACAGTCATTGCATAGAAGCAAATGACAGAAAAGTAATTTTGCTCTAATCCCTTTTTTTTCTTGTATTGTCTTATATATATATATTGCTCTAATCCCTTTTTTTTCTCAACAAAGTAATTTTATATTGATTTTTTCTTCCGTAATGGGGCGGGTTGGGGAACTCATTCCCCAATGAAGGTGGGGATGAGGAATCCCCGATATGAATATTGCGGGTATGAAGGCGGATATGGGGGAAAAAAAGCTTATCGGGGATGGGGATGGGAATGGCATACCCACCCCCAATTCGACCCATTGTCATCCCTAGCTTAAAGAGCACATGGGTAGGGCCATTGGCTTTTAACAAAATAAATTTTAAAACTCATCCACCATATCCAAAACAGAAATAGGTAATATATCATATGCTAATTACTAATTTTTTTTTTGTCACTATACACTAATTTTTCTTTGAAACAATGTGTATTATTAATGAAAATATGTGAGTGCATCTAATATGTGAACAATACATATATATTTTTTCAAATAGAAATACATTATAAGTTACATTTCCTTGGGATTTTAATATCATACACATCAAAGACATCCAACGGAAAATTACAAAACCAAATACATTAGTTGATATAACTACCTCTTTTTGCCAATTGATCAACTACCATCTCTATAAGTAGGGGTCATCATTTAGCCCGCAGCCACCGAAGGGGTTAGGCCCACTCTAAGGTTGAGTAGGACTTGGGACTTAGGATGTGAAACCCTCGGCCCGCTTGTATATGCCCTTCTTTGTTTAAGATTTAATTGATGCACTCCATAACCTCATTTTATACTTATCACAATAATGTAATATGTATGATAAACTAATAAACTTCTTATTTTGTTTACACATTTTTATAAATTAAGTTAATTTTTTCAATATTGTCTAAAATTTTGTAACAAACAAGCAATATATACACTATCTTTTAGTGCCCTTTTTTTGTCAAGTTCAAATTTAATGGTTCAATAAAAAATTGGAAAGCTTATTTTAGTTTGATTAATTCTAATGACACCAATTGCTTTAATTTTCATGATGACAATCCTAATTAGAGATAGAAGTAACACATTTTCTAAGATTCATTTTTAGGTATAATATTTTTAAAATATATTGGCTATTGATCTAAGTTTGGAAAAAAGAGTTCGGCAAATATTTTTGTTTTCTTATGTAATAATCTATACTATTTTTTAAAATAAGTCTCTTTATCTGTTACTTTTGACAAAAAAAAAATGTGTAACAAAAAGATTTTAAAGACTTAGAAAAAAATATTTTCTGATCCGTTTAGGCCCATGGTGACCCTCCCATTAAGCCCGTCTCTTTATCCATTCATTTTTTAAACCTTGGTCCAGCCCAAAAAATTTAAAAGGCCTGTAAAGTCCGGTCCGAACACAAAAATTTCAGCCCGGGCCACGAACCCTGTCTATAAATATGATTAACGTGAACAATACGTTTGAGACTGAAAGTGAACACGTGGGAGAACACGTGCTATAACACAAGCAATAGTACTGAAACTGAAAGTGAACAAAATTGTGCCTTTGCATCTTCCCACCACCAGCAGCAGCAGCCTCTCTAATTTTCGCGGCTTTTTTCAAATCACTTCACTTAGCTACAAATTGAAGTTGGAGAAATTGTCCACTTCGCCGCTGCTCGACGTTCATCGAATTTGAACTCTTTTCAATTGAATTGCAGGTATGCCACAACTTGAATTCATTAAAGATTTAGGGTTTTTTTTTTCTTCTCTTCTTTTGCAATTAGGCGCCATGTGCAGTGTTAAAAGAATATGAATATGTAGCAATTTGGGGGATTTTTGGTGAATTGGGAGCCCATAAATCAAATTGAGGTTTGGGCTCAATACCCAGTTTTCTCGGCAATCAATACCATACAAAATTAAATGTTTTTTTTTGTTTTTTCAATTTCATGGTTTAATAAAACTTGATTCTATGCTTTTTGCCAAGTCCCGGGCCGTGATTTTTTATATTATGAAATCGAAACTGGAAATTAGAAATTTTGAAATTTGATTGATCCATCCACTTAAATTCCTTTTGGTGCTTCCCTGAGGAAGCTGTTTTATTTTCATGTAACAGGGTTGTTATATTTGATGCTTGTTAATATGGAAAAAGAAGATAAATTTGAAAAACTGTATTTTCTGTTGCCCTGAAATTAAAAATAATATAACGAAAAAAAAGCTTCGTTGAGCTTAAGAAAATCCCACATTTTATTCCCTTATCAACTTTATTGAAGGTGGCTTCAACTTCAAATGTTAGATCACAAATGATTTTGATGCACACAATCTGATGATCACAAATGATTTCTTAACCTTTTTAATCTCCTCTGCAGGATATGTCATTCTTGAAGCATATTTGGGGTGATGTTGTTGAGACAATTTTTGGTTTCAATCTCATGCATTTAGTGGTTTATCTCTACCAAGTATGAAGTAAAACCCAAAAACTTTTTTTATTTCTTCATTGCATACGTTGAATTCTCAGAAAAATTGGACTTTGTGGATGTCATTTCGATCGGCGGCTGTGAATGGATTAATACTGTGATAAGCTTTATATAATTTCTGGATTGCATACCTGGTATGGTGGGAAAATTTAACACGGCCATATTACAAATAGTTAAAGAACAAATGTTGAGTATAGTTTTTAGGCCAGAAGTAGGGTAGAAGTACACATAGGATGAAATTGTCATTTAAAGATTAGGACAAGAGAAGCTTCAGATGTCCAGCTAGGGGGTGGATGGAGTTCACCATCTCAAGTTTTCTATGTTGCAAGGATGCTAATGTATTTTTGGAATGTTTTCCCTTGAATTGTAATGAGTTTTTCCCAATTTCTTTTTCATGTAAACAGCCTCGTTGTCGTCAAAGTCCAAGTTGTAATATGACCATGAGTTTTCCTCTACTTCATGACTCAGTGACTCACCAAGGCCCAAGAAAGGCTTTATTATGGTTAGTCTTTCTCTAATCAATCTTTTATAAAAGTCTCCACATTTATCTTATCTATCTCATTAAGGGCCACCTTTTTGTCGCTACGTGCACCAATTTTCCTACATAAAATGGGTTATGTAGACTAATGTTTTTTTTTTCTCTCAGAACTCCTAAAATAGAATGTCATGCACGCAAACTTTGTTCCAAACAACATCAAAGATAGCAGCCCTGGCAAGGTCCGGCCAGATAACATGTGCTCGTAAGCTGTTCGACGAAATGCCCCACAGAGACTCGGTCACTTGGAATGCAATGCTTACTAGCTATACCCACCTTGGTTTTCACCAAGAAGCCCTCTCTCTCTTCCACCAAATGAGAATCTCTGACACTGTGCCTGATCACTTCACCCTCACTGCAACTTTAAGCGCATGTGCTAGCGCGTGCAATCTTCGTTGTGGAACCAAAGTTCATGCTTTAGTAACTGTTTTGGGTTACCAGTCTTACTTGCCAGTTAATAATTCGCTTATTGATATGTATGGGAAGTGTTTGGATCCCTCTAGTGCTAGGAGAGTGTTTGAAGAGATGAAACTAAGGAATGAAGTAACTTGGTGTTCTTTTTTATTTGCGCAAACAAACTCTAGTCAGTTTGATGTTGCGCGTCATGTGTTTTCTATGATGCCGAGAAGGGTGGAGATAGCTTGGAATATTATGATTGTGGGTTATGCACGGTATGGGGAAGTGGAGTCTTGTTTGGATTTGTTGAAAGAGATGAAAGAGAGTTTGTGTCAGCCGGATCAGTGGACTTTCAGTGCTCTGATGAATGCTTGCGCTGAAGCATTAGAATTTTGGCATGGTTGCATGGTGCATGCTCTTACTATTAAAAGTGGTTGGAGTTCTGCCGCGGAGGTAAAGAACTCAGTTTTAAGTTTCTATGCTGAACTAGGCTTCCATGGCAGTGCAGTAAAGATTTTTGAGTCCACTGGAATCCTAACACAAGTATCCTGGAATGCCATGATCGATACCTACATGAAACAGGGGAATACCCATGAAGCACTTCTTGTATTTCAGCGAGCCCCTGAAAAGAATATTGTCTCATGGACATCTATGATCTCAGGGTATGCAGGAAATGGACATGGGGACGAAGCTGCCAAATTCTTTGTGGATATGGTAAGAAGCGGTGTCCAACCAGATGATTTCGCATTCGGAGCTGTCCTTTATGCATGTTCAAGCTTGGCGGTACTTGGACATGGTAAAATGGTCCATGGTATCATACTTCATTATGGCTTCCATGCTTATGTCTTTATTGGGAATGGCTTAGTTAACATGTATGCTAAATGTGGGGATTTACAAGGGTCAGTCCGTGCGTTCAGTGATATTTTACAGAAGGATCTGGTATCTTGGAATACTATGTTGTTCGCATTTGGGTTGCACGGGCAAGCTATCCAAGCTCTACAGGTTTTTAAAGAGATGGTAGAAAATGGAGTAAAACCAGATAATGTGACCTTCATTGGCCTGTTGATGACTTGCAGCCATAATGGGCTTATAGAGGAAAGTCGCATGCTTTTTGAAAACATGGGGTCAGTTTATGGGATTTCTCCTGAAATGGAGCATGTGGCATGCATGGTGGATATGCTCGGCAGAAGTGGTTACTTAGCAGAAGCGAAAGAGCTGGTTGATAAGTATTCAGAAGTAGGTAGTGCTGAGACCAGCTCATGTGAAGCTCTACTTGGTGCTTGCTCCGCACAGGGGGACGTAGGATTTGGAAGAAAATTGGGCGAAAGTCTGAAGATATTAGAACCGCATAAAGAGACGAGCTATGTGTTGCTGTCTAATTTGTATTGTGCAAGTGGGCAATGGAAGGAAGCAGAAATGGTTAGGGAGATGATGGTTGATCAAGGGGTGAAGAAAATGCCTGGTTGTAGTTGGATAGAAGTGAGAAACAAGGTAACAGCTTTTGTAGCTGGGAAGCATTCTAATCCATGTATGAATGAGTTATGTAATATATTACATTTCATTAATTTTGAAATGAGGAATCCATGCTTTGGTGACATTGATAATTGAAAGAATTTTACATATCTCGAAAGGTTCTTCATACTATTGAAGATGGATAAATTTTGAGAAAGAGATGACGTCAAATTTGAATTGTTTAGGGATTTTAGTTTTTAGTATTAAATGGATGACATCCATACGTGGGATGAAAATGTCAAGTCAAAAAATACAGTAAAATTAATATTGAGCGGTTTTCATATAGGGCAAACCAAGATGAACCAAAATAATTGTTTTTTTGTTTCGGCTTTGTTTTAAATTATACTTTCTTAATGTACAAACTGAACCAAGCTGCTCGTATTGATTTCGCAAGTTCGAACGAGTCGGATGGTTGTCTGCCCAGAATTTTTGAAGTTCAACTTCTTTTTCAATCGCTTCAAAACCAAAAAGAATTTATCACTACTAATAGCGCATTCCAATTCCAATTCCAATTCTTGAACTTCCATGTGTTTTTATACATAAGTAATCAAAAATTATATAGGCATCCGTAATCTAACGCTCTCCGAACCAATAGTTGATTCGATTCCAATTCCTTAATTCTCATATTCAAGAGTTCCTTGATTCATGACTTCTTCTGTTCCTAGTAAATAAATATACCATTTTAAGTTAATTTGAATTGGAGTAAATAAAAGATGGATTTTATTTTAAGTATTTATTTCTTGGACAGGAATTCTCTTTTCCTTTTCTTTTTCCTGAGAGATATTGAAAAATATCTACATTTTTCAGAAGGTGAAAAACATATCTATATGTGTCATTATTCTTTTCGGAATTTGATGTATTTCACTTTTTGGAAGTACACGTACGTATCAAATCCTTTCTCTTTTTTTTTTTTTGTAAGAATACCTGCATTAATATTGCATCTACATGTATGTTTCTGTCTTTTTTACAAAAGAAAACAAAAATGAAAAACAGTTATGCAAATCATTAATATGCAACAGAAATTAATCTAAGCAGCACCCAGTTGATTTATTGATTCACTTGATATTAATATATGTTCTGATTTTCAGGAAGGAACTTTGTCTGCAACTAACTTGTTACTTAACAAATCCACTGATGCTTGTACTCTCCCCAGTGATGAGCTTCTGGGAGACAGGCAGGCCAAGATCAAAGGGTCCCAGGGAGTCAGTCTGTACAAAAGCAAGCAGTAAAATAGGAAAAAATGAGCCATTTGCCATTTTGCAAAGTTGTCCAAAAAAAATTAATAATCACACTTGAACAAGAAATTCAAATATACCCATTTGATGCCCGACAGCCCAAGGCTTCTTTCGTCGTTGTTCACAAGTGAACAAGCCACGAGATCTGTATCCGATTCTTGACAGGCACGGTCTTGTGGAAGCCCAGCCACACTGTTAACCTGCTGCAATAGACATCAAACTACATGCTCTGTTTACTTAAACACCTTCAAAGCGCCTAAAAACAGCCTTATCATATGATCTTACACAAGAGAATATGAAAATCAAGCATTCTACTGATGTTATAGCCTTATTGTAATCAACTATAATTTAGAAAGGTCTGGCAAACAGGTTATTAATACATCAATAGATAAGATGTACACAGAGACCCTGGAAATTTTGAAGTCTTAGCCACATATAAATGTAAACGATGCAAGACATCTCTTCCACCATGGAGAAATTTGATATTTCAACAATGATAGGAGCCAATTGATTTTAAAACATGAATCCAGATTTAAGCAACATACCACTCAATTGCAATAACATAATGAAATGTATGGATATAATTCACCAAACCTTGGTTGCATTAGGGAACTTGAATACTTTGGAAGCAGCATTCTGACTGAAACCTCCACGACTTCCACCAAATCCCAGAACATCCTTTCCCGAGGAAGAGAACTTTTGAAAAGGAAATGCATGACAAGTTTCTTCAGAATCCAAAATAGATAAGCATGAGTCATGAGTGGATGGCCCTGGACCTCGAGGGCTATTTATTCGGGTGGCAACAAAACCTTGGTGTGAATCAGAAATTAGATGAGTTGGTGGCAAGCCTGCATTGCTCGCAGTTGATTGTGCATCAATTCGGTTGAGCTTTCCCTGTAAGGATGCTTCAGAGAGGAGGCCACCAATGCTTATAGATGGACAATCAGCCCACAACGCATACGATTTTGAATCACTCTTTAGTTCAGTGGGATGAAAGCCTTCATCTTTCCCAATTTGTTTTTTATCACTGTTATTGCACTTAGCCTGTAAAGATGCTTCAGAAAGTAGGCCTCCAATGCTTACACTGTCAACCAAAAGTGGTGACTGAGCATGGTTGCTATCCATCCTCTGGCTATCACCCTAATTAAAATAAGAGCAAATTTCAGAAGATCATTAAAATTCATGAAAGAAAAATGTTGCAAAAATCTCTAAATAAAACTCACATTATTGTAGCAACTTAAGTGCAAAACAAATATTCCAAGTCCAAAATGCTCAACAGAACAAATTTTCCATGTCTGCTTTTAGATTTTTGTTTTTTTAAAAGGATTGAATAATTATCAAAACTTGTATTCTAAATCCAACATTTCGTCATTTCTATATATTGGCTTCCCAGCTTAAATGAAAATTCACTTGAAATTCATTATCACCAGAATATTTAAGAAAAATTCAAACTCACCTTAGTAATTTTTAAAAGCTTACCCCATAAAATATGTGTGTGCGTACATGTGAAAAAAGAATGACCAAACAAACAGAGAAATAAGCAGCATTTTACCTTAAGATGAACAGCTCCAGTAGAAATCTTCTCAGTATCTGCATTTATTGTTTCACTTGCACTGATTGATCTGAAATCTTTTCTTGGTAACCCAGTGTGTTTCCCTACTTTATCATATGAATTCTCTGTGGCAGCCCTGGAATATCTCTGCGCTCCTTCAGATTGTAAGTCCACCTTGTCATTAGCTGATGTAGAAGGTTCAGCAGCGGTTTTAGGTTCAGTAGAGAACCAGCCATACCTCAAGAAACATATCAAGTCAGATAAATAAATTAAATTGTATACTCCCTTCAAGTAAGAGAAATGAGTAAGCCTACCTTAAGCGAAAAACTTCAGGGCTTCCAATAGCTGCATAGATAGCTCCCGCACTAGTGTCACCATCATTCAGTGTCCATCTTCTGTTACTAGACATACTGTCCTGTATCTTATATGGGAATAGAGCTGGCTCACCAAGAGCAACACTTGAACTGCCCCACTTGCCATTAAGGTGTTTTAGCACAGAAGAAATCTTCTTCCGTGCTCTAAGAATGAGTTCTAAATATGGATGATGTCCATCCTAAAATGAAATGAAATAAAACAAAACGAAACTTAGAACTTAAAGTGACAAAATGTTATGTTGCAAATATATAATGCTGTTCTAAATTTTCAAAGCTTCATGATTTATGAACAACCTTTTCCAATCCTATGCGGGTGCCTTCATTTACAGGGAAAAGCTGCAACTTGATCTTTGAATGAGGAAGAAGTGTTTGCCCTTGACAAAAATCAATAACAGGCAGCCTCTTTGTTGTTTCTGAAGATTGCACAACTCTGTCCGGAAGCTCCAGACACATACCATCAGCTGCACTGTAAGGTGATAAAGACTCATCTTTTTCAACCAAGAAATTGCCACCTTTCCCTAAGAAAGACAAGATGAAATTAACTAAAAGGAATGCCCAAGAAAACTGCAACTGAAAGTTCAATACACATAACAGCACAAGAAAATGAACAGGCTAATCAAGTCAAAGGAGATTTGTATAGATTTATTTGTAAGTGGAATAGCATATGGAAAATCTTCTAGATGAAAGAAAATACAAAAATTTATAGTTCAAGTACTCAGATGAGATATCCTACCTGTTGCTTTGTGGCTGTGCCGAGTAGTTCTCCTTGTAGATTTCTGTTCTCTCATGCTACTTCCTATACCTCCCCTGCACTCTATAGGAACCTTCATCACCTTCTTGTTTGTTTGTCTAGAAGCTTTCATGCTGTTTTGGCTTTACTGTACCGTCAGCCAACTGTCACACACACTTCGTCCTTCTCACAAGTGAAACAAGAATGCAGTATGTCAGGCTTCAACAACATTGGATATTAAGAATGAGCTAATTTACTTAAGGAACACAATAATGGCTTGCTTAAAATTTGTTTGGAACCATGGTGAGAGGCCAATAAATAGTTAATTGGTGTGATCACAAGAACAGATAATGGCTACACTGCCCTTTCTCACAGATATTATCCTCAATGTTTCCTACAAGTTTCTACCCAAAACATAGTTTTTGTAAGAAACACAAAACATCCACATGCCCACAACCTGCACAAAAACAAAACCTAAGACACAAAATACCAGCCAACTAAAATTTTGCACCACACAAATCTTTGCTCTCTGAGATCCAACTGTTCCAAATCGACAATCTGATTTTGAAAATTTTAGAATTCTCCAAATTAAACAAAAAAACTAAACTAAATGGGTTTTTTCCTCTTACTCTTTGAGAATTTGAGATTTAATCTTCGAAGCTCAACAACTAAGCTGATAATAACAAACATCATATTTAAACAAAACTTTCCAAGCTATAAACCAAACCCCAAGTCACAAATTTTAATCTTCCGTATACACTAACTCATTGACTTATTCTTCTTCCTTTGTTTTTGGTGTAAATATATTCTCTATATGGTCTTGAACAACCAATACTCAGAAATCGGTCATTTGATTCAACCTCCGGTGAGCCTGGGTTGGAAGGACATGAATTGCATGTATGTATTTATGAGTATATATAATTACATATTCACTGATTCCGGTAATTCTAGGAACTAGGGTTTCGAGCATCACCCATATAAACGAAATGAAGATAATTTCAACGATTTAGAATGAAATATTGTGCCCTAAAATCTCATAATCCAACCCAAATCATAAACAAAAATCAATTGAATCCATAAATAAATATATAGCTCTTGGGCCGATTTATTTCACCAAAATTCAGGGAAGAGAGAAGAACTACAGAGTAGGCAAAGGAAAATTTCAACAACTTGATTGAATTTCTAGACATTACAACCGAAAATGTAAAGGGATATGAAGGCCTGCTGCGTACCTTAATCCAAACTGAATCCAAGCATTGAGAAGGAGAGAGAGAGCGAAAGATTCAGAGTAAAATGTTTGGCGGGAATGAGTCTGCGATATTTTAAAGCTCTTTTTGAGTTTGAGTCGGTCCCGCCTGAAAGCACAAACTATTTTGGGTTTATTTTCCTTTTTTAGTCAACATGAATTTTGACCCGTATTTCCGCTAATTTGGAATTTGGATCATCTCCTGGTTGTTAGGCTTCAATACTTTCATGAAATGGGAATAGCAAGTATTGTTATTTTCGGCCAATAATATTATGACACGCATAATAACATTTTCATGTGGCATAGCATTATTGGCTGGAAATAGCAAAATAATGCTATACCGTTGCAACTAAGTTTTCTTAATCTACTTAAAAAGTTCATTTTTTTTATTTCTATTTTTGCAATTGTATTTTTTAGATTCTCGTTTTTTATCACACGACTTACAAAGTTTCTTTTTTTATCTTGTGATTTACAAAGTTTCTTTATTATTTTTGCATTTGTATTTTGCTAGGTGTCCGTCTCAACAATTTCTTTCTTTTAAATGCACGTATTAAATGTAAAATAGCTAACATGCACAAAATTACTTAAACACCCCTGTCATGTCATCAAATTTGACAAACTTTTGGATGAAGCTAATGGTAGGGGCAATGTGGAACATCAAACCTTGGTCAAGAGGGCAAAGTGGGTCACTTTGACTTTTAGGGGGTAATGTGGGATTTGACCATAGTTTCAAGGTGCACTACAGTAAATAAGCCTAATAAAAACAATATATGTAACTTCCTTTAATTTTTATTTTTTCATTAAAATGTATCATGTAATTACTATGCGAATGTTTGACCAAAAAATATATATTAATGTGCGAGTAATTTTTGTTAACATCTTAATTATAAAGTTTTAAAAATTATAATTCAATTATAATTTTTTTTTTAAAATCTAAACTATGCCCCAATCCTACATCCCCTCTATTTCACTCTCTATTTCTCCACCGCACCTAAAGATAAAAAATTAGCATATGTTGGGTTCACATATCGAGATCATGTGAAGAATTTTCTCTCGAGCTACCCTTCCGTTTACAAATTTTCCCTGAACCTACGATAACTTTTTTCGTTCTTCCCTTCTTTTCAAAACTAGGGTTTTGGGAGTGAACTTCGTTTCATCGTCACCATGAGAGACGCCCTTTCTTTTTCTCTCTAATCTCTCCCATGTGACTTTGAGCTCTCTTTCTCTTCAATGCCCGATTACCCAAACCTTAGACGAAGCCGTAGGGCTAATGGATGCCCGGACTCATTGCCTAACAAATTCGGGCGAGGAGGCAACCGAATAGACTGGAACGGAAGGCGATCTGAGTCGTAAGAGTTCGACGAGGAGCTGAACGGGCTGAGCTTCGAGGAGTACTTGGTGTCTAGTTTGCGCACTTGATGTTTGTTAATTAGAATACCACTAGTAAAAGCTTTCGCTTCAGTATTTGGAACGAGTATAGCTGTGAATGTGTCTAAAGCCATATAGCCTAGGTGAAAATGGGATATGGTTCATATTTTAGTTTCTTGAAGTTATCATGGGACTGAAGTCTTGAATATTTCACTTCTTTTTTTGTTGTTGTTGTCTATTTTCTTTTAATTCCAACTACATTGATCACCAATATTCTTGGAGGCACTATTCGTTGGAAACTGTGTCATGATGTAAACACATTTACCATGGTGGAACCACTTCTTTTGCAGGTCTTTTACACTCACATAAATTTCAACTTTTTAGTTGTCATGGCAAACTAAGTTACTTTAAGAAATGTTGGAGATTGTGACTTTACTTTCCTAGTGACCAAGTAACTAATTTTTATGTTCTTTACCCATGTATTCAGATTCTCCTGATAGGTTTCTACAAGATCGTAAAGCTGGATTTGCCACCATATGTTGTTGTAGATGACCTTTTTTTTTTCTTTTCAATTTCTCCTATTTTTCCCCAATCTATTTTGGTAGCTTGAGACTTTTCTAGAAGCCTCAGTTGTCATCTTGAGCTGACCATTCTTATATGAAAGAAAGAAATTCTGATTTTGTCTTAAAGATGATGTATTATTCACTATGAATGTGGTTCATATAGTTTGGTTGTTCCAAATTTTTGACAAGTTGGCTTTGACATATTGGCTCTATTGTTACTAGAGTCTTTTCCCAGTTTATGTAACAAGCTCTAACTGTTCTCTTGAACACTGCATGTAATTGAGTTATTTTTCTAAATGTCATATTTGTAACAAGCTCTAAATGTTCTTTGTCTAATTTGTAAAACTAGCTTACTTTTCTGGTTTATTCATGTGTTTGTTGTATCAAAACCTTTAGTTGTGGATGTTAAGCTATGTTTTTTCATAGTTTGAAGAAGATGCAAAAGCACATTCATCTGAGATAGAATGATCTTATGTAACGAATCTGCCCTATTGTATTTGTAAATTTTTTATTTAGTTTTTATTGTGTGTACTCTAGCAGGCAGAGTTTCTATATTTGTCCATGTCAAGAGCTTCCCAGTCATAAGCCCTACTTATGAGTTCCTCTGCCAGATGATATCGATTGTTTTCAATGCCAAATACCAGTTCGATTTTTTACTATCTGCATACACGAACGTAGTGCAATTGTTTTATTAAGTAATGATTAAAATTTTGTAATATGCAGTCGTATGGTCATTGATTAAAGGTATGAACTTTAGAGATCGCAACTTTTGAGATATGTCCAGGAACTAGGCATGATTTTTGTTATATATGGTAACAGACCAGGGTACAAACAAGCTTGACATTCATTAGATACAACCAACTTTAGAAATCTGTTGGAACACAACTTTGTATAAATCTGTCCATTTGTTTTTATCTATACTTGCTAGATGTATATAGTATATATCTAACCAATAGATAATTGAGAGCGATGTTTAAAGTAATGAATAATAATGCCTGGTAATATACAAAGAGAAAGAAATGGAGAGGAGGCATCTTAGGAATAAGTCTTTCACACCAAAATTATCTATTTGCAGGTCTTACTGGAATTCTAGAGCCAAACATGAAGCAGGATATGATGCTTTTATGACAAGCTGTGTCTGAGGGATTCCTATCAAAAGTCTAGGAATGGGACATACAGGGAATGCATTTGAAAAGTCTTTGGCTCGACCATTGTTACATCTACCTACCAGTTGGATGAACATGCGGTATTTGTTCAGTTTGACAAGGCAAAATTTTACTTTGAATTTTTGTTATTTTGAAGGAAACTTAGGGAGAAGTGATGGTTGACTGTTCTCAGTTTTGCATTATGTTGCAGGACTTTTTGATGGTTGAAACACCCGAGCTACTAGTTATATAGAAAGTTACAAAGAAATTTGCAGTTCACCCAGCTCACAGATCTTGTTTGCAAATCAGACAAAGGCAATTAGTATTAAATGGATAAATAAAATGGGCGAAACAAATGAAGTGAATCCTGCTTCAAAGTCTTATGAAAAATCCAAAAGAAGGAACATGAATAATGTGTAGAATAATCCGTTGTGTGGGCATCTCATCTCTCACATTCTAAGATCTAAGAGATGTTACATGAACGAGTCACTACAATTGAAATAATCAAGCAAGCTTCGTTTCTCTAAAATTAAAAGAGAATGATGATGTTTCTCTAGTACATGAAGAATCAAAAATTAGGTTCACGACTGAACCATTTGCACACGATTGGTGTTCGCTTTAGAATATTACTTGTTCGAAATGAAATAACAAGATTAGATCAAACCTCTACAACTCCATAATTAATTACCACTAGAAAGATTAAATAAATTCATTAAAAGGAGATAAACCTATATAATAGCTACAGTTAACCAATCCTCTAGAGTAAATTCCACTACAAACTTTAGAAAAGAAACTCCAACTTTTACTTCTCACAAGGATTAGAAAATAAAAGTGTTGAAGCCTAAATTTGGTTCAATAGAAAATGACCTCTTCGAGGTCAAGGTTTGCAATCCTTCCAAATCAACTTGGCATGACCAAGCGGGTCGTCCCCTAGAACGAATTCTAGTTCTTAGGGATTGCACTTGTAAATAGAAATTAAGTAAGAACATTCAATCAAGCGACACAAGGGATTACGTGGTTCACCCATAATTGGGCTATGTCCACGGGGTGTTGGGTATTGTCACGATTGAATGAAGAAGTACAAAGGTACAAAATGTTTGATCCTCACAACCCATATCCCAATTACACCCATAACACTCATAATTATGATGAACAAGATCAAATATCGATATAGTAGGGTTGAGGTATCATCGGAGGAACCCTCCTAACGTTTGAGAGTTGCATT
This sequence comes from Prunus kanzakura, assembly GCA_020521455.1. Classification (NCBI taxonomy): domain Eukaryota; kingdom Viridiplantae; phylum Streptophyta; class Magnoliopsida; order Rosales; family Rosaceae; genus Prunus; species Prunus kanzakura. The sequence continues at coordinate 100,309 of BPUM01000811.1, forward strand.
TATATAATAGCTTGGAGATAATCAAATCCTTATAGAAGTAGGCTTCCTAATTAGCCCCAAAGTATAAGACAATATTTGAATAGAATTCCAATTTATATGAACCTCGGCCCTAGGGTAATTTTACCCACAAATAGAAGTTCCCCAAGTCCCCATACAAGAGTCTTGTTTGGGGAGTTGCATAAACATTGTTGATGACGTTGAGCCGAATATTAATTGCTTCAAAGTTGTAGATTGAGCTGAATTCTGGTGTAGACAATATCTGATGTAGACGAATTTATGATGTAGGATGTTGTACACATCATTATGTTGATAAACATGATCACTCATTGGATTGGACCTTTCATCCCCATGAGCTTGACAATTGCAAGATTGGACTTTTCGTCCAACTGATCTGAAAAAATTATAAGATTGGACCTTTCGTCCACCTCAGCTATTGTAGAATTTCATTGTAGAATAATTTGTAGAAATAAAGTGTATATAATAATGATGGAGATCTGCACCATGACAAATAACACAAAGTGATTAGCACATTAAATAATAAATAAGGGAAATCATACCTTTTGCCAGTCTTGAAACAAGCAGCTTCACATTTTATAAGGTTGGACCCTTCGTGCACCTAAATGTGATGAATTTTTTCACCCAAAAAAAAATGTGATGAATTTTGAGCTTGGACCTTTCGTCCATCTAAGCTCAACAAAAATTGAGCTGGGACCTTTTGTCCATATAGGCTCCAAAAAAATTGAGTTAGGACCTTTCGTCCATATAAGCCTGATAAAATTGAGCTTGAACCTTTCGTCCATATGAGCCCAATAAAAAGTTGAGGCGGGACCTTTCGTCCTCCAAAGCTTGATAAACATGGAGCTTTGAACTTTCGTTAGTACGAGCTCAATAAACAATTGAGTTGGGATCTTTCGTCCTCTAGAGCTGGATAAAAATGTAGCTTGAACCTTTCGTCCATATGAGCTCGATGAAAAATTGAGCCGGGACCTTTCATCCTCTAGAGCTCGATAAAAATAGAGCTTGGACCTTTCGTCCATATGAGCTCTGTTTGTACCATATCTGACCCTCCACTCATATAGTGACACGTGGATTGGTAAAACTCCCCAATTGCTCAAGGCAGCGAGCAATCGGTATCGTCTACCGACGTCTACAATCGGTATCTCTTACCGATTCTGCGGAACAAACCTCAAAGGCCCCGCCCAAAATATCCAAAGACTCGTGTCAACCTCGCAGGGCTCTCCCACGAGTCCCACATCGAAATTAAGTACTAAGAGCATACCAAATGTCCTCTATAAATAGGCCCCTTCACTTCAATACAAGGGGTAAGACTTTTCAGCTTGACTTTTTTATGCTAAATACATTGTCAGTAGCAAAAGCTCTTCAAAACAAACTTACTTCGGCATCGGAGGGTCTTAGGCTGGTTCCACACCGGTTCCATAGACCTCATGGGCCTTAGCTTTTCCTTAGTTCAGGATCGACATCCCAAGACGGGAAGAATTTGCATCAAGCACTCAATCGATCTCTAGATCGTCCACATCACTTGTAAGTTGTCCTTATCTCTATCTGTTCAGTTTTAAGCGCCAACAAGCTCGATAAAAAGTTGAGCAAGGACTTTTCGTCCTCTAGAGCTCGATAAAAATGGAGCTTGGACCTTTTGTCCATATAAGCTCGAAAAATCTCAAGATTGGACCTTTTGTCCACTCAAGCTCCCACTCGGGGTTGCTGAACAATTGAAGAAATTTCAATGTTGAATAGTTAGTTGTCTTCTCGATGAAATTGTAGAATGTCCTTGTAGAATAATATTTTGAATCCAAGTAGCAAAATAGTGATGGGACTCCAATAAAAATCCCTAGTTATGGAGCTAAGATAGCCTTGCAGGATAAAGAAAACTTCTACTTTGATATTATTCAAGACACTGGCAATCTTGTAGTCCCACTTGAATTCAAACTACATGAGGAGTTGATGTTTTGATTACAAACAAATTGTAATCAAATTGGATTTGCAGTAGGATTTTGTATCCTAATCAGACTTAGAGCCAAATTATAGTGAGAGTCCAAATTGTAATTGGAGATGGACGTGAAATAGGATTTTGTATCCAAGTTGGAGTTAGATGTGAAATAGGACTCGGTATCCTAGTTGGAGTTGGTGTCAAAGTTGTAATTGGAATCAAATTGTAGTCGCAACCAAATTGGAGTCGGATGTGAAATATGGCTCCACATCCTAATTGGAGTTGGTGTCAAGTTGTAGTTGGAGCCAAATTATAGTTGCATCAAAGTTGTAGTTGATGTAAGACTTTCTAACACTAGGATAGAATCCTTCTTTGACTGTAAAACACATCAGCCAATTGAACGCACATTTTGGGCTCATTCTACAATAAAATTCTAGACAAGTATAAGAATTGTAGCTCTATCTCTTAGCTTTCCAGGCATAGATCGTACATCACTAGGAAAAATTAGCAAGGTCTTCAAACCTTCAATCTCCCACAACAATGCAGTTCTGACGGGATCACAACTTAAGCTGTCTGGACTTGAAATTCTTGAACAATTGGCTTCATGAACAATTTTGAAAATTTCACACAATGATCTTTGATGGCCTAACTTTCTACTCCAATTTGCCTTGCGCTAAAATTCTTAACGAAAAGTTGATAATCTGTCAAAAACCTTCCAAATGCCCAGAAAAGCTATCAGTAGTTGTAAGAAAACTCTTTTTTTCCTTGTTCGTCTAGACCTTCATTTCCTTTGGTGCTGGAGTTGTTGGAGGCACTTTGGCTAAAACATTGGCTCGTGAGAAGAGTGAGAACCATGCCTCATGTTGTACTAAAAATAGATGTACATATAATGTACCAATCTAAATGAAGCCATGTTGAATATGCAATGCTCTTTGCTGTTGGAATTTGGTGTTGTTACCTTGAGAAGTCTCTTGGCTGGGTGTGCCGTACAATATTCCCCCAATATGATTGTCTTTAAATGAGCTAAGGCATGCGTTGCTAAGTGATTCTGAATTGCTGGATTTCGACTTGTAATCATGTATGACAAAACTTTGAATGGTGCTTGGACAAGGAAGTGGGCTCTTATTTATTCAATAATATAGTCTATTGCCAATGTTAAGATTTGCACCCTCATGTTAGATATCAAAATAAATAAGGAAGGGTATACTCGTGATTCGCCCCCTAAACTTGCACCTAACTTTCAATTAACCCCCTATCATTTTTTTATTATAGAAAATTAAGGATATGAACTCTTTTTTTTGGCCAATTTCCCCTCTCCATCTAAATCCACAACATTTCATCCAATTTGCCATTAAATATGAGGGAAAATTGGTCATTTCCATATGAAAATAAAATAAAAAAATTAAAATTTTGAAATAATAATAACAGAAATAAAGTTTATAAAAAAATAAAAAAAATAAAAACCTCACTTGCCATATCTGTCTTTCTCTCTCTGTCTCTCTCTATCTCTCCCACTCTCTACAATCCCTTCTTCCCCAAATCAACCATAGCCCCAAACACAAACACAACAAAACCCCGAAAACCAACCCTAAGACGACGCCGTTCCTGGCGACAAACGCAAGTGATCGTCCCCCCTCTATGGAAGACCATCCTCTGCTCCTACTTCAGGCACGAGTCCACTTCTGCTGGAGAAGGAGGACGGCGCGAATGGAAGACCAACCTCTGCTCCTACATGAGACCCGACCTCCGAGCTCGCAAAGAAGCAACAGTTGGAGGTGGAGGATGATGTGAATGGGGGTCTGTGGGTGGGGATAAGCTTTTCTTTTTGGTTTTTTGGATGTGGGGGTGGGTTGCAGGTGGGGAAGGGGGTGGATCATTGGCTGCTGTGATGGCATTGAACTAGTTGAGTTGAGGGATAGGGAGGAGTTGTTCTGTGTCAGTGACATGAGTGGTTGGTTGTGGTGATTGGGTGTGTAGAGTAAATTTTTTGGGGGAAGAGAGAGAGAGAGTGCGTGGTGGATGTAGGAGGGTGGGCTACTAAGAGGGGATGTGGCAGTGGGGAAGGGGGTGGCCTTGGGTGTGGGGTTAGGTAAGAGGTCTGGTGATGCGATGGTGGGGAGATGTGTGGTGGTCATGTCGGAGAAGAAAGGTGATGGTTGTTGGGAGGGGTTTTTTTTTCTCTTTTCTTTAATTTTTTCCCAAAAAAATATTTAATTTTTAATGATTTAATAGAAAATTGGATGAAATGTTGATGATTTAGACGGCAGGGGGGAAATTGACGAAAAAAAAAGAGTTCATATCCTTAATTTTCTATAATAATAAAAAAAAATAGGGGGCTAATTGAAACCTAGGTACAAGTTCAGGGGGTATTTCACCAGTTAACCCAATAAGGAATATACCCTTATCTTTTGGTAAAGATGCACGTGTGTATCTTTGGATTGGAATGGTGGTCTGCTTCTTGAATATATATCATTAAAGATGGTCACACTTGGAAGCCTGCAAATTAAGGAGAAGAAGATGGACCAACGCAAAGAAGGTGGCATATCATGAAATTGCCGTTCTGCATCTTGCAATTGGTTTTTCTTTTCCGGTTTCATTTTTCAACCACCACGTTTAAGTTTTTATAGTTTGTTGTTGTGTCCACCACATCTTATCAAATAACCTGTTGTCTTCCATGAAATTTTCAATAGTTGTGTTGTATCTGATCGATTGTCTTTTGTCGCTGGTGATTGCTTGCTCCCATCGTTGATAGTAGAAAAGTTATGATAAACTTATGATTTGTCAATAGTAGAGATATGAGAACTTTTTGTATCGTTCCCATAGACGGCGCCAAATTGTTGATGCCTAAATTTGGTTCAACAGAAAATGACCTCTTCAAGATCGAGGTCTGCAATCCTTCCAAACCAACTTGGAATGAACAAGAGGGTCGTCCCCTAGAACGAATTCTAGTGCTTATGGATTGCACTTGTAAATAGAAATTAAGGAAGAACATTAGAGCAAGCGACACAAGAGATTACGTGGTTCATCCATAATCGAGCTACGTCCACAGGGTGTTGGGTATTTTCACTATTGAATGAAGTACAAAGGTATAAAGTGTTTGATCCTCACAACCCATATCCCAATTACACTCATAACACTCATAATTGTGATGAACAAGATCAAACATCAATATAGAAGGGTTGAGTTGTCGCCGGAGGAACCCCCCTCAAGTTTGAGAGTTGCCTTTATATAATAGCTTGGAGATAATGAAATCCTTGTAGAAATAGGCTTCCTAATTAGTCCCAAAGTAGAAGTCAATATGTAAATAGAATTCCAATTTATATGAAACTCGGCCCTAAGGTAATTTTACCCACAAACAAAAAGAAAGAATATATTTAGTCCTCCATCAATAAGCTTCAGATTCTCTAGCTAGTTGATGCTCTTGATTACTATTTTTGCAATTTATCATGAATTTAAAACAAAGATGGTAAATATTTACAACTTACCAGTTATGAGGTATAACTAGCTTCATAAGTCAGGCTCCAAACAGCCTCTCATTCATTGCAAGTGAAGAAGTAAACATTTAGCTTTGTCATAAGTGATGTTGGCAGTGTTATTTCACTACTACAAAAAGGGCAAAAGACGACCAGGAAACAACGACGGTAATAGAAACCCGTCGTAGACACATAACTTAAACACCTAAAAAACCGGTATACGCATAGATATTTTTAAACCACGACGCACCAAATTAAAAGAGCGTCGTCTTATTACAAAGGTTTTGTTCCGAGTTAAAATCTGAACCTAAAAACAACGACTGCAGCTATGAAATCACCGCCGTATAAAGTAAAGACGATGATTTAAAAATAAGACGCCGTGTTAACTCATAAATAAGAACGACCTAATTTTCTTAGTCAGCGACGCATAAATTCAAAGAAATCTACGACGATTAATTACAAAAAAATTTGCCGATTTAAATTAAGTTACCACGATTGTAAATATAAATTTACCGACTTTTTAATTACAGTATACTATGACGGTATCCAAAACTCTACTGTCTGCATAATTGTACTAACCACGACAGTTTGTTAAATTAACGACGTACAAATTTTTTACCACTTCGTGGAGTTAAAAATACCGTCGTATTAATTGACTTTATACGTCTATCATTATCTATAAATCGTCGTCTTAATTTTAATTGCTTTTTAAGATTTATTTATTGGATTTTTTTTCCTACGGCAGTAGATAAACAGTATGACAAGATTTGTGATAACCCACGACGGTTTATATAGGAAATTGTCGTCACCATCAAATTAAAGCGAAGTCTTACCAGAATGAACTCTATTCCTCATCATAATCGAACCAACACACAAAGGCAATATTTTAGAAATGGATGATGTGTGTGTCTTTGTGTCTTTGAGATACACAAAGGCACACACACATCCATATCCAAAATATTTGCTTTCAGAAAAACGACGACCGAAGCAGAAAGACAATTTTTTAGATGATGTGTGCGTGTTTGTGTCTTTCAGATACACAAACGCGCACACACATCAACATCCAAATTGAAAAATGACAGAGAGGTGAGACAGAGCCAAGGGCAAGAAGAAGTTGAAACCGTAATTGAAAAATGAAGACGAAAGAAAGACAGAAAAACCCTTATTTATAAACTACTTTTTTATACCACGTCGGTTATATTAAATTATCGACGTTTATATGAAAACATAAACGTCATTTAAAACTAAAACAAGGTCGTATAAATTAATTAACAACGACGGTATATAAAAAACGACGTTGTAATTTTTTGGAAAACTAATTTATTGTGTAATTAAAAAAGTTACACGTCGGTATGCGTAATTAAAACGACGTGCTATATATTTTTCACGTCGTTATTATTGAGTATAAGGTCGTTGGGTAAATTTGAAAATGACGGGATACATCTTTTTGAAGAAAAATGCGTCGTGTAATTGGAAATAAAAACGGCGGTTTCTTAAAACTAGGTGTCGTGAAAACTAATGTAATAGGGCGGTATAAACCTATAGCGCCATATAATGTCGCATACTAGGGCGCATTCTATTAATCGCGTCGTTTTATGAAACAGTATGTTAATATTTTAAACTTTTCGCCTACCTGACCTACACTTGCACTGTTTCCAAACCCGAGAAAAACTTTCAGGCTTCTCTCATTTTTCATTCTCAAAGCGTTGTTTTTGTATCTCCGAGAGAAAACTTTTCGTCTTCCTCTCCTCTTCGTCTTCGTCTCTGACCTGAAATACCAAACTCCAGGAGAAAACTTTCATTGCACGCAAACGGTAAGCATTTCTCACTATTTTTGTTCATGTTTTGCATGCGCATATCATTTTCATTTTTTAAATCTTTTTACATTTTTTTTCTTGCTAAAATCTTTTTTTTTTTCCAAGTTTGATAAAATTTGCATACAAAGAATGAAATTTTCCAAGTTTGAACACTACTCTGTTTCTTTTACTTCAACTAAATAAGACGACGGTGGCTTCTTATTTACGTGGTTGGATTTCTAGACCACGACGGTTCGTCACTCATCCTAGCGTCGTGTGAAAGTGTTCTACGTTGTTTTTTAAAATGATCGTCTTTTTTTGTATTTGATGTTTTAGGATATATTCATCGCAGGTTTGATTTCTCTGAACAATGGTTTTTGTTTTGAAAATCTTTTTAATTATTTTTCTGTTGAAAATATTTTATGTTTTTCCAAATTTGAATTTCTATTGTAGAGATGACGGTATATTATTATTTACGTCGTTTTAATTGCAATACCACGTCGAATTTTTTTTAAAATGTCGTTTTAGTAAATGAAAATCCAAAATATTTTCCCCTAAAGGTGTGAATCTAGAATCAACCCTCTGTTTTTTGTAATTATACCATAAGACGTCGGTTGTTTATTATTAACGTTGTTGTAATATTTAATCACGTCGGTGGTTAAGTACCGTCGTGAAAATGTATTATTACGTCGATTGTTATGTTCGTACGTCGTTTGAAATATTATAATACGTCGGTTTTTATAAATAACCGTCGTGTTTTTTCTTAATTTCACTGAAATATTTTCACTTGCAGTTTTGATTTGTCTGTAACCATGGTTTCTCAATCCCAAAGTAAGGACTCTGGCTTGAAAAAAATGAATATAAGGAGCTTAAAGTTGTAAATCCTCAAGCCAAGTCCTCGAAGAAGATGAAGTTTGTTTCATCGACTGAGACAGAACCAGGCAGCACGACAACATTTTCTGAGGAGCCAAAGTCAAGTCGGGGTATAAGGACAATGCCTCATGTTGTGAAGAGAAAATTTAAGAAAATCAAGCATGTTGTTGAGTACAATAAAAGGGGGAAACCATGTGGCCCTGAACATACTGAGATGCAATCCTACATTGGTGTGTTGGCACGCTCCAGAGTCCCACTTGTGGACAAGAAATGGGCTGAAATATCCAAGGATATAAAAGAGCAGATTTGGGAAGTCGTTGACATGGCTTTTGTGGTTGGTCAAGGGGGCAAGAAACTGGTGTTATCTTCTGCTTCCAAGAAATGAAAGGATTTCAAGTCTACACTGACGAGACATCATATCCTTCCATTAATCAAGGAGAAGGAGAAATTAAGCCAACGCCCTGAAATATACAAATTCATAGAGAAAGCTGACTGGGATGCCTTTGTAGCTTCAAGGTTATCTGAAAAATTTGTGTCTGTGTGTTTTGAACAATCACATAGGAGGGAGAAACTTGAGTACAATCATCAATTGTCTCGAAAAGGATATGCTGGTTTGGAGGATCAGTTGGAGGAAACCATGCCCGGGGTAGAAATTGATCGATCTACCTTATGGAAGAAATCTAGAGAAGACAAACATAGTAACATCCCGGATCCAAAAGTTGCAGAGAAAGCAAAATTAATTGTAAGCCTACTCACTATGTTTTAAATTATTATTAAACTGTATTGCCATGATAAGTCTTATTACGTCTTTTGTTATATTTTTGCTTTGTGTGAAAAATATTACTACGTCGAAATTTTTTTTAAAAACGTCGTTAAAGGTCTGAATCTGGAATCACTACTCTGTTTTTTGTAATTATATCATAAGACGTCGGTGGTTTATTATTGACGTCGTTTTAATAAATTAACCACGTCGGTAGTTAAGAACCGTCGTGTGAAATGTTATATTACGTCAATTGTTATGTTATTGGATCGTGTGAAATGTTATAATACGTCATTTTTTTTATAAATAACCGTCGTATGTTTTCTTATGCTGACTTTTTATTATGTCTTTGTGTTAGGATGAATTGCAAAAACAAGTCTCTGAAGGCACTCTTACTATATCAGGAAGTAATGATGTGTTGACATTGGCTTTGGGTCCCAAGCATCCTGGAAGAGTTAGAGGGGTAGGGGCTGGGATTTCCCCTAAGCAATACTTCAATTTACCTAGACAACAGAAGGTAAGGTTTGCCGATCAATTGAAGGAAAGTGTAAGACTTGTCCTTCAAGAAGAAACTTTGAAAATGGAGGCTAGATCAAGAGAAGAGACTTTAAAGATGGAGGCTAGAACCAAGCAATTGGTTGAAGCTGAGAGGGAAAATTTGCCGAGTCAACTTTCCAAACTCTTCCCCAATTTTGATCCAAGCATGCTGAAGCTGAATACTAACCCCTGTCAAATCCAAGGTCAAGAGCACAGTCCCAAAAATCCAATGTCGGACAAAGCAAGCTGCTCTGGGGCTCTTGATGTCAGAGCCCTACAGTTTGAGGATGATACTGCCAAGAATGGGGAAAAGCAGGAAGAAATGGTAACGTCTCTGAACTTTGAATTCTCTGTTTTTCAAAAAGCCATTAGACGTCGTTATTGTGAATCACAGTCGTTAAAATTAAAACACAACGACGGTTTATTTACCGCCATTTTAAAAATTATACCACGACGCATTTGTTAATAAACCGTCGTTTGTGTTTCATACCACGACGGTGGAAAGGATTGAGTTATTGTAGTATTTAGTTTACTTGTTTTACAAGCTATCTTCACTGACACAATCTCACTCTCTGTCTCTCTCTCTTTCTCTCTCTCTCTCTCTCTCTCTCTCTCTCTCTCTCTCTCTCTCTCTCTCTCTCTCTCTCTCTCTCTCTCTCACTTTTTTTCTCTACAATTGTTGTTATCTGTGTTTCTGCTAAAAAAAAAGGCTGGTACACTATGGAATCTGAATTTCCGAAAATTTTTATGTGATTTAGACGACGGTTTATTACCTACCGTTGTAATAGATAAATTTCCACGACGTTTATTATTTACCGTCGTTTAATGATATTTAGACGTCAGTAATTCTTACATACCGTCTTCTGTTATGCCTTACCATGACGGTTTATTTAATTTTTTTACTTTTTAATTTTTTTTACTTTTTGTACAATGTCTTATATATATTTCTTTATTTCTTAAAACAGAAATCCATGGATGTAGAAAAGATAGATGAACAGGTAAATTCTCATAACTTTGCCTTTTTCATTTGTTTTTCAATTTTCAAACGTGGATTTCCACGGCAGTTTTGTTTTTAATTGAATGTTTAAATTGTTGTACAAGCTTTCTTATATATATCTCTTTATTTATTAAAACATAAATCCAGTGTTGGAGAAAAACAAATTGAAATGGTAAATTCATTATCTATGAATTTTGCATTTGAATTAGACGTCGGTTTTTTTTTATACGACATAATAAATTCTTCATTACGACGGTATTTTTTTACCGTCGTGTAAATTATTTTCAGACGACGTTGTTTTCTTTAAACCGTTGTGTTTATTGATTTACCACGTCACTTTATGTTGCTTTATTTCTTAAAACAGAATACTGAAGTACCAGATTATTCAAAGTTGGAGTTGCCATCTTCTTTACAATCCCTTTGTCGTTATGTGGAAACGACACTAAAGCCTCAGTTGAAGATTATGACCTTTAGAATTGAGAAGGAGGTGTTTGGTGAAGATCGTAATACCTTCGTCTTGCATGAAGATATTATACAGTTCGCTGGCATGGAAGAAATTGGGGCCACTGTGGTTGCAGTATATATGAGGTTTGTCCTTATCAAATATTCATTTCACACTCTCCTTTTTGTTGAAAAAAAAGAAAAAAAAAGTCATGGTTTCATTTCATATATTTAGGTGCCTATTTGATAATTTGAAAGCTGCAAATATGGTGAATATGGTTGGCCTTATCGACCCTGCTCAAGTTACTGCCAACGTTGGTTCATTAACTGAAAGATCACGTTTGGTAGCCAATCGACTTCAAAAGACAGATGGTAAAAAGATTTTCCTGATGCCTTACAATCCAGGGTTAGTCTCCTTAACAGGATTATGCACTGCATATAAAACTGTTTAACCTTTATATTTATTTTGTGCAGCCGTCATTGGGTCTTGATCATTGTGAGAGCAAAGAAGGAGACTGTGTATTTTCTGGATCCACTGCCTGGAAATCGAGTTGTGGATGAGGGGGGCAAAAACATAGTGAATAGTGCTATCAAAATGTATAATTCACACATAGGCAGAAAAGGCCGTAAAGCACCTATTTGGAAAACTCCACCAGGCACACCAAAGCAACCTAGCAGTGTAGAGTGTGGCTATTATGTCATGTGCTTTATGAGAGACATCATCATAGATCCTTCCCTGGAGTTTGAGAAGATGGTAAGAAGAAAATTTTCAGATTTATTTTATGTGGTTTTTTGTATTATCAACAACGGTAAATTAAAAATACCGTCGTTGAATATATATACTACGTCGGTACATGAAAAATAGCGTCGTCTGTGGATATATATTGAATTTCTGTGTATTTATAAAGCCTAAATAATCATTGTTTATGGATTGCAGTTTGCAAAGGGAAAAGATCAAGCGCCATACCCCAAAGAAGAGATTGAAGAAGTGAGGAAAGAATGGGCAGAGTTTGTTTGCCTTCATATGGAGTAGAGGATTTTTAGAAAATTTAAACATTTTTATAAAATGTACAAATTTGGTTAGAATTAGACAAGTTTTTGTACAAATTTTATGTATAATGTACATTCTTTTTTTCCCTATGAATTTAAAATTGGTTTTCATTATTTAAAAAAAAAATTGCATGAACGACATGTAATAAACCTTCCAACGACATAATTATATCAAACACCGTCATCTTATGGAGTACAAACGTGGTTAATAAATAAAATAAAAGGAATAAAAAACACGACTGTACATTTACAACCGATGTAAAAGGAATTTAGACGATGCTAAATTAATTGTTTGAGTCATGATATATAGTATGTACGTCGCTGATAGCCATTAAACGACGGTTGTTTTTACAAGTACATCGTTTATAAGTTTTACAACGTCATTCTTTTCTTAGCACCAACGTGGTTTGTTTGTCTTTATATCTATTTAATTCAAAATATTCATAATAAATTTAAAATAAATCCAAAAAATGCACCGTCAACCTCCCTGTAAATTTGTTGAGGTTTTCATGTTGTGAAAAACCCAAGTTCATGCTGAACCAAATTTGTTAAGGTTTTCATGTTGTGAAAAACCCAAGATCATGCTAAACCAAATTTGTTGAGGTTTTTATGTTGTGAAAAACCCAAGGGCACTTTCTAAACCGTCGTTTATTTAAACTGACGTGGTAACAAATAACAACATCATCGTTTGAAACAAAATAGACGTAAAATAATTTTCAAACGACGCTCTTTATAGATACCGTTGTAATGAGAATTAGACGGCGATAAATTAACAGTTATTTCGTATATACAAGTTGTACGTCAGGGTGTGTGTAAAAACCGCCATTGTTTCTCTTCTAAAGACGACGTTTTTTAAACGTAAGTCGTTTATTACTTTTTATAACGTCGTTCTTTTCTTAGTGCCGACGTGGTTTGTTGGTGTTTGTAATAATATTTTATTCTATTTAATTCAAAATATTCAAAATAAATTTAAAATAAATCCAAAAAATGCACCGTCAACTCCTATGAAGTCATTATGATATTTTCTTCCCCCTTAAGCTTTAAAAAATGTAGTTTGATTTATACAAATTTAAAATGACCACCAAAAAAAAAAAAGTTTTGATGCGTCACAACATCACTTATAGTTTGATGGTTTAAGGTTTAGGGGGATAAAGGTTTATTTTTGGGGTTTAGGGTTTATGGTTAATATATATTAGGCCGTAAAACCATAAACCCTTTTCTAAAAAATTTTAAAATATATATAATTTAGGGTTTATTTTTTATGGTTTAGGGTTTAGGGTTTAGGGTATTAATGTAATAAGCGTCATGTTTATTTATATTTTTAACGACGGTTTGTTTGTTTTCTGTCGATGATTTACGAAGAGCGCTTTCTAAACCGTCGTTTCTTTAAAATGACGTTGTACACAAATAACAAAGTCATAGTTTTTTAAAAAGAGACGTAAAAGGTTATTCAAACGACGCTCTTGGTTCTATAGACGACATCGTTTAATTGAAATTAGACGGTGATAAGTTAAGAGTTTATGTCGTGGAATATTGTTTGTACATCGTTTTCTGTGTATAAAGGACCATGATTTTGCCTTTAAACGACATCTTTTTTACAAAGAGCGCTTTCTAAACCGTCGTTTCTTTAAAATGATGTTGTACACAAATAACAACGTCATAGTTTTTTAAAAGAGATGTAAATGGTTATTCAAATGACGCTCTTGGTTCTATAGACGACGTCGTTTAATTGAAATTAGACGGCGAGAAGTTAAGAGTTTATGTCGTGGAATATTGTTTGTACGTCATTTTTTGTGTAAAAATGGCCATGGTTTTGCCTTTAAACGACGTCTTTTTTACAAGTAAGTCATTTATTACGATTTACAACGTCTTTACTTTCTTAACGCCAACGTGGTTTGTGGGTTTTTGTAATAATATTTTATTCTATTTAATTCAAAATATTCATAATAAATTTAAAATAAATCCAAAAATTGCAACGTCAACTCCTATGAAGTCATTGGGATATTTTCTTCCCCTTTAAGCTTTAAAAATGCAGTTTGAGTTATACAAATTTAAAATGACCGTCAAAAAGAAAAATGTTTTGATGAGTCACAACATCACTTATACTTTAATGGTTTAGGGTTTCGGGTTTAGGGTTTAAATAATTTTAGAAAAGGGATTAGGGTGTAGGGTTTTAGGTTTTATTTATTAGGGTTTAGGGTATATTTGTCTATTTAATTTTCTGTTCATTCCACCCTAAACCCTAAACATGTTCGCACACGAGTTCGAATCCCAGCAAAACCAAACCCCACATATATACTTAGTTTCTAATACGTCAGTTTTTTTTTTTTTGGCGTCGTAACGAGCTACCACAACGCAATTATTTTAATAAGCGTCATATTTCTGTTGACATTTTAACAACGATCTTTTGTTTTTGCGTCGTAAGGATATTTACCACGACGTCTTTAATGTAATAAGTGTCATGTTTATGTTGAAATTTTAACGACGGTTGTTTTGTTTTCCATCGATGTTTTTTAAAGAGCGCGCTTTCTAAAAATTTCCCCGTGACCTAAAATTTTCAGATTTCGCTCTAACTCTTATACTTGTAACCCTGAACCAAGTTGGCCATAATCTGTGACCTAAAACAATTCACTCTCTCACTTCAACTCTAATTCAAAGTTGGGCTCTCCAGGCTCCGTCGAATCCAAGTTGGCCATAATCTGTGAGCTCTGCCTACCTGTAAGTACAAACCCTAATCTCATGCTTGTAAATTCATTGAATGATATTCAGTTCTGTGGTAAAGGGTTTTAGATATATGTTTTGTGATTTTTTAATGTTGTCGGAGGTATGGGTTCATGGATTTAATGTTTAATGTTTTCATGAATTAGGAATGGATTTAATGTTGTCGGATCTTTTAATCACTCTCTGTTATTATGAATCGGGAATGGATTTAATGTTTTCATGCTTAGTATATGTTGGTTTCATGCTTAGTATACATGTTCTTAATACCCAACATAAAAATTAATGTATATGTTGTGTTCTTAATATATTTTGGGTTCTTAAAAATAAACTGGGATTTCGATATTTAGAAAGCTTTTTTAGGCATACTACGACGGTTTTTTAACAAACCGTCGTCTGTATTTTTATCCACTATGGTGTTTTTAACTACCGTCGTGGTTCAATTTCGCTGGCCTCTGTTTTTGGCTAGCATTAGACGACGTTTTTTGAAAACCCGTCGTCTATATATGTCCAATACGTTTGTTGTTGTTTAAAAACCGTCGTCTGTATACTATATTACTTGCTATTAAAACCCTATATAATCTGCTATAGTGATGGTCATTGCTTGTCTTTTCACTTTATTATAGATAATATGGTATAGTGTCGGAGATGGATAAGTCATGGATGCACTCGAATAGAAGATCGAAGGCATATGAGTTAGGGGTGGAAGCATTTTTGAAATTTTCTGTAGAAAATCTTCTAACTACAACGCATATTCGTTGTCCATGTGTTAAATGTGTGAATTTGAAATTGTTTGGGGTTGGAATTATAAGGGATCACTTATACTTTAATGGAGAGTTGACCAAAGCTATAAGAATTGGACATTTCACGAAGAACCTTGGGAAGCAACTACTAATGCTAGTAGAAATGTTGAAGAAGATGATGACCATAGTAGGTACAGTTTTGTGTCTGAAGAAATAGAGATGGATGATAATGATTTTGGTGATTTTGGATCCGATCCTCTCGAGCCATTAATTGGAGAAGAAGTGCTGCATATGGTTGAAGATATTAATTACATATGGGGCTCGAAAAAAGGGGGAGGTGGAGGTGAAAATGATGGTGACAGAGTTTGTTGGAAGAAGAAGTCAAAATTCTTTGATCTCGAGTATTGGAAATACCTTCCAGTGAGGCATGTCCTAGATGTTATGCACATTGAGAAGAATGTTTGTGATAGTATCATTGGTACATTGCTGGAGATCCTTGGAAAAAATAAAGATGGGATTGCTGCTCGGTTAGATTTATTGAACATGGGGGTCAAAACTGATTTGCAACCTGAGTATGGAGAAAGACGTACTCATTTGCCTCCAGGGCCTTGGAATTTGTCAAGAGCAGAGAAGAGAGCAGTTTGCAATTCTTTCTATGGTATGAAGGTCCCTGAAGGTTATTCTTCAAATATAAAAAAATCTTGTATCTTTACAAGATTCAAGACTTCTTGGCCTTAAATCACATGATTGTCATACCTTGATGCAACAATTGCTCCCTGTGGCAATTCGTTCTGTTTTGGTGAAGCCTGCAAGGTATGCAATAACTCGTTTGTGCTTCTTCTTCAATGTTATATGTGCAAAGACAGTTGATGTTTTCAAGCTAGATAAGTTGGAAGAAGATGTAGTAGTTACTTTGTGTTTGCTTGAAAAATACTTTCCACCTTCATTCTTCGATATCATGGTTCATCTAGTAGTACATCTTGTCAGAGAAGTTCGTCTATGTGGGCCAGTATATTTTAGATGGATGTATCCGTTCGAAAGATATATGAAAGTTCAAAAGGGGTATGTTCAGTTTCATACTCATCCCGAAGGTTGCATTGCTGAGCGTTATATAGCTGAAGAAGCTGTAGAATTTTGCACCAAATATTTATCTGATATTAGTACAATTGAAGTGCCATCAAGTCAGAAGATAGGAGTTTCAAAGCCATTATCAGGTTGCACAATGAGCTTAGTTGATCGGGACCTGTTGAACCAAGCACATCTATATGTCTTGGAGAATATGGAGGAAGTCCTACCTTATATCGAGTATGAGTTTTATTCTTTAAGTTTCCATTTTAAATTATTCCTTATGTTTATCTTATATGTTTGGGATCGTAATGCTTGAATTTTTCGTGTCATGTAGGGAACATATGATCCACATCAAGACCACTTATCCAAAATTTAGAAAGATAACAAAGTGGCTGCAAGATAAGCACAATAGCACTTTCATTCAATGGCTACGCTTCAAGGTATATGTTATTCAATAACATATTGGACTTTTAATTTTCTTCTTTCTATGTTAGATTGAATTAAGATATGATTAATTTGCAGGTTCAAAGTGAACTTAATGAGAGAGACAATCATGGCATATCAGAAAATTTAAGGTGGCTAGCAGCTGGCCCAAACATGGTAGTGCCATCATATAGGAGCTATCTTATTAAAGGTGTTAAATTTAACATCAAGGCACAAGATGATGTGTGGACAGTTCAAAATAGTGGAGTTTATTTACTTGCACATACCATGCAAGTTGCTAGTGCCAAGGATAAAAACTCAATTCTTTCAAATATGGGTTTTTATGGTGATATTCAAGAAATTTGGGACCTTGACTACCAAAAGTTTACAATCCCAGTCTTTAGGTGTGATTGGATAGATAGTACTTCCGGCCTTGTAGTCGTCGACCTTGGATTTACCCTTGTAGATTTGAGTAAAATTGGACATAGGAATGACCAATTTGTTTTGGCTTCTCAAGTCAAACAAGTATTTTTTGTTGACAACCCGATGCATCGTGGTTAGTCGGTAGTGTTATCAATGCCTAATAGAGAATATAATGATGTTATTGGTGATGATGTCTTAGGTGATGTGAGAATTGAGTGTGAGCCATTTACTAGAGGGATGCCAAATGTTGACACATTTGATGAACTGGTGGGTGAGTTTGGGAGTCAAAATATTCGAGATGGGTGTGATGATATATGGATTGAATGATGCTCTTGTAATTTATGAAATTACTTATGCCCTAAATGGCACTACTGTATGACATTAATTTTGTAATAAATTGTAATGTGTTTTCTTCACTTTCATTATGCAGGTTTTGGCCACAAAACAATCAGTACATAAAATACTGGTTCAATATTATAAAACGATGGTCCTGATAAAAATGTGAAAAACATACATCTATTTTAATAAAATTGTGATTAAAAAATGACGTTTTGGAGCATTCAACGACGGCAATGTATTTACCGACGTCTAAAAGCAACGTAAAAATGAAGAACCACGACGGTATTGTGAAATAGTTATTAACGATACCACGTCGAAGAAGCCTAAAGAGCCGACATGTAATTACAAATAACACGACTCCAATCCCATAATACCAACGTCTAAAAGACGAGATATCTAACCTGAACGTTACAAAAGACGACGTCTTAGATCATGAACTTGTCTGTAACAACTCAAAAATCATCGTCTTAAATTTTACCACGTCGCTTGTTATCTCATAAACAAAGTGGAAAAAGAACAAGTCAAGACGCTATTTGAAATCCATAGGTAAATTTGTCGACGTAAAGGGATATTTGGACGTCATTCTTTTACAAAAACAAATTTATATGGGAATATCCACGTCTCTTTTTTATTCTTATGTCGTTAAAAATATTTTCCACGGCGATTGGCTGACAAACTTTGTCGTCTCAGATAGATTAGACGACTGTCATTTTGGTAAAGACGACGTATAAATTTCGAAACACAGCTGTCTTTTACATGATGACGACGTTGTCCATCAAATACAACGTCGCCTGTAGAAATAAATGTGTCGTAAGTCATGACCCTAACATATTTTCCACGTCTTTTATTTTCAGATCATGTCATTAATATAAATTTATACGGCGATCGACTGAAAATTTGTGTCATCTAAAATATATTAGACGACGATCATGTTTTTAAAGATGACGTATAAATTCTGAAACACGGTTGTCTTTTATTTGTGGACGACGTTGTTCATTAAATATAATGTCGTCTATAGAAATACATGTGTCGTAAGTAATTACCCTAACCACTATTTCCGCGTCAATATTAATGGAAAAAACGAAGTGGAAAATTTATTTCACGACGGTTATATAAATAGTGGTGACGTAGTATGAATTAATAACACCGTCTTTTATTTATTTAAAGACGTCATAACTATATTTCACGTTTCTTGTTTGATCATATGTCATGAAAGGTTTATGTAACGGCTGTGAGTTTTAGTTTTCGTCGTGGTATGCGTCTCTTGCGGCCATGTTCTGTTAAAATATGTCATGTGTTGCCTTGTAAACGATGTTTGTCTACTTGCTGGAGGGGAAGGTGAAAAAAATGTCTGAAAAACAATCAGCTACCCGGTTGGTCTACTTGCGGGAGCTCTTTAAGCCCCATATAGAGTTATTTGATTACATGGCGGACTTGGGTTTCACAAAAATGTTCAGGAATATCAAACCAGTCCAAGTCGAGGGACTTTCTCCAAATTGTTAAGCATGGAGCTCAATAGGCCTATTGAGTACAAGTTGACAAGCCATTAAACAAACGATTTTTTTTTTCTTACTTCTTTCTTGGCTTATACACTAAAACATACTGATTCGTTTCACCGACAAGCATAGCATGAAAGTAGAGCGAGAGGAGAAGGTGAAAAAGATGTCCGAAAAGCATAGGATGAAGACGGAGGGAGAGGGGAAGGTGAAAAAGATGTCAAGTGAAAAAGATGTCTGAAAAGCATAGCATGAAGCCAGAGCGAGAGGGGAAGGTGAAAAAGATGTCTGAAAAACAATCAGCTACCCGGTTGGTCTACTTGCGGGAGCTCTTTAAGCCCCATATAGAGTCATTTGATTACATGGCGGACTTGGGTTTCACAAAAATGTTCAGAAATATCAAACCAGTCCAAGTCGAGGGACTTTCTCCGAATTGTTGAGCATGGAGCCCAATAGGCCTATGGAGTCCAAGTCGACAAGCCATTAAACAAACATTTTTTTTTCTTTCTTACTTCTTTCTTGGCTTCTACACTAAAACATAATGATTCGTTTCACCGACAAACATAGCATGAAAGCGGAGCGAGAGGGGAAGGTGAAAAAGATGTCTGTAAAGCAATCAGCTACCCGGTTGGTCTACTTGCGGGAGTTCTTTAAGCCCCATATAGAGTCATTTGATTACATGGCGGACTTGGGTTTCACAAAAATATTCAAGAATATCAAACTAGTCCAAGTCAAGGGACTTTCTCCGAATTGTTGAGCATGGAGCCCAATAGGGCTAACTGGTTTATGGAAAGTATAGTAGAACTCTCAGGTAATTACAAACCAGTAGATTATCATTTATTTTATCCAAGTGAAATAAGAATAGTTGATTAATGGTTATGGTCAACACATCGTAATAACAACCCACTACGATTAATTGTATATGGTCAGGCTGACGTATAAAATGGTGCTGATTATTAAGTGCATACATGTAGACTTATTTTTATGGAGCCTACACATACTACACTTGAAAGTTGGGCTACTCAATCTCAATTGGTGAATCTAACATACAATAAGTTGTCCCTCCACTTATTACTATATTATTTTTTATTATTTTAATTTTGTTTTCATAGGGATATTCTTAAAACTATCATGCCTTCATGCGGCCAGAGATACTTGTCTTCAAGTAACATATGCTATGATCTATCTAATATCAAATAATGTTAATAAGTTGATAGTATGATCTGCTCCATTTTCCGTCCTCAGAACATAATTCATGATGAATGTTTTTATCTGAGAAGTGATGTTTTCTTTTACTGACTGATGATTAATATTCAGAGACTTGGTCGTGACTATTTTCAAGCAGTTGGAAATGCTACATTTTTATTTCTTTGCCTTTATAAATTGATTGTTTTCACTATTTATTTATTTTCATACATGGAGGCTCAAGTCAATTCAATTATTATAAGGTTGTGGAGCTAATTGGAGCCCAATAGGCCCAACTGGTTTATGGGAAGTATAGTAGAAACCTCAGGCAATTACAAACTAGTTGATTATCACTTATTTTATCCAAATGAAATAAGAATAGTTGATTAACGGTTACGGTCAACACATCGCAATAACAACCCACTACCATTACTTTTATATGGTCAGGCCGACGTATAAAATGGTGATGATTATTAAGTGCATATATGCAGACTTATCTTTGAGGAGCTTGCACATACGACCCTTGAAAGTTGGGCTACTCAATTTCAATTGGTGAATCCAACATACAATAAGTTGTCCCTCCACTTTTTACTATATTATTTTGTTAGTATTTTAATTTTGTTTTCGCAGGGATATCCTTAAAATTATCATGTCTCCATACGACCATGGATATTTATCTTCAAGTAACATATGCTAAGATGTGTCTAATATCAAATGATGTTAATGAGTTGATAGTACGATCTGCTCCCTCTTCCGTCTTCATAACATAATTCATGAGGAATGTTTTTTTATCTGAGAAGTTATGTTTTCTTTTTCTCGCTGATGATTAGTATTCATAGACTTAGTTATGACTATTTTCAAGCGGTTGTAAATGCTCCATTTTTATTTATTTGCCTTCATGAATTGATTGTTTTCACTATTTATTTCTTTTTCTAATTTATTGTCCAACATGGAGACTCAAGTCAACTCAATTGTTATAAGGTCATGGAGCCAATTGGAGCCCAATAAGCCCAACTGGGTTATGGGAAGAATAGTAAAACCCTCAGGTAATTACAAACCAGCTAATTATCACTTATTTTATCCAAGTAAAATAAGAATAGTTGATTAATGGTTACGGTCAACCCGTCACACTAACAACCCACTACCCTTAATTGTATCTGGTCAAGCCGACGTACAAAATGGTGATGATTATTAAGTGTATACGTGCATACTTATCTTTATGGAGCCTACACATACGACCCTTGAAAGTTGGGCTACTCAATCTCAATTGGTGAATCCAATATACAATAAGTTGTCCCTCCACTTATTACTAAAATTATCATGTCTCCATGGATTTTATCTTCAAATAACAAATGCTAAGATGTGTTTAATATCAAATGATGTTAATGAGTTGATAGTATGGTCTGCTCCCTTTTCTGTTTTCGGAACATAATTCATGAGGAATGTTTTTATCTAAGAAGGATGATTAATATTCATAGACTTGGTCGTGACTATTTTCAAGCGGTTATAAATGCTCCATTTTTATTTCTTTGTCTTTATAAATTGATTGTTTTCACTATTTATTTATTTTACTAATTCATTTTCCAACATAGAGGCTCAAGTTAACTCAATTATTATATTGTCGGGGAACCAATTGAGCCCAATTGGCCCAACTGTCGTGGCCTTGTTATATGTAGCTTATGCCCCCATTTTCTAGTAGTGGTTTCTCATATATGTAATTCTCCTAAACATCTAAGCAACAATCTATATCTTTTTCTTTATTCCTTTTATAACTTATTATTGTAATAATGTTGGTATGAAATTTTATTTTTTTTCTATTATGTAAGCAAAGTGGTTACAACGCCACCCCGTGCTCATGAGTGCCAAAAAAATGGATGGTGTATAGAGCAAATGCTTACATTGGTATAATGAGCCTTTCTCCTTACACCCAAGCTAATGTCGAAGCATACATGGGATAGAACTTCCTAGCATAATAGACTGGATTAACAAAGGTGTACAAGGTCATCATCAGTCATTTGCCTACTTTGGTATCATGCACTGTTAGACAACAAGAACTCCCTTTGGTGCAGTGCCTAAACATCATCATTACTTGCCTTACACACAACCAGTATAAATAGTGAATTAGATAAATATGTTTTTTTGAGTGACTAGGAATTTCCGACATCCTTGGCGGTTTTTTTTATGCGCTTAGCATCTTTCTCGGTTTGCCTCTCTAGAGCCACTAGCCTCTTGTTAAGGCTTGTGTTGGGCACATTTTGATCGGATTTCTTATTTGTCATGTTAGTTTATGGCCTAGCCTCGTAGGGTTGTGGTGATGGGTGCACTTTCTACTTTGTAGTTCAAGCTTTTCAAAGGGAAGAAAAGATAAACTTTATTTATAACTCATGTTTGGGTACAAGGCTCAAGGGGCAATTACACCATCGCCGCATATTGACAAGCTTTATATCTTTTAACAACACAACCAGATAAGTTCCCATAGGCAGAAAAATCATTAATTGTCCATAGTAATACACTTTTGAGTGTAAAGGGACCACACCCGGGAGGTGTTGGTCAAAGGCTCTCAATTGCCTAAGTTAGTTCGATTGGATCTTGAGAAAGATAAGTTAATAGCTAAAGTGGATGTTTTCTCTCTCGGGGAGAGCCGAGTGGCTTGAGTTGTGTGGGAGAGAGAGAGAGAGAGGGGGGGGGGAGGAGGGGGGGAATTAGAGAAGAATTACCTTGAATGCCTTGGGTAGCCATGTATTTATAGGCCCCTTGTATGCTAGGGTTTTGGGAGAATAATCTTTATTTCGTTAGGATTATTCTTACCCAAAAAGAAGATAGGAATTAATCCAAGAGATTTGGTGGAAATTGGTTCATTGATTTAGGGAGATATTCCTCTATTAAATCAAAGATAATTTCCCTAATTAAATAGGATTTAATTAAAATAATTAGTTGACCTAAGAAATATTCCTTTTCCACGTGTCATCTTCTTATTGGCCAGCGAAATATGTGTTCCCACACTTTATCATGGTCAAGACAACTTCATTTGTGTCATTTTGAAATTGAAGGAGATTCTAAGCTTCTAATTCAAATTCTTTGTAAAGAAAGTGGACAACTTCATTTACGTCATTTATAGTGCGTTTGGATGAGGAAATTTAAAAGTACAAATAAATTTATAAATGATGGAATTTAAAATGACAGAAATAGAATTTGTAAAATTCCTTGTTTGGCTAATGGATTTAAACACAAAATTTAGCTTTTATTTGTAAAGTTATCTTTTAAAAAAAAAAACTCAATCTCTCTTGAAATTTTAGAAATGATGACTATTTAGATAGAATTTAAAAGTTTGGATTTATGACCTCCAAATTCCATGTTTTTTCCCATGCAAAATATCTAAATTTATTTGTTTTGTTATCCAAACACGGGAATTGGTTTATGTCAATTTAGAAATTCTGACTTTTGTCCAAATCCCAAGTTTATTTCCTTCATCCGAACGCACCGTTAAAAATTGAAGGAAATTCTAAGGGCCTGTTTGGTATTTGATTTGAGTCCAACTTTATAAACTCAAAAACAGATTTTAAATTCAAAAGCCCAAAAACTCATTTGGTAGGCCCAGTTTTAAAAACTCAATCCCAAAACAAACTTAAAAAGACCCCTATTATTAAAAACAAAACAAATGCGTTTTTCCTGAATTTTTTTTTCGCGTTCGCTCTGCTATTTCACTCTACTGGTTCGCTCTGCGCTCAAGCTTCAAGCTTCCATGGGAGAAGCTTGAAGCTCGCTTGCTCCCTCTCTCTCTCTCCATCTCTCTCTTCGTCCTTCTCTCTCTTCGACCCTCTCTCTCTACCTCTCTCCTCCTCTCTCTCATCAGTTCAAACCCTAGAAATTGAGGATTTCCAAATCAAAGGTCAGTTTGCTTTTTCTATTCCTTTTGTCTTTTGGTTTCTCGATTTTTTTTTTGGATAGTTGGGTTTTGCTTGCTGGTAATGTGAGTTTCTGTTTAAATTTGATAATGGGTTTCTTTTGTCTGGTAGATAGAACCACCTTGCTTATGGATACCAAGGGCTTTCAAGGTTGAGAGGTACAAAGACAAAGAAATCTCTGGGGTTGAAGCTGAAAGGGGAGATTCTAGTGGATCCAAAGATCTCGACGGTCGTAGCAAGGTTTGACGACAATCATCTCTCTTTCTCATTTTACAATCTGTTTGGTTGCTGAGAACGTTTTACAATCTCTCTTTCTCATTTTATTTTTATTCAGTATCTTGTTCTTTGATTTTATAATCAGACGTATGCTTATGAATGGGCAGATTTGCTTATGAACTGTTCTCCATTTCTTCTATTTTACTCTCTTGTGAAACACTTAAACCAATGTTATGTTTTGTCTCCTTTTGATAATTGTGTATCCCCAACTATGCACTTACTAATGTATTGATACTGTTCAGTTACCACTATATCTGTGTTACCTTTAGAGAAAGGCAGCTTAGGTAAAAAGGAGATTGGTAATTATGTTAGTGTAATGCACATACAGAAACGGAAGAGGAAAAAGAAAAAAAGAAAAAAAAGAAGAAAAAAAAAGGTGATGATATTTGTATATGTCTCTGCATCATTGGGACACAAAACTGAGCTGGTCCTGTGTCAAATAAGGATCATTTGTGGTATATATTGTCTTAGATTTGTTTGATTGTGATTGATAATTGTGTCTTATAAAGGAGTTAGAAATTTCACGACAAATCCCAACTTCATTGTTGTTTGTCATCATCATTCATTGTGTGATGTTGTTGTTTTTTACATTGATTTCATACATAGTAGAGAGATGTCAAACAAGGACCTTGAAAATGAGCTTGATGATAAAGCTAATTGGCCAAAGCCTATTGAAGACCATTTTATTCATCTATTATATGAAGAGACAAAAAAAGGCTTGCAAACCAATACTTTAGATAAGAATTGGTGGGCTGGGA
Organism: Prunus kanzakura; assembly: GCA_020521455.1. Taxonomy (NCBI): domain Eukaryota; kingdom Viridiplantae; phylum Streptophyta; class Magnoliopsida; order Rosales; family Rosaceae; genus Prunus; species Prunus kanzakura. Next base: position 125,518 of record BPUM01000811.1, read on the forward strand.
TAGAAAAGAAGTTGTTTGACAAGTTTGGGAAACGATACAACCGTGACAAATTGAAGCAAAAATATAACCGATTGCGCAAGATTCATCGTGAGTTTGGAAAGCTCATTTCTCATACCGGGATGGGTTGGGACCCAAACATGAACACTGCTCAAGCATCTGAAGAAGTTTGGGCATCATATGTCAAGGTATGCATATTGTTGTATAATTTGTCTTGTTTTGGTATCCTTCAATATATGTGCATTTTCTAATCTATCTTGTTTTAATTTTACAGAAAAACAAGTTTGCAAGCCGTTTTCGTAGCAAAGGGTGTCCTCATTATGATTTGCTTGGTGTGATCTTCAACAACACCACTGCCACTGGACAGATGCAATATGCATCTACTAATTCTCCTCCAGATTCTGATGTTGAAAGAGAGCTAGAAAATGATTTTCTTACCACTGGCGCACACATAGGTCTTAATAGAGAAATTGGTTCAAGAGGCTTTAGTGAGGGAGATGAAGGAACTAGCAACAAGAACAAGCGTGCTGCTCTATTCCCCCAAAGTGATCTTCCTTCAAGGTCAAAGTCATCTAAGTCCACCAAAATGGATGAAGCCATTGAAGCTTGGGCAAAGTCTCTTAATGCCAAAACTAAAGTTTCATTGGCAAGGCTTAAGCGTAAGGGCAAGAAGGAAGTATCCTCTCCATATAGAGAATTATTTAAACATATTGACTTACAATATATATTTTTAAACAACTTTCCATTGCCTAAAGAAGGTATGAAATTATTTAAACATATTGACTTACAATATATATTTTTTATACTATATTTAAATGGAGTAAAATACTTATATTAATTGTTCTTAAATAGGAAAATATTATGTTGTTGATTCTGGTTATGCAAATATGCGTGGGTTTCTAGCACCATATCGTGGAGAGCGTTATCACTTGCGTGATTATAGAGGGAGAGGGAGACATCCAAGGGGGACAATGGAATTGTTCAACTATAGGCATTCATCACTACGTAACGTTATTGAAAGATGCTTCGGAGTGCTTAAGGCTCGCTTTCCTATTTTGAAGTTAATGCCAAATTATCCAATCAGGAAACAAAGACGTATTCCTATTGCTTGTTGTACCGTGCATAACTTCATTAGAATGCAATCAAGAAATGACATCATATTTCATCAATATCAAGCCAATGATCTTCAAGTGGTAGATGAAGAAAGCTCTGAAGTGAATCAAGAACACATTCATTTGCATGAGGACAATGCTAATGAAATGAGTGATGCTAGAGATCACATTGCCGGAGCAATGTGGATGGATTATGTTCAGAATCATTAGTCTTATAATTTATTTAGTCTAGAATGTTTTAATTTAATATGTATTATTTAAGACTTGAAGACCAATTGAGCTTGTTGATCATACATGTATGGTATTAAAATATGAATGTTAAAATAGTATGTTTAATATAATTTTGATAATGTTTATCAAAATATCTTAATTATAAAAAATGAAGGAAAAAAAATTGTTTTCAAGAATCCAACCAAACAAGTTTTCAAATTTTAAAGATTCAAAAACTGTTTTCAAGTTGCATACCAAACAACTTTTTGAATCTTAAAAAATGGATTTGAGAACTCCTTGTTTTTAAGAAAAATCAAAAATTTTGAGTTTCCTATTTGGATAGGATACCAAACGCCCCCTAAGCTTCTAATTCAAATTCTTTGTAAAGAAATTATGCCCATTTGGAATCCTACAACGGTTGTTCAATATATCTGGCAGCTTATGCCCAAATTTAGTTCAGTTTCTATCAATCATAATTTTCGTGAGACCGTGGTGGTGCTCATCTTGTAGTGTTGGACTTTTGTTTGTGGGCTTAATTCAGTTTATTTTGTTTTATTTTAGTTTTAATGATGTTAGGCCTAGGATGTTATGATTATTATTATTGGGCCTCTTCCAATGTTCTGTTACTAATTAATGGAATATATCTTGACAACAAAAAAAAAAAAAAAGCCAGCAGCACGTTCAGTGTGAGTGTCTATGGACTGCTTTTCACGTTGCTTCAAACTTTTTAAAATATATATATATAAAATAACATAATGAAAGACCTCAATCATTCTTCTCTCTCAATGTCACTGCCAAATACAAATCCTTGGCTAGAAAAAAAGGAGAAAAAATAGAGGGAAACACATTTTCTCTTATGAACGGAATTTTTTTCTGATAATATATTATGAAGAGATTTTTCCTTAAAACAAACAAATAGTTATATAAATAAATCTTTTGTCTAGCTTTTGAGTAGAAAAAGTGCTTTTCACCCTCATTTACGCCAAAATTAGAAAGCGAAAAAATAAATTCGTATGTATTTTTGTTTTTGATAACATGAAATTTGTATGTGCCTCCATCTTATTAATGGAAAACATGGAAAACATGAAATTTGACACTCTCTTACTTTAAAATCACTTAAAGGATGCTCTACGTCTTAAAAGGAGTGATTTGAGGTGAGGTAAAAATAATGTTGCCTTAGATCTAGTCTGTGGTTGGCACTTTTGGAGGACAGGTTGTGTTTTCAGTAAGCAATTCCAAAGAATTTCTTACAACACAAAGAAAGGGATCACAGGGAAGTCAATATCAACATTGGAAGAGTGCAAATAATCAAAGGAAATGTTGAATATGCTCACAAGGGTCAATCGAAGTGTCGTTTTTGTTAGGTAAATGCCTAATTTCTGCGTACGTGGGTTTAGCCAAGTTGACTAGAGCAATGTGTTCCTCGTAATTTAGATTAATTTTAAATAGAATATCTCTTGTATAAATAATAATAATAATAATAAAAGAATCTTTGGGGCCTTATACCTAACGAAAAAGGAAGAAAAGGATCTTTCGTAATGCATATGTTTATGCCCAAACATGGTTGAAAGTTCAACTTGGTCCATCATGAAAGGCAGAATTGGGTTTTCACCAAACCCATTTCTATCACCACATGAACAACAATGAAAAGAAATGGAAAAAGATGGCACAAATAGAGAGAAAATGACACTATGCGCCAAGCCAAACACATAAAAAACGTATTTTATATGTGATAAAATACTCAATGATTAAATTAAAATTTAATCCAATTCAATAAATATTAGCTTAAAAGGTAACCCGATGTTTAAAAATGAACTCAAAACATTCTATGTGAGATAATGTGTTCCAAGTGGGAGGAGACCCATTCAAGACAATTACAGTAGTCAAATTTTCGAAAGGAGTTTGTAGTTGAAGTGGTTAAAAACAATTATCATGCATCCGAAATAATGTGTTCAAATCCCTCTCCCTTAATATTACTTATGTGAATAAATAAAAAAATTATAAGAAGAAAAAGAAAAAAAAAACAATAAAAAAATTTATCAAAGCATTCAAACTTTTGTAGTTTAGAAATTATCCAACTAACCACAAGGTGTGGTGCGGTTGGCAAACTGCCACCTCTAATTTGCGAGTTACCTGGTGTCTCGATAGTAGGGGTTCGAAACCCGTTGAAAGCACTTTGTGGCCAGAGACAATCTGAACTCCGAGCGGAGATTAATTCCACCATTCGGATGTGGGGACACTTCACGGTATTTACCAACAACAAAAAAATTATCCAAATGTATATACATGCATATGGGGGATAGATGACTATTGCTCAAAAATAAAAATAAAAAAATAAAAAAAAGATCCCAAAAATATTCCCTTGCTCCTTGTATCACGGAATGCGCACAAAATGAAGCACCTCCTCTAAATCAAAACCCAATTAAAATATTAATTAAACCCCATTAAAAAAAAAACAATAATTAATTAATTAATAATAAGATAAAACGTAGAGTTAAGAGCAGCTCATTCACTTTCTCACAGTCTACGTCTCCATCTCTGTCTTTAATGGCGAGGGCGGCGTTCCTCAATTTCACAAACGCCATTGATTTCTTGATGTTCTCTCAGACTCCTATTAACTGCGCAGATCCCAAGGCCTTCTCCAAACCTTCCTCGTCTTCTTCGTTTCTGAGGTTCGTGCTCTGAGCTTCGCACTTTTGTTTTTGCTTTTCATTTCACATCTTGAATTTTGTTTCCCGGGAATTTCATTTCATCTGAGCAATGGGTTTGCTTGCTTGGCTTGACTTCCATTGAACTGTTCTGGGCTATGTGATTTGCAATTCAAATTATTAACATACTTTGTTTTTCTGTGATTTTCTATGGATCTGTGAGGGATAGTAACAATAATGCCGCTTCATTTTCTGGAAATTTGTTTTCCATTTTCTGTATTGCTATATTCTAGTTCTGGCATTCTCTTTATTTATAGTCTGAATTCATCGATTTTATAATTCTTTGTTCTTTCTTAGAAGTATCTTAGTCTAGGAATTCAAATCGGGGATCAATTTGGCTTATTTGAAGCACGGTATGTGAAACTGCTGAGTTCAGTTTCTGTTTACAAGAGTTGATTAATTTTTTTGTGGATTTTTCTTCAAATCTGACAATATGTGGGTGGGGGATTTTTTAACAGTTTGTCCCACAGACTTGTCATTTAATTTGTTTTATGTTCAATATACATTGGTAAACTAGTAAATTATAATCTGGTACAGCATTGTCAAAGAGTGCTGTGCCTTTTCTGGGGTTTACTTGCACGCAAAGAGAATGCTTCATATTGTTTTTTTCTTAAATAACATGATTTTTTACACAGATAGAACTATTGGTCAATGATATTCAGCTCATAGCTTTATGAATACTGAGCAGTGAAGAATCTGGTGATCAATTTGAAGCTATAGGTTAAAAATGACTTCAGCAGGCAAAGCAGATAGGAAGGCGTCTCTTGATGCTGCATCATGGTTGTTCAATGTTGTCACATCTGTTGGAATAATCATTGTCAATAAATCATTGATGGCTACTCATGGGTTCAGTTTCGGTATGTTTCTGTTGTCATGATTTACTCCCTGAATTTCTTCATTCGCATTGCCTATCTAATCAGTTGATTTTTTTTCTTCTTGATGCCTTCATTTAGAAGATCTATCAATTTCTGAGGATTTTAGTTCCTAGAATCATATTGATTGGCGAAAAGGGGGTTTTCTGTTTTACATTTTTAAGTTTTTGTAAATTATATGAAACTATTTATTCTTGGCCTTTGGGTTTCTATTATCCTCTCCTGAGTTGGAAAAGTTTTATTCACTTGCTTTTCGGAACTTGCCTTTTTTATATATTTTGTTACCAAATTGTGTTCACTCCCCTTGATGCTCCATAATCACTCCCCCATTTCCCCCCAATGAAATGTAAAGCTGTTAATTCTACTTAATGATTTAGGTTCCAATGGTTATAACTGAAAGTCGATGCAGGAAAAGAAACGAAAATACCTTTGAAATGGAGATGTTCCAATTTGTTGTAGACTTATAGTCTTTACCTGTGTAATGCTCTTCCTCTGATTTGTTGTAGTCTCTAGGCCCCTCAGTACTTGTCAGTTGCAAGATCAAAATGTAGGGATGATGGGCAAACAATTTGGCATACTAAATAAGATAGATTGCATATAGCGATGATAAGATTTGGATAGGGTATATTAGTTTTTGAAGATTTCTCTGTAAAACTATGATTACCATCAGACCATTTTATTTAAGTTTAGTATAGTTGTAAGTTTAGTTTATAGGCAAAAAATTTCTCGATGAAGAGCTTGAGTGTCCCTGTCCTTAAGTGGAATAAAATCCTCTAAATCATATTTTGGAAATACTTTTTTTCTCGAAGGAGAAAGTAACAAGTCTGTAGGTCTGGATATAAATGCAAAATTGTTTACTGTGGACTCTGTCCATGGTGTATTCTTAATGTGTCACAGGCACGGCCACCTTCTAGTAGTGTGCATGCTTCATAGTCTAACACACTGCTTCCAAAGAAACAGAAGATTTTATATTGGGGTAAATGTACCAGAAGATTTTCATCCATGTTGACATTTTTCTCTACATAATGCAGCTACAACATTAACGGGTCTGCATTTTGCCACAACAACCTTACTGACAGTTATTCTCAAGTGGCTGGGATATATACAGCCCTCTCAGCTACCATTGCCTGATCTTTTGAAGTTTGTTTTATTTGCGAATTTCTCCATAGTCGGAATGAATGTGAGTTTAATGTGGAACTCTGTCGGATTCTATCAGGTGAGTTTTGGTAAAGTAGTGAACACTTCTCTTTCTTCGATATAGATTTGATAAGCTAACGTTCTTTTTCTTTCAAATCTTATTGTCAGATCGCAAAGTTGACTATGATCCCAGTATCATGTTTTCTAGAGGTTGTCTTGGACAATGTTCGATACTCAAGGGGCACAAAACTAAGCATAACATTGGTTCTCCTTGGTGTTGCAGTTTGTACTGTTACTGATGTGAGTGTCAATGCCAAGGGTTTTATAGCCGCTTTAGTGGCAGTTTGGAGTACTTCCCTCCAACAGCATGTAAGTAACTCTTAACTGAATTTATGATCTTATATAGATAGTGCTAGGATGGAATGGGTTTGGGGTCGTTAAGTGAGTCTGGGCTCCCGGGGCTCGGCTGAATCAAGTTTCAGTTTCATTGGTATTTCCATATTTCTACCTGTTATTTTTAACATGCATCCACTAAAGAAATGTTCAAGTTATTTAACCAACTAACCATTATATAATAACCGTTTTGTTTCTAAATGGGTGGGGCTGTGAGATGTTGATTATCAGGATCAGTTTGTGTTTAGGATGTGATCCTAAATGAAAGATTGTATTGACTCAAGTTGGTTAACTCCAAGCCCCACCTTAGCCAGATCTGATTTTATTTATCCCCTTGCATTGTGTTACATTGTTCAATATCTATGTTTTTGCAGTATGTACACTCTCTGCAACGGAAGTATTCACTTGGATCTTTCAACTTATTGGGACATACTGCGCCAGTACAGGCAGCATCTTTGCTGATATTGGGCCCCTTCTTGGACTACTGGTTGACAAATAAAGTAGTTTATGCGTACGACTATCATTTGATATCCCTGGTAAGTTATATATATGTTAGTCTTATTATTTCTAGATTTTATGGCAAGGTTTACGTTTCTATAGTCTATACAAGCATTGCTTCACATTTGGGCCCAATTACTTCATGATTCATCTAGCCTTTACACTCTTATGTGATATGTGCTTCCATTATTCATGCTCAGTTGCATGTGCTTCTATACTCATACGCACATCTTTGTTTTTTACTGCATGTTCATTATTTTCAGTATCATAGTTGACTCCATCCCTTCAAAATAGTTCTAGTCTTATCAGGTTTCCTATTAGTTTTTTTTTCCTTGTATACCATGAGAAATTTGCATGATATATTAATTGAGTCTATCTAGGTAGATCCTTGATTGCTTCAATGTATAATGTTGATTATTGTTTCAATTGTAAGCAATACATGCGTGGTTGTGTTAATTACTTCATGTATTTTCTGTCTACTCAATGGGGGCAGCTCCTAATCTGGTGAACCTGAAAATTTTGCTTGGCCGATTCCATAAGAGATGTATGGTGCCAAGTCAATTAGTTTTTGCAATATTATTTATAAGGAAAAGAAACCATCTTTCCTGTCTCTGTATTGTATCACTCTGAAAAAGAGCCAAGATTACTGCACAAAATTCTTTGCCACTTCAAGCGTTGATCAAAATCTTTTAATGACAAAAACTTCACAAATAGGAGTCTGGTTCTCCTGTGCAATAACTCTGCTGCATATGCAACATCTCTCATTTCTCTGTTGATCCTAATGTCTTCATCCTAGGGTGAATGTAATTGATGGCAATTGATGGCACATGATCGCCCACGATATCCTACAACCAAATGTTTGCTTATAAATAGATCTCTCTCAATCACACACAAAAACACTAACACACACTCCCTTACCCATTGATGATTTTTTTTTTCTTTTTCTACCAGTAAAATCGAATAAAGAAGTGATCGTTCATCGTGATACTTCTTAAGTATAGATCAATTGATTTTCATGTTTCATTTAAAGTATAGATCAATTGATTTTCATGTTTCATTTAATACACAGTTTCTTCTTTGTGGTAACCTTCATAAGTGTACAGGTGACTTTTTTCTCTTGTAGAGCTGTGTTTCCCTCCTAGGGGCTGATTGGCATAAATATTAACTTTAGCAAGATCATAATACCATAGGTCTTTTCAGACAAATAAAAATAAATTGAGTTTAAATGGTGTTGTGTGTGAACCATGGTAGGATTATCCCACAATTTATAGAGCTGAAAACGTGCATGCCTGTGAGCACATATGCAAATACATTTTCCTAACAGCTGCTTATTATGACTTGTGACAACCTACATTTTGCTTATGGCTGGCTATAACTTGTGACTACGGTTAGTGATTTGTGATGCTATTTGTTTCCTGCAGTCGTTAATTGTCCTGTCTTGCACCATTGCGGTAGGGACCAACCTCAGCCAGTTCATTTGCATTGGTAGATTTACTGCTGTGTCATTTCAAGTCCTTGGCCATATGAAGACAATTCTAGTCTTGATCCTAGGGTTCATTTTCTTCGGGAAAGAGGGTCTCAATCATCAAGTAGTTATAGGTATGTTCATTGCGATATTGGGAATGATCTGGTACGGCAACGCCTCATCTAAGCCAGGGGGCAAGGAGCGTCTTCCAAGCAGCAAATCCCAAAAGAACAGTGCTTTATCAGAATCTTCTGAAGTCGATGAGAAGGTATAGAATTCAGCGACAGGTTGTGACAACAGTCGGGGATAAATCGAAAGAAATAGAGAGCAATATAGGTCAGCTGATTCAAGGAGTTTCTTCACAACCGGAAAGCCAGATCCCTCGATTATTATACTTTTTTTGTTTTCACCATAGTTCATATTTGTGTTCTTGAATTTAGTCAAAGTGAAAGTTCCCATTGCATGGGTGTAAAATTTCAGCCCCTGGAAGTTACCTTGTACCACAGTTATTTTTTTTTATAGAAATGTGTTAATTAAATTAATTTCAGACCATCTAATGTGAGGTAATAATATGTGGTAAACTCTATTTTGACAGAATTAAACCCTATTTATCTGTCTTCCCTTGATGCAGTGTGGCATTAACCAATGAATTCCAAAATTTTCATATATTGGGCTTCATTAAGTTGCACTGCATATCATCAGCCATTAAAAGAGCTTTTATGAAAGTCTGATAAATGTTAGGTAGGCTTAGTATATGGGAGAATTCAGAATAATTGAAACTCTACAAGAGTTTCTTGCAGATTCTCACTCTTGGTGGTCCCAATACCACATCATAGATCTGCCTATTTAACACAACCATGCAGCGCAGGCCTGTAATAAACCATTGTTTTGAAGCATGGGGAATGATGCATCTGTAAACATAAAGAAAATTCTTTGAAATTATGTGATAAGGGACTTGTAACTCAAGTGGTTAAAAGCGATTAATTTGCATCTGAACTATTGTGTTATGCTCTCTCATCCTCTAATATCCTTTGCATAAACAAAAAATCTAAGAGAATTTTGCAAGAATACCATCTAAACTTACAATGTCCCAATTCCCTCCCAAATTGATTTTCCTCATCAGCGAGCCCTATACATGTAGATGAACTAAAACATCCCTCCAAGTGAGGGGCGTGTGATACATTTTAACAAAAAATTAGACGGAACATGACAAAAGGAGTAAACTACAACACTATATGGAGTTCAGGTGATTAATAATAAAAATTATCAAATTCAATTGAGAATCACGCAACATGTCTAGAAGTTCAAATAGTATTTCTGTAAATTTCAACAATTAAAAAAAAATGGATACTGTGGACAATCATGACAATCGTGGTGTGGAATACCTGCATACCTTTTGGTGTCACCTGGTTCTATCACATGCATTGTTTGAAGTTTTAACGTATAGGGAAAAAAATAATTCTTCCCTTTGGTCAAAGTTGGTGCATGTTTTTTTTGTAAATCATGATAGCATCGAAATAAAATTATAAACAAAATGAAAGAAAATGATATTCTGGCACTGATTTGACTTTGATGTATTAAGGTGCCTCTTCACCTACTTTACTGTTCAAGTACTGAAAATACCAGCTATGCATTTCTGCCGCCATTTGCACTCCAGGTGAATTTCACCCAAAAAAAAAAAACAAAGCATTGGTAATGTGAAGTCTAATGGCAGTGGCACAATGAAAAATGTTTTACAATTCGCAAATGAGGATTGGTTCAGTTAATAAGGTTTCTCTACTGTGTGTAGCCCCATCAGTGTTTGAGTTTTGTTGCTAGCGATCCTCGTTGGTGTGTGATCTGTAATTTTCTACATAAATTCACACCGGCGGCAGCTGACAGTTGGATGTCACGTGTAAGTCTTTTCAGTTCGAGATTGTGGGTTTGTCCTGATACTGGTGATGAGAATAGTCAATCTCCCTCTAAACTTTAGCTCACCAAAAACAAAAATTAGAATTCAATTTTTTTTTTTTGTCGCAACTCTCAATAATTGTTCATATTTAATTATTTGTATTTCTCTATGTACCCGAAGTCCTAAAATTTCTTTCTACTTTAATACCGTTTGTATTTTCAAACAAAAAGAAGAAAAAAGGAGGAGTAATATATTGATAGCAGTCGCATTCTGCAAAGTGATAGAAAAAGTGAGGCACAAACAGCCCCAAGGCCTAACAAAGCAAGAAAAATGAGAGAATGCACAGTGTAATTACCAGAAAATCGTACCTAAAATTGTTCATGAATAAAGAGTTGTTTTAATTATGATGGAGAAAGGATGCACACAGATATCAGATACAGAAGAAAATTTGGTTCACAATACAGCTGCTTTGGCCCTACATTTTATGCCTATCAATTATACCTACGAGCTACGGATCGTTTGAGTTTGACCGAAGCAAGACATTAAGGCATTGCGGCCTAATATTTTCATCTCCAACCACATCGATTGTAAAGACTCCATTGAGAGCTTCTCTTTCACCTTTGCCAAACATGACATTATTAAGAAAAACTCCACTGGGATTATCCTGTCACGTGACATGCATTAGGGTTATAAATTTCTATCCCCGAATCTGCCTTATTAGCAATAATCGTGTGGATAATATTTTCTATAGGATGATATTGTTATGGTACAGTCTATATTTGATAATTATGAGACGAAGAAGACCCTTTTGCAATTATTTATTTAAAAAGTAGATGCAAATGACAAAACTCATAAAGCCACATGAGAGCCATTAGCTGTATAGATTTGGGCTAGCTGGGCTTTACAATGTGACTTCTCTGTCCAATCACCCATGGGTGGCCCAACTCTCTCTCTCTCTCTCTCTATAGAACTCAACTCATAACCGAAAGAAAAATACTCGCCTCCTTCCCCTGTAATGGAAGTAGAAACCCTTATTTTCCTGCCAATTAAAATTTGATACGTGTGAAATTCTTTTTGCTTATGTGTCAAACTGTAATTTAGAAAAACGGAAAATTTCTTCTTTTAGGGAAGGAGGCAAGCAGTGCCCGAGTCAAAAATAATTTGGTGGAGGTGGGGTTGGGGGTTGGGGGTGGGGGTCAATCCTCTTTTAATAAGTGATATCTCTCTCCCTCCGTGTGGCATTAGTTTTCATTCTCATTTTCCAATTTGTACTTTGTGCTTGATTACGAGATAGATAGAAAGAAAGAAAGACAAAGACAAAGACAAAAAAAAAAAAAAAACAAAGAGAGGCCCACAACCTTGACCTTCTTTCTTCTCTCTCTTCAAACCCTAAACACATAAACACAAAATTAATCATATTATCTTCATTAACTACCTCCCTTAATTAATCACATTTAATTTAGCCCTTCTTTAATGTGTGGGACCAACGAAAAACCCAACAATAATTGCTCGCGAGTTCGTGCACGTGTGGGGGGGTTTTCTCTTCTTTTAACATTCATTATTTTTATTCATTATTCCCTTCTTTTTATTTTTTGAGTGCCTGAAACCCAATGCGCACGGTAGCAACAGGAACAGTGAAAATTGGGTTGGAAATAGTATAAATCCACCACTCTCTCTCTCTCTCTCTCTCTCTCTCTCTCAAGTCTCGAAGCGTACCGTAACAGTGATAGAATGGCCAAGCTGTCGGTGACGTTGGGGTCAAACCAAACGGCGCCGATTGGTCCACGTCAGCCCCACAGACATGAGCACGTGTTGATTGCAGCTGCTGGGCCCTACCCCTCCAACTCAAGACATCATCATTTTTTTGTATATCTCTAAATTTTTCAGTGCCCATTTATTCAAAATTAGATGAGAAGCTTATCAATCTCGGGCCCACCCGGACCCACCTGGGAAAAATGATGTAGATGTGGGCCCTCAGAGTACCTAGAGAGAGAAAGAGGAATGGGTTGTGAGAGGTGAGATGGTGACAGTCCGATAATCATATCAACCCCGATCAAGGAAGAATGAATGTGTCCAAGTGACAGCAGAGCAATTTCGTTAACGTTTTTTTGTTTATTAATAACGACGCTAGAAAAAAAAGAAAAAAAGTAAACGTTACGCGTGCTGGCGAATGGTTGAGCGACACGTCGTATAAGCGGTTAATATTGACAGCCGTTGATAAGTATCGGTGTTTGTGCACGGGAGAAAGTGACGTTAGGCGAAGATTCACTGTTGTTTTCTTCTTTGCTGGTAAAAGATCCAAATAACTGTAAAAACTGATTATCTATCAGTATAGGTTATTTTCAGTCACAATTATTCCTACAAATATGTCTCAAATCAATCTTAATAAATACTTTTCTCAATTCCATCTTTACCCTCCTCTTCAACATATCAAGAAATTCTTTAAGGTATAGTTTCAAGAAACCCATTGACGAAGAAAGAGTGAAGTATTTCATCAAAGCATATATTTGTCTACTATAAACATATAACCACATGCTTCACACATGTATATTTCAATAAGAGAGTGTAATGGTCAAGTTCGGAATCAGCATAGAGATCATTTATATAAATAAAAAATAGGCTTAATTGTTACAATGCATCCTGAAACATTGGTCAAATCTCAATTTACCTCATTAAAGTTAAAGTGACTCACTTTGCCCTTTTGATCAAGGTTTGATATTCCACATTGTCCCCTACCGTCAACTCCATTCAAAAGTCCGCTAAATTTGATGACGTGGCATGGGTGTTTTAGTAATATTGTGCACCTAGGTCTTTTACTCACCAATTTGAGTGGATGATGTGGTAAAGTGGAGCCCACCTCCAACATGGATTAAAAAATAATAAAAATTATTTACTTCAAAAAATTAAAATACAAACATAAAATTTTAAACTTTGAAATTTTGAATTCTCTCTCTCTCTCTCTCTCTCTCTCTCTCTCTCTCTCTCCAGGTGGGTTGCGATGGGGAAATGGGGCTAGAGGGGCACGGGTCGGGGAGGAGGGGAATGGGTATGGGGGTTGGGGTTCTAGGTAGAAAAAAACCAAAGGAAGGGGGCGATGGGTCTTGGTGGGGAAAGGGGGGAGCATAGAAGAAATTGGGAAAGGGGGGAGCAGAGAAGAAATCGGGGAAGGTGTGAGAAATTGGCGGGGTGGGGGGAGGGGCACTAGGTTTTGCGCAAGGAGGGTGGGTTGAGAGGGGGGGGGGGGGCGTGGGTTTGTGAGTTCTGTGCAGGGATGGGGTGGGGGTGGGGCGATGGGTTTCTGGGTTCTGCGCCTGAGAAACAGGTGGGCAGGGTGTTATAAGGACAGAGAAGGAAGGGGTGGATTTCTAGATAGGTTGAATAACTTGCCTTCAGACATAGAGAATTTTTCTAGAACCTCTCGAGAGGTTGAGTAACTTGCCTTCAGACGTGGCTAATTTTTATGCAATCTCTGGAGTAGTTGAATAACTTTTCGCCAGATGTAGGGAATTTTCTAGAACCTTTGGAGAGATTAAATAACTTTTCGCCAGGTGTTTTTTTTAGGTAGCTTCGACATGTTGATTTGTATTTGATGAATCATGTAATTAATGATTTCATCTCCTTCATATTCACGTTGTGTAAGTACACATATAGTGGAGTTTTTTTATGTTCCCAAGGATTGTCCTATAAGTAGTGGTGTATCGTGTAAAAATCTTTTGAGTTAGAGTGAGTCTGCAAATCCTCTCATGCTTCTAACCTCTCCTTAAAGAGCTCTCCAAGAGAGTGTTTCAAAAACTTCCTTTCGATACAATAAGTGGTTGTTGCACCATTGCTATAGGATGAGTATGCTTCTACTCATGACTTTTTGTTGTTGTTGATACAAGCGATAATGGGGGAGGGGTTTTCTCACCCGCTGTTAAGGTGCCATGGGGGTTTGAACTTGAGACCATTAGTCTGCAAGTGAAGGCCTTTTTTCCACTAGGCTCGACCTCGTTGGCCCCATGACTTCTGATATCTACACGCTTCCTTAGAGATGCTTGGCCTTTGTAAGGAAAATTTCCTTTGAGATGTGTGGCCTATATCTGGAAAATCTCCTTCGAGATGTGTGGCCTATGTATGGAAAATCTTCTATGTGATTGGTGTCATAATTTTTCTATCCACCCAATCTTTCTAGAAAATAACTACGTCACTAACAATGCAATAAGTTTTTCTTATAATGGTCGTAAGTTGCCCAGGTAATAAGTGTTAACTACCTTGGTAATGAGCAATAATTTCTTTTAATGGGCGTTAATTGCTAGGTATTGGATGTTAGATGTCGTCAACTTTTAGGATCAGTAAACCGTTGGCATGACACCTTCTAGTTTTCAAATGATAATTATAGAGATGGACATTTGAACCATGAACCGATAAACCGAGACGAACCGAATCGGAAAAAAAAAATCATGTTGAGAAAAATAGAATAACCTAGGCTGAAAAGCTGAATCAGACCGTTTTGGATCGGTTTCCTCCCCAGTTATTGTCTTGGAAAAATCAGCCCAAACTGTTCTAGACCGGTTTGGTTAAGTTTTCTTATTAATTTATATCCAAATTTATTAGTAAGCCAAATTAATAATCAAATCACATTAGCCCAGTTAACAACCATATGCCTTAGTCCTAACTATACCCAACTAAATAACAACTCTAGCCCTACTTCTTTTTATTTTCGATGAACCATAGATGTTCTTCTTGTTGAGCATCCCTCTTTCTTTCCCTATCTCTTCCTCTTTATGTCTTAACCACTTTTTCTCTTCTACATATTTCTCCCTTATTCACCCCTTCCTCTTTTTTGAAGGATGTGTTCTACTTTTTAGATTAATAAAGCCACAATCATGAAATTGCACTTAATCTCTAGGCAACAGAAGCAATAGATTAAAAACTTTGAGCTTTAAAACAAATCCAACCCAAGTATCTTTAGGCCTAAGCTTAGATTGTTCCATCCAAGACTCTATACACCTAGAGAAGGCTCTATAAACCTAGAGAGAGGGAAAGGAAAACTTTTTTTTACCTTTGTAGCACTACCTATAGAAAGCTCTTAGGTTGATTAGCCAAGGATGGGCCTTCACCACCAACAAGAATTTCTCAAGCAATCCAAAGGAGGATGCTCTATGTTTCCACACCAAAGAAAAGAGAAGGATGAAGATGAATTTAGAAGGTTGGATTTGCTAGAATCCCCTCCTAGATGGCTGACCCCCTTGGTAGAGAATGAGAGGATTTGGTTTCCCTCTTAACTCAAGAACACAAGAGAAAACCCTAGGATGAGATGATACCATCTTTATCTATATAAAGGGGTTCAAATAACCCATGTGGCCTCACCGAAACCCTATGGCCGGTTTTGGCCTTGTTATGCCTTTGACCCTTTGTCTCGTAAGTTGTCAACTACAACTTAACTTACAAGCCCAATGGGTCCAACCCCAATGGGCATTGTGATCCCAAAATGATTTTAGGCCCAATTCAAATTTCCCGAGCCTTGATGAATTAATAAATCTCTATTAAATAATTAATCCTTGTTCATCATCTCCTAATTAATTCCATCTCTAGGCTTTATGGGTATGTGATCCATTAGGTTCTAATAGGCAAGGTAGTGAGCAATTCAAACTCTTTCTTAATCGATTATGAAGTAAAACTCCTTTTTGATTTTCCCTTTAATGAGGACCCACATTTGGTATATCCTCAGAGCTTCCACAAGTCATGGGTAACGTCTAGCATCGTGCCATGACTATCCAAGCCGATATAGAAGTGGTAGAGAACCTATTCAGTTGGAATACAACAACAATGTAATTCGGTCCTTTTCTAACTCAATGGTCTTGTTCACATCATTAGGGCACCGAATTCATGTCAAGCTCCTAATGTGAACTATGATTCATAAGACCATGATCAAAATCTCTATTCTTGATCGTACTCAATGCTTTGGCCAAAGACTTATGAATCATATCACTAGAGCATTCTCCCTCTTTACTAAAAGTATAAATCCCTTGTTGTACACTCACCTACCTCCATAGAGTGATTATGAATCTTAACAATACTTTGGAGTCGTCCTCTGAAGGAACTTGACTATTTATGCTTATCAAAGGCCCACAACGCTTCCATAATACAGTTGTGGTGCCTCAAATTAAGGACTAACTTTACATTATTGCAACTATAGCGATCTTATTTGACATGTAAGTAAAACTTCCATACAAGATCTCTTGCTTGATGGCGTTCAATGAATTCATTCTCTAATGAACACCCATACACCTATCTTAGTGTCACCTACACAAATGACTTGAGACCAGTCATCCTCCCAATTGAGCATATATGGTGTATGTCGATCTTTGCGGATCATCAATACCTAATTGGATGATCCTTATGACTAGGAACTCTTTAGGGTGTGAGCTATAGGGAAAGGTCTCCTAGATCTAACTTCCTTAGATCACTTTCCCCGTGAGTGATGTTATTGCACCTACGAAGGTTATCAAATCCATAAAAGTGTTCAGGTCCTTCAAATGGTGAGGGAGGGTTGAAATAGGTTAAGAGTCTTAAAAACCTAGGTTTTTTCGTAGTAGCCTCATGTACCATAGAAGGGGGTGCTTCCACCCATTAACTAGTGATGATTGTTGTCTTTTTATGGTTAATAACATATTTAGGGTTGGGATAGTGGTAATTTGTAGTTTGAAATTAAAATTCTTTTTATTATTATTTTTTATCGAGGAAGGGTGGTCATTTTATACAATTAAAATTCATATTCTTCAAATATTTTGAGTGATCCCTCAATAAAAGAAGATTATGTATGTATATATATATGTGTGTGTAAAGTGAAAGGCTATTATGGTAAAATGTTCAAATAGTCCAAATATAAGCCATAATTTAATAAGTATTTTCAAAACACAACTACTTCAGTTTAAAGAGGCAAATATGTAAAATAATATTCTATTACAATATCAATAATAATAAAAAATTCCATGTCCACATTAAAAAAATATCTTATTGATAAAATAAACAAATAAAAAGACAAAAAGTAAAAATATATTGACACAAGCGTGAGCGCAGGTCCATAAACTACTATATAAATAGGGTGGTGATTTTCCGACTCCCCTTTTATCCACCTATGCTCCCTTTTGTTTTTTTTAATGTAAGTGAACAAAAGAGGAGTGAGAACATATAATTTTAAAAAAATGGAGTGTAAGTGGATAAAAAGGGAGTGGGAAAATCAATACCCTACAAATAAAACTAATAACATTATAAATCTTAAAATAGTAAAACGAAAGGCTTATTTTCATTTTTGTTGAGTTTATTGTCTAAGTTTGAATTTACACATTTATTCCTCATGTTCGTATGTGTACGTAGTGATTGTTTTTTTTTTTTTCTTGTCTTTCTTGTTTTTGTTTTGTGTACAAAGTTTTAGTATTCTTTTAATCTATACTTAGCTAAGTTTATCACATTAAGGGCTTGTTTGGTACACCGTATTAGACTCTGGATATGAGTAAATAGTCTATGTCAAGTGTTTGGTGTCAACTTGTATTATTTAATTACCTGACTATTTTATAAGGGTTCGGCTTTTAATACTCTCCTTACCTGACTAACTAATACAACCCACACACCCCGGTTTAGATAATACACGCTTAATTATACGGCTAGGTAAAAAGAACACGCGTTCTACTAGAAAAATCAGACGCTCTTTTCATCTTCTTCTCCCTAGGGTTCTTCTCTGCTATTTTCTCCACAGGTTATTCTCTTCACTCTTCTTCAGGTATCCATCTCTCACTCTCTCTCTCTCTCTTTCATACTCTCTCCAATATGCTTCTTCTTGCTTCTTCTCTATTCTTTATATATTTCATTTTTTATTAAATTTTTGTGGAAATTAGGTTATGAATTTTTATTTTTTGACATTTTTTTAATCGAATTTAAGCATAACAAATTTAAGAAAATAACAAAATTAGTAAGGGAGAGCCTAACAGGTTTCGCGAACAAGGCTGCCATGGCTACTGCTTAAAAGAACACAGAATTGTTTAAGGCTGACGAGGCATGAGAGCTGTGCTTCTTTATAACTATGCGTATGTAGAAATATCCTCCATACTTTAGACTTGCCTTATATGCTTGCTCTTATCAAAAGCATCCTCCTAAGAAAATGACTATATGCAATAAAGGGAAAAATAACAAGATAATCTTGTGTGTAGGGTTCTTTAACAAGGCAGTCTTTCCATTTAGTTTTCACACGCATAAGTCATGGCATTAGGTTTTCCATTAAATTTTCATCTTCCTTTTTAAGGTAGTCTCATAACTGCTATATTATTCTTGTCCAAGTATATTCATAATACAATTCAAATAGACTATTTGTTTTGATTAGTAGTTATTTTATTTGATCTTCCAACTTTTTTTCTTAATTATATATATGCAAATTATATTGTCTATATTGACTATAGGAATGGAGAGTGGACAATCTAGTCAATCAAAAGGAAGTAGAAGGGTGTGGAAAGCACATGAGGAAGAAGCATTATTGACCATACTTGAGGATGTAGTCAACCGTGGTTTACGATGTGATAATGGTTCCTTTAAATCTGGAACAATGACCCAAATTGAAAAATTATTGGCTGAGAAATTTCCCAATACTGATTTAAGGGTAGTCCCACATATTTAGTCCAAGATGAGATTTTGGAAAAAATTGTATGGGATAATATTTGACATGATTAACAAAAGTGATTTTGCTTGGAATGATTCTTTGAAATGCATTGAGGTTGATAGTGATGAAGCATGGAACACTTATGTGCAGGTTAGTACATCTGTTAAATAATTTGTAATTGTTATATTTGTTATACTTATAGTTTTATTTATAATTTTTTTCATTTTGATGCAGCATAACAAGGATGCTGATGGTTGGAGGGGGAAACAATGTCTAATATATGATAGGTTAAAGAATATGTTTGGGAAGGATCGAGCAACTGGTAGAGGGTCTGCAACTCCCACTGAAATGATGAATGAGCCTGTGCATAACATTGAATTTCGTGTCATTTGAATTTCAATTTCCACTTAAATTATCAAAGAATTTTTTTAAAAAAATAGTCTGATCCGATGTTATCCGGAACAGCACCAAACACAATATAACTTAGTCAGATTATTTATTCGGAGCAGCACCAAACGCCTTATAATATTATGGATAAACAGTCAATACTCTCCGGGACAAATTAATACTATCCAACAGAAATTAGTCAATACAGTCCGACGTACCAAACGAGCCTTAAGTGCTAAGTTATTTGGTGGAAATAGGGAGAAGGAGATTGGTAAAATTCTATTTGGTAAATTTTTCATACTAGATATTTAGTATGTTATGTTATTTTTATACAAGCGAGGGAAGATGAATCAAATACATAACCTAACGTGCATGGGTAAATACTCTTAATCACTTGAGTTGCAAGCTGCAACCCTATTGTATATTACGTTAACAAAATATTGATAGGGCGATAATATAATCTCCACTTAGTACTTATCTCTTAACTTAAGAGCATTCACCTCCGCACCCGAGGTCCTAAGTTCAATTTCACCACCTCGAATATTGCTTGTATAAAAATACAAAAACAAAAAAATATATACTTAGTAGGCTAATATTATAATTTTAAATTACAATGATAAGAAGGTAAAATAAGATTTTTGCTTCCGTTAAAATTCATATTTTCTTTATATTTTTGTATAAGATAAAAATGAAAAGAAATGCAATATAGTATGATAGGTCAGAAACATTTTTTTACCAAAATGAAAATAAAGAGTACAAAAAACACATACCGTAAAGTGAGTCATCTCTGTAACAATATAGCACAAGAATAACAAAGCTTAAAAAAATAAAAAGAAGTCCATATAAAATTGACCAGATCCCTTAATATTTTGTATTTGATAAGACCAGATCCCTTAATTAAAAAAGTGCCAATAAATTAAGAGGCTGGAATCTTCATTAATTGACAGTGATGGATGTATCATTTGTTTTGATCTCTCAGTTCTTCTCACGTACGCAGAAAGAAAGCCATAAAAGCTAGAGAGACAAGCAGATAATAGTCCCCATAATTAAGCCTTGAGGAGAGAGAGAGAGAGAGAGAGAGAGAGAGTGGTTTCTCTTAAACTCCTCCATTACAGAAAGAAAGGAAAAAGAAAACTGAGAGTTAAAAGAATGATTGATAATAAAAGAAGAAGAAGAAGAAGAAGATTAAAAGGTGATTTTAAAGAAAAAAAAGTAGAGAGAGAAAGTGTAAATTCAGACAAACAAACAGGCAGAGAGAGAGAGAGTCACATGGCATGTGAGCAATCCCTGTGTCCACTCCCTCCACTTGATAAATACCCTTCTTACCTTCCCTATTCCGAATTTTGACTCTCTCTCTCTCTCTCTCTCTCTCTCTCTCCCTCTATCTAAACCAGCAGGTATAGCTTCTGAGCTCTCTCTAATGGCAGGCCTCAGAACCTAAAACCAAAACCACTTCTTTTAGCACCTCAAAAGTGAACTTACAAAATGAAACCCCACAAAGCTATTTCACACCACCACTCTCACTTCTCCTTCCCCTTCCTTCTCCTTCTTCTTCACTTACTCTTTCTCCAAGCCTTCTCTGCAACTCGCCCTGCATCCTCATCTTCTTCGTCTTCTGCTTACAGAGACACCCAGAAGCTCCTCAACTTCAAATACTCTCTTCCAAACCCAACCCTTCTCCCCACCTGGCTCCCCAACCAAAACCCATGTGCCTTTAATGGTATTTCCTGCAAGCAAACCGGAGTTTCCTCCATAGACCTCAGCGGCACCGCCTTAAACACCAATCTCACCCTTGTCTCCACTTTCTTGATGACACTTGATTCCCTTGAATCTCTCACTCTAAAATTAACTTCTCTCTCTGGCTCCATCTCCTTCTCTCCTAAATCCAAGTGCAGCCCTCTCCTCACCACCATAGATCTAGCTGAGAACTCCTTGTCAGGCCCAATATCCGATGTCTCCATCTTGGGTGCTTGCTCTGCCTTGAAGTTTCTCAATCTCTCTTCAAACTCTCTTGATTTCTCCACCAAGGACTCTACTGGGTTCAGGCTCAGCCTCCAGGTTCTTGATCTTTCATACAACAAGATTTATGGCCCAAACGTGGTCCCTTGGATATTATCCAACGGTTGTGGTGAGTTGCAGCAACTGGTTTTGAAAGGGAACAAGATATCAGGGGAGATGAGCAGTGTTTCTAGCTGCAAGAAATTGGAGCACTTGGACTTGTCCTCCAACAATTTCTCTGTGTCAGTTCCTACTTTTGGTGATTGCTTGGCTTTGGACCACCTTGACATCTCTGGAAATAAGTTTTCAGGCGACATTGGGCGCGCTATATCTGCCTGCAACCACCTCACTTTCTTGAACCTCTCCGTCAACCACTTCATTGGTCAAGTTCCAGACATGCCCACAAAGAAGTTGAAGTTTCTTTCACTTGGAGGAAATGGGTTTCAAGGTACATTTCCTATGAACTTATTGGATACTTGTGCAGAGCTTGTGGAGCTCGATCTTTCGTCGAATAGCCTTACCGGTACGGTTCCTGATGCATTGACCTCTTGTACTTTGTTGGAGTCCTTGGACCTGTCCAGAAATAACTTATCTGGTGAATTGCCTATTGAGATTTTGATGAAGCTTAGCAACTTAAAGGCTGTATCTCTTTCTTTGAACAATTTTTTTGGTCGTCTGCCTGATTCTCTGTCCAAGCTTGCAACTTTGGACCGTTTGGATCTCAATTCCAACAATTTGACTGGGCCAATTCCTGTTGGGCTCTGTGGAGATCCCAGGAACAGCTGGAAGGAGTTGTACCTTCAGAACAATCTGTTCTCTGGTACTATTCCTCCAACTCTGAGCAACTGTTCTCAGCTGGTTTCTCTTGATTTGAGCTTCAATTACCTCACGGGCACCATCCCTTCAAGCTTGGGGTCTCTGTCGAACCTTCGCGATTTGATCATTTGGTTGAATCAGCTTAGTGGGGAAATCCCACAAGAGCTAATGAACCTTCGGTCACTTGAGAATCTTATTCTAGACTTCAATGAGCTGACTGGGTCCCTTCCTGTTGGGCTAAGCAACTGCACCAGTTTGAATTGGATTTCATTGTCAAACAACAATTTGAGCGGTGAGATTCCTGGGTGGATTGGGAAGCTTCCAAAACTTGCAATACTCAAACTCAGTAACAACTCATTCTATGGAAACATTCCTCCGGAGCTCGGTGACTGTAAGAGCTTGATATGGTTGGATCTCAATACCAACTTCTTGAATGGTACAATCCCTCCTGCGCTTTTCAAACAATCTGGCAACATTGCAGTGAATTTTATCGTTTCCAAAACGTATGCATATATCAAGAATGATGGTAGCAAAGAGTGCCATGGAGCAGGGAATTTGCTCGAGTTTGCGGGGATTAGAGACGAGCAACTGAACAGGATTTCGACAAAAAATCCTTGCAACTTCACTAGAGTGTACAGAGGTATAATCCAACCAACGTTTAACCACAATGGGTCTATGATTTTTCTTGATCTTTCACATAATTTGTTATCTGGTAGCATTCCCAAAGAGATCGGGATGATGTACTATCTCTATATTTTGAATTTGGGCCATAACAACATATCTGGTTCAATCCCGGAAGAGCTTGGAAAATTGAGAAGCGTTAACATTCTTGATCTCTCTAGCAATATTCTTGAGGGGACTATTCCACAGGCTCTGACTGGCCTTTCCTTGCTCATGGAGATTGATCTATCAAACAACCGTTTATCTGGAATGATTCCAGAGTCGGGTCAATTTGAGACATTCCCTGCCTACAGATTCATCAACAATTCAGGCCTCTGTGGCTACCCTTTATCTCCATGTGGCGGAGCTTCCGGGCCAAGTGCAAATGCGCATCAAAAGTCTCATCGGCGACAAGCATCCCTGGTGGGCAGTGTGGCAATGGGATTGCTCTTCTCCCTTTTCTGCATCTTCGGTTTGCTTATTGTTGCCATTGAAACCAAGAAAAGGCGAAAAAAGAAGGCTTCAGCCCTTGATGTTTATATTGACAGTCGTAACCAATCAGGCACTGTCAATGGCTGGAGGCTACCTGGGACTAAGGAAGCGTTAAGCATCAACCTTGCCACATTTGAGAAGCCCCTTCAAAAGCTCACTTTTGCAGACCTTCTTGAGGCCACCAATGGTTTCCACGACGACAGCCTTATAGGCTCTGGTGGTTTTGGTGATGTATACAAGGCCAAACTGAAAGATGGCAGCATTGTAGCCATCAAGAAATTGATACATATCAGCGGACAGGGTGATCGTGAATTCACTGCTGAAATGGAAACAATAGGGAAGATCAAACACCGAAACCTTGTTCCCCTCCTTGGATACTGCAAAGTAGGAGAAGAACGGCTGTTGGTTTATGAGTACATGAAGTATGGAAGCTTAGATGATGTTTTACATGAGCCAAAGAAAGCTGGCATCAAGCTGAACTGGGCTGCAAGGAGGAAAATTGCGATGGGGTCTGCGAGGGGACTGGCCTTTCTTCACCACAGTTGCATCCCACACATCATTCACAGGGACATGAAATCGAGCAACGTGCTGCTCGATGAAAATTTGGACGCCAGAGTCTCCGATTTTGGAATGGCAAGGCTTATGAGTGCAATGGACACCCATTTGAGTGTGAGCACTCTAGCAGGCACACCTGGTTATGTCCCTCCTGAATACTACCAGAGCTTCAGATGTTCTACGAAAGGTGATGTTTATAGTTATGGTGTAGTATTGCTTGAGCTGCTGACAGGAAAGCGTCCTACAGATTCAGCAGATTTTGGTGACAATAATCTTGTGGGTTGGGTAAAACAACATGCTAAATTGAAAATAAGTGATGTTTTTGATCCAGAGCTCATGAAAGAGGACGCGAGCTTTGAGATTGAGCTTTTACAGCATTTAAAGGTAGCTTGTGCTTGTTTGGAGGATAGGCCATGGCGGCGTCCGACAATGATTCAAGTCATGGCAATGTTCAAGGAAATCCAAGCAGGGTCTGGGATTGACTCTCAATCAACCATAGCCACCGACGACGGAGGTTTTGGTGCGGTTGAAATGGTAGAAATGAGCATAAAAGAAGTCCCTGAAAGCAAGCAGTAGCCCAAAAAGCCATGCCAATTTTCAAGAGAATTCTTTGGAAGAAAGAAAAAACAAGGTGGAGATGATACTTTCAGCTCCCCCAATTTTTTTCCCTCTTCTTTACAACTTCAAATGCTGTGAAGCTGCCTGTTTTGCTGTACCATTTAATGTATGTAATCTTGTTATTTATACATAGAAGGTTGTTTAACTTGTTATAAATGTGTATATAAACAGCTTCAGTTGTCATGCTGCTTAAATTTGGTTCTCAGTTTTTTTCTTTTTCTTTTATAAGAGAGCATTTGGATTCAGATCAAATCCTCCAAAAGAAGCTGTTGCATCTCTCTGACCTCATTGATGATGACTTAGTGGAGGGTTTTTTTTGGCCCTTTCCTCAGACTTAAGTCTACCTGATTTGTTTTCATTTCTCTTTTATCGTACCCCCAACTTCTGCTCATTATCCTGATTATTGATATAGCATGGCAACCCATGTGCCCATAATTTAAAAGCAGAACCAAGTGCACCACCAAAACCTAACTGAGGATTTTACAAGAAACAATTGAAATGAATTGTCCTCTAGCAAGTTTCTGTAATTTGCTGAAGTGTTATTCAACTTTCAAAATATAAAAAATATATAATATAAAAAAAAAGGAAAGAAGGAATAAAATAAAATAAAATAAAACTACATGTAGCACATATTGAAGAAAACAAAAATGAACGCAAGTGGTTAATAACATTTATTCATGCACCCTTAACCCTTATATCCTAGGTTTGATTTCCTCTTTCCAATATCGCTTTCCATCAAAATATGACATATATGAATGCCAAAATGCTTGATTATATTTACATGGTATTGTTGGAACATTTCTCTAACTCTCTTTGTTTCACCATTCACATATCTGTGTCTGGACTCTGGACCATGTTCTAGAGAAGTCCCAATCCCATAATTGCAAACTGTAAGCTAAAAATTGGCATGCTCGTAAGTGTCAACTACACTTGGATTCAACGTTTCCTTTCATTTCCAAAACAAAATTTAATATAAACAATAAAAAATTTGTCTCTTTTTCATCGACAGTGTGCAATGGTGCACCACACGTGCTCTCAGTCGAGACAGAGAAAGAGAGGGAGAGAGAGAGAGAGAAGATTATAATTTCTCTTCCAGCTGGGAAAATGTGCGTCTCTATTTTACGCATCAACAAAACCCCGACCCCTAAAGAAACAAATAAAATAATTGTTGGCTAGATGAACATTATCAACTTGTTGTGTGAGATCTTGACTCGGACCAGAGCCCAACGTCCCCACCACCCATGCCATGACTAAGATGTCATTTTATGTATTTATTTCTTTCCTAACTTGTGATAAGTTTGCATATTATATATTTATATAAAGGGAGCTGATTTTCCCACTCATCTTTTGTCCATTTACATTTCCTTTGTTAAAAATTGTGTGTTCCCACTCTTTTTTTGTCCACGTACACTTCCTTTTTTGTTATAGTAAAAACTATTAATATAAAATAAAAGGTAGTGTAAGTGGACAAAAGGGGAGTGGAAAAATCATCACCCTATATAAAAAGTACTCATTGATAATAGGGTTAGCTGGTGATTTGCCCCCTGAACTTGTACCTAACTTTCGATTTACCCCGTATTCTTTTTATAAAAAAAAATTAAGGATATGAACATTTTTTTTTGCCAATTTCCCCCCTCTCAACATTTCATCCAATTTTCAGTTAAATCATTTTAAATATTTGTTTTTTTGGGAAAAGATTGAAGAAAAAGAGTAAACCTAGTGCCAACCCCTCCTCCCCCTAACCAGTGCATAATTATATATCATTTTGTACCCTTCTAACTTATGATTTGGTTATGTTTTTGAGTTAAACTTGTGCTTTTAATCTCTTTTGTCTTTGTCATTCAGTTAATTGAGTTTTAGGTAGCAATGGTGGCATTGGATACGAAAAGATGCAAAATGATGCAAAAATGTGCAAACTGAGTTAGCAATTTATTTCGGCCTTAACTTCTTCCTCTGACCTTAGATTGGCCTAAATGACATGTGGTTGGAAAGATGACATTCTGAACTTCAAGATGGATAGCTCAAAGTCATTAGTTGCTTAAGGGAAGCCCAATTCGTGACCCCATGAAGTTGCTAGTCATACTGACCTAAGGATAAACTGATTGTTTCTTGGTCATTATGAGCTATGCATGAACTATGGTTTCTTATGGGATTTGTTGGTGAAGTGCAATAGCCAAATAAGAAAAGAAACTGATTTTCAATTGCATTGGTGTGTTAGGTAAGGTTGGTAAAATGGGTGTTGTAGGTGAAAGCCATACTTGATTCAGATTTCTCACTTCCTTCTCCCTATAAATACCAATTCCATTCCACACCAAATTGAACCACATCCTAGGATTCACAACCCCCACAAATCACTCCATCAATCCTCCACATTCCCTTCATTCCCCAAACACATTCAGAAATCACCCTCAAACACTCCCACAACCTCAAACACTCCAGCAATTAACCCAAAGCTCTAAACAGCCCCAAATCACCAAAACTATCCCAGCAAGCCTCTCTTTCCTTTCTCGACAAATTTCCTCTTTCTCAGCCATCACCACTCACCTAAACTCATCGCAAAACACCTTCCTAACCTTCATACATCTTTCTAGACGTGGGGAAGCTCTTGGAGAAGCATTAGGCGTGGAGAAGCTCTTAGAAAAGCATTGAACACAATAAGAACTTCAGAAAATGGTTTTTCTACTCCTATTATATTCATTATGTTCTCTCAATTCCATTCATGTTATTTTGGCATTATGAGTAGCTAAATCCATATATAGGGTTTCAATGTAACCTAACATGAATACTCTGGGTTTATAAGTTTCAAGTTTTAAGTTTGATTCAAGATTCTGGTGCTTATTCATTACGCTTATTAGTTGATATGCTTGTTTGAATGTTCGATAACCATTTAAACTTGTATGTTAGCTATCTTGGTTGAAATTAAGAGTAGACACCAAATGCTTTAATTCGAATTGAACTATAAATAAGAAGAGTATGTATGGACATTCGACAACAAGGATTAGATACATGTTTGGTTATTTAAAATGTTCTCCTATGCTGAACGGATTTCTAATGCTTAATTTAGGCTCGACAACAAGAATCTAATTAGTGAATTAGGAATACATGGTTTAGACCAGATACCATGGCTAGATTATACATTGGAGAGAATCAATCTTTGAATCTGAATTAGACTTGTCACTTGAATCCTTATAACCTGGGATTGGATTGTTATGATGAATTGAATGCCCTAGTCTCCAAATATGTTTTCCAACCCTTAAGACCACTCTTTGTCACACTTGTTTACTTGCTTTCGTTTGCAATTTCATTTTGTTCATTTGTCTTCAGAATCAAAAGCACTCTCACTTTAAATTCTAATTTGATTTTGTTTCATTTGTTTTCAAACTCAATCTCACTTTAAAATCTGTTTTAGACTTAACTTCTTGTTTCTAGAATTGGGTAATCTAAGTACATGATAATATGGACTTCTCAATCCTCGTGGGTACAACCTCGTTATTGTCTTGCTATACTACTAATTGGCATGTACAATTGCGAGTTAACATAACAACAAAATTTTGGTGCCATTTCCGGGGACTAAACGAAAGTTCTTCCCTAGTTATGTGACCAAGGTTACCCTATTCTTTTTAGTGTTTCTAATTAATTCAATTTTCTATTTCAGGTAGTTTATGTCTAAAATTCCATTCCTTAAACAAGTGAGGTCTTCATTCCAACGTTCGACATGCTCCAACGAAACATGTAAATGAGTAGGAAAAATATACGTACTCTTCCCAATAAGGCAATGTTGCCTACTTCAAAAGCATTAGGCAAATTGGATCTCACATGTTCTTAATTTTTAGTCGGTAGTAACTTTTTTCCACCAACTATCCCACATGTTTTTAATGATATAATAATGGTTGGTACAATTGCATTATCTAGTCTATTGGAGTGATTTTTTTTTTTTAATGAGGCAAATGGGTAGGCAACATGTCACTTAAGTAGTTAAAGTACATATTTGCCTATTTCACTTGCCTTATCCATTGGAGATGCTCTTACAAGCTGGTTTATGAGCAAGTTCTATACGTGCACTATGTATAATTGGTATTAGAGCCTGGTTTCACCACACAATTGGGTATGGCTCGACAGAGGGGCGATCTATAGGCTAGATTAAGATGAAAGGTAATATATGGGCATAATATCGAGTCATTGGATACTAGTAGATGAGTGAAGCCAACTCAAAGGAGGGAAACGACTATAAGTTCTAGCATGCCTTTGAACCTCAACACTAACCTTGGTATGATCTACTCTGCTCCTTAACTCTCTCTCTAAAGGGGTTGAGATTTTCTGTTTGAGTGTGTTTAGCTGATAAGGAAGGGACATATATTTATAAGCAATTACCCTAGTATCTTTCCCATCAAGAAACACTCGAGTAAACCTCATTGCATTAGATAGGTTGTTTCAATTCATATGTAATTAGGAATCCTCAAGGCTCTTGTGTTTCAATTTAAATACACTTAGAACAAGAGCTACAAACATGTTAGAGTTGTTTATCTTGATAAATGCAAACTCTTGAGTCCACATGTGATTAGAAGACCACAATCATCGTTAAGACAAGATATTGTCTTACAACGACTACCACCAGGCTACCAATGGGCTCGTAACAATTGGCATCAGTGCTTGGTTTCTCATTCAAGTGGACCAACGAGGACGTTCTCCTTAGTACCCTTCCCTTACAAGCCGGGTTTTAAGGGCAAGTTCTACTCATGAGTTCTTAACATACATATATTCCTATGTTAGTATGCATTCGAGAATTTATCTTGAATTCAAATTCTTACGGACAATGCTTGCTAGGGGATCCTATTTTTTTTCTTTCAAATTTTTTTTTTTAACCTAAGTGACACTCACACATATTTGTTATTTTTTATGCAACTGTTTGAGGTTGTTAATGTAATAATTTGTTAGGCATTTGACTAGATCAAAATGCCCATTTGGTTGTAATATTATATTTAGGATCGCATAAGTTTTGGCCCATCTCTTTTGATTTCAAATATGTACTTCTACTTCATGAGGATCATTTAGATGTTGGGAGATGAACTTTGAATTATGTTTTTTTCATCCCTTTTGAGTAGAGCTCATATTGTAGATCTTACATGAATTTATCACTAAGATTGCATCTAACTTGATTTGAGTTGCCGATATGAATTATTGACTTCAAAGGTGTTGACACCGTAACTAACCGAGCAACTAGCTAAGCAAGATTAGCCACGTGCCATGCTTAGAGAGATCATCACCTTCGCCAAAGAAGCCTTGCCACATGTCACCACTAGGGGCAGTGTCAAGAGTCCCACATTGGAAGACTACAAGAAGTGGAGACTCCCCCTCACTTATAAAAGAAGACTGCTCTCCTCTTAAAAGGGGATCTGATCCTATCGGAGCCAATGCTATCCTATCCTAGGCTGGGCTCTCTCTCTCTTCAGGACTCTCCTGCTAGCCTGGCCTTCGGGTCCTATGTCTCCGGACCCGGGGACTTGACCCCTAGGCTCTAGACTCCTAGCTTTGTACCTTAGGCCCTAGGCCTTCTTCCATTTATCTTTGGGTCTAATCCCCTTGTACAAATGTAAACAATATCATAATGAGAACATCTTCTCCGTGGACATAGCCCATTCATTAAGGGTGAACCACGTATATCTTGTCTTTTGTATATTTATCGCTTGGCCAAGTCCTCACATACATGCTGAAGGTCCACACCTTCACCCATCATCCATCACACCTCATCACTAAGTTGAACTCAATCTTGGCCCAACCATTTTGAGCATCAACAAAAGGTATTAATTTGACTTAATTTTTTCATTGGTTTTTAAAGTGGGATTGTCTACCAGCTAGGGTTTTAGTTTAATGAGTTCTTTGTATCCATATTATTTTTCATAGTGGATCATCGGCTAGCTTCTGCCCTCAGTTTTATCCAGTTGTGGTGTTTTTATATGTAATCCTGTATTTTGTGAGCGATGCTGGCTTACTTGATGAGTTTGTTTGGATATAAGCCTTGATTCGAATTGAGTTGATTAGATGAATTGAGATATTGACCTAAGTAGTGCAAATGGAACACAAATTTGATGACATTTGTCTACACACACGAGCTTTAAAAAATTAGTTAATTGAAATGGGACAAAATTCGTTCCATTGATAATCTGGAGTACTTTTTTACCAAAGTTTTGCCAAATTCCACATTCCAAAATATTGTGTATTGTAACTAGATGCGTCGAATTTACAAACGATTTGATTGAAGCATGCAGTTATCTAGAGCATCTAAAAGTATGCTATATATATATATATATAACACGTATGTGCAATGTGTTGGAAGTTTGAATGAAATTCAAGGACATTTGTCCCACATTGGTAGAAAGAAGAAAGAGTGAAATCTTTATAAGTGTGGAAGTCCCACACTTAGTAAATGGAAGTTGGGCAAGTGGAAGCCAATTGGGCTTAAAAATCGATCTGGCCATTGAATATTATATAAAAAATATATAATATATTTAATTGTAAAAAAAATGGGCCTTGCTTCAAGTATCAAGAAGGGGTGAAATTACTGTCCTTAGGACACAATTGAATATCGAAACGATTTCCAAGTACTCTTCACAATTGAAATTACTGTCATATATCAATGTATTTATTGGAGATAATATTCGCTAAATAATATCCTCGTTGTTTTTGTTATTTAGCCATTTTAGAACTTGCCCCTACTACTAGTATGTATATATATACAAGGAGCTTCAGTTGAGGGATCCCTCAAATAAGCTTATTTGAGGGGTACCCTTGTAGGGCCCACTCTGTATTGTATTTCACTAATCCAAACCGTCTATTTTGTAGATACTCATTCAAAGATCATCTCTACAAAAAATCACTTAAATCCAATATCATTTGACCACTCAATTGAATTATTGAAATTTTAGTACTTTCTTGAAGCACCGTGTTCATTGATTTTGTAGGACACAATTGGATATCGAAATGGTTTCCGATTTGTCTAATTTTTTGCAAGGATGATCTATGAATGAAGACCTAAAAAATAGATGGTTTGGATTGTTGAAAACAAATTCGTAGGGTAACCTAAAGGGTGTCCCTCAAATAACATCCGAACGTTATATATATATATATATATATATATATATATATATATATATATATATATATATATATACAGTCCCCTTCCATTGAGGGATCTCTCAAATAAATATTTGAGGGACATCCTTTAGGATACCTTACAAATTTTTTTCCAACGATCCAAACCATCTATTTTTTAAGTCTACATTCATAGATCATCCTTACAAAAAATTAGACAAATTGGTAACCATTTCGACATCCAATTGTATCCTACAAAATCAATGAACACGGTGCTTCAAGAAAGTACTAAAATTTCAATAACACAATTGAGTGATCAAAAGTGATTTTAAAGATGATCTTTGAATAATTATCTAAAACATAGACGGTTTAGATTAGTGAAATACAATGCTGAGTGGGCCCTACAAAGGTGTCCCTCAAATAAGCTAATTTGAGGGATCCCTCAATAAAAGCTTTCTGTATATATATAGAGTCCTCTTCTATATTGGGATCCCTCAAATAAACCTTGAGGGTCTTCTACGAATTTTTTTCAACAATCCAAACAATCTTTTTTTAAGTATACATTCATAAATCATCATTACAAAAAATTAGACAAATCGGAAACCGTTTTGATATCCAATTGTGTCCCTACAAATCAATGAACATGGTGCTTCAAGAAAATGCTAAAATCTCAATAATTCAATTGAGTGGTCAAATGCTATTGGATTCAAGTGATTTTTGTGTGGAGATAATCTTTGAATAAGTATCTACAAAATAAACGTTTAGATTAGTGAAATACAATACGGAGTGGGCCCTACAAGTGTGTCTCTCAAATAAGCTTATTACAACATGGAATGTGTAGAGGAAGGAGTTTACATTAAAACTAAGAGTGTGTTTGTTACATGGGAAATGACGCTTGGGAATGGGAAATCTGGCAAGTCTAGGCATGGAAAATGTTTGCCTCACTGATGGAAAAATATGGGGGACTGGGTTTCATTTTCCCTTTCCATTGGAAACTAGTCCCATCCTTAAATGTACATTCTTCACGACTATTTTTCATGACCATTCTATTCTCATTAACCATTTAAAATTACAATATAACATTAAATGCATTCTTCTTTTATTTTATTTAGTTCATATTTCTAACATGGGTATAATTGAAAAATTAAATAAAGTTCGTTTTACATTCCTATACAAATCAAATATCGATAAGGAAATAAAATGATATTTCTTGGTTACTTTCCCAACATTACTAAATATTATAATTTACGAATGATTCTTTCATTTTCTATCCCTTATAAATGATTTCCCTTATATTCTTTATTCGAACCAAACGAGATTTAAGAGTGGGCAGGACCTCGAAATCAGGGTTTGAACGTGCGGGTCTCCGGTGA
The DNA here is from genome assembly GCA_020521455.1 of Prunus kanzakura. NCBI lineage: Eukaryota > Viridiplantae > Streptophyta > Magnoliopsida > Rosales > Rosaceae > Prunus > Prunus kanzakura. The sequence continues at coordinate 158,421 of BPUM01000811.1, forward strand.
CCCGCGGGGCATGCAATCAATACATTCAACTTCAACCGGTTACGAGGCGGGCCCTCCTTTTAACGCATTTTCTTAATTAAATTATTACAAACCACGAACCAAATTCATGTTTTTGTTTTGGAAGTATGTGACTGAAAAATGCACGATTAGTGAGAGATAAGTAAGATTAACGTACAAGTTAGTAGGCCTCACGTGCTCATGTTTATGTGTGTCTTCTTTATAAAGATGTTTATGTGTGTCTTCCTTTTACTAAATTTAATAGTTTTTTTTAATGAGCAATTAAGAATGAATTGTCACGGGAGAGTAGGATGTGCAATTAAGAATGAAAGGGTTTTCTTTCCGACCTAAACAAATGAGAATGGATGAACGTGGGCAATTGGGAAGATCGTAAAAAAAGGGAGACATAGGCGAATATTTTTGTCTTGTTATTCTTGTAGTAAAAAAATATGAGGCTACCCAATCGTTTAAGCTCCTCATGATATCATCTCATAATTCGATTCGTTTATTTTTTATGTCATTAGTCAAAGATTATCTTTACAAAAATTTAGTCAAAAATAAATACATCACATGTAATTCCCCTAAAAATAGTAGTCTTAAAAGCACGGAAAGAAAACGTATAAAATTCACCTCAAGCGTCCATGAGCTACTCGATCCTTTTATCTTTTTAATTAGTTTACAATATGAATATGCATTAGGATAATTCTTAAATATCTTTCTTCTGTTAACAATTTTTTTTCTTTCTTCCTTTCGTATTGCAAAGAGAACTTATTAACTACCATAGCATGTTTTTGTTCATATTTCAGAGTAATGGACCATCAATGCATTATTACAAACATTGATGATCCAATAGTTACGACAGAGTCAGTTAGTCCTCTCTCGTACTATGTTAATATTTAGAAAAGACAGTGTACGTGTAAGTTTGGGTAGTGGTTTGAAATAATTGCTCTTCTAGGTAAGGTTTTGAGTTCGAGTCCTATCATCCGTGCTGTGTGTGTGAGTTTAATGTATTATCACCCCTTTCGATAGGAAAGATTCTAAAAAAAAGGATGGCTTATAATTAATTAGCAAAATTCTCTTCTTTTAGTGATAAATATAGACACACACAATTTACAACCATACAATCACAAACGTACATCGTACCATTATATAGACATGTACGTACGTATACACAATTCTAAGAATAAGATGCTTTCATCAGTTTATTTTATTTTTATTTGTAAAAATTGTGCACTTCGAAAGTTTCATATACATTTAAAAAGAGTCTTCATTCTTGATTACTACTATAACACCAATATTTTTTAATACCACAAGCAAGAAATACAAGAAAATTATTAATTCCTTTGTGCTCGTGGACTGAATTTTTTAAAATAATTATTTTTTTTGCCAGCTGCATATGGCACATAATGCCAGCATCTATAATTTATTGGGTCAAATGCTAATAGTTAACTCCTACGATCTGTCCAATTCCAAGTGTATCGAGTTGGCAAAACAAATATTTTCTATTTTCTTTGTGCCACTTGAATGTATGTGACCCTCGGGCCTCGGGTGTGTTTTTATAAAACTAAAACCAAAGCAGCATGACAACCCATGCATGCATGCATTCCCAATTATTCCTATTCAAAAACAACAAAAACCCATAACTTTGAGAACAAATTTTGAAAAAGGGAAGGAACATTGAGATGGTTTCAAGTTTTAGTAATACCAATTTACAACTAATAGCTACATTAGGATATCATTATTTAACCAACGGGGTCTAGTCCAGTGGAAAAATGTCTTAACTTGCATATCAATGGTCTCAAATTTGAATCCCCATAGGATCTTGATGTGTGTGTGAGAAACCCCCTCCCCTTATATTATAATTTAGACAATCACTCTTGTTTATTAAAAAAAGAATACCATTGTTTAGATTAGGAGTTTAATGTGATTAGGTCTTTAACCATTTGGTTTAATGACATCTACTGATCATCGAGAAAGTCCTAAGTTCAAATCTCATGAAATTATATTCTTTATTTCTATTTTCTTCCAAATATCGTGGTCATAGTCAAAATTAGTCGAATTTAGACTTTCGTTTAACTGTCTTTGTAATAAATCTTAAACCTAACCCTAAACCAACCATCATTTTGGCTATATATAGAGTATAAACACTAGAAAACATATATAAGTAAAAGATGGTTTTGTTTTTTTTTTTAAACCAACTAAAAAATTATGGTATTTTCTTCTGGAATAAGGTGATAAATATCATGTGACAATCGTAGACAACATTTCGTACATTTATTCTGGCTAGTAAAAATTGGGTGGGCCATGTTAGGTTGGTAAATTCACCCTAGAGCAAATGCATTCGCAATTTCGTTTGAGCTCTTTTGTGTTTTGGCACACTCGTATAAGTTTGTCTTATGCACCATCAAGGAAAAGTCCAATTCGGAAACATGATGGGCTCCAAATTTGTACAGAATGGCCATTGGATTGACCACTTTTGAGAGAAAATGGAAACTGTAAAGGTGTAATAATGCAATCCAATCTGTATAGAATCAGTGATATTTGGCAGGCATACAAACATGAAGGTACGGTGGAATATAATTGCATCATGGTTTCTGCAAGATAATACCATAGGAAAGCTCCTCTTCATGATTGGAATCTACTGCACCCCTTGCTGTTCTCAGCCATGGACATGACAATAAGTGAAGGTTTGGTTACAGTGGCTTGTTAGGAAAATGAAGTCTGAATCATTCTAGTTTTTAATCAGTGGGTTCTTTTTGTACCATCGATGAAAGTCCAATGTTCAGGGGGTCAAGAGACAGTTGGCTATTGATTAGGGGTGGGTACAGTCCGAATTGGATCAATTGCATCATGGTTTCTGCAAGATAATACCATAGGAAATCTCCTCTTCATGATTGCAATCTACTGCACCCCTTGTTGTTCTCAGCCATGGACATGACAATAAGTGAAGGTTTGGTTACAGTGGCTTGTTAGGAAAATGAAGTCTGAATCATTCTAGTTTTTAATCAGTGGGTTCTATTTGTACCATCGATGAAAGTCCAATGTTCAGAGGGTCAAGAGACAGTTGGCTATTGATTAGGGGTGGGTACGGTCCGAATTGGATCAATTGCATCATGGTTTCTGCAAGATAATACCATAGGAAATCTCCTCTTCATGATTGCAATCTACTGCACCCCTTGCTGTTCTCAGCCATGGATATGACAATAAGTGAAGGTTTGGTTACAGTGGCTTGTTAGGAAAATGAAGTCTGAATCATTCTAGTTTTTAATCAGTGGGTTCTATTTGTACCATCGATGAAAGTCCAATGTTCAGAGGGGTCAAGAGACAGTTGGCTATTGATTAGGGGTGGGTACGATCCGAATTGGATCAATTTTACCTTATAGCCCCGGTCTAACTAATTATAATAAAATGGTATGATTAAGTTTGGTTTTGACAAAAATCATTGAGGAAACTGAAATAAACCAAACCAATTTTTGAACGGTTGGGCGTAAGTAAAATCTTTTTTCTATTGCATTTTTTCGACTTTGTTAGCTAAGTAAAACAAAAAAAGTTATAACTTGCTACGCATGTATTATTTTCTAGCAAATCAAAACATCCTTAAATTCAACATGTCATCAAACTTTAAACTTCAATAACTAATATAGTTACAATACAAAGATCAATAGCTTCAAAGAACGTTCCATCAAACTTCAAATTCAATATTCTTACCTATTTATTATCCATTAAGAGAACTGGGTGTGCAAAATAAAATAAATATATAAGGGGGCAATTGGTTAGATTTATGCTGATTTGCAAAAACTCAAAAATCGTATCCGAACCAAACCATAAAGGTCATGTTGGATTTTAAAACATTTGACTTTTGGCTTGGTTAAAACCAAACCAAACTAGCCATGATGGTTCAGATCGGCCGATTTAGTCGGTTCAGCTGAATTTATCTCCACCCCTATTATTAGTGGTCAATTGATGTTATGGACTTAAGGATTGAAAGTTTGAACTAAAAACTTAAGAGTGATCAACTAGTTATTGGTTTAATGGTATCTTTTTTTCTTCATTTTATTGATGTAGGTCTCAAGTTCGAATATCCCTAGCTCAAATTAAAAATAAAAGAGGGAAATTCAATTTAATACCCTGAACTCTCACCCTTAAGGCATGTTTGCCCCTACACTCTCCATTTTAACAATCATGTACCCTAATCTTTTTCATTTTTTGCAATATGGTTCCGGCGTTAACTTCACCGTCAAATTTTTTGTTAATTTTCTACATGGTAGGCCTAGATCCCACCTATTCGCCTCTTTTGATGTCAATTGAAGGGTATTTTTGAGCAAATGGTGTCTTTTGCAAGTACTACTGTTAAAAAACTATGACACATTTTCTTCAAGTTTGGGTGGGAAGACACAAATTGCCTGAAAAATACCCTTCATCTGACCCAGGGCCGCCACGTAGGCAATTAACGAACATTTTGATAATGAAGTTTAAGATAGAACCAAATTGCAAAAAATTAAAAATAGTAGGACTATTAAAATTGAGAGTGCATGGGCAAACCTGCCTTAAGGCCCCGTTTGATTCATGAGAAAGGAGGCTTGGGTATGGAAAATCAATGTTTGGTAAGTTCAGGCATGGAAAATGGTTGTCTGGCACATGGGAAAATAGGAGGAAAGTGAAGCCCTCCTCCCCCTTGGGTTTTGTTTTCCTCCTCATGAGAAAGTTTGGAAAATGAGCCAATATTAAATACACATTTTTCATGACCATGTTGTCCCAATTAACAATTTAGAATTACAATATAGCATTAAATGCATTCTTTTTTTTATTTGATTTCATATGGGTATAATTGAAAAATTAAACAAACTTCGTTTTACATTCCTACACAAACCAAACATGTGAAAAGAAATAATGTGATATTTCCTGGTTACTTTTCCAGGATTACCAAACATGGGAAAGGAATTCAAATCTTTTCCGCGAACCAAACAGGGCATAAGAGTGAGAGTTCAGGATATTAAATTGAAATTAACCCAAAATAAAAAATTTAGAGCGATGTTTGCAAATAAATCATTCTCTTAGAGTGCTTCTATTTCCACCCACCTGTCCTATTTTCCCACCCACCTAATCTTGCAAATTTTAAAAACCAATTTACCCTTTTATAAAATGACTTCTAAGGGCTTAGGAGAAAAACATTAAAACCAATTAAAAAACATAAGAAAATGATTATAAAAAAAACTAAAAAGATTATTAACAAATATCAAACCCCTTCCCTCACAACACGCATACCACACCCTTCTCCCTCTTCCTCCGCACGGCAGCCATCTCCCCCACTTCCTCAAGCACCCACCTCTGTATTGTACCCCAGCTCAATTCATTCCACCCATTCTCTCTGTGGGAATCCTAAAAAACAAACATGTATTTTAAACAAAGCCTAATGCTTTTAATGATTATATGGGCAAAATTAAAACAATTAAAATACATGTGGCCACCTTGAAAGGAAATTGATTTTAGATTCCTGCTTTAGAGCTCTGATTCACGTCAAGTTGATTAAATCCACAGTAGTTTCTCAGTCGCCCATTCTCTTCATGCAGAGCCTACAATTCTTGGTCAGTGTTGGACGCGAAGGCGGTGGTGTCGAGGCTTGGGTTTTTGGGGATGAATCTGGGCAGTGGGGTGGGGCTAGGGATTGGGGTCGGGGAAGGGGTGGCTGCTTGGGGCATATGGGTTTTTGTTTTAAAAAATTTATTATTTTTTAATTGAGTTTTATAAATTCTATGAATATTTTATTACACCTAAACATAAAAACAATCAAAAATATGGAATTGACTCTTAATATTATAATTAAAGGGTATTTTAGGGATAATGGTGGGTGGAAAGATAGGATTGTGTTTTTTCAAATTTACAAAGTGGGTGGGAAGATAAGGTGGATGGGAAAATAGGACAGGTGGGTGGAAATAGCAGCACTCTTCTTTTAACATTGTAAGGTTCAGGGCCCAAGTTCAATCAAGACGCAAGCAGGTTGTGCAGGATTGGCTCTTCAGGCCTAACACACTTGTTCAATATAGTCTGGGCAGGGGACATAATATTAGAGCCACTAAGCTATTTATTCCAAGCCCATGGACCATTTGAGGGAGAAAAAACTCAAATCAGCCTAATCATTACCATCGTGTCCCTCTAATTAGCTAGAAAAGCAATCTTAATCCCAAGAAAAGGAGAGCAGAAATCAAAATCCATGATTGATTTAGAAAACTACAATAGAAAAAGTGAAAGCTGTGCAAAAGTTGGTAATAAAAATTGCTGAAATAATTGCTTTATTCATTAGGCATTTAATATATTAGCGAAAGCAGGAGGCTAGGCTGATCAACAAAAACGGGCAATCAAGCCCATGCATCATGCTTATTCTCCTATATATCCATCCAAACACTGCCAAAGACATGCTTACACAACCACAGTGCAGCTAAATGATACAGAATTATAATATACAGAATGGTCTACCAGAAGAAGTTGTTTAGGTGAGATGAAGCTTGCTGTGAATCTTGATCAAGATCGTGCGATGGAGAATGCACGTGCCGCCCTTCGTAGGTTGTGATCACCATCCTCGGGTCCTCGGCTAATCGCTCCACTCTTTTCTTTACCCGGCAGTTGTCCATCGTGCAACGATAATAGCTCCTGCATTTGCATGTACATATGCATGCATGCACCAAAAAATAATTCAAGAAACTTTGAAGCAGCTTGATGTTGATAAACCTAACTAAATAAAACATGGTAATATAGAACTAAGCAAATGCAAGCACACAAATATCTCATCTCATCACTTCAGAAAAGCATTGTGAACAGAAAGATCTCAGAAAGATCCTCGACGGAGCCTTAGCTAGGTAGAATCTTAGGTCTCAAAACTTTGATGAGAGCTTAGTTGCCTTTTAGGAAAATGAAATCATAAGAGGACTAGTTGTGGGACCTACATTTAACCCTCAAATTCCAAGCCAAAATACTATTTCTGATTACTTTAGCCAAACAAAAACATTTTCCCTTTAATTAAACACAATAAGCACTCACCTGAAAACTGCACATGTTTTCTTATGATGCAATTTGTTGACCAACCGATCCAACTCTTGGTCTTTTCTGGTACAACATGTCTGGCTTTCCGATATTTTATAATACATATACAGGTAAATGTTTCTTTTTGTTTTGCGAAACTCATATTTATATTGTCAGACTATGAATTTAAGTAACCTAATTAATGATGACAGTATGAATATAAGCGTCTTATATTATTTAAGTAACCTAATTAATGATGACAGTATGAATATAAGCGTCTTATATTGCCAAAACAATCGACAGGGAGTACATGACATATAACCATTAATAAATCAAATATCATCCAACGATCTAAGTCAAGGATCATGCATCTAAAGAATTCCAATTCTTGCATGCATATTACTTGTCTACTTACCGGTAATGAGATACTCCTCCTTCTTGCGAATTACAGTTTGACACATATACAAAAATAATTCATGAAAAACACAAAAAGAAAAACTTCTGCACACTTGCACACTGCTATTGACAGAAATATAGGAGCTCTTACTTACGTGTTAAGGAAGGAAGTATTTTCCTTCTTGCATATTGCTAATTAGTGTATAAAACTTGGTCTCTTCACTCATTATATCCTATTTCAATATTGTAGGTTGAATGCTCAAAGCTTATATAACTCAACTGCATATCAGATATATTTGTATCAGAGGAGAGGAGACAATTCATTCACATGTCTTGATCAGTACACATGCTCCACATAAATTAACAAACCCAGCTCTAAAAAGGTTTATGAGCTCAGAAGAAGTTAAATTAAATCCTAGTCAAGTTCAGGTTGGGGTTGGGGTGGGGTGGGGGAGGATTTCCATTTCATGCAAGATATTCTACTCTAATTATAAGTCCAACTTTTGACTATTTTGTATATAGCTTTGAACACCATAATTATTACCTATTTGGAAAACACATGACACCAACAAATTCAACAAATGAGGCATATGATTATGCAGGATATATATACGCACACATTCAAAGTTCAAATCATTTCTGTGGAATTTTGCTATAGACTTAATTTCAACTCCTAGGGTGACTCACACCCGGATAGATATATACATACGGCAAGCTCCAAACATGTTAATTAAGTCAGCAGATTAATCTAAAATTTAAATAAGATTACACGTAATTAATCAATATAGTACTTGGTTGACAATGCACACCATATGTAACTTAAAAGGTCACAAACTACCATCGTAGGCCAACATCCACAACGCAATTTCATGATCCGAACTGTCTTATAATCGAAGTGAATTCAATAAAACTTATGATGGGAATGATCAAATAGCTAGTCGATTATTTGATCAATTTTTGTAGGGGATGATGACCTTCCTTGGAGGAAGGAAATACCTAAAAATGAACATTTAGATGATGAAAACACATTGTGGGTGGCACCCAAACTAGTGATTTGTGCTGTAATAAGTTATTGGTGTGCATTTGAAAATTCCTCTATCTGACATATAAGCATGAAGGTAACTTGTAGAAATAGTAGCAATAAATACCCAACCCATGCATGATGCACCCCTTTCAAAACCATGCAAGTAATAATGTGCCCATGCTTTCCTAATTTTGGTATAACCTAGTTTTACAACCAATAATTATAACCAAATTACCCTAATTCTTATGATTAAACATGGCCAATGAAATGGATTGAAGCTCCACCACATGTACAGTACTTCTCCTATTCTGATGATGATTCTTGTCCTAGTATTGGCAGCTTTCTTCTTCTTTTTCATGGAATCCAATCTTAGGGACGTACATTAATTCAATATTCCAAGAAAAAGTGATTTTAGAGTACTCATTTCCGGCAATATCATCCGCCCCGTAATAATTTCGCTTCGGCATCTATGGGATTAAGAAATTTTTTGTTTCCTTTTATAAAGCATTATAATTGATCAATCTTTGCACAGTATGTTGATGTTTGGTGATCTTTATATTATGAATTTTATCTCCAAAAGTACTAATAATTAGTTCTTTTTGGAAATGGCATTTGCAAAAGGGTCTAAAATATTACAAGTGCATTAATAGTTAACCATCTTCTTTTTTCTTTTTGGTCGGAAATATTATTACTGTACTTATCAATATTGTAAATTATTCAGACCCATCTACCCGTCAAATCTCCAGCGCCAAGCCTGTAAAAGCCTAATGATAATAATGATAACAATGACAATAATGAGAGAGAGAGAGAGAGAGAGAGAGAGAGAGAGAGAGGAACACATCATGTGTATGGGGTACAACTAGAAGCTAAAATCCAATTTGACATGCAATAAACTTTTGCTGAAGATGTGATTAAAGCAAAAGAATTGAAGAAAAAGAGAAAAGAAAAGGAGAGACGATTGTAGAAAATGTGAATTGTCTAATTAGTATACCTGGGATGCTGTGTGTTCTTTACCACTTTCTGTCCGTACTTCCTCCACTTGTATCCATCATCAAGCACATCGACCTCACTCATGGTTTTGAAGCAAAACCTAGGCTCCCTCACCTTCCTCCTAATTGCCTTCATCTTCTTCATCTTCATTGCTGAAACTCCCATATGTTGATGATGGCGATCATCTCCACCGTTTGATCTCTTGCTGCTTAGGCACTCATGATCATCGCTCACCTCTCCCCATGCCCTAGACCATATGTACCAAAACATGTTTATAATTTTAATATTCTTAGTTTTACATGAGTAATTGTATTGCATGCAAGATAATTTAATTAAAAAAGGAGATCAAGATTCAAGACTACATATATAATCACTAGATGTGGAAATTAGGTGTGATATTAATTATATTATTTTACCAGAGATTTGCAGTAGATCTTTGCAAAGAAAGGAGTTGGGATCCTCCAAAATCAGAACTAGTAGTGATGTTATGATCTTCTCTATGCTTTAGAGGAGTCAGTGATGGTAGTAGGGTTTCAGAGAGATTGGTGCTTGGAGGTATGCTAGAAGAACCGAAGGCTTTGAGAGATCCCAGTGAAGAAAAGTTCAAGTTTGGTGGGATTGAAAAGAAACCCATCTGTGCATTAGAACCCTCTTCATTCTCAAACAAGCCCTGCTGCTGGTTGAGCATGGCCTGGGACGTCGTAGATGCCATCTCTCTCTCTCTCTCTCTCTCGCGCTCTCTCTCTCTCTTCTTGAAGGGTGTAGAAAACCGATGAGAGAATAATGCAAGGAAATCTATCTAGGAACGAGTATTAGCAGATTCTAGATTAAAAGCACACCAAGAGGGTTCTCTCTCAAACTTCAAGGATATATAGATAGAAAAAGGGAATTATATACCAAGATTTGAAAGTAACCAAATACCTATAAATTTAACATGACTACCACTTTCCCTTGTTGCCTTTCCTCTCTGTCTACCCCTCTTTTTATGTGTGTCTAAAACACCCTTTCAAATTTAAGGATGAAAAATTCAGAATATAAAACAATAAAGGAGACAAATACTTATTCATAAAACTGTTAAAGAGGGAAAAAATGATATTATAATACTAGACAAAGACTTTTAACATTTTCAACTGAAGCTGGTGGTTCGGATTTTGGAGTAATATGTGGAGTGGCGAAAACCATGTTGCTATTTGACCTCAAAAGTATGGGATATATGTACATGTCTCACAAGAAGTACTTGTTAGTGGAACTTCACTGTTTTTTTTGTGTGAAGGTCAACAATAGAGGACAAGTAAATGTGAAATATAGCTGGTTTATTTGCATGCTTAATTATAAAAAAGTTGTCGTTTTCAAACATGGACTTAGTTAAGTTGGCTAGAGTGGATGTGCTCCCCACTCTGCACTCGAGTTTGAATCCCCCTCCTAGTAATGTAAATTAGATTAAAATAAAATATTGCTTGTATAAAAAAAAAAGGTTGCGTTTATGATAAGGTTGCATGAAAAGTTTGTCCAACCTCTGTTGCCGTGGATGGTTACAATGGGTTGGGGGAGGGAGGGAGTGAGGGGGGGACTGAATAAAAGTTAACATAGATGAGTACACAATAATAGAACAAAGATCTGAAATATAAGTGTGCATACAAGTGAAAATAATTATATCATTCACTGCAAAAGCTTTCAAAAAGAAAAAGCTTACTGAGAAGGTCATTATAATTCATGTATCTATCAATTTCTAGGTTTCTTTTGGAAATTTTTTTTCTAGGGTTTCTTTTGGGACACCAAAAAGAAAATATTTAGAGGGCAATGATGATGAATCTTGGGTGCAAATCTACCCCCTCTGCATCGGCGGTGAAGATATCATTATGATTTGTGAAAGAGGCCCTATTTGACTTTTTGCAGAGAAAAAGCTTCTCACCTTTCTAATCTCCCTTTTGCAATTAACTTTCTTTTATGCCTCAACCAACCCCACATCTACCACACAATTTCTCCATTTCCAAACCACCGTATCATAATGTTATCATCTCTGCAATTAGGGATGGTAATCTTTGATTACCTTGTTATCATCTCTGCAATTAGGCATAAATGGTAATCTTTGATGACCTTTGTTTGACCCAAAAAAAAAAAAAACTTTGACGACCTTTGTGGTATTTTTTTTTTCTTTTTCCCGTAGGTTAGAAATAATTCTTGGTGGGCCTTTTAAATTGACATAATACTAGCAATCTGCAGATTAATTATTTTCCTCTATAATTTAAGAATAATGTGTTTTTTGTACTTCATCCGTTTGTTAAACTCTGATAACATGATTAACTTATAACCCCATTATGTTAATACAAGTTTGTGATTCATGACCGAAGAGATCATTAAAGAAAATGCAAAATAGCTAATAATATTGGCATCGCATATGATGGTTGGAATGATTTTATCATTCAAACGACGAATTGCTTGCGTTTTGGGAACTTGCAATGATGTATTATGTAACATGCAAGATAGGATTATGGTTGCATAATTACTTATTTGAAATGACTTATAATTTTTTGACTCAAATGTTTTGACCTTCATAATTAATTTTCTTAACCACTATAACTTTTCTCATTTGGGATAAATTAGTTTTCCACTGTTGAGTTCCAAATGAGTTGTATACTTTAAAACAATAATGTTTTTCGACCCAAAAAGAAAAAACCTTAAAACAATAATGAAAATATGAAAGAGCGATTGCGTATCCTATTCTGATGATTATTTGGTCCTAAATTCAAATTTCATGGATGATAACTATATAATAATCTTATAACTATAACTTTATTATTTAATGTGTGAATTTTGATGTTTCTAAAGATATTTTGTTTTTTCTATACATGAGATATTGGGGGAGGGGAAATCAAACCTAAGACCTCGGGTGTATGAGTAAATGCTCTTAACCACTTAAACTAGTAAAGAAAAGGGTGAAGGCCAACGGGGTCCAGCCTAGTGGAGAAGGGCCTTGACTTGAAGATCAATGGTCTCTAATTTGAACCACCATGACACCTCATTCTCCCTCATAGTTTAAACTTTCTGTTGTATTCCATAAAATAGAGAAAATTAAAGTGCCTTACTAGGCCATTGCATGAACAAGCTACATACCTGAGTTCTCTCTTTTCTTTTTGTTTTCTTTTTCCTTTTCCTTTGTCATTGGCATGACTTATTATTATGATACCCAAATCGTTTTTTTTATCAAAATTTTTATGCATGACTTATTATTATGATACCTCAATTATTTTTATTTTATTACTTTTCTATTGGTGTTAATTTTACAAGTGCAAATGTTTCTTTATTATTATTATTTTTTTATCAATGAGGGTTAAGAATTTGAATATGGTATTTCTTTCAATATTGGCATTACGTGGCATGGCACTACACGATTGAATGAGAGAGGTGCTGACGCAAATTCAAAACGGGGTCATTTTGATACTACATATACTCAGGTTGCAAATCTGTATGGTACCATTCATCTCAGTTGTTGATATCTTGTCAGCAAGGAGATCTTGGCCGTTTATTCAAATGACATGTTGTTCACTTAAGTGATGCTATCGTCTCTCTTCGATAATCGACGCAATCTTGACTATTGATCTTTTTTTTTTATTACGATCCAACATACTAGATTTCACCGCCCCAAAAAATTAATCTCAACCTTCCATTCTTATATATTTTTTTTGGGCAAGAACCTTCCATTCTTATATTAATTAATCTCAACCTGCCCTTCTTCTTCTCTTTTTTGTTTTTTGTTTTGCCATTTTTGATTGGTTTTCTCTTGGGGTTTCTTGCTCTTCCTATTTTTGAGAGAAATGCAATAGATTGCATTCATAATTTAGGCATAAAGGCAGTCAACCACAAGGACCAATACAAATACAAACTAACCACATAAAATTTATACAAATATGGAAGCACAATAACTATACAAGGGGTTAATCCAAATAATGCGGAGGAGTCCAAGTACACAAGGTGTATTTCCACTCATAGCCACGCCATGCCTAACAAATTAAGGTAAAAAAACAGCAAGCCTAGAAAATTCAGACATATACCTCAATTAATGCACCAAACTACAACTTTAACTACAACATTTTAACTCTCACAAATAGAAAATACATACACGCAACAATTTCAGAAGGATTTGATTACTTAAGTAATGATTTAGTCTTGTTTAATTATTGTAATATAATTTAGTTAGTGATTACTTAGTACTTATTAAAAGAAACAATTAATAATCTAATAATTTTGTATAATTTCGAAAATACATATTTATGAATTAAACATTTTATTAATGACTAAATAAATTACGAATAATTATTTTAATTACTTTATGGAGTTTAAAATTAATATTTTATTTTAAAACAGATTTAATTGATAAAAATAGTATTTAATTCCAAAAATTACTTTAAAAATAAATGTAATTTTAAAAAAATTCTTAAAAAATTCTTAAAAAATTATTTTAAATATCCAAAAATATTTTAAAAATTAATATTGGAAAAGAAGGGTAGTTCGAGTGCCGAAAAGCTAAGAAAAAGAACGTTGTTCAAAACTAGAAAGAAGGATATACAAATTCAAACAAAGGTCCTTGTGTCTCAAGGGAAACTTCCTAGAAAGAACAGTATGTATTTTCTTTTTTCTCAAAAAAGGAAAAAAAGGGTGAAAGAGAAAGAAATGTATAGTGTGCGAGTGAGACGTTTAAGAGAATAATTGGATTTAAATAGGATTTAAATTGGTTGATTGATGGCGTGGGGGTGGCGTGGGTATGATGTCAGAGGGATACGTAGAAAGGGAATAAAATCTATATCTAGGGTTGTAAGTTGGGAGATGAAGAGAGAGAGAGAGAGAGTAGAGTGGGGTGGCAAACAGACATCATTTCTTTTTGTCTCTGTTTATAGGTTGTCATAATTCCACTCAGATTACATCCCTCTATTTTATATTTTCATCGACTTTTCTTTCTTGCTTTTCCTCTCAAAAAGCCAAAACAAAGGGGAAAATAATTATATGGGAGCCATTTTGGCCTGGTCTTGGACACAATTCTCCGTACAAAAAAAATTTGTATGACAAATTCTCACCTCTTTTGCCAAAGTTTAATTACCATATACAGTTTTTGGGCTCCAGTGGTGGGTAATGGCATGTAGCATTATGATGACTTGTGTTGTGGCAAAAGAACATACAAGTTATTAAAAATGACGGAGGAAAGCTTTACTTTAAGAAACAAAAAAAATATTATGTTAGCCTTTTTAGTGTGCTAATGACCTTAAATTCAAAATTTGAAATGGAAGAGGCCTAGACAATAAGCTAATTCGTTCCTACTTAAGTTTTGGGAATGCTTACATAAGTGCTCGTAAGTTATATCTGTGTATTCTTTGAGAATTGTAATTCTTAATTTTGTAGGTTTTGGTTGGGGGGGTGATCCATCAAAGGTTGTGGTTCCTTTTAATCGCTCTATGAAAAAAGGGTAGGCTACTTGGTTAGTTGAACGACCATGCTCTTAGAAAATGCTCACCTAATCCTTTTGACCATTGTCCTCATAATTTGTACCCAATACCTCTTTCAATAATATTTTATTGCTATTTTCTCAACCAAAGAAAAGTCCTAATTATGAATGCTATTTGTCCTCTCAATTGCACTCTTGCACTCCTTTTTTGTGTGCTTTTTATTTTTAATAATTTTCGATCATGAGATTTGAACTCGTTAATTTCTCCAACAAGGTGGACATTAAATGCTACTAGACCAAATACTTATTAGTAAAAGTGCAAAAATATTGCTAAGCTTGAGCATCGTTTCTCATTTTTATTGGTTTTAGGTTTAAATTTTTAAAAAAAATTAAAATAATTGATACTAGACATTTTTTTAATGCACGCAATATTCTAAATTACAGGATGAAATATTTGGACCTAATTAAAAAAATGGATTTATTAAAAATCCACGTGTATTTATGGTATTTTGGTGATGGATTTGTAACAATAACCCAAATACCATAAATATACGTGGAGTTTCTAGCATCAAACTGTAGATATACCGATACCTTCTGGAAGTAGGACCGAAGGGCTAATTTTGTGGTCCATTGAACTTCACAATTGCCATCACAATTCTAATCATTACCTTATCTAGACATTTCCCTAATTTTTTATTTTATTCTCCCATATTTGTAATTTCTTAAATTCGTGCTAAATTATAAAATAAAATAAAAAAAGCTTGCCACTAATACTAAATGACCTTAATTAGTGAAAAGAAAAAAGAATAAAAGTAATGAGCACAACTATTTTTATGAAGACGTGCATAATTTAGTGATGAGGTTGCCCGTCCCTCCCTGTTAGAGTAAACTGTCAAAATCCCCTAACCTTTTTTATAGCTAAATTTTTCTTTATTTATCCCCTAACCTTTTTTCTTAAAATAATTGTTTCTTCGACTATTAACATTAGTCAATTTCTCCCCTACCCTTAATTTTCCTCACATTCCATCCAATTTGCCACTCATTTTGATTTCGTATAATAACTCATCCTGAATTTTCTTTTAATTTTTGAAATTTTTAGCGTAAACTGACAGTTTTGCACCTATAGTGTTAAACCTAAATTTTTGAGCCACTTTTGTTTGGGACAAGTTTTGATAATTTTCTTAGCACCATGAGGTTGGGCTAAGTTTCACGAGCGCGTAGGAGCAAACGACACGTAATTCAAAGTTGTAATAGAGAAGTTAGGAGGTTAATTAGAATACCAAGGGGATTTGAACTCGAAAGGTGCCGGTATTGCTCCATTGCCATCGTCCCTTTCGAAAGATTTTCTAGCCAGAACTGTCGGCGACACTTATTTAGTTTTGTTCCTCTCCTTGTGGGGAACATTTCCCCTGTTTACCTTTAAAATATACGTCATATGTCACTCATGTGATTAAAATTAACGAAAACTATGACATAAGGACTCAATTGGCATGATTGAGGCCCCATTTGGGATTGTTTTTTTTTTTTTGCCAGAAACCTACTTCACTTTAAAGTTAAGTAGTTTAAGGTGTTTGGTAAAAATAAAATATATCGATTATTTTAAAAGCAGTGGTCTTTTGATAGCAACTTTTAAAAGCATGCTCTGGGTTGCTTTTCAAAGCTGCTTTAAAAAAAAAAGTAGAGATAAGCCTCTAATGAATTTTTTAAATTCCCAAAATACCATCATTAATTTTTTACTATGATACCACCTCCACCTCCACCTCCACATCCAACTCTACCACCTCCATCACCACCGCCATTGCCGCCACCACCACCACCACTGCCACCCCACCACCATCACCACCACATCCTCCTCCGCCACTACCACCACAACCACCACCTCCTCCTCCATCTCCACCACCTCCACCTCCACCACCACCTCCACCTCCACCACCACCTCCACTTCCACAACCGCCATCCTCACCACCACCACATCTTTCACCTCCATCTCTTTCACCAACTCCACTACCACAACATAATTAGCACAAAACACTTTCAACATCATGTTTATTTGAGTCACTATTCACAGTTACAATAGTTTTATATTAAAATTTACCAAACGGTTTTGACACTACTTTTTTTACTAACAGCACTTTAAAAGAATTATTTACCAAATATGGTGCTGCTTTACTTTACTGCTAATTATTTTCAAAGCACAGTAAAATCAATTTTTTAAAAAGTGACAGCAATCCCAAAACTGGCCCCGAGAGAGTTGGATGACCAAATTTACTATATATAAGAAATTTCGAGTTCTGAATTGAAACTTAGGTATAAATTCATGAACCATTGCTGTCAAAAACCCAAGATGTACATTAGAGTTTTGGGCTTAGTAAAGTTCTTCTAGTCAAGTCTCTTTATCCATGTGGCTTTCTATCTAGTTGCCAGGTGTACGGTTGTTTTCAATTGAAAATTTCTTTCCAACAGACAAAGATACCATTTGAATAATGCTACTCTTACCACAATTGTATACCACATTCCCATATCACATGATGTGATAGATAAGGTGAACATCCACATCAATTAAAATTAATTTAAAGTTTTCTTTTCTTTTATGATTTTTTGACACTTTTGAATTGATGTGGTTGTCCATTTCATATGCCATATGAGGTGATATGAGAATATGATATATAAATGTGATAAGAGTAGCATTACTCACACCATTTAGTCTCACAATTGTGACGTGAAGCTGATGTTGCTGTAGAGGATCTTACATGAACAACACCCCCACCATATATACTTTTATTCTTATTTTTATGTGTTTGGGTCTCTTTCTACTTTTATAAATTTGAAAAAAAGAAAGGGAAGAAAGTTAAAGAGGAAAGTATGGTGTATGGTTATGTATGAAAGGGTAAAAGGGTAGGTAGGTCCATAACCTAGATGTATGGAGAGAGCATATGAGGAAAACAGCTTTACACATTGAAGCTGAACTACTTCTCTCCACGCCCTGCCTGCCTGCCTGGCCCTCTCTCTCACTCACTCAACTGATCAGGTGAAAGAAAGAAAAGAAAAGAAACAAGCACATGGGACTAACTTACGTACAGTACTGAATATATACAGTCCAATAATAACTTCAATGGTCCACTGGGTAAAATTATTTACTTCAAATTTAACAGGAATTCAAAAGGAGTGTAAGTGGTGAAAAGGGGTGTTGGAAAATCAACTCCCTTATTTTATACAAGCGATATTAGAGGTGGAGAAATTGAATTTAGAACTTCGAGTTCAGAAATAAATGCTTTTAATCACTTGAGTTACAAACCCTAATGGATCAAATATTATTCAGCTTGATGTTATATATATATATATATATATATATATATATATATGAAAATGACGGTTCAATATTGGAAGATATGGCTGTCTTGCGTGCTCTTCGGCCTCACCACATTGTCGGTCTGCAGACTGCAGTTAGTGGGGGCGTGATGAGCTACTTGGACTGTACCAAACCATTGACTGCCGGCAGCTGCTAGCTGCTGCTGCCAAAGTCTACATATGCGAACCTGGTTGAGTTTTATTTTTATACCACCCTCTTTTTATCCCTATTAGTCTATATGATTAGGTATGTGGGAGTGATTGCACCTGATTATTATTGGTGAGAAGGAAAAAACATACGGTTAAAGTTAGGTTGTTTAGTAACGTCGATTTTGTAAATGATCATTTCGTTTAGTGACACTCTACTTTATTGGAATTGATAATTAATGAAGGAAAATATAGCGTACTTTGTTTTCCATTTCTTTTTAAAGAAAACGTAGTTTTCTTAATGACCTTATTTACCCTCAATCGGCCTTTAACTCAATATTAGAGTTGGTTGTGTGGGCTGAACCATTGGACGCATAAGTTAAAATAACGTACTTTTGGTTGACTAATGTTTTTGTAATTCACTGAACTCAGATTATATTGGTCCTTTGCCAACTATATTTTCGTCCAGTTAGGATTAAAGTTATTTACAACACTTTCCAATCACTACTTGGATATGATCACAGGGATTGTGAAATTTCCTCCCCCACTCCCCCGCTCCTTCTCGTTATCTTCCTGTTGGGAAAACTTTTGGATGTCTATTTCACTGGCAAAAAAGAGACAAAGAGACATAGCCAAACTCCTAAATCAAGTTAATCATTCCAAGATCCATGTGTACAATCCAAAGTTTCTATTTTCATGCAATGGGCAGTTCTCAATCTCAAATCTTATATTTTGGGTTATGAAAAATATATTTTTTTCATTAGAAAATTCATTATGGTTATTTCGGAATGCTAATAGCAGTCCCTTTTATTTAATATGGTAGTGAACGCGTTGTTGAGGGGGTCCGTCATTGGAGGGTGAAAGCTTTGCAATGCTTACAAGATCTTGAATTTCTCCACTCATTGACAATTGATTTTTGAGTTAGATGCTCATATTCTTATATGATATTAGAGCATGCTATATCCATGTGTCAGACCTAATGGTCACATCCTCTCACGTTACATAATAAGAATTTCCACGTGAAACGTGCTAGTTGCAAAAGACGCCATATGTGAGAGGACCTCCCATTCATTGACATTTAGTTTTGAGTTGAATGCTTACATTCTAATACTCACGCAAAATGATACTCTCCATTGTTATTACCCAATTAGGATCTAACTAGTGAATTAGAAAACACTTCATCTAATTATCAAGAAGCCTCACAAATCATGATTACATTTTAATATTTTATTAGAGCTTTGTCGCAGTTTGAGGCTAGTTGCAAAAGACGCCATACGTGAGGGGCCCCCTCCCCCATTAGCAATTAACCCGACTTGGTTATTGTAGGGCTTTCCCATTTATCCTCCATTTGTGATTTCGCCACTCCTTGATGTTTTGTGGCGCATATAACAAAACATTTTTGTGTTAAATATGTGTTCTTACAACTTTGGAGAACTTATAAATTTTGTACTTTCTATAAGTTGATGAAGTTCTTCTTGAATTAATTTTATATTTTCTATATGTCAGGTTTATTGCTTGGCTTTCAAGTTTGGTAAAGTTCTTCTTGAATATTGTGATTAGAATGAGCTTTTGTTGTTGCAAGTTTTTTTTTAGGCTTAATGTCAAATTTTGAGTTCCAACACTTAATATCACAAAACTTCCGTAAGGTTTACGAAACTATCAGATTGCATCCTTAATGTTTTTTTGTGTCATTCGTGGTCCTCAAGGTTAGTATGTGTGATCACAAATGGTCTCTGCCGTTAGGTTTCATCAAAAACTCTGTTAGTTTGCTGACGTGGCATATATATATCACAAAACATCCCTGAGGTTCACGCACCTATCACAAATGGTCCCCACGACATTTTTTTATTTTTTCATTTAAAATTCATAAAATTTTGGTTTTCTTTTTTAAATTATTTAAATATATATATTGTATTTTAAATACACATGAACCTATATTTTTGAAGATGTGGGCTCCACATATATGCCACATCAACAAATTAATGAAGTTTTTAAAAAATAATTTAAAATTCACAAAATTTAAAAATGAAAAAAACCATTTATAGAAGGATTTTAACCTTGAGGACCATTTATAAACCCTAAACCCTTGATTTTTTCATTTTTAAATTTTATGAATTTTAAATTATTTTTTAAAAACTACATTAGTTTAGTTTGTTGATGTGGCATATATGTGGAGCCCATATCTCCAATAATATAGTGTCACGTGTATTTAAAATACAATGGGGTGGCGGCTAGGGTTTCTTTCCTTAGGGTTTTCTCAAGGAGGTTTTTTTCTTAGGAGAGGACGATGAATTGGTTACAATGTAATTGTTTTTGCAAGTTTTATATATAAAAAGTTGCGAGCATAAAAATTACTGTTCGGAATGAGCTCTTAAATATAAAATCATGTAATATAGTAATTTTTGCAAGTGACATAAAATTATAGGAATTCAAATAATTTTATACGCATAATGCATAAGAGAATTGAAAATTCTAACAAAACCTAATCTTCAATATTATACAAACCAAACATTGGAACGAGAAAGTTGTTTCTCTTGATTATCATTTTTTAATCATTTCCAATGCTTGAATGCGAATAATTGATTCGTAAGCACTTTCAAATGGGAATGAGATGTTATATTCTTATTTAGATCTGTACACTAGAAGCTAGGTTATATTTTGATGAGTCATTGACTTATTGAGGTTCAATAAAAGTTTAAATGTGGTTATACCTTGCGGTTCAGAATCTTGTGAATTAAGGAAATTTTTGTAGCCAATTAAAGGGGTCCCAATAATTTCTTTTTGCATGAACCGTTGCTTGATCGACCTAGAGTGTTAGTCAAGTTAGGCCTCAGTGATGAGTGGAGACGACTTGACTTAGCCCTATATATGCTTAAGACCCTCCTATCATCATATACGGTCTCTGACCCTAATTTCATCATAAAGAGAGAATTGAAACAGTTTCTGAGAGATAACAGCAGTCTTAAGTCGTCCGTGCCTTGTCGCTTGTATTGCCGCTGCCGTTGAATGAATTCCTAAGTTGTGCATTCAAGAAATTTGGCATCATGTACAATGGCGGACCCATGAATTTTTATAGCGGTAGGCTAAATTTTATTTTTTACAGGAGATATATTATAAGCCTTTTTCCTCTTGAAACAAAAATGTAAATAAAATTTTATAAATCAAATAAGGCCGCACTATGAGCAAATATAACACAAAGAAGTACAAAATATAAATAAATTTCAAATCAAACACATTGTTCAACTACTTGAGATTCGAGTTTAGTAAGTTCCTCAAGAATTGGAGTATCAACATCATATGCAAAAGATGTATCCTTGTTATTGTTACCACTTTTTTTGAAGAATGAATAAATAGTTTTTTCTTTCTTTGTCGGTCTATTATCATCATGTGACATGATATCCTAAAAAGAAATACTAGACACCAAAAATCATATATTCTAATTAATAATTCAAGTTGCAAAAATAAAACATATATATCAAACCCCAAAAATCATATATGCTAATTAATAATTCAAGTTGCAAAAATAAAACAAATACAACAATTCCCAAAAAATTTCACCCAAACCCTAACATAATTCTTAACAAAACCTCACATCATGTACTACTTATGAGATCAAGCGTTAACCTTAATGACCCAGAAAACCATAAAGGATACAACCTGATAATTTCTTAAACTTCATGAACGTTTTGTGATAAAAACTCAAAAGAAAGAAAAATTTGATGTGCTAATGGTGGTGTGGGCTTGTAGTATAGTACATAGTTGAATTGGGCCTTTTTATTTTGTCTTTAGGTAATGGACTAGAAGTAAATTTTAAATTTAGTGGGTTTTGCTGGGCCTTAAGATTATTATAGATTGGCAAAGCCTTCCATGATCCATCTGAAGAAAAGCAAAAGCATGGGCTCATCCGCAGCATGTATCGAGATGCACACGCGTGCACAAAAACAAAACCCATTTTAAAATAAGAAATAAGGACGTGTTTTTTTTGTTTGTACTTTTCCCACTTTCCAACACCCTCATCCTTTTCTTTTCTTTTCTTTTCTTCCACCTTTCTCCAGTTGGTGAGTTGAGTGAGTTCTCTACATACATGAAACACCCCAAAAAAATTTGACCAAAAAAAAAAAAGGAACTCTCTCAATTTCTCTCTGATCAATCATCTCTCTCTTCTCCACAAAATCACAGCCGTCCATGAAGGTACCATGATCTGGAAAACCCCTGAATTTTCTGTCTTTTCTACTTATCTATTATGTATCATCACAATTATCATCATTATCTTCATTAGATGATCTGCATGCATTGGTAATTGATTGTGTTTGTAAAGTTTGCTATTTGATTTGTGATTAGGGTTTTGTTTCTTTTGGTCTTGTGCTTATGAGGTTTGACATTTTAGGGTTTCTGTGTTTGCCAGACCCCAATCATGGAAGAGTTTGAAGTGAACTGCATACTCAGCCAATCACGTGGTAACCTATGATCTGAATTTTGCTTCTGATTTCATCTCAATTTCAGGGAAAGTTAGGGGTTATGAGTAATTTGTAAACTTGGATAAATTCAACTTTTAGTTTTTTGGCCTGGTTTGAGTATTGGGTTCTGTTTGTTGAATTTTGGGGTTTGAGGAGGTTGTGGGTTTTATTATTTTTGAACAATAATGGAGCAAGAATCGCAGAAGAGGAAGCTTGATGAGACTGGCAATGAGACCTCCAATGCTCCGATTATGTGTGTGAATAATTGCGGGTTTTTCGGAAGTGAAAAGACTAATAATCTTTGCTCCAAGTGCTACAAAGATTTTCTATTAAAACAATCAAAAACAGCAGCAGATGATACTGCGGTTGTGGATAAAAAAGTTAGTGCTGATGATCAAGATTTGGAGAATAAACGCCATGTTCGACAATTACTGGAGGAAGTAAAACAGAGTCAAGTTGAAGAAGGGACCACTTCCGAGAACCCTGAGAAGGGACCTGCAAATAGGTGCAACTTTTGTAGGAAGCGGGTTGGCCTTACCGGTTTTAAGTGTAGGTGTGGGCAGACATTTTGCTCACTGCATCGTTACTCCAATAAGCACAACTGCGTGTTCAATTATAAGAGTGCAGGCCAAGATGCAATTGCAAAGGCGAACCCTGTCGTTAAGGCAAAGAAAGTTGATAAGATATGATGATTAATCCAAGGTGTGGGACTTGGGACTTGAGTGTCTAGTAGTCTTCATTTACTATATGAAGTATTGCATAATATATGTTCGTCTTTCGCATAATAAGTTAATGTTTTAATAAGTATTGCGTCATGTGTATAGTATCCTGATTGTATTGTAGCTGAATAATGTTAGCTTTACAACAATTTGGTTTATTTTTATCTATGTGATTTTAATGTTCTTGAGATTATTAATTTGTGAAACACTTTGGCACCTATTTATTGCTTTTTTCTCTGGTAGCTGGTAACTTGGTTGCCCTTATTTGCTGCCTCTTTATGGTCATTGTTGTGTTGTTGAAGTATTTTTCCCGGTCATAAATTCAGTACTTCATGAAATTAAGGCATGCTATATGAGTTTAGATTGGGTTTCTACGGTTTCAATTGAGATCTTATAATAAAGTCGTTTTATGAAAATTTCCTCGGTGATCTCCAAACAATAGACTAAAAGAAGCTTTGTTTGATGTTTGTGGCGTTGTACCATGTCACTAGCTGCTTCTGGTTGGTTTTAATTTCCAAGGAAGAATGCGTGCTTACTTTCTTGGGCATTTGGCTAAATTTCAACTTGGGCTTATTTAGAAACTAGAATAAGGAAAATGCCTATACTGCATTGGCTAGGATTAATTGAACGCATCCTGAATATTTGTCCACTAAGCAAGTAATGATTTCTGGACTATACAAGTGTTTGTTTAGTGTCTGTTGTACAAAATCTTTGAATTCTTCAAGTTTGTTACATGCTACAGACATTCGTCTCGCTTAAAGCTCCAAATGCCTTGTTGTAAGAAGATTGCATTGGTTTGCTTTTGGGTGATATAACAATTATTTCGTACATTTTTATTATCTTTCTCTTGGATTCTTGCTCTGTTCTTAAGTGAGTTTAGTCCATTTTTACTTAGTTTTGTGTTTTTCTAGGTTTGAAGAGTAAAGATGGAAAAGAAAGCAAAATGAGCAATTTTGGGATTGAAATATAATGTGAAATCCTAGGAGCAGAATTTCCTGTGCAGATCAGTCAACTTGACAGAATATACTGTACTTCATCAGAGCGAACCAGATGTTGAGCCTTATATCGTTGAAAATATACGGATGTTAGCTTTCTGTAGAATTTTACGATTCGTGATTCGGTCGTGTGTGGAGAGAGTAGTGGCCGTTTTGGTACACACAGTTCGGGCAGAATGTGTTTTGCGGGTTTTGCAAAATAATCATTTTGAAGTTCAATCCTTGGAGTTTAATTTGTGTAAATTACATTTGGGAAGTGTCTACAAGGGTGCAAGGTTATTTTCTAAGGTCTGATCCTATATTTAGTAGGATTTTGGATGCCAACTCATCAAAGACAATTGAAGCCAAACTAGGAAAGTATAGTTACCAAGTCAAAAGAGGATTTGTTCCTCATTTAAAGAAGACCAGAAATTAGGGTTCCTAGATGCTGGAGTTGAAGGAGAGTCAAAGAGCCGCTGCCATCGTCAAGTTCTCGAGCATCATCACAATCCATAAGTTTTATTTTATGTTTTCTAGTTTTTCAATTATGTTTTCTTTGAACATGAGTAACTAAATTATTCTCGATGGCGAGGATGAAGCCCGAGCATGGATGGTTATGATTTCTAATGTTATTTAGTGAATTCTAAGTTTCTTTTAGATGAATGTTTAATCACTATTTTAATTGTTGATATTTGTTTAAGTTCTTTGACTGATCGCCTTAGGGCTTTGCATCTAGTAAATTGGAAGATGAATTTGAGGCAGAACTCGCAATATAATTCAATTAGCTTCTTCTGATTAAGTGTGGAGAATTAAATTTTTGCTTGACGAAGAATAATGGTTTGCTTGGTTCTCTTGTTTTCTAGAACGTAATGAATCAAACTTGTTAAATTTATGCCTTAACCAACATAGATTGCAGGGTTGGGTATATGATCTTTCTTTGAACTAGAAAAGAATCTTACACTTCAGGAAAACCATGGTCTGAGTGCTTGAAAAGGACCTAGACACGGGAATTATCAGCTAAAGAATTGAAAGAATCTGTTGAATGCATTGAAATCTAACTTGGGTTGCTTGTGGTTGATTTTGAAACCTTAGACCTTCATCATTGTTTTTCAACCTTAAAACTCAACCTTTTTATTCTCAAATGCTTTTATTAATTTCATTTTTTTTGTTTTATAAACTTTCACAACAACAATCTCTACAAATTCACTTGTGTATCAGTTAGATTTAATTTAGGTATTGGAATTCTCCTGGGAACGATACATGGACTTGTCAAAAACTATACTACATCATTCTTGTGCACTTGTAAGGACAGACCATTGGGTTCCCCAACGGTTCCCCAACCCTTGTTGTACTTTGATAGTTTTGTTTGAGAACATGGATTTTCCATTGGCGCCAAGTTTCAATTGGCATTGGCTTTCCCCTTTCTGTCTATCGGGATGCTTATGAATCTACGATTAGCCTTGGTCTTGCTTAAAGTTCCAACTACCTTGTTGTTGGAAGATTGCGTTGGTTTGCTTTTAGGTCCCCCCTACCCCTGTTTTCTGCTTGGTGGTTTTGTTCAAGAACTTGGATTTTCCAGTGGTACCAAGTCTTAGCAGGCATTGGATTTTCTGGTCTTGATTCTTTACGAAATGTGGTTCGTTTTTGTCTGGGGTTGCTTTGTGGTTTGGTTGGTTTTATCTTTGCTCTCCATTATATTACTTTTGTTGGGAATAAGCAGGGCCATCCCTGAGATTTTGAGGGCCCTGTGCCAAACTTAAATTGGGGCCTCACCTAATCTAATATGAAAATACTATAAATAAAAATTTGCCATATCTTAATGTCATAAACAATTTTTTTTATAACTGAAAGTCACCATCAATAAACATGTAATGACAATCAGAAATCAAATTCATAAAAATTTATATGTTCCTATTTGATAAGGTTAAATACTAGTATGTTTGGTACACAAATAAGCTCATTGTGCCCCTATCAGGCCATCTCCAATGCAAGGATCCAAACCCAAAATATTGCCCCAAACCTCCCCCAACCCAACAAAATGGAGGACCCAAAATTTGGGAAAATCCAAGTTTGGACTCAAATATGGGTCCAAGTATTGCCTGGACCAAACACTATTCAATGGAGCCCAGAATCTGACATGGGCCCCAGCTGACCTGCTGTGCTGTTCAAGTTTGTTTGCTTGTCCCGCCACTTGTCAAGCTGCTGTTGCTATTTGGTTTTTTTTGTTTTTAAAAAAAAAAATATTCTAAATGTAACTTAAATCAACGATATAGATTAAATATAAACTATTTTAATTGTAAAAAAAATAAAAATCAAATGGCTGAAACTTAAATCCAATGGTCAAAACAATATTTTAAATTAATCTAGGTCAAATTATATTTGTGGAATTTCAATTTTTTTAGGTCAAATTGTTCAAAAAATTTAATTATGAAATTATTTAAAAAGATTGAATGAAGAAAAGTTATCCATAAAAAAAAAAAAAAAAAATTAGACTTAAACAATTCTTAAACAATTTAATAAAGTTGTGGACTTAAAATTTGAGTCTGGAGGGTTGGGAGAAAAAATAATTTGAGTCCGGGCAAAACCCAAATAGTCACTTTTTTGAGAGGGAAAATTTGGGTTTAGCCCCTCATGGGTTGTAGATGGTCTAAGGTCCCTTGCTACCTCCAATAAGCAATATGTGTTTAATAGGAAAAAAAAATGGCAATAACAAATTAAAGAGTAGTTGCACACAAATGTCATTAACAAATTAGATTATATTGCATTAAACACAAAAGCAACAATAAAAACATACATGAACATTGTATTTGCTATCTTTATTTGAAAAATTAAAATTGTTATGAGGGCTTTTTTCCCAAAAAGAAAAAAAAAAAACACAACCAGTACAATACTAATGTCTGAAAATAAATATTCTTGAATTTTTAGAAGATAAATCATCAATCAAATGTTCATAATCAAGTTTTTTTAGAAGTTCACTTTCAATTGAAATCAAAGCTAGTCCGTTTAATCTTTCTTTTTGGTGTTGAAATTCCTGAAATTGAAAGAATAACAAAAATTGTCAAAGGATTGAAAAAAGAACCAAAGAGAGTGATGAATGATGATGATTACTTACCAGAAAAATCAGAGTTTAAGAGAAAGAAGAAGCCATGAATTTTTATTATTATTTTTTGAATGAAGAAAGTACTTTTTTTGGAGGAGAGAACCTTTTATTTTTTTATTTTATATATATATATTTTTTATAAAAAGAATGATAGGGGAGGAGTAGAAAGTCTTTGTGGGATATATATACTCATTCTGGTGGTTAGCCTCGATGTTTCCCTCTTTTTAAAGGTGTTTCTGTTTTGCTTTTTTTTTTTTTAAATTTTAATAATTAATAATTATGTAAAGCTTGTTGTTATAATGCCAAAAATATATATATAAAAAAGCAAATAGATTGACTTCAATAAGAATCGAACTCGGCACCTCTGTTAAGTGAAGATGTGCTGGAAAGCCAACTCTACCATTGTGCAAATATTTAGCACGCTATAATATATATACAATTCTTATTTATATATATAATATAAAGAAATTTTTTTTCGGGGCCCTCAAGAATCGGGGGCTCTGTGCAGTGGCGCCACTTACACCACCCAAAGACGCCCCTGGGAATGAGCATTAGGGGTTCATCATTGTTAATTTTATTGTGATAATGCGTGCTGATAGGGTTAATTGCTTGTGCTTGTAATTTTATTATGAGGCGTGCTGAATTTGGAAATCATGCTTGACAATTCATAAATGCATTTTTTTTATAAAAGGATTAACATCAATTTACCCCTTGCAGATTTAGCGTCATTCTTGAAAGGCTTAATTATCGATGTGCCCCTTGTGCTTCACCGAAAATCACACTTTGCCCCCAACACTTCAAACTGAGTCTATATGCCCCCTGTGCTTTATTTTTGTGTTCTCTGTTACCCACTTCCGTCAGTTTGGTTAGTAAAACTGCTAACTTGCTTATGTGGCATGAGTATTTTAGATATTTTAGAAAGTTCTTTAAAAAAAAAAAAATAAGGCCCTAGCACCCGAATAGCCCCACCACCACAACAACCCAAACCCTTCCCCACCGCGGCCCCCAACCTATGGCCACCATTCTGCCATTGTTCAAATATGATATCCCCACCCAAGTGATGCACCCACCCCAAACCATTAATAACAATCAATCCCAACCCACCTAGCCACTTTCAACCCCCAGCCATACTCACCCTGAGCTGACACCCCAAATCCACACCCAACCTCACAAATCCAATTTGCCTCGAGCCGTAGCCATCCAAACAAATTACCCAAACGCCAAAACCCCAAGGTGCAAGAACTTCTCTTATCTTCTTCAATTGGGTTTGATTTGATTTCATGTTTGTTATTTTCACATATTCTCTGTGCAGCCATGAGGGTTATGCGATTGGAGTTTATAAACAGTAAACTCATATTAAAGAACTTTATTTTGTTTTTGATTTTTTTTACCATGGCAGAGGAGAAATCAGGTGGCAGCAAGATGGTGAGGGAATGGTAAGCATGTGTTGGGGGTGGTTGTTGGCGATGGGGGAGGGTTGGGTTGTGGTGGTGGGGGGCTATTCGGGTGCTAGGGGATTTATTTTTTCCTCTTTTCTAATTTATTTTATTATTAAAATTTTTTAAAACTGTTTTTAAATTTTGAGAATTTTTAATAGTTAAAATTACTAAATAGCCATGCCATGTTAGCAAGTTAACGGTTTTACTGATCAAACTAACGGAATGGGGTAATAGGGGACGCAAAAATAAAGCACAGGGGGCATAACATATTGACTCAATTTGAAATGTAAGGGGCAAAGTGAGATTTTCGGTGAAGCATAGGGGGCATATCGATAATTAAGCCTTCTTGGAATGGGCCATGGGATTTCAATTTTGTCAATTTATGCCATGACATTTTAAAATTCGACCAATTTACACGTTCCGTCAATTTGACAATTTGGTCTTCTGTTAAGTGATGATGTGGAAAATGTAGGGTCCACTTTTATAGCTTAGGTGTAATTAACTTTTAAGAAATAATATTCAAAAATTAAATTTTTTGACAGATATTAAAATAAAAATCTATATCTCATTTCTCTCACTCTCCTCCCTCGCTTCATTGGAATATGGACAACCCCTTCCTCCTGCCCCATCAGTTCCCTATTTTTTTCCCTCTCTCTCTCTGTCTGACCATCCCCTTATCAGCCTTCAAAATCATCCTCACCCCTTTTCTAGCAAATTTTGGCTCCAACTTCGCCCTCTTCAACATCTCGAACACTACGATGGAGGGCCTTGATGACTCCTCCACTATGCCACGCTCTTAGGCGTCGTCCGTTGGTGACTCCCGAGAGGCAGAACCTGATTCAGATGAATCCGCCTAGCCCCAACATCTTCCGGTTCAAGATCAAGACTCGCGGTCCATGCACTCATTCTTGCCATTTGGGATCGATGATGTGGTCACTGGGGTTCAATAAGTCAATGTATACTTTATATTAAAATTTCATAAATTGTGTTTAATTATTTAAGATGTAAGGAATATAAAAAAAATTGGTTCTGACCGTTGGAGGTCATAACCTGCTGGAATGTTAACTTGTTTTTTTCTTTTAACGTTTAAATATATATATAATTCATTTTTAGTTTTTTTTTTTGAAATGTAGCAATTTTTTCAAAATAGCCGTTGTGGGCCTTTTTTTAAACACCTAAAATATATCTATAAATACCTCCCAATTTCGTCAAAAATTTTCACATTGATTTCATTCCACATTTCTTTAAACAATACATAGTAGTGGAATGTATGAGTGTTGTACCATAATTCTTGAAATAATAAAATATGGAAGGCCCTAAAATATAGTCGTGCATGGATGGAGATGGAAAAGTTTAGCCCTACATAATAATATTTGGCCTATAGCCCATAACTGGAGATTATATACTAACTATAAGAAGAAAAAAACACTCACCTAGTTATATGGTCTACGTTAGACAAGTCTATGGCCTCTAGTCCCTGGTGGGGAACTATGTTGAGGAAGAGTTTTGTTTTGTTTTTTCTACTTTTTTCTTCATTAAATGAAATTAATTTCAATAGACTAAGTCCACATGAAGTTTTTAACATCAAATTAGAAGAGAGATTAGGAAATTTGACGATAGGGGAAATTAGCTATTTTTATTAGTTCAAGTGGCAGTTATTTTAAAAGAAATATTACTGGCAGATTGAAATTAGCGACAAGTTCAAGGGGGATTTCAGTAAGGGGAAAATTGGATGTTGTTATATGTGTGTGACTGTGAGTACTGTGATTTGTAGGTAAAGAAGACCAATTGCTTACATGTAAGAGCCAAGCAATTCCAACTAAAAATATTGGCTCCTTACTAATACGAAACTATAATTCCACCATACATATATGCGTGCATAAAATTGTTGTTTGGGTAGTTTTAATGTGGCAATTTTATGTATGTGTTAGATTGTGATTTTCATTGTAAGAAAGAAGAAGCAAAACAATGTTCTTTTCTTCTTACTTGGTCACCAAGGTACCTGCTTAAAACCCCTTTTATTTGCAAAACTGCAAATTTACCGCATGACCACAAAACTTTTTTATTTTTGTTTTTGTTTCAAACTTCAAATTTTGGAGGTCAACTGATTCCTGGAAAGAAGAAAGAGAACCTTGGAAGAGCAGATTTATTGATTCGAACCCCTCATTGTACCATAAACCTCCATGGGCTGGCCATGGAGCCCCATTCAGCTTCTAGTTTTAAAAGAAAAATATATAATTCTTATGGCCAGTGGCGGACTTGTGCAGGCGCAAGGAGGTGCGCTCGCACCTCTGGTCGTTGGAAATCGCCATTACAGGTGCTGGAGTTGCACCTCTGCTTCAGACCAGCGACGCACATAAGGTGTTCGACGAAATGCGCAAGACACTGGGCGCTGCGCAGTGCGCGCGCGCTTCTTTTTTTTTAACGAAGCCTGGCCAAAACGACGTCGTTTTGGTCCAGGCTGTTTTAAAACATGCTACTTTTTTAAAAAAAAAAATAGAAAAACCTGGCCAAAACGACGTCGTTTTGGACCAGGGTTTTTTAATTTTAAAAAAAAAGAAAAAAAAGGGGAAACTGCTGCTGTATGTAACGTGGGCTTTTTGTGGGATTTTCAAAAGGGCTTCTATTTCCTTACTTAAATGGGTTTTAATTGGGAGTTTTCTTTATTTAATTGGGTTTTGAGAGTTCCTTAATTAAGTAGAATTAGGAATTCTCTTTATAAAAGACCAATTTAACATCACCCAATTTCATCAAAGTGTGTATGCATTACAAGAATCCTATGTTTTTTTTCCTTCTTCAGTGCGCCAATTCAAAGTATGTTGAATGCATTTTTTTTTCTTGAGCAAAAGCCAATTTTGTTTATTCTTTTTTTAATAATTTTTGTTTTCTTATTTAGCTCTCTCTGTATTAGTAAAATCAATAGCAAACTTGAGGAGGAAGACGCTACGTGACACGTTATTCTAGGTATAATTAATTTTTAAATGATAAGGATGTTTATTTTTTTTAATTAATTATGAATAACATTAGTATTGTTTAAATGATAAGGATGTTTAGGTTTTTTTTTTTTTTTTTTTTTTTTTGAGCTCTTAGCTTTTAAAAATTGCACCTCTGCTGAAAAATTCCTGGGTCCGCCGCTGCTTATGACAGTCTCTCTCCTGTATCATTGGTGCCTATTATTTAGGCTAACTTTCGTATTTTATCAGCAATGAGTCGCAAATTGTGATTTAATCAACAATGTTTCCATCAAACTTTCTTGGCAAAATCGTCAAAATAACCCTGAACTAATTTCCCCTTACGTGCCTGACAAGGATGTCAAAGTACTTGGGTGAAGGAGACTCTGATACCCCACGTTGTCCTACTGTGTGTTAAGGCCCCCAACGAAATAGCACTGAGTCTGAGTTGATACATACTATATGTTGGCGAGTAGAGTATATCCTATTCTATTTGGGTTTTATTTTTCCTTTTGTATAGATATTATGTAATTAGGATACCACTTGTTTTCCTTGTCTAACCCTACTAGGGTTTGTAACCTTATTATAAATACCTCCTTTTGGAGAATGAAATATATCTGAAAATATTCTACCATATTGTTTGACTTGGTATCAGAGCCGACTTTCTGGTAACCTGTGGGTTTTGTGCCCACTCGTGTTCTACTCTGTGCCCTAATTTCTTTTTAGGGTTCTTGTGCCCGTGTTCTACTGTGTGCCCTAATTTCTTTTAGGGTTCTTGTGTCTGTGCCTTTGCCGTGTTCCGCTGTGTGCTCTGTTGTGTTTGTGCCTTGTGCTCTGTCGTGTTCGTGCCTTTACTGCGTGCCTCTACTGTGTTCGTGCATCTGCCTCTACTGTGTTTGTGCCTCTGTTGTCTTCGTGCATCTGCCATATTTGTGTCTGTGCTGTGATCTGTTGTATACTCTGCGTGATTTGTTGAGTTTCTGCTACAATCATGGGTGGTAATTCCATTGTTGGTGCTGCTGGTGCTACTGCTGCTTCTGCAAATTTGCGTGTTTCTGACTCTATTCCAGGTACTGGCTCTAATACTTGGATAATTGATACTGGTGCTTCTGATCATATGACTTATGATACTAAATTTTTTGATGAGTTGTCTAGTAACACCCGTAACCCATACATAACTAGTGCTAATGGTTTGCCCTCTCCAATTACTGGCGAGGGCACTATTTCTCTCACCCCAACTCTGTCTTTGTCTCGTGCGTTATTAGTTCCCAATATCCATTGTAACTTGTTATCTGTTGGTCGCTTACTTGATACACTTAATGCTTCTGCTACTTTCTATCCTACCCATTGCTCTTTTCAGGATCTCAAGACTCACGAGGTGATTGGGCATGGTAAACGGATAGGGGGGTTGTATTATTTGACATTACCTTCTGAACCAGTTCGTGATCGTGTCGTTCAACGTTGCAGTGTCAAAGACAAACAGCAAATTTGGTTATGGCATCGTCGCTTGGGACACCCGTCATTTGGCTACCTTAAGCGTCTGTTTCCATCTTTATTTCGCTCCTGTGATGAGTCCAGTTTAAAGTGTGAGACATGTGTAATGGCCAAGAGCCACCGTACTGTTTTTCCCTTAAGTAATAATAAAGCTGCTTTGCCTTTTGAGTTAGTACATTCTGATGTCTGGGGTCCTGCTCGTGTGACTTCTCATGGTTTCCGTTGGTTTGTCACGTTTATTGATGACTGCACTCGCTTAACATGGGTGTATTTGATGAAGAATAAACATGATGTTGCCTCTATTCTTCCTGACTTTTGTGCCATGGTGTCTACTCAGTTCCATGCTCGTGTTAAAGTATTTCGCACTGATAATGGCGGTGAATATGTGAATCATACCTTGGCCCAATTCTTTCGTGATCAAGGTATCATTCACCAAACTACCACTCCATTCACACCTCAACAGAATGGTGTGTCTGAAAGGAAGAATCGCCAGTTACTTGAAGTTGCTCGCTCTCTGATGTTGGATATGTCTGTTCCCCACCATCTTTGGGGACATGGTGTCTTGTCCGCCGCCTACTTGATTAACCGTACTCCTAGTCGGGTTCTTGATTTCAAGACTCCACTTGATGTGTTATGTGCCCTCACTCCTCCGGTTTCAGTCTCTAAGTTACCTCCGAAGGTGTTTGGGTGTGTTGCGTATGCTCATGTTTACTCTCATCAAAGGAGTAAACTTGATCCTTGTGCTCTCCGCTGTGTCTTCATTGGTTATTCTACGACTCAGAAAGGTTATAAGTGTTATCACCCGCCTACTCAGAAGGTACATGTCACTTTGGATGTCACATTTCATGAAGAGGTACCCTATTATGTTTCTCCCTCTTCTTCAATTCAGGGGGAGAGGGGGAGTGAATTGAAGAATTTGAAGAATTTGGAAAATACGGAATTTTTAGGCGAACAGGATGAAAACGACCGGTCGCTGATAGGAGGCGACCGGTCGCTCGAGTCGAGCTGGGACTACAGTACCGATACGAGCGAAGCGACCGGTAGCAATGAGGAAGCGACCGGTCGCGAACCAATCTGCCCAGGAAACGACCGGTCGCACATAGGAAGCGACCGGTCGCCCGCGACGACGAGCGACAACAGTACCGATACGAGCGAAGCGACCGGTCGCCAAGCAAGTAGCGACCGGTCGCTCGACAAAAATGTTGATGTTTTCGAGCCCCTCTCAGAAGGAAATAACAGTGATATTGGCGACTCCCATACAGATGAAATTGATAATATACCCCCCTCTGCCCTGCCATTGCCTCAATCAAGTTGTGATAATGAGGTACTTTCTAGTGATATGCCTACCTATTCTTTGCCCCCACGTACTACCTGTGGGAAACCTAAAATACAATATTCTCCTGATATACATGCCAAGTCTAAATATCCCATTAACCATTATATGTCAACTCATCGTTTATCTAAGTCATATGCATCATATTTGTGTCAATTATCTAGTGTATGTGTGCCAACTAAGTTGCAGGATGCTCTATCTGATCAAAACTGGGTAGATGCAATGCATGTTGAGATGGAAGCCTTGAACAAGAATGCCACTTGGGAGTTAGTTCCTTTACCAAAAGGAAAAAAGGCAGTTGGATGCAGATGGGTGTTTACTCTGAAGCACAAGGCTGATGGTTCCATTGACCGATACAAGGCAAGATTGGTAGCAAAAGGGTATACTCAGACATATGGAGTGGATTACACAGAGACTTTTGCTCCAGTAGCTAAGCTCAACACTGTACGCGTGCTCTTATCCTTAGCTGCTAACCGTGACTGGCCGCTGCTACAATTTGATGTCAAAAATGCATTCCTCCATGGTGATCTCAAAGAAGAAATATATATGGATCCTCCGCCGGGTATCCCTGTGACCTCTAAGGAGGGTGTGGTGTGTAAGCTACGGAAATCCTTGTATGGATTAAAGCAGTCTCCAAGAGCGTGGTTTGGAAGGTTTGCTGCATCTATGAAAAAGTTTGGGTATGTGCAAAGTAACTCTGATCATACTTTGTTTCTGAAGCGTCATAAAGGTAAATTGACGGCTTTAATTATTTATGTTGATGATATGATTGTAACTGGTGATGATCATGTAGAGATACAGAGTCTTCAGAAGTATCTGGCTTCTGAGTTCGAGATGAAATCATTGGGTGATTTAAAGTATTTTCTTGGGATTGAAGTTGCCAGATCTAAACATGGTATTTTTCTATCCCAAAGAAAGTATGTTTTGGATTTACTTGCAGAAACTGGAATGTTGGATTGTAAACCGATTGATACCCCTAGTGAGCAGAATCATAAGTTGGGGATATACCCCGATCAAGTTCCGACTGATAAAGAACGTTATCAACGACTTGTGGGGAAGTTGATTTATTTGGCTCATACTCGTCCAGATATTGCTTATGCTGTAAATATAGTAAGTCAGTTTATGCACTCTCCTAGTGTAGATCATATGGGGGCTGTGACTCGTATTTTAAGGTATCTGAAAGTAACTCCTGGCAAGGGGTTAATTTTCTCCAAGTATGGCCATACAAATGTAGAAGGGTATACAGATGCTGATTGGGCAGGTTCAGCCACAGATAGGCGTTCGACATCTGGGTATTTTATGTTTGTGGGTGGCAATCTTGTTACATGGAGGAGCAAGAAACAAAAGGTGGTGTCTAGATCCAGTGCTGAGGCTGAGTATCGGGGAATGGCCCATGGTGTATCTGAGTTACTATGGTTGAGGAGATTGTTGAAAGACCTTGGTTTTGGGCCTAATAAACCCATGGATTTATATTGTGACAATACGGCTGCGATTGCAATTGCTCATAATCCTGTACAACATGACCGTACAAAGCATGTGGAGGTTGATCGAAATTTCATTAAAGAAAAGTTGGATGCAGAGATTGTGTCCTTCCCTTTCATCCGTTCAGAGTATCAGTTAGCTGATGTTCTTACGAAAGCTGTTTCTACAAGTATCTTTCTCAACTCGCTTGACAAGTTGGGCATGCGTGACGTCTTTGCTCCAACTTGAGGGGGAGTGTTGGCGAGTAGAGTATATCCTATTCTATTTGGGTTTTATTTTTCCTTTTGTATAGATATTATGTAATTAGGATACCACTTGTTTTCCTTGTCTAACCCTACTAGGGTTTGTAACCTTATTATAAATACCTCCTTTTGGAGAATGAAATATATCTGAAAATATTCTACCATATTGTTTGACTCTATATTAAAGACTATAGGGAGGCTCATTAGAAACTGGTCTAGCGATCGTGTGCAATGGCGAACCTATGAAGGGGCTCGACTGGGCTTTAGTCCAATTCTGGTTTTGTAGTTTAGTCTTAATTGTACAACAAAATCCATTGCAATTAAATATTAACTCACTTATTTTTAAGAATTCAGTCTATCCTAGCCATCCACATTAGATTTTTTCTCTTCTACCCATTGAAATCCTACCATATTTTCTATAAAATATATATATATATATATAATCCTACCATATAATATTAATTAGCCCAAAAATTCTTGGTTATAAAAGATCTCCAAAAAAATAAAAAATGTAGCCCAACCCTAGAAAATTTTTTGAGTCCGCCATTGCGTGTGCCCAACGACAACGTCATGCATTCACGTGAAGACATGGTGATAACTCGAATTTGTAGTATCGTGTGTAAAGTTCCACAATAGTAAGTGCATGTTTGGTAGCCTACTTGGATTGGATTCAATTTTATAAACTAAAAAACAAATTTGCCCCAAAAAATTGTTTGGTAAGCCAATTTTTTAAAAACCCAAACCCAAAAAAAATTCAAAAACACCCCTATTATTAAAAACAAAGAAAGTGAGGTTTTATAGTTTCTCTCTCTCTCTCTCTCTCTCTCTCTCTCTCTCTCTCTCTCTCTCTCTCGGATTTGTCTTTGCGAAATAATAACCACCAAAACCACCGAAGTGTTGGAGTCGTTAGGCAACACCAAAATTGATTTGGTTTATGCCTCACCTCTCACCTTTTTTCCTTTTCTTTTGTTAATTTCAATTTAGGGATTAGGGTTTCTGATTTTTTTATTTTAATTTCAATTTTTTGTAGATCTTAAAAATAGTTTGGAGTTCAATACCAAACAAGTTTTTAGATCTTAAAATCACTATTTGAAACTCATGTTTTAAAAAAAAATCATAGTTTTTTAGTTCCCTTTTTTGAGTAGGATACCAAACAGGGCCTAGAGTACTGGGTAGATCTAAGTTATATTAGTGATCGTGTTCTTCAGTTGAGGGATTCTTCAAATAAGTTTATTTTTTATTTTTTATTAATCCCTCAAATAAGCTTAGTTCTCTCAAATAACTTATTTGAGGGACACCCTTGTAGGGTCCACCATGCATTGTATTTCAATGATCCAAATGTCTTGGTTTAAGATATTACCTCAAAGATCATCTAAGCAAAAAATCACTTAAATCCAAAACCATTTGACCACTCAATTAAATGGTTGTTATTATAGTCTTTTCTTTTTTGAGAAAAGATTGTATTTGCATTAATCACATAAGAACCAGTACATGGGAATAAACTAGCATGATAAAAAGTGGCCTTGTTAAAACCTTCCTAGAGAAAACAAATCCTCGGAGGAGGAAAGAGTACCACTCATGCTATTGACTAAACAGAAGAGTCAAACAACTTATACGAAAACAGACAAACCTAGAACCCAACCATAAAAACCTTAAAAACACATCCCAACACTACGTTTATACTGTCAAAGTATGCCTCCTATAATTTAGAGAACGCATCATAATTCTTCATACAGAGACAAAACATACTGTGGAGATGAAAACAGATCCCGTCAACCACCAACCAAAAAAACATTGAAGCTAATACCATCAATACACAAATACTGTCAAAGAAAGGCTGCCTATGATCTAAAGAAGCATCATAGTTCTTCATACATAGGCAAAACACAGTGTTTGTGTATTTTGTTGTTCCAATTAGATGCCTTAATAATTTTTTATTTGCCTAATTTTTTGTAATGAGGATCTATGAATAGAGACTTGAAAAATAGACGGTATGGATCGTTAAAAAAAATCGCAGGGGACCCTAAAGGGTGTCTCTCAATAGAAAGAGACTATATATATGTACACACACAACTAGTCCTTTTATGATACATCCCTAACGTAGCGGCCGGTTTCCTAGGTCTTGATGAGGACCCATTTTGCCCTTACAAATTATTTTCTAGTCTAGCTTTTTTATTTCCAATATTGAAAAGGTCTCAAGTTTGAATCATCTTCACCTAAGTTTTTAAAGAATTGCCTGCATTTGTTTTCCATATATTTGAAATCCATGATCAATTAAGTTTTCCATTCTAATTCGGAGGGATCAAGAAGAACTCCAAAATATGGGGTAAAGCATAAAATAGAAAGAAATAAAAATGTATTTTCATACGGGTTTGTTGTTTGAGTTTTTAGTGTTTGGAAATGACTGGTTTTTATGAAGATGCTTTCTGCCCAATTAGAGGTTTTGGTTTGATTAAAGTTTTAAATTTTGAGAAAACTAGCAATGCATAAAATTTTGAGGAAAAAAGAATTTCTTTAGACACAACAAGATTGAGGGGGTATGAGCAAATTTTGGGAGTTCAAAGACAACAATTCAAGATGAAATTGCTGAAGTAGTAGGAAAACTTAGCATTCCTCTTTTGATTACTTAAAAATTCTGCTCCAAACAACTAACAAAATTAATAAAAGGTAGAAGGTGACACCACAATAGGACTTCTAACTTTGTGATCTCTATTCTCATCAACCCAAATAAGTTCATATGCAACTTTGTTGTGCTCACTCCCCTTAGATTCTCAAGGTTACATTGTATGATAGCTTCTCATTTTCTCTTCTAAACATTCAAACTAGGCTTAATTATCAATGTGCCCCCTGTACTTTACTTTCGCTTCCCCCTGTTCACCCGTTTTGATTTGTCTCCTATGATGGTAGGGTAAAGTTCCCCATTGCCTTGAAAACCATTGATTGGTCAATAAGTCAACTTTCTTTAGTGTGTGAGCGTGCCACTGCTAGCAATGAAAAAATCCTAGCAGACTTCTTTTAAAATAGATAACTTGCGCCCCAAGTTACTGATTGAACAAACGATTGTGAATTTGGGTGAGGAATATCCCCCAAGTAAGTTCTTTTCTTGCCTCAGACTGGTGAGGACTTCACAATTTTTCACAGTACAAAACTGGTAGTTCTGGCCAGAATAAATGATAAGAAAGTGATCTCTTTTTAGGCAGAACTCTCCTTTACAAAGCTCAAAAGGAAAAAACTAACTATAAAAAGACAAAACAAGGGTTGTGCTTCCATTTCTGTCCAGGTAGGTGCTTCTGATCCGGGCTGGATTGGATATGCCTGTGCTGGACTGGGCTTTCAACAACTTTAACTGGTCTGTTTCAGTTATAAATCGATGCCAACGTTCGAGTTTGGCAGAGCTTTTAATTTATTTCAAACCCTGGAAAGTTTTTGATCGGGCAGAATTGGGACTTCTTCAGTCTGGAAGAGGCAGAAATGGCTGGAGCTAACTACTGAGCTGGAACTTCACTGTGGCATCTGTCCTGCTTGATCAGGGCTCTTCATAAATTTGTTGAGGTTTTCATATTTGTAGAAAACTGAACTCTACTTGCTCTGACTTATGTTGAACCAAATTTGTAATGAGAGAAGTCTCGTTAAAAATGATTTATTTCTCCAAGTCTAGACTGAGGCTGGGTGTCTTGACTGATAGCTATTTGAAGGCTTTGGAATCAAGTGATCATTTTGAGTTTTTTTGTTTTTGATTTATTTTTGGTTGTTTGATTGAATGTCCTTTGCTCTGTTCACCCTCTCTTGTATTTATAAGAAATGTTTCAGGAGCGGGGGTTTTAATTCTTTTAATAATGGGCGGCAAACAATCTTAAAAGATCTTTAGTTTTAAAAGAAAAAAAAAGGGAGTTTTATCAATTTCTGGTGGTTAGGTCCTTAATGATTAGTTCATGAGACAGTCACTTCCCTGTATTTTGATGGGGCGCCATACCTCCTTTTTCCAATTTAACTGCTTTTCAGATTGTGATGGTGAGTGTGATTTTCCATTTCAGCAACTCCCTATTTCCTGCTTATCTCTTTTTAGAAGACGAAGTCTGCGTATCTTTTGGAAATGGTGCCTTCTTTGGAGCAGAGAAAATATCTCTGGATAAATAAAACGGATTTTGATCTCTTGGCAGCAGAGTTTTTCAGAGATGTTCTTCTTCATACTTGCCCCTGTTCATTCTTTAACTTCAGTTGAAATTGTTGACTTTTCCAAATCAGAGAGTCACGTGGGTCTGTTTCTCCCTTGGGCTTCTCTTTTCTTTTTTAAATTTAAAACCTGCCAAGCCCATTTTTGGTTCAAGCTCAATTTGGGTTCCTTCGAGGCCCAAGTTACTTCACGATTTTGATAGCTTCCGGGCCTCCAATTTTTGGGTCAAGCGTATCGCTTTGGCCTGTTTATTTGTTAACGGGCTGAGTGCGTCAAATTTAGGCCCAAACACCCCCTTTCCCAAATTCCGTCAATTTGGTCAGTAAAATCATTAACTTTTTGACGTGGCTTGGGCATTTTTATAATTTTATATATTTAAATATTTAAATTTAAAATTAAATATAAAAAATAGTTTACCAAAAACTTACCCAAGAAAAAATAAAACCAATATCCCATCCTCCCCATCCTCCCTCTCCCAAACCACCCCACAACAGCTACCCTTCCCCCCTCGCCTTTTCCCCAACCACCCCGTCGTAGCCACATTTCCCCTCTCTCCCTCTCAACCCCTACAACCCCTCCTTTCGCCCCTCCCTAACTCACTAATTAAAGAGATCAAGTTCAGATTTGGTCGACAGCAAACGACTAGGGTCGAATTGGTTGATTTATTGATTTTTAAATAAAAAGAATTGGTTGGGTTTTAAAAAGAAATTAAAAATATTTTTAATTATTTTTTATATTTAATTTGAAATTTAAATAATTTAATAGATTAAATTACTAAAATATCCATGTCATGTCAGCAAGTTAATGGTTTTGATAACCAAATTGACGGAATGTGGGAGAATAGGGGATGTTAAAGTAAAGCACATGGGGCATAGTGACCTAATTTAAAATGTTGAGGGCAAAGTGAGATTTTTGGTAAACCACAGGAGGCACATCGATAATTAGCATTGTTACCTTGTACCTTGTAATTGGGGAGTTACATCAAAAATCAAACCAGGATCAAACGCTTTATTTGGATTAATGGATCCTGACCCATGGCTAAAGGGTTAGCCGGTTTATCGTTTGTATCATCAAGAATTTGTCTATTAAGTGTTATATAATGTGTGTGCAGTCGTCATAACAGCAGACCTTACAGCAGCATGACTCCATTCTAGATGTGCAACTTTTAAAAGAGCAGTTATGCCGACTACATGGGCACAAGCAAGCAGGGGCTGTTCTCGAAAGTATATAGTAGTCGCTATACAAAGACAAATTTGATGTCCAAAATTGGATGCAACTTTAAAGCATGTTGCCATAGGGATCTTTCAGCAGGCGGAGGTGAATCTGTAAGACAAGCGAATGATCAATGAGCATCTAGGCACAAGTGTGGTATGACCCAAAAGTCTTTAATGCTATGGAGTCTAGAGAAATTTTTGCAGAGTAGGGGTATACTCGAGAATTCGTTACTTGGGGTGGGGTATGAGGGCGAGTGCCATTTTTATACTAAAAAAATGCTAAAACGAAAATACTAAAAAAATTATCACAATGACTTAATGCTATAAAACAATATTCTTTTAAGTAAAATTTCAAGATGAATTAGCATGTAATCAATCACAAATCAAATTCATCAAACTTTGAATTTTACTAGTACTTTAAGTATGAAAATAAGCTCCTTATGTGTCCCACATGTTCATTGCCATCATTTTCTTGGTATAAATCTTCAACATTTTCATTGTCATTATTCCTATATGTCCAAGGTCATGTTGGTTTCATTGTCCCTCCTTAGTGGGAGCCCTTTTGCGCTTCTCAATAATTAGTTAAGTTAAATAACTTTAGTTTTTATATGAAAATTCAATTTGGTCATTGTGAAAAAAATTTAGTCAAATTGGTCAATGTATTTCCCAAAGTTTATAATTTAGAGACATTCCGTTATCTTCCATTAAGTATAGTTTTTTTTATAAAGTTTTCTAGGAAGCACGTTCAATCTTCTTCCTCTATTATTTTTGGTGCAATCAAATTTCTATACTTTGGTGCTTTATATTGAAGCATGAATGAATTGAGTGAGAATTATATTGCGACTTCAGATGAAAAGGAAATGTAATCTATAAGAAAACAGAGATAGAAGAAAGAGATGAAAGTGAGAAGAGAAGGATAATTGCCACGGCCAAGTTGGTCTGTTCATTCTATTAGCAGCTGTATATATAATAGTACATGGGTTAGACTTTCTCAAGTCTATTTACAAAAATTAAGTGATTTAAGGTAAGTACAATCAATCCCATAATTTACAAATTAACTGATAAATCAATTTCAAGTGATATCATGATGATGCTGTGATGAGGAATTGTCAATTGCACTATTAGTGGGATTGGCTGATTTCATGGTGTTGCCATATTGAAGAGAATCTGCTGGAGCAGTATTCTCTTTACTCCCCTTCAAGCGTAACGGAACAACTCGAAGATTGAGCTTGGATTTAAGAACTGAGAACCGATCACGACCAAGGCCTTTGGTGAATATGCCAACAATCTGATGAGAGGAGGGAACATAGAACGTATGAAGAGCCTTCCGAGCAATTAATTCTCAAACAAAGTGATAGTCGATCTCGATATGCCGAGTGCGAGCATGGAAAATAGGATTGGCAACCATATAGATGGCGGAGAGATTGTCGACATAGA
Organism: Prunus kanzakura; assembly: GCA_020521455.1. Classification (NCBI taxonomy): domain Eukaryota; kingdom Viridiplantae; phylum Streptophyta; class Magnoliopsida; order Rosales; family Rosaceae; genus Prunus; species Prunus kanzakura. Next base: position 201,793 of record BPUM01000811.1, read on the forward strand.
TACCATGTGCAGAATGAAGAGGAATACCAAGTTCACAAAACAAGAAACCAAACTAGTAGAATTTCAACTGCAGTACTGGTAAGAGCACGGTATTCTGCTTCAGTACTAGAACAAGAAACGTTAGTCTATTTCTTGGCAGTCCATGTTAGAAGATTAGGTCCGAAAAAGATACAAGCACCAGTGATAGACCGTTGATCATCGACAAAACCGTCCCAATCAGCATCAGAGAAGCTGTGTAAAGTAAAATAAGTGGACTTGTGAAAGACAAGCCCTGTTCAACCGTACCTTTAATATACTGAAAAATTCGCTTGATAACCTGAAGATAGGAAGAATGAGGGTTGTGCATAAACTGACACACCTGATTGACGGTAAAGGAAATGTTAGGTCGTGATAGAGTAAGATATTGGAGGCCACCCAGCATACTTCGATAGGTAGACGGATCAAATAAGGGATCACTATCCATACAAGATAGTCAAGTGTCAGAAGGCAACGGGGTAGGGCATGGTTTGCATTCAGTCATATTAAACCGTTTCAATAAATCAACTGCATATCTGGTTTGAGAAAGAAATAAATTATCAGGAAACCGACTAATTTCCATGCCAAGAAAAAAAAATTGAGCTCACCCACTCGGCAATTATCGAAGTTGGAACACAACTGATTAAGAAACCGGTGGACACTTTGTGGTTCAGACCCAGTGATAATGTAGTCATCCATATATACTAGAACATACACTGTGCAAGATAAGGAGAGATGAATAAAGAGCGAGGCATCAGAGTGACTGTGAACAAGTCCCTGAGCAAGAAGAAAGGTACTGAGGCTTTGGAACCAAGCTCGGGAGGCCTGCTTAAGGCCATAGAGAGCCTTATGGAGCCAACACATAGTTTGAGGACACTAAGGATCATGAAAACTAGGGGGTTGTTTCATGTACACTTCTTCTTGCAAGTACCCACTCAAGAAGGAATTTCGAACGTCAAGTTGCTGAAGAGACCAGTTATAAGAAAAAACTAGAGACAGGATAGTGCGAATAATAGCCGGTTTGACTACTGGGCTAAACGTTTCTTCGTGATCAACTGAGCCATCTGCTTTCCGTTTAACTTTGAAAACCCAATTGTATCCCATAATATTCATTCGAGAGATGGTTGGAACCAAAGACCATGTCTGATTCTTCATGAGAGCATCGTATTCATCCATCATGGCAACTTGCCAGTGCCTGTATTTGGAAGCATGGGTAAAGCTGGGGTAGGGGATGCGGATGGGTCGTAAAGTAAAAGGGTTTTGTGGTAGGACTAACGGGAACGACGGACTTGAGACTCTTAAAATTTTGTGGAGGGTTTGGTGTATTTGGAGAGTTGGGAAAGAGAGATGGGTCAAGAGGGGAAGAAGGGGTAGTTGATGCTGGGGATGGGTTTGTGGTGTCTGGAATGATGGAAGATGGAGGAGTCGGTGTTCGTGATGAGTTTGTGGTGTCTGGGATGGAAGCGTAGTTTGTGGGAAGCAAGGATGGCAGGGGCGATATAGCTGGGGTTGTGGGACAGGATGGTGGCGAGGAAAACAGAGGTGACGACAAGGGGTTTTGAGATTGAGAACAAGGCACGGGATCTGCTAAAGCAAATGCTGAAGCAGAGGAAGGAGGGCTAATTGAGTTAGATTGGGTTGGGCTTGTGGAAGGGTTGATTGGTGGAGAGTCAAGAGTAATGGGGTCAGATTGGGGTTAGCTTGTGGAAGTGCTGATTTAGGGAGAGCAAAAGTTGGGCCCAATATCAGAACGAGCAGCAGGTGCAATATGAGGCTGTTGATAAGGAAAACTTATCTCATCAAAAATCACATTCCGGGATATATATATGACCTGAAATAGGATCAAAACAATGATTGCCTTTATATTGATCATCATAGCCAATAAATACACATGGAATAGATTTAAAAGATAACTTATGCTTGTTGTATGACACCATGTGAGGGAAGCAAGCCCAACCAAAACTTTTGAGAAAGGTATAATCTGATGTGCGTTGAAGTAATTTCTCACAAGGAGACTAGTGGTCAAGCTAAGGAGTTGGTAATCGATTAATCAGAAAAACCACAATGGAAAAGGCTTCAACCCAAAGGTTATAGGGCAAGTGAGACTGAGCAAGCAAACAGAGGCCCATTGCAACAATATGTCGGTGTTTCCTTTCCACCACTCCATTTTGTTGGGGGAGTGTATGGACATGAGATCTGATGAGAGATGCCATAATCACTTAAAAATGTCAGAAATAATTTAATGGTAAATTCACCCCCACCATCAATCTGCAATTGTTTGATGCTAGAGCTAAATCGATTTTCCACCATCTTTCTGAAATGATTAAATTTAGTAAGAACATCTGATTTCTTAGCCAATGGATATAACCAAGTGAACTGAGGGGTGGGACCCTATAAATCCATAAATGGAAATTGTGCGTGAGACTGTCTATATTCTAAAGGCAATCGACAAGATTTTCCCAATGGGCAAATATGACAAGTTTTATTGGGGATAATTGTACCATCAAGTGGTAAGTGATACTCATTCAACAATGTAGTGAAAACAGAATGAGATGGGTGTCCAAGTCGTGCATGCCACACTTCTTGTGTTGTACGTTTTCCATAATAAGCAATCTGGTGAGCAGTATGAGGGGCTATCTGAATATGATAAAGACCATCAGATCTACTGCCAGTAGGGAGTACTGTCTTGTTGTCCTTCACACGAAAACCATTAGCATCCAACTCAAAGAAACAATCATTATCACAGCAGAAACAACGAATAGAGAGCAAATTTTTGCGGATCGCAGGTACACATAAAACTTCATTAAGATGTAATGACTCATGCAACCTGGTCAACTTTGTATTGCCAATATGTGTTATTGCTAACATATTTCCATTCCCAACAACAATTTTAACTACACCTATGTTAGGCTGAGCATTGGGGAGAGAGGTTGTGTTTGTTGTCATGTGGTAAGTAGCACTTGAGTCAAAACACCAATTGAGGTTTGCCACATCAGCGGTAGAAGTGGAAGAGTTTCCCAAATTTTCTGCCAGGTATGCATCAGGTCTACGGTCAGGGCAACAAAGGCCCCTTGACAGCTTCAGATTGTCGGTTGCGAGGCGGAGAGTCTCGATCTGGAACCAAAGCCCCTTGATTGGGCTCTCAATGATCTGCTCTCCTGAATCCACCCCCGCTGTGCCCTTGATTCCAATTCCTTCCATGACCACGTCCTCTTCCATATCCGAGATAAGGGTTTTGATTGCGACCAATTATGTTAGAATTGGAGTAACGCTCGTTAGGCATACAGTCAGCAACCATAACAATGCCTGAAGCAACGTTAAGAGACATATGTTTCTGTAGATGCTCTTCTCTCAGATTTAGATTGTAGAATCGATCGAAATAAATATCAGGATGCAGGTGAAGTGTTGTGGCTAACTCTTTGTATTCAAGGCCAAGTCCATCCAGAACATAACTGATGAGTTCATCATCATCCATTGTTGTAATAGCTTGTGTGAGGGAATCAAAGAGTGATTTGGCGATGATTGAGATAATCAGTTACAGTTGTGTTGTTTTCCTTTCGAATGGTGTGAAATTTGGTCTCAAAGAATCCGTACACAGGTACTAGTAAAGGGGTGAGAGATGCTTGGCCAGCATGCTCTAGGCTTGATGAGTAGTGGTACAAGGGATGAGGAGTGTCTTTATGGAAGAGGAGGAGGTTTCCTTGATCCTACTCAGGACCAGATTATCCCTGGCTAACTTAGGGTGCACAGAGCCATCATCTTGCACTTTGGGTGGGTCTGTGTTGTTCTTGACAATTGCTGCAAGGCCGTGCATCTCTAATACATCTTCAAATTGGGATTTCCAACTGAAGTACTTGGTATGATCCATAGGAATTGGAAATAGGGATGAGATATTGAATGAGGTGGGCAAAGAAGGGGATGAGAGTGAAGGTGAAGAAAGTTTTGACATATCAATATTTCTTGATTCTCTAGATTTGGGTGTGTTGGCCATTGGTTTGGGCAAGATCAATATTTTGAGGGTTAGCTAAGAAGAGCTCTGATACCATATAAGAAAACAGAGATGGGAGAAAGAGATGAAAGGGAGAAGAGAAGGATAATTTCCATGACCAAGTTGTTCTGTTCATTCTATTAGCAGCTGTATATATAATAGTACATGGGTTAGACTTTCTCAAGTCTATTTAGAGAAACTAAGTAATTTAAGGTAAGTACAATCAAGTTGATAAAGCACCAAACTATATTGGTACATTTATGAACTTCTAGGAAAGTAAGGCAAATTCATTTTCATTGAAACTTATTTCCTCATTAATGGCAATACATTCCCTAATATTCTTGCAAGCAACACTCTGGTTTTCTTAAGCTGCCTAAAGTTGATTTCGTATAAAGTTAAAGAACCAATGAGGTAACCTTCATACTGGTTGTGTCTCAGTTCCCTTTATATAAGAGCACTTTCACACATGGTGTCATGGCAAAGGGCAAGAACATGGAAGGTTAGACACTATTCACGTAAATAGTGACCGCCCTACCCTTTTTTATTTTGCTTTTCCACCCATTTCCATGGCAAGTAAAGGCAAGCACTTGTTGACCTCCGCGAATCTCGCGGCCTGGTGCTCCGGGCCGAAGGGATCTGCGTCAACATGGGTCGTCCTTCTTTGGTATGGTGTGGTTGTGCGCGGGCGAGCCAGCACGGTTTACCGTGCGTTTGAGGATGATGCTATTGGGTGAATAGATGAGTTGTGCACCTGTTTGAGTCTGACTTATAATCAGAGCGACTGTGGCGGAGAGAGGAACTGATCTCAGTTGTCAAGTTCACGGCCTGAGTTACAAGGCCGTTAATGGTGGTGTTGATGGTGGGTTTTTAGGTGGTGCTCCGGCGCGCTGCTGGGTGGCAACGATCGTATGATATATGAGATGAACAAAAGAGTAACAATGGTGGTGCTTCGGCGCCTTGAAAATCAAGGGTCGTATGATATATTGATGAATGGATTTTCCTACAAACTGTCACTACTCCTAATAAAGCTAGTAAAAGTATTGAAAATGCATTACAAGAAGATAAATGACAGGAAAATATAATCTGCTCCGTGGGAGGCTTTTGTTTGGTGTTGAACCCTTTAAATGTAGCTGAAGCCCGGTATTTATAGGGGAGGTCCTGAGAAGACAATCAGGCTGAAAATCTGCATGATGAGGCTGGTCAGAGATAATGGGTAGTCAAATTGACGTTTGGGGACGTGAAGTATGGTGGTGTGACCCCCATAAATCCCGGCCGCCGCCCTGATGGTGGGCTCTGCGTCTCGGGCCTTGGAGGAGCATTTAATGCCCTGGTCTGGTAGTTGGTGACTCAATCTCACAAGTCGTGAGATTTTTACACCTAATCACCTCGATTTTACTCTCCATATCCTGACTTCAATCACTTCCTCTCTTTTCTTGTGCATCTAATGCTCCCACGAGGATCGTGGGCCTTCTGTTGTAGTTAGAGGCGTTACTTCATTAAATAAAGCGTGGGACCTTGACGCCACTTGATTTTTCTATCTTGGCCATGTATCTCCTCGGCCGGATTCACCAAGGCCGTTTTGGCTTTGCCTTCACAGCTCACCTTTGTCTTTACGAAAGAAAGCGAACAACGACTTGCCACGTTCGGCTTATGGGTAGGCGCTAGGGCCGAAAGGAAGTTCCTTCAGTCAGTTTCATCGGCCGAGATTTATTAGGCACAAACATTGCCCCTACATTCCTGGATTCTTCGGTCACGGGATGGGTAAAGGCTGAATGAATTTCAAGGGATAGACCCTTTGCATTCCTTTGAAGTGACTTTGACAGTTGGCGCTTTAATACGCGAGCCAATCGGCGCCTTTAATATGCAAGCACATTGTTCAGGCCATCATTGCCTTGATTCGCTTGAGCCGTTGTTTCGTCTCATCAACTGAAACGACGGACTCCAGGGCTTCGACACGTCATCGTGCGTTCAAGTATGTCGCCAGGCCGTTACGTCGTTCGAGAGAACGTTACGTTGTTCGAGAGAGCCACGCCCGTTCGTTTCGACTTCGAGTGCTAATATAAAAACCCAACCTTCTTTGTTCTTCCTTATGCTTTCGAAACTTTCAGACGCCCAAGCTCTGCCAAAACTCTCTCTCAACTTTCCAGAAAATCCTTGAACTCGAGTCTCAAAACTCCTCTCTTTTTGCTCAGTGATTCCTCGTCTGTGACAACCATTCCAGTCGTTTCTTCTACTTTCCCTAATAAGTCATGAGCTTTTTAGCCGATTTCTAGGACTCCAGTTTCTCGGTGTTCTTTGTGTTCGTCGCTTCTTCCCAACTTTCCCTTCAAACACTCAACTTCAATCGGCTCCAACGGCTTCTAGCACTTCTTCATCTATTGAAGCTCGGTCCCAAACCTTCCAAACAAGATTCGAAGACATCTGCCGAGAAATCCAAGGCTCGGTTCAGCCCAACATTGTCGTGCCTTGGACTGACGACGACGGCACTGCCATCGACTCTGGTATCCTCGGCCCTTATCTGGAGGGTGGCATGCCAGAGAGGCTGGCAGTTCACCTTAAGGATAACTTGGTGGATCTCTCAGCCTTCGACAAGGGGGACTACCAAGACTGGAATGTCATTCGGCCGCAGCCACAATGGCCGACCTCGACTCCAGATTGGGAGAAATGGCTGCCGAGGATGGAACACTTCTTCGGCCAACAGTGGAAAGATCAAGGTATCTACCACTTGATAAAACTGTTTGACCGGCCACTTGTCATGGACCAGTCGATTCTGGCTGCGGCTTTAAGTTTCTGGTCGTCGGCTACGAATACCATGAACCTTCGGTTCGGCATGATGACGCCGACGGTTCTTGACATGGCCGCCTTGTTCGGCCTCTCTCCTCTCGGCGTGGAGGTAAACGCTGCACTGGTTGCTCCTGAGGCCGAAGGGAGTTTCAAGGCCGCCTGGCGTACGATTGCAAAACTCGCCGGGGCAAAAAACATGCTCAACTACTCCAGCTTCTACAACAATTTCGGCGTGGAGGATAGCGCCGACGACGACTCTATCGCTCCTCTTGGCGAAGTTGAGCACGCCACGTTCTTGCTATATTGGCTATGCAAGTTCGTGTTTTGCACACAGGCGAACAAGGTGACTCTGGAGTTTGCCCATCTGGCCGATTACCTTGCGCAAGGCGGAAGGCTGGCGCTTGGCCCATTCCTCCTCGGTCATATCTATCGGAAGCTTCACGATGTCGTTACTGATGGGATGAAGCCGAAGCATGGCGGTTCACTCCGGGCCTTCCAGTTTTGGCTTCAGGCTTACTTCCCAGAGCTGAGGGGGGCGGCTACAATTGCCGATACCGAGCCGCTGGCGAATGCATTCGCCCGAGCCCCCAGAAAGCATAACACAACGATCTTCTGCTTCAAATTCTTCTATGATTCGGCCGAGAGGACTGGGTCACAATTTCGCGTGTGCCTCACTCGGCCCTTTCCTCTGTTCTTGGTGCACAACCTCTCCGTAGTTCTTGATGGCGAGACGGAGAATGACTTGAAGGAGATCTGGGGCTCATTCCTGGTCGCGCGCGACCTCCACTGAGGTCTCTCCAAGGTTGGGGCCGAGGTTTACCTGCCGAACTTCGTGGCAAGGCAGTTCGGTCTGATCCAGACGGCCCCGCTTCCCCCGCTGTCAACCAACCGGCTCTCGTCTTAGAGGGCTGACGTTGCCCAAAATCATGGCATGGCCGGTATCTCCTTTCAGCTCCAGAATGGGATGACCTTCCTCACTCTGATGCCGTGGAGACACTTCAACGCGGTGGATGAGGAGGGGAGGGCTTGGTATGAGGACTATATCTCAGCCAAGTTTGTTTGGCCAATTGAGGGGGGCCTTGAAAAATGCAGATTGAGACCCCCTCCCCCCTAAGACTAGCAGGCGAAAGAAGGCACCCACCGTGCCTTCTCGGCCGAGTGCCCAGGCCATAGCCACGTCAAGAGCACCAGCCGCGGCCTCAACCACGGTCCCGGCCTTAAGGGCAACGACTGCGGTGGCGATGCCAAGGACCATGCCATCTCCTCCGCCGGTTCGACCGAGTGTTGCTGTTGGTAAGTACTTGTCCTTTTATGCTCTTTTTCGATGTCTCTGACCCATGCTTGACTTCGTTTATTTTTTATAGCTCCAGGCCGCAAGAGGGGCAGAGAGGCTGTGGGTATTGAGGCCACAATAGGCGAGGCCGTGCAGGCAGAAAGCGCAGCGGCCGGAGAGGAGGTACCAGAGCCGCCGAGGAAAAGGCTCCTCCTTGTTCTCTCGGAAGGCAAGGACGAGGAAGAAGTCCCTCCTGCGACCATAAGTGAACCCCTTTGTTTCTTTTTATTTGCTTCAGGTTGCATCCCCTTTAACATACTCTGATAATCTGGTCCTACTCTCAGGACGAGGTGGCAATCGTGGAAACAGCCACCGCAGAAGCGCCAGACGCCGAGGCGGCCGTCATGGAGGCGCTAGACGATGAGGCAGCTGATGCAGAGCCATTACTGGTTGCCTCGGCGGGCCCCCCACCTGTTACGATGACTGTTCCCGCCTTAGTCACCGCAGCCTCAAGCGAGCCGCCCCCGGTTGTCCTCCGTCGTCCCAGCGGCATCGTGATTCGCTCGGTAAGTATTTTTTATTATCATAACAAGTTAGTTTCTTTTTATATTTCGCTGCACGTCTCTAACTAACAAGCTTTTGCCCTCAGCCCCCCATACCACGTTTCTTTTTATATTTCGCTGCACGTTTCTTTTTATATTACGTCGAGCTCGCCAGTTGCTCCGGTCGTCGTGTCCCCGACTCAAGAGCCGTCGGCCGGGGGGAGCTTGTTGTCATTACATCAAGCCCACCGCCAACTGCCTCGGTCAGCGTACTCTTGCCACAGATGCCCTTGGCCCAAGAGTCGGCGATTGCGACCGAGCACGCGGTCGCCGAGGCCTTCGTTGTACCGCAGGCTGCTGAGGTGAGTATTCTTTTAGCGCCTCTCGCTTCTTTCTTACTTTGTTGTTTCATACCTTTTTTCACTCTTTTCAGGAGCCCGCTTCCTCAGACAATCTCGCCGAGCTATACACCTGCCTCCATGAGTAAGGAGGCAGCTCGGCCTCGGTCGCCCCTTTGGACGAGGATTCCAAGGCTGCCATTGAACAGCTTCGGGATTTTCTGCATATGGGGGTCCACCAAATGACCAACGTCGAAACCTTTATGGAGTTCAGGTCCTGCCTGGATGCGGCCATGGCTCTTGGTCTGCTGGACTCGGCTCAATTGGACGAGTTGCAAGTTTGCTTGGCCGAGGGTGAGGAGATGATCAGCCGGTATGCTGAAACCGGGATGAGTATGACCGAAGTGTGCTCGCTCGAGCAAGAACTAACAACTATAAAACAACAAGCCCAACCTACTATGGCTCAATTGAAGGAAAATGACCTTATTGTTCAAAGGGAGAATGAAGAGCTTGCGCAGGTTGAGGCTAAGATTGTTGAGCTCCAAGCCCGCCGCGAACTCATCCTCGGGCTCCGAGATCACGCGATCGAGATCGGCGCTGAACTGAAGTCTTCGGCCAACCAACTCCTGAAGGTGGCGGCCGAGAAGAAGAAGGCGCTAGCTGAGAGGAAGCTGATCAGGGCGAGGTGGCTAGCGGACATGGATAGTGAGGACATTGCCTGGAGAAGGATCACCTGCTTGATTTGGGAAATGTTTAGCGAGGGGATCTAGGTGGTTGTACATAGACTTAGGATACATAACATTCGATATATATATATATATATATATATGTACATTTTTAATCTGCCGCAACTGGCCGTTCCTTGTAAACATGAACCCTCTTTAAATTAAATGAAGTACAAACTTCCCTTTTCGAATGATTGACTGTACGCTTTTCCTTTTAGTTTTATCAAATTGCCAACCTGTCCGTTCGTTTACTGCAACCTTCATCCCTCCATCTTGGCCGTCTCCCATAATGATGGGGTGTACTTCTTTAAATATTGGCCGTTGATTGGCAAGTTGTGACGCTCTTTGTCCCCATCCTTTAACTGAAACGCACCCCGGCCAAGAATTCGTTCAATAATAAACGGCCCTTCCCAATTCGGCAAAAACTTGCCGAACTGCCGATCTTTAGTCCCAATAGGAAGTACGGCGTGCAAAACCAGGTCGCCTTTGGCAAAAGTCCTTTGCTTGACTCTCTTGTTGTACGCCCTTGCCGCGATTTGCTTCTGAGCTTGCATTAGATTGTACGCATCAAGCCTTGTTTGTTCCAGATCTTCCAATTCCTGGGTCATGGCTTGCGCATAGTCCTTCTTATCTTGCCTAGGCCACTTGGTAACATGAAGAGACCAAACCTTTAACTTCATTGGAACGATAGCGTCATGGCCGTAGGTTAAGCTGTAGGGAGACGTGCCAGTAGCCGAGCATTTTGAGGTTCGGTAAGCCCAAAGGGTTTCAGGAAGCAAGTCGTGCCAAGCCATAGGTTTTTCTTTAATCATCTTTTCAAGGATGCTCTTGATTACCTTATTGCTTGCCACGGCCTGTCCATTGAACTGGGGGATTTAAGGCGTCGAATGAACCAATTTGATTCCCATCTTCTCAGGATACTCATGGGTGTGACAATCTCAGGAATACCGAATCTGTGGACAATGTGGTTTTCAAAGAATTTGACTACCTGCGCGCTAGAGATTGACCGATAGGACTCCGCCACCAGAATCCATGCGTGCTAGTTGGATGCAGCCGGATAGATTTTGCCAATGATATCCACGGCCCACACTCTGAACGGCCATGGTTTGGTGACCGGATGGAAAGCTCCGGCCGGTACCCTTTGTATGGGATCGTAGATTTGACACTTAATGCACCCTCTGGCATACTCTATGCAGTCTTTCAAAATGGTCGGCCAATAGTATCCGACCATCTCATCTTGATGCCGGACAGATGAGCGCCGTAGATCCCTTCGTGAGACTCGGTCATGATTACCCGAATGTCCTCGATACTGGGACATAGGAGCAATAGGTCATCCGATCCCTTTCGATACAGCTCATTTTGGTAAATCAAATAACATTGAGCCCGAAAGCGCGTAGTCCTTTCGTGGTTGCCGGAGGGGTTATGCAGATATTTGACTATAGGGTACCGCCAGTCTGCCTCGGCCGTGTTAACTTCGTTGGTGATTTCGGCCGAAGACACTTGCGTCGTCATTCCTCGTTCGGCCAAATCCGGCAAGGTGCGCCTCTCAATTTTTATCACGTGGTCGTGGTCACCGTCCGGAATGTTCACACCTGACGCCGCGTGGGCCTGATTATTGGTGCATTTGAAATCAAGCTGGAATGCGAATTGCCACCTTTGCCCTTGAGGGGATTCAATCACGACTCCGGCCCCAGATATGGTCTCGGTACTTGAGCTGTCAAAGTACATGGTCCAGTAATTCTTTTCCATGCGGGCCATGCCAATCTCGACTTCCATCTCATCCTCCTGCCTTTGGGCCGGGTGGTGAGCCAGAAAATCGGCCAAAGCCTGACCCTTGACCGATTTCTGAGCCACATACTGGATGGTGAATTCTGACAAAGCCATCGTCCACTTACCAATTCGGCCACATATGATCGGCCTAGTGAGTATGTATTTGATGAGATCGGTTTTAGAGATAATCTGAACGACCGAAGGAAGCATATAATGACGCAATTTGGTGGCCGCGAAATAAAGTGCTAAGCAAAGCTTTTCGACTGGTGAATAGTTTAGCTTGGCTATGTTAAGGGTGTGGCTAAGATAGTGTACGGCTTGTTCACGCTCAGACTCGTTGTTCTGGGCCAGTAGACAGCCGATAGAGCCCTCAGAAGCCGAAATGTAGAGCCTCAGGGGCTTCCCTCTTCTTGGTGGCGTAAGGACCGGTGGCTGGGGCAGGTACTTTTTGACTTCGTCGAAAGCCGTCTGGTGCTCGGCCCCCCAAACGAATTGTTCCATGTCCTTCAGTCTGAGGAGAGGAGTCAATGGCCAGATCTTACCTGCCAAGTTGAATATGAAACGCCTCAAAATCTTGACTTTGCCGAGAAATGACTGGAGTTCTTTTTTGGTACTCGGCGGAGGTGCCGCCATGATGGCTTTAGCCTTATTCTTATCTACCTCAATCCCTCGTTGATGGACCAAGAAACCCAGGAAGTTCCCGGCCGTGACACCGAAGGCGCACTTCTTAGGGTTCATCTTCAGGCCGTGGACCCTCATTCGGTAGAACGCCTGACGGATATGTCCCACGTGGTTAGCCTTGGATAGGGACTTGACGACCACGTCGTCGATGTAGACTTCGATGGTTCGGCCAATAAGGTTCATAGCCCGTTGGTACGTTGCACCGACGTTCTTCAGACCGAACGGCATGACCACCCATTCATAGGTTCCGATGGCCCCCGGACATCTGAACGCCGTCTTCTGCACATCACCCTCGGCGATGAAGATCTGGTTGTAACCAGCATGGCAGTCCATAAAGGAAAGGAGCTCGTCTTTTTCAAAGGTCGTGAGGTTCAGATTTCTGTAATTGGTGCAAACCCTCAAAGCCTCGGTCTTTTTCAAAACTGGTATGATGTTAGCCAACCATTCAACGTACTGAGCCGTACGGATGAAGCCGGCTTTAAGGAGCCGTTTGATTTCTTCATTGACTTTTAGCTGCAAGTCGGTCGAGAATCGCCTCGGTGGTTGTTGGAATGGTTTAAAACCTTCCTTAATTTTTAACTCATGCTCGACCAAACCTCTCGGCAATCCAGGCATCTCATGATAATCCCAAGCGAAACAGTATTTTTATTCATAGAGCAGGCCGATAATCTCGGCCTTTAACTCTGAATTTAAAAGTTGGCTTACAAAAAGAGGCCGTGGTTTGGCCTCCGTTCCTTCATTTATTTCTATTAAGGGGTCCTGAACTTCAGGGTAGCCATCCTCCATCTCGGCAGGTGCCGTTTCCAAGTCGTCGATGGTCAAAACTTCCACGTCATCTGATTCGTGGAGGAACTCGATCAGGTTGATCGGTGAGTTTGGTCGTAAGGATTCTTTCGCTCAATGCTCCACAGTCTTTCCAGCAAGTCGGTCACGGCCGCTGCTCCTTCTTCCTTGGTTGCTTTGTCTATCATTTAAAGGCTAGTAAGGTCGATCAACACTTCGCGCGCCGAATCCTGTAGGACATTTTTGGCGCCTAACTCCAGGACTTTCTGGGCTGTCGTCCTGGTTGGTCGGCCACTCGCATCGTGGCCGGTGAGGACGACCCGCCCAACGTCGTCGTTGTAAATCCGTGCTTGTACAACATTGGCTTCGAACGGCCTTTCGTTGGCCGGGTGTATGGACACTTTCTGGCCATCCCAGAAGAACAACAATTGGAAAAGGGAAGACGGTATGCATCCGGACTGTTGTATCCAATCATGGCCATGCAATATATTGTAGTATATACTGGACTCGACCACATAGAAGGCCGCGACTCTCGTCTGATCAGCCACGGTAATTTTCAACAGCAACACCCCAATGGTTTTAGATTTATCACCGACGAAGCTGCTCATGACCACGTCACTAGGAATAAGGGAGAATATTGACCGTCGCACCGCAGTCAACGAAGACTTTAGAGATGAGTATCCCCTCTACATGAGCCGAGATATATAACAGCTTTAGGTGTCGGTACTTGTTTGGTTCGTTTCTGGGTATAATCTCGTTAAAGGCTACGGCCAACAACTCCTCCTTTGTCTTCGGTTTCTGATCAGGTTGCTCTTCAAACACATCATTGTCCAAGTCGCTGCTCTGTCCCCCTGGGGCTGAAAACTCGGCAGGTAAAATCAATACCATGTTTATGCTAACTTCATTTGGTTTGTGCATGTTTACTTTATCAACTTCTTCCTCGGCCGTGCAGTCATCCTTGGTGAGGGCTTTTTCCTCTACCATCACGAGAATCCCCCCATATTCTTCATCGGACAACCCTAACGTGGGTTCGTCTTCGGCCTTATTTCCAAGGAAGGGGTTGCCGAAGCCGTTGATCACAGGCTTTGTGATCTTAGGGATGTCGCTCCTGGAAGCTTTGATAGCAGAGAGGTTCGGGACCTTGGACTTCCCCATCAGGACTCGTCTAGCCTTAGTCAACGCGTCTATGTATTAGCGGAGGTAATCCAGGTCGTCCTTGCTGAAAGGGGCCTTGGCCTCCAATCTTCCCAAGTCAAGTTGGGAGCCCGGCATCCCTTTTGCCTTAGCCTCTCGGTTTGCTTGGTATACGGCCTTCATGGCCGAGTCGGATCCCTTGTTATTGAGGAGCCCTTCTGCCTTAGTGTTCTTAAGGGCCAACTCCACGATTTCCCGGTTCTCATAGACCATGCCGTATAGGTCAGTGGCAGAGTAATCTTTGTGGAATTCCATGAGGAAGGACAAACAGTTGGCCAAAATGGGGGGTCCTCTCCGCGGTAAACATCAACGATACCCTCGTCTGACTCCTTCGGGGTCGCAGGCTTCAGCTTTTTGGGAGTGTTCATCGCTTCACGGGGGTCCCTGTCTTGCCGAAGACGCCATGCCCCCGGGCCCCTAGTGGCAGGCTCCCTGGCCATGGAAGTGTCAGCTGGGAAAGGTGGTCGTACGTCCATAGTCGTCATTTTCTTCCGGCATTTGGAGCCTTCGACTTGGGCTAACTGTGTCCTGGCTTGCTGAGCTTGCCTCTGCATCCTCCTTGGCTGGGTTTTTGTCAACAGCTCAGTCCTGCCCCCAGGTCATGTGTGGTACCAGCGATCATCTTGCACGGCCGGCGGTCTGAAAGTCTTAACTTGCCTTGGGGCGACCTCCTCTTCTTGGCCATACGAGACATTGGGACTCCGTGCCCCCAATCGATCAAAAACGGCCCTGCTGACCGGTCGATGACTGACCGTTCTAGTCGGCGAACTTCTTCGCAGTCGATTGAGAGGACTCAACGGCCTTCCTTTTGTTTTCTTGTGGCCTGGGTTGACCGATCTCATTCTTGCATCGGTCGCAAAACACCAACTTTGGTTCGGGCAACGTCCCCTTTCCTCTTGCCGGCTTTAGTGTTGACGTCGAGCTTCCTGCCGTGGCCTTAATAGGCCGATGGACTTCCCTATATTTGGCCCGGAACTGGGCGTTGACCATGTTGATGATAGGTGGGGGGAATTGGGCGTCAACATTCATGGCAGTCTTCTCCGAGAGCTGGAGTTTCTTCTCATCTATTAGCTTCTGAATAACGTCCCGCAGGACAATACCGTTGTTGGTGTTGTGAGACCAAGAGCTGTGGTATTTGCAGAACGTCTTCCCTTTAAGCTCCTCGGCCTTTGGAATTTTATGACCGAAAGACAATTTGACCTTCTTCTGGGTCAATAACAGATCGAAGATAGCCTCAGCCCTTGTTAAATCAAAGGTGTAGGCCTTCGTTTCTCAGGCTGCGAACTTGGCGTCGGGAATCTTTGTTCGACTGTTGTCGGCCTTGACAAGTTCTTTGCAGACGAACGGTCTGTCTATGCTGACTTTGGCCGAGCTTACCTCGATCTCACAGTTCTCGGCTTCGGCGTAGCCGACGATGAGATTCTTGTAATAAGTCCTCTTTGTGGCCATCTTCTTCTGCATCTCCTCCTTCAACAGGGATGCATACCTATCCACTTTGTTGGTTAGGTCATGCATGTCCCGGAATTCAATCCCCTGAAATTTCTTTCGGTATTCGAATTCCAGCCCCTCTTCAGCCATTTTGACGAACTCCCTCTCTGGTAGGTTAGTTCGGCACCAATTCCCACATGTCTTAACCCGTTGCAAGTAATCACGGGGCGTCTCGTCTGATGCCTGGCTCATCCTTGCTAGCTATGCAACGGTTATCTCTCGATTAGTCTGGTAAAAGTGCTCATGGAATATCCTCTCCATGTCGGCCCAGTCTCTTACTGAATTTGGTAAAAGGTTTATAAACCAAGAGAACGCCGCACCGGTCAGGGAGTGAACAAACAGTCGGAGTTTTTGGGCTTCCTAGTTGGCCTCCCCACGTTGGGCCAAGAAACGGCCTATGTGCTCGATAGAGGAGGTGTGCCCGTCTCCGGAGAACAACATGAATTCTGATAGCCGATAGTTCCGGGGTAAGGGCATACGGTCAATCTCCGGTGGGTACGGCTTAGTATACCTCGGTGCCTCCGGCCGTCTTTGAGCCAGGCCGTCCTCAATCATTCGCCGAACGTCCTCGACTCTAAGCCTTTGAGGAGGTGGCCCTGGCTGGGCTGCGAACTGGTGCTGGGCCTGCTGTGTATCGTTCTGTGGCCTTGCCTGTTGGCCTATTTGAGCGAGGGGTTCATCCATGTTGACTGAGCCGAATTGCACTTGATAAGCGTTGTTGGTTTGGTCGAGGGGCATTCGGTCGATCTGCCATATATGTGTGGCCGCCTGATTCTGACGGAGCAGGCCGCTCTGTAGTTGAGAAATCGCATGCATTTGGGAACCAAACGGAAAGGTCGGCGCCTGCAACGGTGGCGGGTTGGCCAGACCATTCTGATCGTATTGCGGTGATGGTATTGTGGCCGTTTGGGACGGCCTGCGTTTGCACGGCCAGACTATGGACCGGGCCGAGCTGCTGGACGGTGGAATATATGGGGCTGTTCTGTCCTAACAACACGGCTGTCTGAGACTGGCCGCACAACGCCTCCACCGGGTAGATTGGGCTGGGACACGCCCATGTTTGTTGGGGCTGCCCCTAGCTATTTGTTGGCGGTTGGAAATGCTAACCATAGCTTGATGCCTGCGTGCGGTTAGCCGCGCCGAGGCTGCTGCCTTCCCCGTAGGGCTCAACTCTCTCGCGGCCTTGGCCTCTTTGTCCTGCCCTGGGAGGGTGTCGCGGGTGATGTGATCAGCATTCTCTCTTGAAAGAACGTCCGCAGATCTGACGAGATTTTATCCATTGCGGCCATGAAGGACGTCTCAATCCTGTAGGCCTACCTAGCCATCAAATCTTCCATCTGAGACCGTTCTTGTATGGATTCGGCCACACGGGCCGTCGTCATTGGAACACTGGCCGAGACGCTGACTGCTTGTTCGGTTTCGGCGGTCATTGTCGGGGAGGTCGACTCAAGAGTCTCAGAAGACATCTCGATTCTCTTGTTCTTGAGCTTTGCCTGTGACCTAGTTTCCACCATAAAGTTTTTGACAAAAGACTGTCCCACTGGGCGTGCCAAAAGTGTTGACCTCCGCGAATCTCATGGCCTGGTGCTCCGGGCCGAAGGGATCTGCATCAACACGGGTCGTCCTTCTTTGGTGCGGTGTGGTTATGCACGGGCATGTGTTCACCCGTTTTGATTTATTTCCTGAGATGACAGGGCAAAGTTCCCCATTAATTCAAAGACCATGTTTTGGTCAGTAAATTAACTTTCTTTATGTGTTGAGCGTGCCACTGTTAGTAATTTTTCAACCCTGACAGACTTATGGTAGAAATAACTTGCGTCCCAAGTTACTGACTTTGACCAAACGATTGTGAATTTGGGTGAGGAATATCTCCCAAGTAAATTCTTTTCTATGCCTTAGACTGGTAAGGACTTTTATAATTTATCTCAGTATAAAAACCGGCAGTTCTGGCCAGAACAACTGATAACAGATTGAACTGATTTCAGGCAGAACTCCCCTTTACAAGACTCAAAAAGGGAAAACTGACTATATGAGAACAAGAGGAGGGCTGTGCTTCCATTTCTGCCTGGTGAGTTGCCTCTGTTCTGGGCTGGATTGGGTATATCTGTGCTGGATTGGACTCTGAACAGCTTCCACTGTTAGGCCTCGGCTGCAAATCGATACCAAAGCTTGAGTTTGGCAGAGCTTTAATCTATTTCAAGCCCTGGATGGCTTCTGGATGGGCAGAACTGGGACTTCTCCAGTCTGAAAGGGGCAGAAGTGGCTGGACTTGAGCTGGGGATGTACTACAGTACCTGTGCTGCTAAGTCAGGGCTCTTCATAAATTTGTTGAGGTTTTCATATTTGAGAAAACTCGAACTCTGCTAAACTTGGCTTTTGCTGAACCAAATTTGTAACGAGAGAAATCTCGTTATTGTTGAGTTGTGAACTGGGATTCAATTCAGAAGCAGGGGTCTAACTGCCTTTGCTGGGAGAAAATAGGACGATTCTGCAAGCTTGTCTGAGAAGCTTTTGCATTTGAAGTACTTCAGACTCTGAGTCTGTTGTAACTTGTTTGAGATATTTGTGATCAAGTGATCTTTTGAGTGTTTGTCTTTTGACTGAGTTTTTGGTTGGTTGATTGATTGTCCTTTGCTATGTTCACCCTCTCTTGTATATATAGGAAATGTTTTTCTGAGAGTGGGCGGTAGGTAATCAAAAGATCTTTCAATTTTTAATTAAAGCGAAATAGGGGTTCCATCCAATTTTCTGTCAAGTAATTACTCAACGATCAGTTCTTGAGGTGACTGCTTCTGTATTTTGATGGGGCGCCATGCTTGTTCTTTCATTTCAATCTGTTTTTGCATGAGTCTGAATGTTTGAGATAGCTAATTCTCAGCTTTTGAACAGCTCCCTGTTTCCCGCTTTATAATAGCAGAGCCTGCTTATCTTTGAGATTTGTGTTTCTCCAAAATATCAGATTATTTTTAGATAAACTAAGCGGTATTTGATCTCCTGGCAGCAAAGTTTATTTCAGAGATTTTCTTTTTATACCTGCTCCTGTTCCATCTTCAATCTCAGCCGAAATTATTGACTCTTCTAAGTCAGGGATCACGTGGGACTGTTCCGTTTTGCAGATCAGATTGAGTCTAGTTTACGTTGTGCCTAATTTCGAATTTCTTCGAGGCCCAACCCTTTCCTAGTTCCTGCTGTTTCCAGACCTCCTAACGTTTTGGGCCGTGTTCATTTGTTTTGATCCGTTCAATCGTTAGTGGGCTGGATTGCGTTGATGGGTTCAGAGCTTTGGAATAGTCGGCTTGGGGATGTCGTGGGCTTTTCTCTTTTAGGCCTGGGTGCGCCAAATTTAAGCCCAAACAGCATGCCAGCACAGTTTACCGTGGGTTTGAGGATGATTCGATTGTGTGAATAGATGAGTTGTGCGCCTGTTTGAGTCTGACTTATAATCAGAGCGATTGTGGCCGAGAGAGGAACTGATCTCGGCTGTCAGGTTCACGGCCTAAGCTACAAGGCCATTAATGGTGGTGTTGATGGTGGGTTTTTAGGTGATGCTCCGGCGTGCTGCTTGGTGGCAACGGTTGTATGATATATGAGATGAACGAAAGAGTAACAATGGTGGTGCTCTGGTGCCTTGAAAATCAAGGGTCGTATGATATATTGATGAATGGATTTTCCTACAAACTGTCACTACTCCTAAGAAAGCTAGTAAAAGTATTGAAAATGCATTACCAGAAAATAAATGACCGGACATATCCTGACTTCAATCACTTCCTCTCTTTTCTTGTGCATTTAATGCTCCCACACGGACCGTGGGCCCTCTATTGTAGTTAAAGGCGTTACTTCATTAAATAAAGCGTGGGACCTTGAAGACACGTGGTGACGCCACTTGACTTTTCTATCTTGGCTGTGTATCTGAGGAGCTATCACTCCCTTCGTCCTCGGCCGGATTCACCGAGGCCGTTCTAGCTTTGCCTTCACAGCTCACCTTTGTCTTTACGAAAGAAAGCGGACAATGACTTGCCACATTCGGCTTATGGGTAGGCACTAGGGTCGATAGGAAGTTCCTTTGGTCAGCTTCATCAGCCGAGATTTATTAGGCACAAACAACACTATTAACATGAGATATGAGGAGAGGAATTTGTATGGAGTTTGGTGTGGGAAGTGAAGAACATGGCTAGGTATTATAGGACTTGATTTTTTTTCATTTTTAAAAATTTTATTTAAATTGATCACTGACATCATCATGAGATAAGCAAACCCAGGCAACAACTCAGACAATTCTTGCCTATGGCCTGGCTTAGGTAAATGGGGCCCATTTTTACCTAAGTTGCCTTTCAGTGATAGATGGCTTATTCCAAGCCTAGGCTCCTTTTTGCCCTTGCAAATGAGCACTGGTGGAAGTTCTCTATGTGACCTTGGGTGAGAGTACATCGATTTTAACACAAACTGCCACATTAATTGGTTTTTCTTATAAAGAAATTAATATTTCAACAAATTTAATGTCAACATGGCTTTCATCTTAAATGAAACATCACGTTTGTTTGACACCTCTTGCTGAAACCGAAAAGCAAAGTTGAAACTTTTGTACGTATTATCTTGGTTTAGTATGTCTGTAGATTCTACTGAAAAGCCACAATCACATTATTATAAACATTGAATATAAAACTTTCATTTAATCATTTATTAGATAGTACTTTTGTGAATACTTTATATATAAAAAAGGTTAGAGTGCTGCGAAACCCACTTCATACCGGATTGCGATAATAAAAGAAATTAACTAGAACCCAGATAAATAAAAACAAAAACAAAAACACCAGAAGATTAAAAAGTGCCCAGAATTGATGAGCATTTTCACCAGCATATGAAAAAGTGGAAATCCTTTGCTTTTAGATGAATTGACAACAAAACTAGCAAATAATTAAAAGGGCAATTAGATTGCCCTGTATTGTTTGTGTGCACTAATCGAAATCTTAATCTCGTAGAACACAAAAATAGAAGTCCAAGAAATCTTAATCTAGTGTTTTTCTTCACTTAGTTTCTTTTTATATGTTATTTTCTTCTAGTATTCCATATTTGCTCTCGTTGTAGTTTGATTCCTTGCTGTGCTTAGGAGCTTTTGCCTCAGTTTCAATGAATATTTCGATTATCGTTAAAAAAAAAAAGGTTTTTAGGTCTAATGGTCCTTGAATTTTGATTTGATTCGCATTTTGGTCCCTTAATTTCAAAAATCATTCTTATAGTCCTTCAATTTCAGTTTCGTTAGGACAAATGGTCCTGCTGTCAATTTTGTTATCTTTTCTTTTAAATGCAAGGGCAAAATGGTATTTTTTGTATTATTTTCAATTTCCACATTTTGAATATTCCTTTCACCCAAAAAATAAAAATAAAAAACCTTCTTCCTATCCTCGCCACAGTAGCCATAACCCCTGGGCCATGTTGTTTAATTGAAGATATAAAGAATGTTTTTAGTTTTAATTTTTTGGGTGAAAGTAATATTCAAAATATGGAAATTAAAAATAATACAAAAATACCATTTTGTCCTTGCATTTAGCAAAAAAAGTTAACAAAATTGACGGTAAGATCATTTGTCCTAACGAAACTGAAGTTGAAAGACCACGGGAATGATTTTGGAAATTGAGAGACCAAAATGTGAATTGGGTCAAAATGTGAATTAGGGACCATTAGACCTAAAAATCCAAAATAAATTAATAAAATATGAGGAGAGAGTTCAGATAAATGCTTGAATTAATAATTAAAGGGTATTTTAGGAATATTTGTAACAACCCAATCCTTAATTAATATTTAACTAATATTTTAACAAGGGAAAAGACTAAACTATCCTCGGAATATTTTATTAGATTTTAAGTTGACTTGTTGACCGGGGAAGAATTTGGGAAAACTACTTGTACCGTTGCGTAGAGCATGACGAAACGAGTCCGTAGACACGTAGTGGACTTGAATCGGAACAGTAACAAAGTATTTACGAGCAAATTACGAAAAAGGGCAAAATAGTAATTTTGTAAAATCAGATTTTTAAAAATCTGGTTCTCCTTTCTCTCTCCCCACTCTTCTTCCTTCTCACGATCAAACTCTCCTTTAAAAATCAGATTTTCATGCTCTAGCTGTTGGTTGGGTAGGTTTTCAGAGATTTTGAAGTTTGACAAGTTGATTTACGAGTTGAGTTACTGCCAGTTTGCGTC
The DNA here is from genome assembly GCA_020521455.1 of Prunus kanzakura. Classification (NCBI taxonomy): domain Eukaryota; kingdom Viridiplantae; phylum Streptophyta; class Magnoliopsida; order Rosales; family Rosaceae; genus Prunus; species Prunus kanzakura. The sequence goes on from BPUM01000811.1 coordinate 223,571, forward strand.
GCCATTTTCAGTCACTTCCGGCCACTTTTTCGCCATAGTCCAAGAACAAAAGTGGTTCCAAATAGGGTATATTACCTAGGATAGGAGTTTGGGCCGACGTTGTAGAGAAAATCCGGTCACCGGAAATTGTTAGGCACACCCACGCGCTGCCGGCGCGTGGGCCAGGTAACAGGAGCCACTCTTGGTCCCAGAATAATCCTCGTGTCCTCACGAGCGCGTAGGATTTCGCGGATCTCAATTTGGATAACGTTTGAACCCCGAACGGATCTCGCATAGTGTGTGATTTCCGGGTTCAATATGTTCGGACCGTTGGATCATAGCCAAACTGGAGTATGTGGATCTAGGTATTTTAAGGATCGTGTAGGATTAAACGGATCATAAATCAAAGTCCCAGATGCTCCGAAAAAGCCAACCCTAGGGCTAGGTTTACGGAAAATCGTCCGTTAGTCCGATCGTGCGATCGTGAGCTATCCGACGATCCGATCGAGACCAAACTTTCAGGACATGTGTCCTAGGCTTATCGGAACCTCTAGGAACGATCAGATCGAAATTCTAAGGTCGTGGACCCCTTGGGGTCTCGAGTGGACTTTTTGGGACTTTATCTCTTTTGAGTCCCTAGGTACTTTTAAATCGTGCCCATTGAGAGAAAAGCTAATGTGGGCATAGGAATGACCTTTAAAGTGATGCACGCACTTTTAGGAGCCGGGGGTCAAGGTTTTTAATTTAATACTATATTACTGAGCAGAGTTTTTAATAAAATATTATGATGGTCATACAGGCACCCGGGCACTAGGTGACCCGCAGGAGGGACCTTCAAAGGGTCCAGCTAGCTCAGAGTATCTGTGAGTGGACTGTTTGTTTTATAAATGTTTTATGAAATTTATTTTCATTATTTGATCTTGAATAAGTTTTATTGAATACGGCTTTCCTAGCATGACTTAATATATTTAAATATTTCTGTTTATTTATGTGCTGCCTAGTGGAACATTTAAAAAGGGATTTGGAAAGTCAGAACTGAGGTATTATCAAATTAAATGGCAGCAAGATTTAAGGAATAGTTTTATAAATAGTTTTATAAACTTTAATCTTTTTCAGAATTATATATATATACATTCATTTTAAACCACCATAGGTACCCAAGGTTGCCTTCAGTATAATAAATGTTGCCTCGGAAATAAAGTTGCCTTCGGAATAAATTTATGTTGCCTTCGGTTATATTGATGTCGACGGACATCTAGTTGCCTTCAGGTAAGTCAGCATGCTAGACACCGCCCCACGAGTTTCGGGGACGCCCAAATCGTGGGTGTGAGAAACGCGGCTCAGATGGACCAAGTGTCCCCTGAATCCCGCGAGATTGTGGCTCGGGTGACCTTGTGTTTCCCGAGGTCTGCTAGAACGTGTCACTCCGATGGCACGAGAATGGAATTGACGGATAATATGGAATTGATGGATTATAAGGAATTGACGGAATTATAAATGGGTACACCTAGGTGGTAGATTAAAAGTTGATTTCAATGCTTTCAATGATTTAATGTTGATCAAGTATGTGATTGATTACATATATATATAGATATGAATGCATTGATTTCAGTACGACTATATATAAGAAGTGATTTAGTTTTTATTACAGTTTTTACAGAGGGGTTAGTATGTTCATATGCTATTCTATTTAAAACCTTGTTTTTGGTCCACTCACCCTTTTTAATGTTTTGCGCCCCCAGGCAGTAAGCGTGCACAGTAAGCCACCACCGGGCCGAGTCCATCTTCCGCCAACTTCCTTGACAAAGTAGGGTTTTGTTTAATTATTTTATACTTGTAACCTAATCTGTGTAGAGCTCTGATATTGCCCTAGAACACTTGTCTAACTGTTAGTATGTAAATTTTTGTATGTTGACAGTTGGTGTATATTTTATATGCATATTTGACATGTGTAATCTTGGGTTTGGTCTGTTTCAGGGGAGACTCTGCTGAGTTTTCGGCAGAAGTCAAACCCCAGTTGTTTTAGAAATTTTTTTGACTAGAAGGGCAGTTTGGTCTTTTGTGCTCAGCACTTGCCAGGTGTCGGACACGCACAGGGTTCGGCTCGGATTCCAAAGTGGAATTTGGGTCGGGTCCTGTCAATATTGATAGGTGGAAATATGGGATTGTATTTTTTTCAAATTTAAATGGTGGGTGAAAAGATTAGGTGGGTGGAAATAGCATCACTCTAAGGTTATTGCCCAATTGAAATTCATAACAAAGTGTAATAAGAGCTATGGGGATGGAAACCTAGCGCCTCTCTCTCTCTCTCAAACCTAACGCCCACCTTTTCTTCTCAGCGCTGCACGGTGACAGGACCTGCCCCTAATTCCTCAGAATCCGCGACGACTCTTGTTGTTTTTTTTACGACATCAATCTGATGCCGGGCTCACTTACTATCATTTTAGCCTCTTTTTCAAATTAAGGAAAAGAGGAATGAGACTTTCTGCCGAAATTTTGGCAGAGTGTCTCCTGAAAAATGGACATTTCCCAAAATTTTCAACCTGTTAAAACACAATTATAAACCCAACCAGCAGCATGCATAAAGTATAAACATGCAGTTCACATAATAAGCCTCCGGCCTTACATTCAACCATATCATGGGCAATACATTGCATTATCTAAAGAAATTTAGTTTACAAATGAAAATAAATTTCAAAGGAATAGCAACAAGTGAAAATTTGTCCTACATAAAGTCGGGGCTTGGAAGTTCCGATCTCGGCTTGGCTGCTCGATTCAAGTCTATCTACTGCCTGGAGGGCACAAAACAGAAAATTGTGAGTGGACATAAACAAAGTTTTGTTACGTTTAAAAACAATATATAATAACCCCACTGTTTGGAAAAAATAAAACATGCATTCAAAACCGATTTAGATATATATAGCTAAGTCAAAACCAATGTGAAATCATATCTTGTAATGATATACTAATCAGGGGTGGCAACTTCGTGCACGCCCCGTTACACGACTCGAAACCCGCACGATTAAAATTCGGGTCATTTTTTGGTCAACTCGCCATAATCCGTTTAATAAACGGGTGAGTTTCGGGTCAACTCGTCAACCCGCTAAAATACCTATGTAACCCGTTTAACTAAACGGGTCATGGCGGGTCAACCCGCCAACCCGCTAAAATACTTATGTAACCCAGCAACCTGCTAAAATACCTGTGTAACCCGCCAACCCACTAACCCATTTATTTGTTTATTCTTCATTTTTCTATTTTTTTTTTTTAATGTCTTTTAGTTGCTACCCCTTAGCAAGTCAACTCGACACGACCCGAAACCCGCACAAGAGCTTAATGGGTCAACCTGTGCATGACATGTTTATTAAACAGGTCGAGTTTGGGTTCAGCATTCCTGACACGTATATAATCTTGACACGACACGACTCATTGTCAGCCTTAATACTAATACCCATCCCATTCAAACCTTTCCCATTTTCCCCATACTACTCTCTCGAAACGCGTACCCGTTAGCACAGTGAGTGAGGAAGGATCCTCACCGACAAATAAGAATGAATGTATAAGTACGTATATATATATATACAGTCCCTTTCAGTTGAGGAATCCCTCAAATAGTGTTATTTGAGGGATGGGGCGCTCAGCCGTTGGATATCTTTTAATGAGATTGTGCGGCTGTGATTGTTTTAAAAGTTTTAACCCGTTTTCACTAAATTGACCTGCAAAAAACCAAAGTCAAGCACGCACGCAGAAGAGGAAGAGCCAACCCTTGCAAGCTGAAGGGCAGATCCACTATCGCTAGCTGAAGAGCAGACCCAACAATCAGGTATGGGTATCGATATCGATGGTTATTTTTCTCTCTCTTTTCTCCATCTGGGTTGTGGTTTTCGATTTGGGATTCTTTAATCTAGGTTTGAAAATTTCTGCTCAAGGTTGAGATTACACCTGATTTCACGTGGGTTTCTTGATTTTGAGTATCATGTATATGTGTTATCTAAGCTGGGTTGTAATGGTTGTGAGAAAACAATAAACCATTTGATCTTTGGTTAATCAATAAGGAATGCATTCAAATCCTATGGGATTCACACTTTCATTTGTGGATTAATTTTTTTTCCACATTCATGTCAATTTCCTCTACTTTCTGTTGATTTCTATTGGGTTTCATGTTTTTTTTACAAATAAATTGCTTGTAAAATTAGAGAATGAGTTCTAACTGCATAGGCAACAAAAAAAAAAAGAACAAAAAAAGAGTCAATTTCATATTTGGATATCAAATAGTGAATGGGCTTGTGTGCCTTTCAATGACAAACAATTATAAGCATTATGTTATAGTACACATAACAAATTCAAATAGTTATATCTGTTACCTCATTCTCTATTTGTTGCAGATTAGTGAGTCCTAGAACTAACCCACAACAATTCTTTTTTTCTTTTTTTTCCTTTAAAAAAAACATGAGAGAGGGAGAGAGAGAGAGAGAGAGAGAGAGAGAGGTGTGTGTGAGAAAGAAGAGAGAGAATGAATGAATTAAAGATAATTAATGAGATGAGAGAGAATGAATTCTTAATTAATATCATAATTTTAATCTCAATGTATAAATATTAATTAAAGAGAAAAATATTATTTTATTATGTTAGGTTTAATCTCAACCATTAAAAGTGGAGTAATCTAATGGCCCAAAAATTGTGTCAAAACTTGTGTCAAAAATATGGTGCCGCAGATCCGCCCCCTATATATATATATATATATAAGTATGACCACTACCAAACTTATACCTGGGGATTGTTTGACTAGATCACATGGAAAAATCCTTAATTAACCATATGGCTAGGGAATGAGCCGTCTAACCGGGGAACTTGGCTTATCAGCACGTACAGCATAATCCTCAATACTCATACGCCTATAACAAGTCCTATGCACACAAACTAACCCCGCTAGGGTCTAGGAAACATCCGGTCAAGGGTGCTCGAGTTTCGACATACCCAAGTATTCCATAATTCCAAGTATCCAATCCAAGAATTCCAAATCCAGGGAGGTACATAGGGTAGTGTTAATAGCGCTCAAAACTAATATAAATCACAATCTCATTCACAATCCAAAATCTCTTTAAGACAATCCCATGTACCCCACACATATTCAAATATAGAAAGTAACTCTCGAACATAGCACATATCAATTCAAAATATTCACAATATAAAAATATGCAAATATACCTCCAATACTATCATAATAATATTATATTTCAACGTTTAAATATATAATAAACTCAACGACTAAATAGCCAATTATACATAGTTTGCGTCCTTGAAAATAATGAATATAATTTAAAAACAAAGTCCACTCACAGATAATCCTACGTTGCTTGACCCTGAGAGGGTCCCGCCTGCTGCGTACGAGGTGCTTGAGTACCTATTCAAAAATACAAGGGCTAGATTAAAATAAAATACTTCCGACGAGAACTTTAAAATAAATTCCTAGTTTTTCCGGGATTCAAAGTGTGTGAACGACGAATGAGAAGTTCCTAAGGTCCAACTTCGTATTTTCGAAAGGTGAAATAACCTCAGAAGAAGCTCGATCAATCGAGTGGTCAAACTTACTAAACTTGGTCAACAGGGGGTGTGGGGCCCATGACCTTCGATTTTCGATCTGAAAGTTCCTATGGGTTCAATGAAGTTTATTAAACACGTTTAGCAAGTTTGGTCCAGATCGAGCAGTCGGATCGCTCACAATCGCACGATCACACGATCACACGATCAGACGGTCACTGTTTTACGCAAACTTTAAGTCATTGAATCAGAGCATCCGAGACTCTGATTCTCGATCCGCGAATTTCTACAAGATCCTAGAGGTACCTAGATCAATATATTTGAAAATGGAGTCAATCCAAAGGTCCGAACATATCGAACCTACATAACGCCTAATATGCATAAATTTAATCAACTGCCAAACGATAACCAAATTCAAATTCGAGCATACCATCGTGCTTGGGATGACATGGGTATCATTTTAGGACCAAATGGGCCACCCAAATAGCGCATGGGTGGCTTGAGAAATTCTTGAAACACCCAAAAATACCTATACCAACGTGATCAGAACAACTAGTGGAGTAACTTTTGTTCTTGGGCCACGACCAAAAAGTGGCCAGAACTTGCCGAAAACTCGAGCCGAAAACCTATCAAAACTTAGGTTTCAAATTGAGTTACCAAACTTCAAAATCGATCATAATCAACCCAACCATCAGCTAGATCACATTGATAGGATGAGAAAGCATACCTGGATCGACAAAAATGGTGGCCGAAATCACCGAAAACGACGTTGGAAGTTTCGAGTGAAAACCAGCATGTTTTGGGCTTTTTCCAGCGATTGAGGTGGTTGGTTGCGGCAAGGGAAGGGTAGGGTGGGAAGAGGAAGTCGAGCTGGTCGTTTTGGTACGGTCTCGTGGCCAACGGTTGCCCGACGTGGTGGTTGTTGTCGATCAAAGGATCGGCGCTGTTTGTTGCGAAATGATGAGGGAGAGACGTCGAGAGAGAGAGAGAGAGAAAAATTAGGTTTTTAAAAATCCAACTTCGACGTATTTACAGTTGTGCCACTGCACTTCCGTTGATCATAACTTCTCCGTTACAACTCCAAATTTGAGCCCACTATGTGTCTACGAATTCGCATCGACGCGCTCTATGCAACAGTACCATTCAATTCCCCAAAAATGTACTGGATTAAAAAGTGACCAAAATAACCCTATTCTAAGGGCAAAATTGTAATTTCATAATTAAATGAATTAAATGATATAAATTAAAATTTAAAAATTAAAAATCGGGTCAGGGTGTTACACACAGCTCCATTAGGGGAGGAGGAGGTCTGTTACTCTTCCCCCTCCCCTCCACCCCCTGTTTTTTTCTCTTTCGTTTTTGCCAGTTCTCAACCTCCCTTTCTTGGATTCTTTCGAGGGGTGGTCTTATTTTGTGTTTGAGCCTGTTTGGCTGTGTTAGTGGTTGTCTTTGAGAGTTGGTAGCTGTCTATGAGAATTGGTGGTTGTCTCTGAGAGTTGATTGCTTCTCCTGGTGACTGCTTGAGCCTTGTGCTCTGGGCTGAGATTATATGTCTTAAGCTGAATTTGTGTCCTCCTTTCTTCGCCAAACACCCCTTCATCCTGATTTCCATCTCCCATAACATCCCCTCATATTGTTGCCTTCTCCTTTTTCCAGATCTGGTTTCTCCATTGGAATACAGCAACTACTTCTCTAAGCTCTTTGTCGCGTCTTTATCGAATTGTATATAGAGCTCTTGCTACGATTCTAGCTCTGGTGCTTGCACCAATACTCTCCACTCCCTTGATTTCGATCCTTTGGTATATACCATGGTGGTGTTGAGATTGGTTTATGTTTTCTTCTTGGTGCACAAGCGGACTCGGTTGTGAAGCAGAAAGTGACTCTTGGAGGAATGTTCTTGTGGAGATGTGTTTATGTTATTTGGGGAAATTTTGTTCTTGGTGCAAGATCAGTGGGTCTTTATGTGCAACTATGCTGACCTGTGTGGAGGATGTGAATCCCCTCCTTTGTGGCCATATTGGTGCAGTTGGTGCGGTCTCTAGTCCCTTTGTGGCGATGGTGGCTCGGTTTTGTATTTTGTTTTGATTTTGTGTGGAGAAGATTTGTTATACTAAACTGTACTGGTTTTAATTTAATCTTCCTTGTGCTTATGGTATTTTGTTTCTGCATTTGGCATTTTCAACCCTTGTATTCTCTGTTTGTTTCCTTCCCATTTTGGGGGTTTTAATGAACATTGATTGACCCCAAAAAAAAAAAAAAAAACTATGGAGATTTGGTTTCTAGTCAAAGTTCGTGTTTCCTTCTCTTTAAAAATTCTCACATTCTTTTTATTCTCTCTTTTTTCTAAATCCATGTTGATAAAGAGGTTTATTTTTACTATTTACATGGATAAATCAATGAAGCCCACAATATTTACTAGCCACCACAAATGGTATTCTTCCATTATTGATTATACTGCAATTTCTTCCTCCTTGTCATAAGATAGCCATCAATATTCACCATCACTTTCAGTGTTACATTATGTCCAGTTGAACTTGAGATCTTAGAAAAGTCTAGGGGATTCATCTCAGCTTATAGAGATAAGCCTGTCATACTTCATCTCAAATATTCCGACAACCAATCATGAGGCGCCACGCGGACAAAGAGAATATCGCTTAGGTCAATAATTATCTCCATTTAATTGGATAATTATTTAGACCAAAAATAGAGATATCATCATCAATTAGGAATTTGATTCGTATTAAATCCCGAATTGACTCAATCTCTCCATTTAAGGGAACGAATAATTCCTTCCTTGTAGTAATTATTCTTTGAAAAATCCTAGATGGCAAGAGCACTATAAATATATGGCTACACAAGGTATTCAAGGTAATTCTAAAAAACCCTACCAACTCTCTCTCTTGCCGCCACTCTCTCTCTCCTCTCTGCCACACAGCTCCGGCTACCACACACGGCTCTTGCCACCCGGCTTTCCTTGTGAAAGAAAACTTTGTTCACTTTAGCTATTGTCATATCTTTCTCAAGGTCCAATCGAACTAACTTAGACATCAGAGGGCCTTTGGCGAACAATCCCTTAGTGTGGTCCATGAAACTAGATTTGTTTTACAGGAACCAAGGAGGAAGAAAGAGAAGGAAGCCCAAAGGGTGAAGAATCTACACGTGAATATTCCCTGTGCGGAAATTTGCTCAAACATATTTGGTGCATTCATTGAGAGCACAAGTTATACTCAACGAGTGTTCTTGAATCAAAGGAATCCATTTCCTATTCACCATTCAACATAAGCTTTCCAAACAACCATGTTTGGAACCACACAAACAACCCAATCCAAGACAAACCTAGGCCGTCACCACATCGCGGGTTTAAGGTAGCCACCACTTTCCGCTACCGAAGCGGTGGTTCAACTCTCTGCACCTCTGCTGCCACTATAGTTGTTCCTCCTCTCGGTCCTGTAGCTAAGAGCACCTTTCCGACTTGCGCCGCTGCACCTTTTCTTGGCCCATCTACAAGCACGACCTTGCAACCGCAAGGACTAGCCGTTTGCTCCAACAACCGGCCATCACATAGCTGGATTTGATGTTCATCACCGTGATTGTCACATCCCGGATCAGCTCTGCCATAGCACGATATTGTCTGCTTTGGGCCACTACCCTCACAGTTTTTTTTTTGGGAACTCACGAGCAACTTCCCAGTGGGTCACCCATCCTGGGATTGCTCTAGCCCAAACTCGCTTAACATTGGAGTTCTCAGGGAATCCAAAGCCAATGAGCTCCCAAAAGGCCTCGTGCTAAATGGAGATGGGCATGTACATATAAGGCACATCACCCCCTCTCCGTTGGTCAATGCGGGATGTTACAATCCACCCCCCTTAAGGGCCCGACGTTCTCGTCGGCACACTCGCACCACACGACAGAGTGGCTCTGATACTATTTTGTCACATCCCGAATCGGCTTCACCGTAGCACGATATTATCTGCTTTGGGGCCCCGCCCTCACGGTTTTGTTTCTGGGAACTCATGAGCAACTTCCCAGTGGGTCACCCATTCTGGGATTGCTCTAGCCCAAACTCGCTTAACTTTGGAGTTTCCATGGAATCCGAAGCCAGTGAGCTCTCAAAAGGCATCATGCTAGATGGAGGTGGGCATGTACATACAAGGCACATCACCCCCTCTCCATTGGTCGATGTAGGATGTTACAGTGATGGTGTCGTCGTAGATCATCCCGATGTCGCTGCTCACGACCATCTTGGCACTGCCATCAATTTTGGATCCATTGTGGAACAATTACAACATTTCCCTCCTTTGCTACTGCGCTCAACATATGCTCCTGTGAACACCACTAATGAAACCCTAGCTTGTGTGTAATTGGGCTCCACACAATTCTCTCCCCCTGATCCACGTAGTCAAGTAGACCTAAGTCTTAGAGTTGACAGTTGACTTAAAGAGTAGACGACCAAAACAACTTGGTTAGACAGCTCCTCAACAAGATTGAGTTGGTTTGAAACCTCGACCTTGAAGAGAAAGGGATGGATGAACGCATCGACAGGCAGTTCGAGAGGTCCTAAGCAGATAGAGCATAACCGAGCAGGCAAGGAGAAGGACAAGGACATGTTGTTCAACACGCATTCATGTCATAAGCATCTGCAAGCCCTGACCTGCTCCGAAAGAGTCGACTCATGTGGACAAGCCACAGAGAATCCCTCCCAAGGGCAATCCACTAATACGCCACACTAGCAGGACAACCGAGGAGATCGACTCCCAAAAATCAATGAAGAAGTTGACCCGCGGAGCCCGCGTCATGGGAGACACCGATTTGAACCACATGCCTTGCAAGTAGATGATGTCGAGAAGTTCGTTAACGATCGACTTCGAGACTTGAGAATTGGAGGAGATTCTGAGGATGCTCTATGCAATGAGAAAGACCAAGTGAACTCTTCTCCGTTCAGTAGTGAGATTGAGCATGTTGCTCCCCTAAAGTGGTTCTTAACGCCATCCTTCACACCATTTAAAAGGATTTTGATCCCGAGAGTCATCTCAAGCATTTCAAGAGCGTTATGATCCTCTACAAATCCGAAGATGCGTTAATGTGCAAGGTGTTTACAATGACCTTGTGGGGGTAGCCCAAGATTGGTTTTATGCCTTTTCGTTCGGGTCGATCAGCAGCTTCCGAGAGCTAGCACTTGTCTTCATAAAGGAGTACACTTCTGAACGAACGATAAAAAAGAACCATGACCACCTCTTCAACCTGCGCAAGAAGCATGATGAGTTCCTCCGTGACTACATCAAGAGATTCAAGGCAGAAAAGGCAAACATCGTAGGATGCAATGATCAAATCGCATCCTCTGCCTTCAAGAAAGGCTTGCTAGCCAATCATGACTTGTACCGCGAGCTGATTGTCGCTTCTAGCCAGACTCTAGCAGAGTTCTTCATGATCGCAAAATGCTATGCGCTCTGGGATGACGATCGAATCGCTGCGAAAGAGCCTACTAAGCAGGCCGATCAACCAACTGAACATGCAGGTCAAAGGAGCGATATGATTAGCAATAAGAACAATGGTAAGCGCAAGTTGCAGCCCCAAGGGGATGCTCTAGCAGATGAGAAATACATCAAGTCCTCCATCCCGATACATCACATTTTAGCCTAAGTGAAGGATAGGCCCTGGGTAAAGAGACCACCACCCTTGAAGGGAGATCCAACCAAGAGGGATATCAGCAGGTACTGTGCTTTCCATAGGACGCACGAGCATTACACAAATGATTGCTTTGCTTTGAAAAAGCAGCTCAAGGAGGTGGCAGGAGAGGCCACTGCACAGAATTCGTAGCAAAGAAGGTCATCTAGTAGATCGAGGACCACGATGCAACTAAGGAGCTGCCCTAAAATGTCAAAAGGATTAACACGATCCTAGCCTACTCTGAGGAGTCCGGGTTAACCAGCAAAAAAAAGAAGAGGAAAATTAAACAGGCCACTATTATCTCCCCAGTCTAAATCGGCCTCCTATCAATTGAAGATGATCCTATGATTCGCTTTTAGAGGAAAGACTTGATCGACCTTAATCTGCCGCACAATGACACCCTTGTCATCAGCATTCAGATTGCCCAAGCGGTAATAGAAAAAATGATATTGCATTCAACTCAAGAAGAACGTTACATGGTAAGAACAAGCATATTAACGATGGTGTTATTAAAACTTTTCACAAGGATAAAACACGGGGTAAGAAACAATGTTATGTTGGGATTTGAGTTCGTTAAATAGAGTGACGCGTGGCAACATTTTATGCAACAAAGGACATAGTGGGGAGATCAATTTGGGCACAGCAGATCCTCTCCCCTTCTTCTCTGTACCCTCTCTGGCGTTTGCTCGCTCCCCCCTGTAAGCTCCAAAACCTCCATGTCCAGTGTCCTATATGGGAAACTGAAGATCACACCTCCAATTGTAGAGCTCGAATAACCTAGAGAAAGCGACATAGAATTTTTGAGTCGCAGAGATGGTGGCATTCGCTAATTAAGCAATCCGTGCAAGCTTCCGATTCTTTCTCGAACCTTTTCTATTACTCATATTGGAATTTGAACATATAATTTCTTAGTATTTTAGTTTGGATTTCAAACTTTGTTTCTGCTTATTCTGTTTGGGTGCCAAGAAAATGGTTTGCTCCAAACAATAGGAAAACACTCTATATAGAGTCTGAAGATTTAACCATAGTAATTAGGAATAATAGAAGTGGAAAAGAAGACCTTCTGATGAAGGTTTTTGCATAATCTTAGGTCCAACCATTTGTTGCTGTAATTACACATACATATATATGAAGATGAATATAAGGTAAAGAAATTTATGTCCAAAAAAGACGGATTCTAAGGTTTTTCCCAGGTTAGAGAACTTTCCCCGCTGTCCTTCTTTCAGCCGGTCCTAACTTCCTTCTCTTCTGGTTAATCCTATGAATCGGTAATCGGATCGGCAACAGGTAACAGGCTTTATCTGGGTTTAGGGTTTAGTTCAATCGAGCTTTTCTCAAAAGTTACACATACACACTCAGAGGAAAACATTCTTGTTCATGCATTATCTTCTTGCAGTATGAAATTTCCTATTCGTTTGTTTTTCTTTCCTTTTCATTTCTCCCATATCATCTTTGAATGAAAAGTTACCATCGTGTGCATACCCAAAATTTAATTATCCTGTAGACATTAAAGAAGCTTTCTCCACTCCGTATTCTTCTTATTGCTCTGCCTATTTAATACATTTGGTATCCTAATTTTGTCCCTGCTTTTTCTCTGTTCATAATTGCAGCTATGAACTTACGGCAACAGTATTATCATACATTTCTTAATACTTTTTTTTTTTATAACAGAAACTGTTGTATTAATAAAAAAAAACAAGATGATAAGAAATCCTCGAGAAAGAACACAACAAACTAAACACAGCACAAACCTGTGCAAAACGAACAAAGAAAAACACAAAAAAACACAAAAACAAAGACAGCTAAACTTAATCAACCTCTAGGACTTCCCAAAGGACACCAAAAAACCTTTAACTTAGGACTACTAACATGTCTCGCATGATTATAGAATAGTGATAATCATTGAAATTCCCAAAAACATAGGCCTAGAGTGAAGCCCAAAATTTAGCTCTCTCCCAAACTTCTTCAACGCTTGCTCCTTTGTAATCCTCAAAGATTCTTCGGTTATGCTCCAACCAAACATTCCAAAAGAAAGCATGAACCAGACAGCTCCAGAGAGTTTGAGCTCTTTTTCTCCTTCTTGGCACCACTCATCTAATGCTAAGGATATTAGCGCTGCCTCTAGGAATCACCCAAATTACACCGGTTTCACTTAAAAGCTTCCACCAAACATTTAGTGAAAAAAGGGCAGTGCATGAACATGTGGTCAATGGTTCCTTCTTTGGATCTGTTCGCAAGTGTTGATTTTCCCAATTGCGATTAACCACACAAAGAACTTAACTTTAGGGGGAGTTTTCGCCTTCCAAACAGATTTAAAAGGAGTGAAGGATTCCCTAATATCATTGGACAGAAGGAAAGACCTAAAAGATTTACACGAGAAATTCCCGTGTTCCTCAATCTCCCAAATTCTCTTGTACCTTCTAGCGTGGATGATTCTCACTTCCCCTAGAATCTTCAGAAGTTTCACTACTTCAGCAATCTCGGCCTCTGTCAAATTTCTTCAGAAGCTGAAATCCCAATTATGTGGTACATAGGCAGTGTTAACAAAATCTGAAATATTTTGGTTCTTTTTTCTGGACAGGGAAAAACGCATTGGAAAAACCTCCAGTAAGATCCCTTCCTTCCTCCAGTTATCCTCCCAGAACCTAATCTTCTCTCCGTTTCCAACTACATAGCGACATCATTGAAGGAAAGAACTATATCCCTTCGAAATGTCTCTCCATGAATTCCTACCAGAAATTGTTACAATCTGCTAGGGATCCCACCCGTTGGAGGCGATTCCATACTTGCTTTTGATACCCTTATGCCATAACGAGTGGATTTCTAAAGGAAATCTCCACATCCACTTAGCTCTCAAGGCTTCGTTTTTCTCTCTTATCAACCCAATACCAAGACCACCCTCTTCCTTTGTTTTGGAGACCTGCTTCTAATTCACAAGATGGACTTTTTTCTTTTCTTCCACTCCTTCCCACAGGAAATTACACATTTTTTGCTCCACCTTAGTTACCACTCCTGCAGGCATCCTGAAAAGAGACATGTAATAAGATGGTATACTACTCAGCACGGCTTGGATCAGAGTGAGCCTTCCGCCCTTGGATAAGCAATCTTTCTTCCAATTTTAGAGCCTTTCCTCCAACTTTTCCAGCACTGGGTTCCAGAAACTAATTGTTTTTGGGTTTCCCCCAAGGGGCATACCCAAGTACACCATAGGCCAACTACCCACCTCGCAGCCCCACCTACCTGCCTTATCCTCTAGGGAAGCCATGTTGAAATTGATACCGAGGAGGGAACTTTTCCCTTTATTAATCTTCATACCTGAAACTGTGCAAAACAGATCTAGCACATCAAATAAATTTCTCCAGGATTCCTCCTTATCATCCAGGAAGAAAGTAGTATCGTCTGCGAATTGAAGGTGCGAAACTTCCACTTCATCTTGGCCAACTATTAAACCATGTAAAAGGTTAGCTTCTTGCGCCCTTTCAACCATTCTGCTCAACACATCGCTGACTTTAACAGGAAAGGAGATAATGGGTCACCTTGTCTTAGCCCTCTGGTAGCCTTAAATTTTTCTCTTGGTTTTCCGTTAACCATCACGGAAAAATTGGCCGATTCCAAACAACCTTTCATCCAGTATCTCCATTTTGTTCCAAACCCTTTCCTCTCTAGCACATCCTCTATGAAGTTCCATTCAACATGGTCGTATGCTTTTCGAAATCAATCCTGAAGACCAGCCCTTTCTTCTTTTTTTTCCTAACTTCCTCTACGACTTTATTTGCAATTAAGACAACATCTAGTATCTGTCTCTATTGTACGAAAGCCCCTTGTGCTTGGGAGATAGTCTTGTCTAGAACCTCTTTTAGTCTTGCCGCCAACACTTTTGAAATTACCTTATAAAGACTAGTGACTAGGCTGATCGGTCTATAGTCCGTAACCTTTAAGGAGTTCTTCTTTTTTGGGATGAGACAAATGAAAGTTTCATTTGTAAGCCCATTGACAACCCTGCTAAGGTAAAATTCTGCCATTACCCTCATAAGGTCCTCTTTAACGAGCTCCCAGCAGCTTTGGAAAAAAGACATCGAAAATCCGTCCGGACCCGAGGACTTGTCTTTTCCGCAATCAAACACAACTTTCCGGACTTCTTCCAACTCAAAAGGTCTTTCTAGCCAATCGGCCTCCTGATGGCTAATTGGGCACCAATTTAAACCTTCAACTTCCCATCCTATGTTGCCATTGCTGCTGTACAAGCCTTTGAAAAACTTGATGATTTCATTTTCTATACTTGCTTCGTTTGCTATTACTCCCAACTCCTCTACTTCTAGTTTTTCAATAAGATTTCTTTTTTGAAAGCCGCTTGCCATTTTGTGGAAAAACTTGGTGTTCCCGTCACCCTCCCGTGCCCACTGTACTTTACCTCTTTGTCTCCATTTTATTTCCTCTTTTTGGGCAAGATCTCCTAATTTGTTGAGAAGATCATCTCTTTCTTTCCTTACCAAGTTGTTCAGACCATCTAATCTTTCAAGTTGGTCGATAGCCAGCACCCTAGCTTCAGCCTCCCTTTTGGCCAACTCAACCTCCCCAAACATCTCCTTGCTCCACAATTTTAGTTTCCCCTTCACATATTTTAATTTCATCATGAACTTGTAACATTCCCAACCGGAAGGTTGTACCTCATTCCACCACCGCGTGATCCTTGTTTTAAAATCCGGATGGGTCAGCC
Organism: Prunus kanzakura; assembly: GCA_020521455.1. Classification (NCBI taxonomy): domain Eukaryota; kingdom Viridiplantae; phylum Streptophyta; class Magnoliopsida; order Rosales; family Rosaceae; genus Prunus; species Prunus kanzakura. The sequence continues at coordinate 239,475 of BPUM01000811.1, forward strand.
ACATATTTTTGAAACGGAAGGGTGAAGGACCCCATTTCACCCTAGTTGTGTCCAGCTCAATCAGGCAATGGTCGGAAGTAATCCTTAGCAGGGCTTTATGGCGATAGTGAGGGAAACACTCTTCCCAGCCGCCGGAAACTAGAAACTGATCTAATCTGCTACAAACTGCATTCGCCCTAAGGTTGGACCATGTGAAGGATGCATTGAGCAAATTGGGATCCCGTAAGTTGATATCTTGAATGAAGTTGTTGAAATCTTGCATACTTTTTGTCGTTCTTGCACCGTTCGACTTTTCCTAAGTAAATCTCACTACATTGAACTCACCTCCTAGACACCACTTATCACCACAGTAGTCTAACAAGTCTGTCAATTCTTCCCAGAATCTGGTTCTTTCCTTTTGTTTGCAAGAGCCATAAATCCCTAATAACCACCAATCCTCAATCCTGATAGAAATAGAAAACTCACCAATAATGGAGTCAAAAACTGAGATTGATTGAGAGTTCCACATAATTAGAATACCCCCAGAACTTCCAAAAGAGGGGGAGAAGCTCCACTCCTTAAATCTGGACCCCCACACACTTGCCACTAATTGTCTATCCACTACCTTTTTCTTGGTTTCTAAGAGAATAACAATGTCTGGTTTAAGTCTCCGCAATAGCTCTTTCACCAACAATCTTTTCCTCCTACACCACAATCCCTGAATGTTCCAACTGATGATCTTCATTAATGAGAGTTGTAATCCCTTGAAGAGCACTTATTTGCTTCCTTATTAATTACTGTACCCTTTCGATATGTGGTCGTGAAAGGCCAAACCCGCTCTGCCTCGTCTTCTGTTAATTAGGTTCTTCTTTAAGGGCATCAGAGAGATGTCCATTTTGTTCAGTAGAATTTTAGACTGACCTTCAAGTCTTCCTTTTTCTCTCCTTAATCTTCTTTTCCTGGTATAATACAACAGTTCTGGATCGGTTGTTTCCGCTGTTTCGGCAGCTTCGTCTGCCTCTACTGGATCAGCAAAGAGTTTTTCAAACAGCCCTTCTTCTCCTTTGAACGCAGCAGTCTTCAGTTTAAACTCAGTCGAAGACAATTCATCAACGTACTCAGACTCAGTCGTCGTCATCTCCACTGACAGCCAGGATCAACGAAATGGAACCATTAAACTTTGCCGCTGCTTCTGTCTTCGAGTCAAGGGAGTCTGCATTTGTCGCCACCTCCAGCTTGGAAAGACAGCCATCGAAGTGGGCGGTGTCACAACCCGATTCGAAAACAAGGAATATTCTCGAATCAGGGTGTGAGTCATACCATAGTTATAAGAATAAAATCCTACAACCATGATATGATGAGAAAAAGAGCCACAAAATAATACAAATTTACTTAACATTACAGAATCAGACTCGCAGTAGCTTGTAGTTAACTACACACTAAGATCTTTAACAAATGGTTGACTACTTACAAATATTAATTACACAAATCAACAACAAAAACCTAGCAGCTTAGTTGAAACCCGCTTCCTCAAACTTCGTCTTGAATCCTTTGAATCCTGCACAATCTATTAGGGTATGAGCATTCTAATGCCCAGTAGAGTACCGTCAAACCCCTCAAAGTCAGCTATCACAGTTAATCAAAGTGTCATGCATCAAACAACACAAGATATACAAATTATGCAATCATAACAAATAAATAAATTTGCATATGCGGTGATGCAATGAACTCACTCCCTTCTAATCCCACTAATTCATATCCTAGGGCAACAAGCCTGCATGTCCCATACCATGCGTTTTACCACTGTGGCTCCGAATACCCTAAAATATAAACTAGCGCCCATCCGTCCCTTAACCCATTTTTCTTTTGTTTACGAATTTCTCAACTTTCACTTATTATTAGAGGCCCTGCTCCCATCACCCTAATATATTCAAGCTCTGCTCCCGTCACTTGAATATACTTCACATTTTATTCAGATATATCTAAAGCCTTCTCCCACCCCTTAGATATATCTCAAACGACAAACACACACACACACACTCCAAGCACCACTGTCTTTATGATGCATATGTAATGCAGCGCAAACATCATTTATCTCTGCAGAATAATAATATAGATAATAACAATAATATTCCAGGCTTAATCACATGCATAATAACATTCACTCAACATCAAATAATATCCACGGAGAAACATCAACAATAATATTTACATAACATCAAATAGTATTCACCAAGCAACGCAACAATAATATTCATATTTATTGTACTATATATAATCACCAAGATTAAAAGTAACATAGCCCAATCATCGGGAAATCAGGAAACCCTACCTCAAGTCCAGCTAGCTTAACCTTATGCAGTTTCGTCCTCGAAAGTACGTAGAGTAGAACAACTAGTTGAGATAATTTACTGATTAAAATCCATTGGAAATAAGGAAACAAGTTTGAGTGTCCTAGTAGCTCACACAGACCTAAAACCCCAAAATACACTTGACAAGTTGTTTGACCTGATTGTTATTCCCTTAACCTCACATCCAAGCAAGCATAGAACTAAGCGTTAAGGAAAAATTAATCTATTCCCCTCCTATAATAGTTCTACTCTTTGGGATGTTTAAAATCAGGTGGTTCGACTTTAGACTCATAAAAAAAATTTAAAACTAAAATTTCAGTTTTGCTAAACATTTGGGTTGGAACACGTTAACTTTGAAAATTCACTAAATATTGAGTTTAAATCAAAATAATGTAAAACTTTCCACATCACAACTAGACATAGAAACGTTAAAGATTTCAAAATTTGATAAAAATTAGGGTTAAGGAAGCATGTCAAAATAGAAACCAAAACAGACTAGGCTGCATAACATTCTTTTTTTTTCAGGTTTGCACACTTTATTTTGAAAAATCACCAAAATTACAATTTACAACCAAACTGGATAAAACTTTCCAGATCTGAAGAAAATACGAGAAAGTAAAACATACTAAAATTTCATGAAAATCCAAGTTTAGGAAGTCTTCAAACACTTACTTCAAAACATGGTATGCAGCAGAATCAAAACAATTCCAGCAGGAAAGTCTCTACTTTAAAATTTCACAAAAATCAATTTAAATTCAAATGGCACAAAACCAACTTTGAAATAACCCTTGAGATATTCGTTTAGATGTAACAAAATCCCAAAATGAAATTGGAACAAAAATCACATCGAAATAATCTAGAACTTCACAAAAACACACTTTGAAAGATATATATATATATATACTTGAGGCATTCCAACCAAAACTTGGTTTAAAACTAGTATTCAAAGAGACAATAACAAGATGGGATTCAAGCCTTCAAAGAATCATTTACTTGAGATGATAGTGGCTAATTTGAGCAATTTAATGATAAGGAACAAGCCATTTGAGAGAAAGTACACATATCTATAACAAGAGGTTCAACATAATCAATTGAACAAGTTTTGTTCATACCAATCTTTAGAGAGTTATAATGGTTACTTTTGGATAATCTTTGGATATGTTATAAAGAGGAGAATTTGGAGTAACTATCATGAAGAAACCATAGTGTTTTGAGCTTTTGATATGAGTGTTTTGGACTGAAAACGAGGGAAGGACCTAAGGTTGAAAACTATAAACAAGTTCCACTCTAAACATTCCCAAGGTGGCTATAGAAGTCCGATCAATCTGAAATTTTGATATGTTATAATAGACAGCATTTCAAACAACTTTGATGAAGGAACCAAAGTCATTTGGGTACAAGAAATCACAGAAACAAACTGAAACCGAGCATACTGCTGTGAAATCAGGAAATGGTAAACTCATTGTGATCATACCAACATTTCAGAGCCTATACTAATCGGATTGAGCTGAAATTTGAGTATGTTATAGGAATCATGGAAATGAACAACTTTTATGAAGGAAGTTTTCTCATTTGAGCTTCCGAAATATGAGTTCTCAGCAGCTTCAAGAAAGTGACGAATTTTGGATTTTGGAGAGGAACAAAAGAAAAATGAGGATGAAGATAAGTGAATGAGGAAGAAAGGATGATACAATGAATGATGAGGATAAGAGTGAATTTTATGATTGAAAAGCCTTAGGCTAGGTGAGTCATCCATTTGGAAGAGGGTGATACAATGAATGGGAAGAAGAGGATGAGAAAGAATCTTAGGCTAGACTAGGTGACTCATCCACCAATAGATGAACAACTCATCCAAAAATCAGATTTTTTGAAGACAAAGTAAGTGGGAAGGGGGGAAGAATGAAGGAGGGAAGAAAGCTTTGGCTTACACGTTGCCTCCTTCCCTTTTTTCTACAAGGGTACTTTGGTAATCTATCACACATAGGGGTGTTTTGGTCATGTTTGTCCAACTTGAAATTAAACACACTTAATTTAATAATCTCAAATCCAAAATCTCTTGATACCCATAATCATTCTCCACAATTATATTATTTTTCACTAAAATATGATAATCCACCTTAAATTTTTCGGGGTATTACAGGCAGTTACACTTCTGCCCCTTCTATTTTCTTCCCCGTTCGCTCGCCCAAATTTGGAAAGGACTTGGAGTGCATAAAAGGTTTGGGGTCAATATGATTTTTAAATGAAGTCTTGGTTTGGGCTGAGGATTCCTTGCAAAGCCCATCAGGATTTGAGCCCAAGACGACGTTGACTTCCAGTATTCTCTTTTTGTACGTGTGCGATGAGGTATTCAGATTTGGGTTCTGTTTTCTGCCATCTTGCACGTTCCATTCCAGTGCACTTCTGGGAATCCGTGAATATCCTTCCATATTTCTAGGTTCAGTCTCGGTGTTATCTAAATTCCGCATCGCACTCACTTTGCCATGATGATTAGTGTCAGCCCGCAGAGGGGTTAAGATCGCCAGAGTTTCTCTACCGGATTCCGCCTGTGATTTATGGCCGTTAGCCTTCTTCAACTCTTGACTGTCTTTCTTTTTGGATAGAAACTGATCTGTTAATGTGGGGAGAATCGCATAGGAGATTGGTCTGATCTTCACAAATTGAATTGCAGAACCTTCAGATAAAGCTACGATCTCAGGTACAAAGCCAGTGGAATTTTTCCTTATTTTGAGTTTAGCTTCAAATAGGTAATTGAAGTTTTCTGTCCTGCGATCCACTTCTAACAACCCCCCACATTCCTCTCCTATGCGATCAAAGAACTTTTTACTCCACCAGTGCATGGGAAGCCCCGAGATCCCCACCCAACCATCGTAGCTGACAATTTTTGGGTTGTTATTTTTCAGACCTTCTTCCCAACTAAACAGCAATGCGTCAATATGATTCTCCCACAACCAGTTTACCAATGTTGTTGATTTCCGTTGCTAGTGAATTACTGTCACATGAGAAGAAAGCTCTATTGATTTGATACGGAAATAAAGAAACATCTTTCCCAAATTGTTCTCTTATAGCTATCCGGATGCCATCCCAAGCCTGATGCACCACTTGTCTTTTGCAAACCACCACCCTGCTCCAGTTTGATTTTTTTTTTTTCACCTTTCGCTCTTTTCTTCCTATGCTTTTAATGCTTCTCCGCTTTCTACTGCCTTTTTGTAGGTCAAACTAGGGTCTCTGCTACTTGCTTTTAAACCGCCATCGTAAAAATTGACTGATCTTCGCTTTTCATTTCCTTTCATTAACGTCTCAAGATTTTCTTTTAGCAGAAACCATCCTTCGTTGTCCCGGCCCCGGGGAACAATAACTGACTTCACAACTCCATGCAAACATTTTGTTAATCTCAGAAGGGTACCTTTGGAATTTTAGCTCCTCTCTAACCATACCTGGTACGAATTCGCCCTGTATAATTTGAAGTCTACCTGTTCTTTGTTACCTAGAAAAACCTGCAGCTCTTTTAACAACCAAGTCTCGCACCTAAGCTCAAGGGAAATGTGGAAGGACTGCCTTTTAGCCAACTCAGTGATTAATAATGATCCTCCAAACGAAAACTCATCCACTTTAATTCTAAACTTTTTTGCTTCTATAAAGAAAAATCTCGGTACATGTCTCACACAAACCCTTAAGAAGCACAGACACAGAGACGGATACAAATACGGCGATACGATACGACACGACACGACACAGGGATACAGTAAATTTCCAAAAACTAGGACACGATACGTCATGGATACGGTTATTAAAAATATATATTAATAAATATATATAACTTAAAACAAAATTTTAAATAAATTATAAATATAGTGTAGCATTTTGGGCTTTCTTTTCTGATTCTTTATATTTTTAGGCGTGTATAGTTTTTTTCAGCCAAACATATCATTACCCAAAGCCCATTTTAATCCTATTGCTTAAGACCCAAACCCATAAACAGATCTATGAAAAACATATATATATTACAAATCCTGTTTTAGCAAACGACGTCGTCACTTGAGATAATATAAATTAGGTCAGTCGACATCTTCTTCTTCCTCGTGCGCGCCCTGAAAGGTTTCTAAGAATGTATTAACCCACCCTAAATGGCACTTCACATACTTTCAGACCCAAGTCTCCAGAAGGGGCATATTTTCTGAATTTGTGTTTACTTAGAGGATTGCAATGGATATGTCTTTGGATGATAAAGGACCTGCTATACTGCAGCTGCACAAATGGGGTCCTTCTCAGGCCCAGCTAAACCTGTCAGAATTTCGTGAAGCTTTTATTTCTCCGACAAGGCAGCTATTATTATTGCTTTCGTATCAGTGTGAAGCTTTGTTGATTCCTCTAATTACAGGTGAATTTTCATAACTTTATTGTGTTGCCATAGTTTTGTTTAATTTGTATTATCACACTTTTTTTGTTTGTTTTTGCAGGGGACTCTACAGCTAGTAATAATTTGGAGAGTAACTCTGATGAAATTCTTCAGAGTCCAGGTTCATCTGCTTTCTGCTCACAAGACTTGACAGCGCCTGGCGGGTCAGATTTAGGAAGGGGTGATATGCCATGTACCTCTGGATCAATGCTGGATTTTGATAATTATTTCACTTTTCAAAGAGAAATTTCAAGATCCAAAACTTACCCATTTGTTGGTGATGTTAACTCTCTGGCTTGGGGTATCTGTGAGGATACTTATAATCAGCACAAGGATGCTTTGTTTAGTGAAATTTTGTTTGTATCTGGCAAGCAAGGTGTGATGGTCCATGCTTTTGTTGAATCCACCGGAAACACTGGAGATACCAGAAATGCACTGGAAGGCAGGTATGGACAAGGCAGGTGGGTGGAGTGGGGATCCTCTGTCTCTTTAGTTGATAATATGGGGATTGAGGAACCTAGCAGCTTGAGTTGTGAAGCCACTGGAAATATTGATTTAAACAGAGCCAATGGAAACAGTGTTGCTTCTAAGAGATGGTTGCAATCTTTTCTGACGAAAGTTGAAAATGTTGAATATAATGGTAGCATGTCGACCAGGTTCCCGGAAAAGTCATTGTTTCCTTGCTCTGCAAAGGTTGTTTCATTTGCTTTATTTGATAGTAATTTACCAAATCTGGACTTCCTTTCTAACACTGGTTCCGTACCGAATATGGAGTGCTGGCAGGAAAGAGGTCACACGTCAGAGAGTGATAAATCTGTAAACTTGCATTTGACTTCATCTGGTCAACATTTCAAGTCTGAGATTTTGTCTAATATTTTTGGTGTTGGAATGAACACTTCATACAAATGCTCCAGGGTGTTCTCAAGCAATTCACATTATTTTATTGGATTCGTTTTCACACAGACTGATCCTGCTAGTGATGAAACTGAAAGAAGCAACAAAAAAAATGTACTTCTTGTTGCTAGGTTAGACCGTTGGGGAATTCAGTGGGTTTCCTCAGTGAAGCTTGATGAAGATCCAAAAATTCGCTCAGTAGTAGAATGGACAGACTTTCACTTTTCTGACAACCTTCTTGTTTGTCTAAATGCATCTGGCTTAATTGTTTTTTATGCAGTAATGTCAGGTGAGTATGTTGCACATCTAGATATTTTACAGACTCTAGGACTCTACCCTCAGCTGGATTTTCAGAAGCAAGAAACATTGTCTGTGGGTTCTGAGAAACATAGTTTGCAAGTTGATGGAGTTGATTACAAACCAGTTTTGCAACGTGGTGATTATTCTGGTAGGAGAATATTTAAGATGTTAATTGCTGCTTCACATACCTCCCTAATAGCTGCTGTTGATGACCATGGTGTAATATATGTGATTTCTGCTGGTGACTATATACCGGACAAGTATTATACAAATGAGAAATTACTTCCACATGGTCAACATCTAGGACTAGGCATGTTGGCTGGTTGGGAGGTGGGTGGTTCTGATATAGGCCACCAAAGAGTATATTCTAACATATCTGTTTCACAGAAATGTATTATTCCATCCATGAAGAATGAGAGATCTTCTTTCCTGGATGATTGTGGAAATAATGTGCTTAAACAAGAAGGGAAGGGCAGCTCATGCTTGAGTGGTTTTTCTGCTTCATCAAAAGTAACTGATCAGAAGTGCTATGACTCTGAAAAGAAATCACACCTGATGCGCAAGATCTTTCTTCCCACTTATAGATTTAGTGAGGATGATTCTATCTGTTTTTCTCCATTAGGAATTACTCGGCTTATTAAGAACCACAATCTGAAGGACCCGAGGGGTTCTCAGATCGTTCATCTCAATCTGCATGCTGAGCCTGCAGTTCACGATGACAACTTTTTGAATAGTGGGTGTGAAATGGTTCATCTCCAAGGGAAGGAAGAATCCTTTATCGGAGAGGCAGTGGGTTGCACATTCCAGGGATGTTTTTATTTGGTGACAGAAGGTGGTCTTTCAGTGGTGCTTCCTTCTGTATCAGTCTCATCAAATTTTCTTCCTGTTGAAGTTATTGGATGTCGGCAGTTGTGTATAGATTCAGGCATTGGATATCCAGTAAAAAATGCAAGGGATATAAAGGAATCTAAGCAGCCTTGGTCACCTTGGAATGTTGAAATTTTGGACAGAGTCCTTCTGTACGAAAGTGCTGAAGAGGCAGATCGCTTATGTTTGGAAAATGGTAAGAATTTGGTGCTCTGCATAATTTTAGCATCCCATTGAATAGTATATACCTAATATCAATATTTGGTTAAGAGAATTTTTTTTTTCTTTACTTCATATCCTTAATGATTTGGTGTCCATAAGACTCTGCTGGAACTACATTTCATGTTATAGTTAGAATCTGTTGCTCGGGCCAGCTGATAAATGGTTAAAATACAATTACAACAATGGAGTACATTTGTCCTTATTTAATTTATTTTTGCATGACTGTTAACTAGGCTTGAAGTCATTAAGAATCCTCATGCTCCTCGTCGCCCATCCTCCACTAAAATTTTCTTTGGTAAATCTCATTACGTTAAATCCCCTCCAATGAACCATTTTGGCCCGCACAGCACATACATCCCAGTTAATTCTTCCCACAACCTCCTTCTCTCCCTTGGCTTATTAGGTATGGTTTATTTGAAAATATGTGGCTGGAACATCATTCGTTCAGAAGATGCTTTAAAGAATGGTGGGCTAGTGAGAAGACTTAAGGTTGGGAAGGTTACAATGTTATGAGGAATTTGAAATGGATAACAGAAAAAGCAAAGAATGACAAGGAGGTTTTTGGAGATGTTAAAAAAGGAAATGAAGGAAATGGCAGTAATAGTAGAAGTGTTGGATTTGTTGGAGGAAGGGAGAGATTGCAGGAAAAGGGAAGCAGGGAGAGTTCTAACTAATCTAGTTCCTTCTCTCCCTCGCCTTATCAGGTATGTTTGTTTGAAAGAAAGGATTTGGGTTTGACAATAATCCTAGATTAGTTAGAAGAAAGTTAAAATACTAAGATATAATGTATTTGAAATAATCAAATACAATATATTTGAAATTACTATATACAATACAAACCAAGGATCTGATGAGTTTTATTCTTTTTTGTTTCATACAAATCTAAAAATTTATGCATTGTGATAGTCCAACCTAGAAATTTACCTATATAATATTTTATTGGATCCCTAGGTTTGAAACTACGCCTCCCAAATGGACTTAGGGGTATTTGAATTTTAAGTTCAAGGATAATATAGGGATTTGAAGATTTTGAGGGATTGTATTCATCTCAACTGAGGTATCCAGACTAATTACAGGAAAATATAAAGGTCTGATTGAATGGTAGTGGAAAATTTAAAGCCTAATAAATAGTTCAAACCGTAAGGCCTAAGGAATAGCTTACAAAGAAGTGGAAAAGGAAAGTACAAGAACTGAATGAAAAACACATTAAGAGACAACTGGAGAAGCTACTTAATACTCCTCATCAGACTCAACGTCTAGGGAAGATGAGGTTGGAACAACAAGCATATAGCGGTGCTTGTGAAGTGCTTTAGTGAAGAAATACACAATCTAAGCTGTGGAAGGAACAAACTGAATGAACATGATAACTTCCAGAGCATACATGCTCATGACTGATGTGATAATCAAGCGCAATGTGTTTGGTGCAAGCATGGAAAACAGGATTGGAAGCCATCTGTTGTGCTGAGGGGCATTGAAGTAGGCATATGAAGCTGGGGAAGAAGATGCACAATCCAAGCAGTCTCAACAAACTTGAGAATTGAGAAAGAGAGTGATATTGAGACTCAACACTCCAATCAGAGACAATGAATTGTTTCTTTGAACTCTGAGAAATTAGGTTGGGGCCCAATAGAGCACATGAAACCAGAAGTTGAATGGTGAGTGTTAGGACAACTAACCCAATAACCATGAAAGAGTGCATGAAGAGCTAAAGTAACAGAAAATAGGCAAAAGGCTAATCCCAGATCTGAATTTCCTTTGAGATAAAGTGCTTAATGCCAAAAAGATGTGGGGTCAGACTTGCACTTATAAATTGAGCAACATGGTGAATCACTAAGGCAGTGTGTGTGCCAATTCCAGTAAGGCTGGAATGAGCCACTTGAACAAGGTTCTCAATAGTTTTGAAAAATGGAGCACCCGCAAGTGGGGAAAGCTGTCTTATCACTTGAGGGATGGTTCTACTTTTTATGTGTCTTTACTGGGGAGCAGTTATTGTAGATATGCTTTTAATAGGACGCGCTAAACATGCATTAATAGTAGAAAGACCAAAATACAAATACGGTCACTTGAAAAACTTTATAAAAAAAATATTAGTTCTGTTTTTTTTTTCTTTTTGTATAGAAATAATATGTTGGATGCTTGAAATTTTGTAGAGTTTCTGCATCTCAAGGCATGTTGACATATATTCTGATCAATCAATGCAATGTCAGGGTGGAACCTGAAAATATCTCGTATGCGTCGGCTTCAGTTGGCATTGGACTACTTGAAATTTGATGAGATAGAGCGGTATGATTCTATATTTTTTTGTTGCTATATTGTTGTTGCCTAGTATCAGAACTGATCTTCTGCAGTGTGGTTGGTGCTTGCTTATGGTAGACACACTGTCCATTGTTTTGTACTATTTCATCTCTTTAATGAATTTTTGTTTCCTATAAGACAAAAGTTTCTATTGGTCTGTTATGTTGTTGGTAATGAATACTTATAATTCAAATTGTCTGTACAGCTCTGTTGATTAATTGGAGTGCATTTTGGAATCATGCTTTGGAAGTTGAAAAACTTTGTTAATATCATCTTTACAGAACTTTTTTCTCTTGTAGAGATAACGATATATGTTAACTAATCTGAAATTTTCCAATTAAGGAAACTAGGATGTATATAAAAGTTGTCTTTCGAACATTGTGCCTATTTTTGTCTTTTGAGCTCTGGCATTTCTCTAAACGCATGCACCTCTGCTTGATGTTCTGTTTGTCCACGCTTTTTGGCAATAAAATTCTGTTTCTTTTTATAAAAAATAAAAAAAAGATTGGAATGATCTGAGCCTGCCTCAAACGCATCCAAACTTGCCGAAGAACCCAAAGAGAAAACCTAAACTAATAGACAGAACAGCATCCCAGGAATCCCTCAGTACAAAAGTTCCCTCCAATAGGCAAAATATCTTGTTTTTCAGGCAGTTAAAACGCTTATAAGTGATCACAACTATAATTTTATGATATAGTAGGGGTATTAAAACTAAGATAGGTTAATTATGCTGATGCCTGTTAAATACACATGAAAAAGTAGAACCATCCAAAACTGAGACCTGCTAAAGGGGGAAAAGTTTTGAGTATGCCCCATTACACTTGACTTTAAAAAATTGTATTAAAAAAGCTCTACTAATCTCCTTGGCTGACAACTGAAGTGATAACCAATACATATATTGAATCTAATTGGTGTTTTCTTCCTCTTTTTTTTTTTTTCAATATATGCTGGTTTTGTGAAAAATATCAGAACTAATGCATCTCTCATTCTTTAACCAAATAAAAAAAGCATCTCTTATTCCTTTATCATGGATGTATTTCTCATTCATTTTTGTGGTTGAACAGATCATTAGAAATGCTTGTAGGTGTCAATTTCGCCGAAGAAGGTGTGCTAAGATTGCTCTTTGCTGCTGTTTATCTGATGATTCATAAAGTTGGCAATGATAATGAGATTTCTGCTGCATCAAGGTAAATTCATTTACCAAATTGCATTGAATGTAATGGATGTTCTTGTGGATGCACCAAGATTGCTCTGTGGGTCATTTATGCTTTGTATTATTTGTGCACCTTTTGCACTGGTTGTTGTTATTTTTATTTTTATTTTTTATTATTAAATAACAATTTGTGCTTTCCACATAGGGCTATGGGGAGCAAGAGCACTATACATGTATCGTCTACGGTTCTTTTTATACTTAAGATTGCAGAACTTACTTTGTTCATTCTTTTTTCAGGCTTCTTGCATTGGCCACTTGCTTTTCAACCAAAATGATTCGTAAGTATTGGTTGCTAGAACATAAGACAGATGCATATGAATATGCTAGAACCCAGATGCTTTTGCTTCCACCAGTTGTGCCACAAAAGGTACAAGATGAAATCGCAAACTCAAGAAGGCTTCGTGAGATGGCTCACTTTTTGGAGATAATTCGAAATCTGCAATCTCGACTTGGTTCAAAGTACAAGAGGCCAGGCCAAGAATTTGTAAGCTGTTTCATTCATCTATCTAGATTCTTTGTTGCCACCACTTTTGTTTTTCAAGGCATGTTATGTTGCCAGTGAAGTTGGACCACACATTTTAACAGTAGTCTACCTAATCAATGGTCCAGACTCAGAGTCTTGCAATATAACATGTCAGACAATCTGGACAAAGAAAATTTCTATATATATGTGTATATACACATGTAGAACACATGTAGAGTTTTGATCTCTTGGTCACTGTCGACCATGAATATACTTGGTCACTAACCATTGGATCAAAATTCAATAATTGACATTCAAACTTAGTTAAAATCCCAACCAAGTATTTTACTTTTGGGAATTAAAGTCAATGGGTTTTTGATCCAGCCATAGTTGACCACCAAATTCCTTGGTCAATTGTGAGCATGAGATTATGGACCCCAGGATGGCTGGGAGGAGACTCCCCGCTCTTGTGGACCTTCATTTTAGATCCTGTATGTACATATACATACATATATGTATAAATTCAATATATATATATATATATATATAGGGGGCGGATCTGTGAGACTATGTTTTTGACATAAGTTTTCAACCATTAGATTAGAATGGATTGAATGGTTGAGATTTTGTTTCATTAATTACTTAAAATTAAATTAAATCTCTAATGCCAAGTAAATTTCATTTTTATTTATTAGTTATGATAATCCCGAAAATCACTCAATTATCTTTACCCCTTTTGTTTTCTTATAATTTTCTCTCCTCTCAAATAATATCCTGCAAAACCTCACCATTACCTTCCCCTTGCCATTGTCATCTACACTAACGGAGCATTCTCCCACGACATAGAAAATCTGTCTCAAGCTACCAATATTGAAGAGAAAATAGGATATTAATATTTAACCAAAAAGGAAAAAGCCCAGATCTGTTGCAATATTTCCTCTCTACGGTTTGGTTGGTCTAACTCTGTGTTGCTCTCTCTCTCTCTCTCTCTCTCTCTCTCTCTCTCTCTCTCTCTCTCTCTCTCTCTATATATATATATATATATATATATGCGTTTTTCTAACATCTTAATGGCTTACAAGATTTAGCTTTTATTCATTATGATTAATAATACTTTAAAAAAATATGGCAAAAGACAGTTTGCTTGCAGTTCATTGTGTGTGTGAGTGGGGTGTTATCCCCAAGCCTTTTCTTTGAGAGTCATAATCCATGTATAACTGTAACAACCCAAAAAATAAGCAGTAAAAAAAAAAAGCAAAAAACAAAGTTAGGGATGGAGAAGAAAAAGAATCAGAAACCTGTAAAGCTTTAGAAGAAAGAGGAGGAGGATGGGAAAGTCATTAACTGAAGAATTCTAGAGGATAGAGAACGACAAAATAGGGAGATTTGATAAAACATTGATTGAGGATAGAGAAATAAGAAAGAGAAAGTCAGTTAATAATTATTTTCTTAAAAATTGTAAAATTAGTTGAGTTAATCTTAAGCCATTCAATACATTCTAATCTAATGGTTGAAAACTTGTGTCAAAAACATAGTGCCATGGATATATATATATATCTCTAAGAAACAAACTGGGGTACAAGGAAAGGACAATTTGTCCTCCTTAGAAAAGAGAATAAGTAAAAAGTATCTGCACGAGCAGAACAATCAAAACATTACTACATCACTTCCCCCCTTCCTGGTGAAGATAAAATCAGACTATGTTTCTAAAATGTTTTGACAAAAAATCCCACAAGGATGCCAAATGTCTACTCTACTCCCAGAATAAATGCTCCTCCTCTGTCTTATACTTCAAATTCCTGGTTTTTCCTTTACTGCACCAAAAACAATTCTTGAATGAGGTATTGAACTCCAGAGATAAATCGAAATAGTTAATGTAAGTAATATCGTATCTATATTACAGGTGGAAAGTGGGGAAGCATCAATGTTAGTGGACAATGATTTATCACAGGATGAGTCTCAGTTATCAGTTATTTCCGTAGACCCCAAATCTTTGGAGACATCAAAACAGCATGAAGCTTATTTTCCTGTATCTACGTCTGGCTTTAATTATTCTGAGAAGCTTGCTTTGACACCCGTAGATCCTTCAGTCCATTTGGACTCAGAGGATTTAAGTGAAGTATCTGCTCTTGTGCCACAAGGGGGCTTCTTGGAGAAAAAAGTTCTTCCCTTGGAAAATCCCAAAGAGATGATAGCGCGTTGGAAGATAGATAATTTAGACCTTAAGGCAGTAGTCAATGATGCTTTACTCTCTGGTCGTCTCCCCTTAGCAGTTCTTCAGCTACATCTTCATCGTTCAAGGGATTCATTTTCTGGAAAAGAGCCTCATGATACTTTCACTGAAGTCCGTGATATTGGAAGAGCTATTGCTTATGACCTATTTTTGAAGGTAACTTATTAACGGTTAGCTATGTGAAGATATTGTCTTTTATGTTGAAGCAATTATATTACTTGACCTACAGGGTGAATCTGGACTTGCTGTGGCCACGTTGCAAAGGCTTGGAGAGGATGTTGAAGCTAGCCTCAAGCAGTTATTATTTGGCACAGTGAGAAGATCTCTTCGAATGCAAATCACTGAGGAGATGAGTAGATATGGTTACCTGGGGCCATATGAGTGGAAGATATTGGATCGGATATCCTTAATTGAGGTACAGAAATTTGTACTTACATGTCTTTCTTATGTTATGATCATATTTGGTATGATTTCAAGTGCTGCCCAGATGTTATTATCGTATGTGGTATGATTTATTTTGGATTTGATAAAATTGCCTTACCATTGTTTATTCAAACTTTTCTTGGAATAGAGGCTTTACCCTAGCAGTAGTTTCTGGAAAACGCTTCATGGACGGCAGAAAGAATTCATGCGATTTCCAGCAAGTTCAAGTTTGCCCAAGAGATATTATTTGCGCCTGCTGGATTCACATGCATTCAACAATTTTTCCATTGAATGTGATGACATTGATGGAGTTGTTTTTGGTTCATGGACAAATGTCAATGAAAATCCCTCTGTTCCTATGGTGGATGAAGATAATGCTTATGCTGGATACTGGGCTGCTGCTGCTGTATGGTTTAGCTTCTATGACCAAAGAAGCATTGACCGTGTAAGTCACTTTTCATACCTTTCTGCTTTCTGTAACTGGAAAGAGGTTGATTCATAAGCTTATAAACTTCTTTCAATACAGATAGTTTTGGATCAGTCATCTTTTATGGGTGTGCATGTACTGTGGGAATCACAGCTTGAGTACCATGTATGTCACAATGATTGGGAGGAAGTCTCTAGACTCCTGGACCTTATTCCCCCACATATTTTAGTAGTTGGAAGCCTCCAAGTCAGCTTGGATGGGTTACAGCCTTCTTCAAATTTTGGATGCAGTAGGGGACCTGACTATGGCGATTACTTATGCTCTCTTGAAGAATTGGATGCTGTCTGCATGGATGTTCCAGAAATCAAAGTTTTCAGGTTTTCGTGTAATATTATGTGCTCCATGTGGTTAAGGATGCTGATGGAAGAGAAACTTGCTAGAAAACTAATTTTCCTAAAGGAATATTGGGAAGGCACCTTAGATATATTACCTCTGCTTGCCCGTTCTGGCTTTATTACTAGCAAGTATGAAATGCCTTCCGAAGATGATAAGATTGAGAGTTTATCAGAGCCACAATTTCCAGATGATTCTGGAACATTTAATGTCAGTACCATGCAGGCCTTACATAAACTACTGATACATCATTGTGCACAGTATAACTTTCCCTACCTTCTGGACCTTTACCTTGACCAGCATGAGTTGGTACTGGATAATGATTCACTTTCTTCACTACAGGAAGCTGCAGTAAGTTTTAAGATTTCTAGCGAGCTTCACAAATTGTTCTATTCTATCTCCGATTTCCATTTATCTAGTTTAATGGCTGTTTATATTTGTTTATGCTCTTAGGTTGATTTGGTTTCCCTCTCGCTCCCCTTTGAATTTGTTTCGTGTTTTTTCTAAATATTTAAAATATGAATCTCTCTAACATTTGCAGCTGATGTTTAGTGATAAAATGCAATTAACATTTGCATCTGTCTCTAACATTTAAAGCCTATAAATAAAAGCATCTCTTTTAATGTAAAATTGGATTCTAGTTGAATAAAAAACTTAGGTTTTCTTAAAAGGTTAGGCACCCTCATATCTCATTCTTTAATAACTCATATCCTCCTTTTCTATTCCTCTCTATCTCGTTGATTTTTTTAACAATACAGTGATCCTATATTGTTTCTTCTCTAAACCCCTCCTGTTTACTAAAAGCTCTGCCATCTAATGCTCATAATTGCACACAGCAATCATCTCTTGTTGTCCTATATCAACACCACCAACCTCTGATACAAGATGATATTTGATTTTTGGATGAGCTGATAACACTAGACTAATGCTTATCCCTTTCAAAAGAGTTCCTAGATAGAAACCCGTATTCAACCTTTTTTAATCTTCCTAAATAACCATTGGTTGTTTACAGAAAGCTAGGATTCCCACATTATTCCATATTTCAAGAAGTCATATTTGACTCGCGTAGTTTAATAGCTATGACTAGTAATTATTTAATGCTTGTGGCTCTTCCTTAAACCATAGTTAGTGAGCAAATAAAACTTAACAGGCAGTTTTTAAATCCAATGATTCAGTTATTTTGAAAGTTTAATTTCTTCATGTGTGCATTCACCTGTTGACTGATCCACCAAATGCTGCTTAAACGCCGCATTGCAAACTGCAGTTCAATAAAATCAAACTGCCGCGCCTCAAGACCACTGAGAGAGAGAGAGAGAGAGAGAGAGACAGAGACAGAGACAGAGACAGAGACAGAGAGAGCCTTCGTTTACCTGCTTAACTTAACCGTGCCCTTTTCACCTGGGCCTTTCTATGGATATGAACTAATGGCCATTAATGATAGGTATCTCGTAAATATGTTTTTCTACCTTGTGATAGTAATCACAATAGTTGGTTTACCAACTTTCACAATTTATTACCCTAAACCCTATTTCAAGAAGAAAACAAAGGCTTAAGGTAGGAGGATGTTGTGATAAATCACAATATATTACCTAAAGTTTAATTGGTTTAGGGTAATATATTGTGATTACTACGTCAAGGAGGATGTTTTGACTTGGGAATAATTAAATAAATATAAAAAAAGCCACTAAAAAACTACATTAAAATAGCAGACAACAATAACAAGTTTCTGAGACACTACAGCTTTCCAATAAGACAGTGTAATAGAAAGAATAGTGTCTAAACTCTGGAGATGCCGAAGCCCACAAGAATGCCGAAATCGAACTTCCTGGGGATGCTTCTGAACTTCCTGATGTTCTCTCAGTTTTTGCTTCTGAACTTACTTTCTGGGGCTGCTTCTGAACCTTGCTTATGAATAACTTAAAAAATTATTGAACGCCTGAATTATTTTGCTAAGAAATTCATTGTGTAATTTCAGACTATATTTTGCAAAGCTTGATGAGTGCTATGTTTAATCTTTGTTCCAATTTTCATGTCTAACCCAACATTGAGTGGTGTGCCTTGTCACTCTTCTACATTGCTTTATGACCTCTATTCAGTTACGGCAATATTTGTGGTCCTGTGACTTTCCCCTTACCATCTTATTCTTGCCAAAAGATCATGCTTGTCTCATCTATTTTCTGCAATGCATTCATACAGGGAGATTGTGAATGGGCAAGATGGTTGCTCCTCTCTAGGGTTAAAGGGTGTGAGTACAAAGCATCATTTTCCAATGCTCGTGCGATCATGTCGTGTAATCTAGTTCCTGGTAGTAACCTCAGTGTTCCAGAGATGGATGAAATAATTCGTACTGTTGATGACATTGCAGAAGGAGGGGGGGAATTGGCAGCTTTGGCAACACTGATGTATGCCTCTGTCCCAATTCAAAGTTGCCTGAGTAGTGGTAGTGTAAAAAGGAATAGCAGCACATCAGCCCAGTGCACACTAGAGAATCTCAGGCCCACTCTTCAGCGTTTCCCTACATTGTGGCAAGCATTTGTATCAGCATGTTTTGGGCAAGATGCAACTTCCAATTTTTTGGGGCCTAAAGCAAAGAATGGTTAGCTTTTAGCCACCCTGCTTCGTGAACATATTTTTGTAGCCGTAAAGCACTTATACTTCTAGAATCATTTGTTTCGTTGTGCCTTTCAATTTACAATTTTCTCAATTCAGCTCTATCAGATTATTTGAATTGGCGTGACAACGTATTCTTCTCTTCTGGACGTGATACTTCACTTCTACAAATGCTGCCGTGCTGGTTTCCTAAGGCTGTACGGAGGTTGATTCAGCTTTATGCCCAGGTCTCTTATTGTTGTTATTTGTCATCTATCACTGAGCTTCTTTCATGAGGTACAGGCACGCTTGTGCACACACGCACAAATGTGTCTGGAAATGGCATGCTACTTGCTTCATACAGAAGCCCCTTCCTCCCTCTCCCGTGTGCTCTTCTCTTGTTAGTGGTTTTGATGTGCTTTATTTGGATTGGGTTATCGTATCATGTGCTTTGTATGATATTGCAGGGTCCTCTTGGATGGCAATCAACATCAGGTCTGCCAGTGGGAGAAGGTTTGCTACATAGAGATATAGATTTTGTCGTGAACGTCGATGAGGATGCTGAGATCAGTGCAATCTCCTTGGAAGCAACCATCCAAAAACACATTGAGGAGGAACTCTATAATTCTGCACTTGAGGTATATGTTTACATTTCTCTTGAAATAATTATTCATATCAGACAATTTAGCTTGAATCTTAGAATTAACCATTAAAGAGAGCTGTGCACTGTGTTCAATCCTGTCACAGTAGCTTTGTTGCTGAACTGCAATGTTTCTGTCCTCTAGTTGAGGGGACAAGAAATGGGTTTTTAACCTTTTTTTTCCTGAATTTGAATGGTATATTATGTGTATATATACATACATACATATATCTCACTGAGTGGGACTATAAAATATATTTCTCAGAATGTGAGGCAGTTAATAATGTTTGACTTAGTTTTTTTTTTTTTGGTATTTGGTTTTATGTTGAATTGGATATCCATTCTATTGCTTTAACTGTTCTTGTTCTTTATGGCCATTGGTCCGTATAATTTCGGACAATTATTGTTTAACTGAATTTTTCTATTACAATTCTTCTTTCTCTAGTTAACATATTGGGTTATTAGATTTCAATTTGATGACGTTGATTTTAAATCAAATCAAATCAAATCTCAAATAGTTACCTGTTTTTTGCTTCTCTGGTATGACTACAATGTTCCTACCTCTCATCTTAGTAATATTTTTTACTTCAGGAGAATTCACTTGGCCTGGAGCACCATTTGCATCGTGGACGTGCACTAGCTGCTTTTAACCATTTACTTGCTGTTAGAGTTCAAAAATTGAAGTCAGAGGCACAAACACATGGACAAACAAATGTTCAAGCTGATGTTCAAACACTTCTTGGACCAATAACAGAAAGTGAAAAGTCTCTTCTTTCTTCTGTAAGTTTTTTAGTTTTCTTTTAATTTGTTATACTTTTGGTGAATGAGATTTACTGGTATAAACACTCTATTTTTATTTCTTGAATGATTTTCTTCTCTGTTACATATTTATTTATTGCTGAAATCCCTTGCGTTAGTAGAAACATTGAAGTCAAAGACTTACTTTGAATTGTGCTTTGAAGTTTCGTGTTCCACTTTATTCTAGGTCATGCCACTTGCAATTATTAATTTTGAGGATTCTGTGTTGGTGGCTTCGTGTGCTCTTTTCCTGGAGCTTTGCGGCTTTTCTGCGGGCATGCTACGCATAGACATTGCTGCCTTGAGACGGATGTCTTCTTTCTACAAATCTAGTGAAAATATTGAGAGCTTAAAGCAGCTTTCAACCAAGGGTTCTGCATTTCATGCAGTTAGCCATGGAAGTGATATAACAGAATCTCTAGCTCGAGCTCTAGCAGATGAACATCTGCACCAGGATAATTCAAGTACTGCTAAGCAAAACGGTGCTTCAAATTTAGCTGCTGGTAAACAACCTTCACGGGCTCTCATGCTTGTCTTACAGCACTTGGAAAAGGCTAGCCTTCCTCCAATGGTGGATGGAAAGACATGTGGTTCTTGGCTTTTGAGCGGCAATGGTGATGGAATTGAGTTAAGATCTCAACAGAAAGCTGCAAGCCATCACTGGAATTTAGTCACAATTTTTTGTCAGATGCATCACCTTCCCTTGAGCACAAAATACCTTTCTGTATTGGCAAGAGACAATGATTGGGTTTGTATACATCGTTCCATTATAGTTGTCATTAATTATAAAATGAATCTAGCTTGTGACTAGAAAATTTTTTAAACTATGAATCTACCCTCTTTTTGTCTCTTTAAGGTTGGATTTTTGTCGGAAGCTCAGATTGGAGGATATCCTTTTGACACAGTAGTCCAAGTGGTACTTATTGTTCCTATTTTAATATGTATTACACTATTTTTTATGCGGACCAGACATATATTTAATACATTGCATTTTATCTCATCATATCATTTTTCAGGCATCAAAGGAGTTTAGTGATCCACGTCTCAGAATTCATATTTCAACAGTTTTGAAAGGCATGCAGTTAAGAAGAAAAGCTAGCTCTTCTTCGTATTCAGATACTACAGAAAAAAAGAATGAAGCTTCCTTTCCGGATGAAAATTTTTGTGTCCCAGTTGAACTCTTTAGAATATTAGCAGAATGTGAAAAGCAGAAATTTCCTGGAGAGGCCATTTTGATGAAAGCAAAGGAGTTGTCCTGGTCGATTTTGGCAATGATTGCATCGTGCTTTTCAGATGTGTCTCCAATATCTTGCCTAACAGTCTGGCTGGAAATCACTGCAGCAAGGTAACTGCTCATATTCCATTTATGAGAATGCTTCCCGGATTGTGTATTCAAATCACACTATATATGTTTGAACTTTTTTATGTCATGACTCGCTAACTCCACACTTGTTTTATGTACTTTTGATATATAAATTTCTCCAGTCCTCTTTCTAATACATCACTTCGCAAACTTCAAAGCATCTGACTGCAACTTTATTTTCCATAGGGAAACTTCGTCCATTAAGGTGAATGATATTGCATCCAGAATTGCAAATAATGTTGGAGCAGCTGTGGAAGCTACTAATTCCCTGCCGTCAGGGACTAAAGCCCTTACTTTTCATTACAATAGGCAGAATTCAAAACGAAGGCGGCTTCTGGAACCCATCTCAAGAGATCCGTCAGCTGTTGCAATTTCTGATATTTCAAATTCTCCTGTGGGTGCACAAATATTTGATTCCCAGGACCCTAGTTCTAAAGGGGAAAGGAATGTAGAACTTGGTGAAAGTATCAATGTTTCAAGTGATTCTGATGAAGGGCCTGCTTTGCTGTCAAAGATGGTTGCAGTGCTTTGTGAGCAACACTTGTTCCTGCCTTTGTTAAGGGCATTTGAAATGTTCCTTCCCTCATGTTCTCTTTTACCTTTCATACGCGCTCTCCAGGTTTGTGAAAATTAAAACCCACCTTCCTTTCATCATTGATTCTTTAATTTGAATTTCAAGAGAATTCCTTTTTTACTATGTCAGAGGACTGTTTATCATTTTTCTTTGCTTCTAAGGAACCTAACTGCTGTTTATCATTGACCAAAAAAAAACAAGGAATCTAACTGCTGGTCTGTGAGTCTTTTTTATGTCGGATACAATGTCCTGTTGCTACAGCTGGCAGTTTGTGTGGACAGTTCATATCTGTCTCCAATGTGCAGCAAGCAAGAATTGGCATATGTTTTTGGGATTTTTTGTGTGAAAACTTGGTGGTTTACCACTGTTAAAGTTGAGCTGTTAAGCTGTGGGCTAACATTGTCCTATATTCTAATGCTCTTCCTCACAAGTGAGGTTCCCTTTACCACTCAAGAACGAAATTGTCGATGTTGGTGGTGGAAAGATCGGTGGTCTAGATTTATGTAAATATTGATATCGGGGGAAGTGTTAGTAAAAATCAACAAAAGGGTCGAAACATTTTGAGGAATAGTAAATTTAATTATAATGCATAGTATTCAATTTCATTTCCCACGGGCTGTGGAAATGAATAAACGTGATCAACACTTGTACGGGTTTCATATTTTTACCCTCCCTTTCTCCCACCTCAGGCATTTTCACAAATGCGCCTATCTGAAGCATCAGCTCATTTGGGTTCGTTTTCTGCCCGGATTAAAGAAGAATCAACCCGCTTACAGTCAAATGTAGGAAGAGAAGT
The DNA here is from genome assembly GCA_020521455.1 of Prunus kanzakura. Lineage (NCBI taxonomy): Eukaryota > Viridiplantae > Streptophyta > Magnoliopsida > Rosales > Rosaceae > Prunus > Prunus kanzakura. Next base: position 262,694 of record BPUM01000811.1, read on the forward strand.
GCAGATTGGTACAACATGGATAAGCTCCACCGCCATTAAAGCTGCGGATGCAATGCATTTGACGTGTCCATCTCCTTATGAAAAAAGATGCTTGCTACAACTCCTTGCTGCAACTGATTTTGGTGATGGAGGATCTGCAGCAGCATACTACCGACGGCTTTTTTGGAAAATTAATTTAGCTGAGCCATTATTACGCAAGGATGACATTTTACACCTTGGAAGGGAGACCTTAGATGATGTTTCACTTGCAACAGCATTGGAGGATAATAGGCATTGGGAGCAAGCACGCAACTGGGCCAGACAATTGGAGGCCAGTGGTGGACCTTGGAAATCTGCTGTTCATCATGTAACTGAAACTCAGGTACTGTTTGAACTGATTGGGTTAGATATGGTTAAAGTTTCCTTATATCCTTCATCAAAGACAGTTGAAAGGAAATGGAAATAAGAGGCTTGGCACCTTATAAATCTGATTTACCTATTTTTAATTTCCAAATTTAGATAATCCCTTGACAATATTTTACTTTCCAACCCATCTACTGAGATACATGACTTTTAAAAATAAATAAAAAAGGTTAAGAGAGCATATGAAGATACCTCATGGAGATGTTGCATTTACTAGTTTGGAGGAATTGTGATAAGTAGAGGTAGGTTTTATTGGCTCACAAAAGTTAGTGTTCTACTTCTATCTTTAGTTCTCCTGAGCACATATAGTTCATAGAAGAGAAGTTTTGACTAAGATATTAGTCAGTTGATAGACGCTAATTGATTATTGTTGCTGACTGGAATGGAGTGCTTTGGGGAAGGTTGGTCGAGGTATATCCTTGGTTAATATTTTCTATAAAATCTTTAATGTATACTGTTGATTCCCTGGGTCAAAATGTTAACCTCCATGAGATAAAGTGAGCATGGTAATATTGCATCACTTGTACTGTCATAACTATCTCTCTCTCTCTCTTATTATTATTATTTTTTTCTACTGTTAACCACTTTAGGCTGAGTCGATGGTAGCTGAGTGGAAGGAGTTTCTTTGGGATGTTCCAGAAGAGAGAATTGCTTTATGGGGCCATTGCCAAACTTTGTTCATCAGATATTCCTTCCCTGCTTTACAGGTAGTTTCTCATTGTATTTGAAACATTTGTTAACAAAAATTCATTTATGGTGTCTTGTTTCTATGAATTGGTTTCCAGGCTGGGTTATTTTTCCTCAAACATGCAGAAGCTTTGGAAAAGGATCTTCCAGCTAGGGAGCTTCATGAGCTATTGCTGCTTTCTCTACAATGGTTAAGTGGGATGATAACCCTGGCCAGTCCGTAAGTATATACAAAGGTTTTAATTTCATTGTTAAATCTTTGTTTTAAATCTTTATTGATTGGGGTAATCAATTCACCAGAGTGTATCCGCTTCATCTTATTCGGGAAATCGAGACTAAAGTCTGGCTCTTGGCGGTAGAATCAGAAGCACATGTTAAGAGTGAAGGAGACTTCAATTTAAGCAGTTCCAGTCGTGACCCTGCTCTTAAAAATAGCTCCAGTATTATTGACCGAACTGCAAGTATAATAACAAAAATGGACAATCATATTGGTACATTTAAGAATAGAACTTTTGAGAAACATGATCCAAGGGAACACAGCCTGGCATATCACAAGAACCAAGTATTAGATGCTAGCTTTCCAACCACCACAGGGGGGAATACAAAGAACAAACGGAGGGCAAAAGGTTACATGCCATTGAGACGGCCACCATTGGACTCTGCAGAAAAAAACACTGATCTTGATAACGGTTCCAATTCTCTCAATACTATAAATGAATTGCAGTCTCAGGACGAAAACTTAAAAATGGAACTGTCTTTTTCACGGTGGGAAGAAAGGGTTGGACCTGCAGAGCTGGAAAGGGCTGTTCTTTCTTTATTGGAATTTGGACAAATAGCAGCTGCAAAGCAACTCCAGCATAAGCTATCTCCAGTGAAAGTACCATCTGAATTTGTAATTGTGGATGCTGCATTGAAGCTTGCAGCTATGTCAACTCCAAGTAAGAAAGTATCCATATTAATGCTTGACGAAGAGGTGCATTCAGTAATTCAGTCATACAATATACTGACTGACCAGCATCAAGTTGACCCAATTCAGGTTATTGTTTGAATCCACCCTTCTGTCTTCCTCCTCTATCTCTCTCTTGCTCACACATACGATGTTTCTTCGTTATGTTCATATTCTCTTCATGTGTATAAAGTATATACTAGGTTTTCAACTGGGAAATTTTAATTCATGCTCAATGGTCTTCTTAGTGGCTACTGGTGGTCTACCGACTCTACCCCTTCTTTCTTTTCTAACAGTTACCCCATCTTGTCTCTGTTACTTGTCTAATGCACTTTATGTCCTTATATTTACGTGATATTTTGAATATGGAAGGTTTTGGAGAGTCTGGCAGCCAATTTTACTGAAGGTTGTGGGCGTGGACTATGTAAGAGGATTATTGCAGTCGCCAAAGCAGCAGCCATCTTAGGTATTTCATTTTCGGAGGCATTTGATAAGCAGCCAATTGAACTGCTACAGCTGCTTTCCCTTAAAGCACAAGAATCATTTGAGGAGGCACATCTCCTTGTGAGAACTCATTCAATGCCAGCAGCCAGTATTGCTCAAATTCTTTCAGAATCCTTTTTAAAGGTTTGTTTATAAATATAACTTCTTTGGCTTGTGACTGTATAAAATGTATATGTGATACATTCAATGCCAGCAGCCAGCAGCCAGTATATGTGATACATATATACATGTATGAATGATGACTTGCCATATATCTGTTATGTTATGTTACCAGGTAGTAAATCAAGACTGCACATTCAGATGCGTCTCCTTTAATTTCCTTCAATAAGCACGTTGTTACAATTTTCATGTTTTAGATTCTTATAAACTTCTCTTCCTAAGGTGGTATTTGTTTCTTTTTCATTTTCTTTTCCTCAAGTTTGATTGGGTTTTTACCAGGCCGTTATCCAATTGTTTTGGTAATGAATTGAATTAAAAGGAAACCAAAGACAAGCCATCTGTCCCATTTCTTTCTGTCAATTCAGTTGTTTTTTGTTTTTTGTTTTGTTTTTTTCACAATAGTTCTAGTTAGGAATATCTGCAGAGTTGTAATTGATTTGTAATATGTGTAGATTTTCAAATCCAGTCAGTAAAGGTTTTAAATTTTCTAGTTAGGACTGTCTCCAGAGTTGTAATAGTTGTAGGACTTACTCTCCCCTTTAGATTCACACTTTTTTTTACTTGAGGCATGGTTAAACTTGGTATTTTGCATTTAAAATTTCTCTATATTTTTTAATGTATAACAAAATAGCTTAAATATTTGAACTTGTGTATGTCTTTAGTCTTGACCTGTACTTTAACCTGTACACGATTCAATTAGGGAATATTGTTCCATTTTTGGATCTTGATTTGCATATGGACAACAAAAGTGCTAGTTTAAAGTAAGTTAAAATTACGTTCCAGGGCTTATTGGCTGCTCATCGGGGAGGATATATGGATTCTCAAAAGGAAGAAGGACCTGCTCCCTTATTGTGGAGATTTTCAGACTTCTTGAAGTGGGCAGAGCTTTGCCCTTCTGAACAAGAAATTGGACATTCATTAATGCGTTTGGTTATTACTGGACAAGAAGTACCGCATGCCTGCGAGGTACGAATATACTAGAGATAAGTTTCACATTATTATCTGTGTAACAAAGCATATTCAAACTTTTTATGAACAATAACAAATTAATATAACTTTTTCTGATAGACAAGAGTCATATTTAATGATTATGAATACTATAATTTCATTCATGAACATTGTATCTTTATGTGAAAATTGTATCTTTATGTTATTGTTGAGTCTAAAAATGGTTTAGCAATGTATATCAAGGTAATAGTTTCAATCAACCCTGGTCGCTGGGATTTATTGTATTTGAAGATTTTTTTAATTTGTAGCATCCTGTCATAACTAGGTTCTCTGTTGCAGTTGGTCAAATTATTAAAATAGTTAAAGCAAGAAGAGGAAACTAAAAGAGCATATGCAGGAAAAGAATTTGAAAGATCAAATGTTGATACGGTTTATTAGACCATTTTATTAGACCAGTCTGAGCTAATGCTTTTTTGGGCTTTAAAAAATGTTTCCAGGTTGAGCTACTAATTTTGTCTCACCACTTCTACAAATTATCATCTTGCCTGGATGGAGTTGATGTTCTTGTAGCCCTTGCCGCTACTAGGGTTGAGGCTTATGTGTCTGAGGGTGACTTTTCATGTTTGGCCCGTCTCATAACTGGAGTAGGAAACTTCCACGCCCTCAATTTCATTCTTGGAATTCTTATTGAAAATGGTCAGCTTGATCTTCTTCTTCAGAAGTATTCAGCTGCTGCAGATGCAAATGCTGGCACTGCTGAGGCTGTCAGAGGATTTCGAATGGCGGTTCTCACATCACTGAAGCATTTTAATCCAAATGACCTTGATGCGTTTGCTATGGTTAGTATATGCAGTCATGATTTTTTATAACCTTTTCAACCTATAAAGTACAGTCAAGTTTATGTGGAGATTTCAGATTGAACAGGGTTATTAGGTCAATGTAATACTGGACCAATTAGCTATTTTACCTCAATCCAGGCTATAAAATATATTTATAACTTACGTTTATTCTTATCTTTACACTTCATTTTTCACAGGTCTACAATCATTTCGACATGAAACATGAAACGGCTGCTCTTTTGGAGTCACGAGGAGAGCAGTCATCGGAGCAGTGGTTCAGCCATTATGACAAGGATCAGAATGAAGACCTTTTAGACTCCATGCGCTATTACATTGAAGCTGCTGAAGTTCACAAATCCATTGATGCTGGCAACAAAACACGCAGAGCATGTGCTCAGGCTTCCCTTGTGTCTCTTCAAATTCGAATGCCTGATTTTCAGTGGCTGTACCGATCTGAAACCAATGCCAGGCGGGCCCTTGTTGAGCAGTCTCGTTTCCAAGAGGCCCTCATTGTTGCTGAAGCCTATGGTCTTAACCAGCCGAGTGAGTGGGCTTTGGTACTTTGGAACCAGATGCTCAAACCGGAAGTACTGGAAGAGTTTGTGGCTGAATTTGTGGCTGTGCTTCCTCTCCAACCCTCTATGCTTGCTGATCTAGCAAGATTTTATAGGGCCGAGGTGGCGGCTAGAGGAGACCAGTCTCAATTCTCAGTTTGGCTAACTGGGGGAGGGTTGCCAGCTGAATGGGCTAAGTATCTGGGGAGGTCATTTAGATGCTTGTTGAAAAGGACTAGAGATTTGAAGCTGCGGTTGCAGCTGGCTACTGTGGCTACTGGCTTCGGGGATGTCATGGATGCATGCATGAAGTCATTAGATAGGGTCCCTGACAATGTTGGACCACTTGTACTGAGGAAAGGCCATGGTGGTGCTTATCTCCCACTGATGTGATACTAATATTAATTCCAAGATTATAACTAGTGCTGATGTTCACGATGGTGCACAAGCCAAGATGGCTCGATGTTACAATGATGCAAACCTACAACTGGATTTGTACGAAGGAGGAAACGGGATAGGGATGGAGGAAGAAAAGAAGAAAGATATGAATGGAAATAGAAGCAGTAGCAGCAGGTTGTAAATTCGGGACAGTTTGTAAATTAGTTAACAGGTTTGAGTTGAGGGATTGTTATATTCATTTTCAGCTTAGTCCAACAAGCAAGATGCAGCAACGAGTTTTGATTGAAGAGAAGCATTTAGATTAGATCATTAGTTTATTCTACCAAAGTTGTGCAGTGTGATTTTGCTTCATCCTTGATTATCACCTATTCTTTTATTCACAGCGGGCAGTTGCATCTACGAAACAAAAAAATAAACAAACAAAACTTGGCAGTTGTATTTCTCATTGCGCCAATATCAATGAATGAGCCTTTCTTGTTGTATTCCATATCTGTTTACTGTCTGCTATATGGTTATTGTTTTGTTATGCAAAGCACTAGCTTCTGTTAAAAAAAGAATTTATCAGTTCTGTTTTCTGTCACAGGGGTTTTTCAGATGCCATCCCATCCGTATAGGAATTTGAAATTGAAGAGAGGTTTGTGAAATCATCACCTTTCATCCTTGAGCTTTTTTTTTTTCTGTTGACATAATTGGTCCTTAAAATTACTCTTTGTACATCAATTTGGTTCTTGCTGTTAGCCTCTGTTAAATTGATGATTTTGCGCATATGTGGAGCTCACACATCAAATGATATAGAGCCACGTGACTTTAAATAAAAAAATATAATATATTTTAATTTTAAAGTTTTTATGGATATTAAGCTTTAAAATGTTGTCATGTGGCTCCATATCATTAGATGTGTGGGCTCCTTATGTGTCACGTCATTAATTTAACAAAAGTCGATGGTAGGGACATAAGTGATGTACAGAGAAAAACCTTAAGGACCAATGATGTCACAAAAAGAGTTTTAAGTTTAGGAATGAAATATGATAATTTTGCAGGACTATTTGTGATTAAAAAATACCTTGAATAAACTATAATAATTGAGGTCACATTATGGAATTATAGTTAGGACGTTCTAAAACCGAAACACTTTTTCCTCCATTTGTATCCCGTTTTCCAATGTTAATTGGATTGGACTGTAAAATTAAAGCGGAATTGCTAAATATTAATCGACTGCAACTGACAGGCTCCATTTTGAGCTAGTAGCACCAACATTTCAAACTACGAACATGAAGCTTACTGCAAAAAACAAAACAAAACACAAAAACATGAAGCTAAATTTGTTTATCATAAAAATTTTACATTTTAAACAAAATAGAAAAAAACTGTTCAAGTGCCGATAAATAAGCCTCTTAGTTTATCTAAATGCCAATTTAATCCTGCTTTGAGTCTTCAGTAAGTGTTGGTCGCCTCTGAGAAAGAAACCGCTTCGTACGCTCAAGGACACCAAAAAAAATTGATCCACCTATGCCTATCCACAGAACTCTTGGCCCAATGCCCTGAGGTAAATACAAAAATAAACAGCATAAGTCAATAACCAACTAATATGATCATATCATGACCATGCTTCTCAATACTTACCTTCAAAAGAGCAGGAGGTCCTTCTTCCCTCACAATAGTTTGAACACAATCAATGATTCCTTTGTACTGGTTTGCAGATCCCTTAGAACAAGCAAGCAAATAAACCACATAACTGTTAAACTACGGTGCATACGTACACATGGTACATAATATGGTATGAGTTTCTTTTTTTATAATTAAAGCCCCTCAAATGTATGCCTGACAAAATTTTCAGGCTCCGCAATGGGGAACACATTTGTACAAACATCAAGAGAAGAATAACAGGAAGCAGGATAGCGGATTGCTGTTACCTGAACCATTAGCCTGGTTTTAATCACATCAAGAGGAGTGGTTGCAGCTCCAGTTAGTGCGCCTACAAGAGTGTGACAATCAATGTATGAGATTTCATATGACCAACAGAGAGTATGACGAGTTTAATTTGTAAAAACCAAGGGAGAATGAGGTGCCATCTACAGGTGTCCCAAAATTAAACAGAATGAGGTTGTTTCTGTTCATGATAACAGAGAAAGAACAACATTCTTCCATGAATGAAGTCAAGGCTGCTCATCCCCAAAAGCCAAAAAAAAATAATAAACATAAAAGAATACGTAGTATGTCAAAATGAAAACTGAAAGTGAGGAGACAAATTAACCATATTTGGGATCATATGCAGCTGAATGGAAACTGAAGAGTCAAAAGCTGTATACCAGCAAAAGCTCCAATTATAGCATTCTCAGGATCGTTGAGCTCTCTTTTTGCCTGACAAAAAGAAAACAGATAAAAAACTGATAACAGATAACAAAACAAAGAAATTGAAAATACAGACATAAAATATTCATACACATATACAGACAGTGACACACAAATACATATTACACACACAGTGCACACATATGTCAAAGAACGACTGCCTCATAATCATGGATTATTGCTCATGGTAGTGCTAATACGTAGGATCCGGTTCAGAGAAGAAGAACGACCTAACAATTATCCTTCTCCCCATTGGTGCATTATGCCTAAAGAAAGAAAAAAAATCAGAGTTTGGGTCCTGTATATGGAAAGAAAAAGAAGCATTCTTTACCGCTATAAAAGGGAGGCAGTCGAGCCTTTGTGTGTGATAGAATCAGATTTTGGTCTTCTGAGTTTAAAGGCATTCCACTTTTCTCTATTTATGCATAATTGGAGAGCTGTAGTAGTTCAATGGGGGACAGATTTCTAGTTATAATATATTTATTGTTTGTTAATTGATAGTGTCAATATTCAAAATGGGGAACATGGTTACACAAATCCTCACTATTGAAATTTGAAACATCACCATCATCTTATGAAGTCAAGGCATTAAATGGAAAACGTTAGAAAGCATTCATCAACTGCAAGCATAATATGAGAGATGGTGAGAAGCTTACCGCCGCTTTGTAACCTAGCCGAAGCTGCTCGTATAGGCAAAATTGAATTGCATCAAATGGCAAATCTCTCAATAAGAACGATCCGTATCCCTACTATATCAAAAATGATGGTGAAAGTTAATAAATTGAAACTAACTTTAGAAGTGCAATAAAAATTGTCATCGAGGTTGCATTTCCTAATAAGAAATTGAAGACATTACAGAAAGAGAGAATACAAAGTACAAAAACGAGATGGACAAGAAGTCCATCTGAACTAAGCCACCTAAAGAACGCAAACATGGTCACACTAAAATGAATCCAGGTTGCATATAAATGTCGCATCTATCATACTAACAGAAACAGACAACAAAACAACAACAGAAACCCTCTCATAAAGGAAGCCATTTAATTCAACCCTTTAACTAAAGACCAAGTTAAGGAACTTGAAATCCATTTTCTAGAAAAATGGAGACTTGATTTGTCCCTGGGTGGGAATACACACCGCATAGAATCCTTTGAAACCCTCTTTAGAAGCAATAAGGCGGACAGCATCAGAGGCTGATGTAAACTGCCCAGTTTGCATCCTTTGCTTAACAACCTGAGAAATATTGAAGAGAAATATGGTCAACGAAAGCAAATATTAAACATGGAAGTGCACAAGTAAATTACTCTACCTCTGTCGGAACACGAACGAGTGAAGCAGCAATGCCTCCAAAAGCCCCTGCAGTCTACATAAAGTTTTAAAAAATAAAAATAAAAAGGGATTTCGATCAACCAACCAAATAGGTACAAAGGATTATTGGACCATATCATCACGTACAAGATATATACTAAATAAATATTTTGATAGCTGATTCCATAGAATATGTAGATCACAAGCACACCACGTAATGTAAAGTATACTAGACTATTGATAGAAGGCATGCATCAAAACAAAAGGAAAAGACAGTTCTCTTACAAAATGAGCTAAAGCACTTAGATTTTCAGGAAACATCTTCAACAATTTCTGCTTCGTAGGTTCATAGACTCCAACAAAAATTGCAGAAGCCCTGTACACAAGTAAATAATTATCAATCACAAATTGCATTGCTCAAACATATTCAAATAAATAACTTATAGGGTGATCCAGAATACATGATGAGCTTATATAACTACAGCCAAATAAAAGTAGAATCCCAGCAGCTGAAATTTTGGATTGGAGGGTAGTGCCAGAGAGGATGATCGCACATATCTTAAAATGCAAACATCCGCATATATAGAAGGAACTAATTTAGAAAAAGATCTCCATCAGTCTAATTTAGATTTCCCAATCCATAAAGTTTATTTGGGTCAAAACCCACAACATTAATACTAAATAGAATTAACTAAAATAAGTGCATGAAAAATGAAAGGAAAAGAAAAAAAAATATTGTGATATTGAAAGCATGCTGCAATAGCTTGTGTAAATTGGCATGGTAAGCCAAAATTTGGAACTCAACTTAATCCAGAAAAATATGCCAACAAACTATGATAGCCCCATATATTGACAATACCTAGACCAGGAGATATGTGTTCATGAAAGTCCCAAACAATCATAAACTAATAAAATTATATGAAACTTTAATTGCTCTCCACTACCCATGTTCATGGCATACAAATGGAGCCATTACAATAAACATGCATGATTCCAATTGATGTTAAATCACTTAACCCCATATTCAGAGGGTACTTACGGTAAGACACCAGCGAGATTTCCAGCTAACCCAGAATAAAGGCCCTTCAAGACTATTTTCCCTCCACCACGAGCAGCCTGTCCCAAAGTTCAACAGTATTCATAAATAACTTGATCGACAAAAGAAAGATGAAAAGTATACAAAAAAGCTAGTACAGGATGCACCCTTCATGGGCTTCTAGACAGACAACTTCTGCAACATGCAGATACTAAACAAATTCGAACAAGGATAAATGAATAAAACAACTGAGTGCCCAAGACCTAAAAACTGGATACCAGAATAAACTAACAAGAAATCTAGTAAATGATTTCCTGAGCTATTGTAGCTGTTTCTATCAAATAAAAAGATTAACCATAATCAACAGGCCAGAGAACCAGAGGTGCAAACACATCAAATTTTATACACATGAATAAACTAGAATGCATTTGCATAGTTAACCTGCCTGCAGTCTTGTCTTTATAGTATCAATGGGGTATAGAGCTGTTTCAACAACAACACCAGCTGTACCTCCTGCTATAACACCCTCTGCAAAATCCATCCATATTAGTTAAAGCAGGAATGCAGTATTTAATGATCATGGGCCGAACATAATCCAAGAAATAGATGGCTCTCGCCCCTGGCTCCATCTAAAAAGCTTGTAACAAAGCCTATAAGCTCTACTCCACATTTTTGTAAGTAAAATATACATGATAAAGCTAAAGGGAGTATTGCACATCCAATGATGAGAGAGAGAGAATAACCTACTTTCAAAACTTATCTTTACTCTACATTAAATCTTCAAAGATTAGCAGTCCCTCAATGCATTCATCAACTCAAAGAACTGGACTTAATTATGATGCTTAATGAACTGCATCCTAGAATTTAATAAACAAGTAACTTCCACATTAATCAATATCTTCAATTGTAACTATTAAACGTACCAAACAAAGTGCGTAAGAAATCAAATGGCTTATCTTCATGCAAGCTGACTGATGCAAAAGACTTCCGTGTTCCTATAGGAGCATACTGCGTTTTCTTGCTATATTCATCTGCAAAACCATATCCTTTATTTTATTTTTTATTTTTTTAATAAAAAGAAATAACATACAAATATAAAATTCCAAAGCAACATAAATAAAATTCTGCATCATCAAGACAAAGAGCCTAGGTAGATTATTGTCTAAACTTCTGGAGAACTTATACACAATTGAGAAAATTGATTTATGAAATGTGATGCTCAATCCATGTTGACTTGAAAAGAGGTTACAGAAACTGTTTTATAGGAGTTCCTAATTATAATTGCAGAGAAATTTTTAAAAGAAGGCTACTTCCTACTGAAAAAAATGGACTTTACAAATCCAACATTAGAGGGCTTTGAACGTTTCCGACTTACAAAATAAACCACTAAGTAATTTATTTCACACGTAGTGAGTAATAAAGCTTAAAAATTCAACAATGTCAAGAAGATATCAAACCCAGAAATGGGTAACATCAACCGTAAATACAAGTGCAAATTGGGGTCTTCGTAGAAACACCACAATTTATCTCAAGCTATGTATTGTTGAATAACGTGTTGCTTCACAAATACTGATGGTAAGAGTGATAAGATATATTTGTATATATTGTTCATATATAAGCAGAAATTGAGAAAATTGTTTACCTGATGAAGTTCCTGAACAGCTTTTTGAATCCACTGCTAGCGTCAGAGGACCCATTGACGTCCAATACCTTGTCCAAACCAACCAATCAATCACACAATTACTCAAATTGTGAACAATATTGCGCACTAAAATTAAAAATTCAAGAAAAACAGTTCATATATTCAAAAGAAACAAAGCTCTCTCTTTTTTTTTTTCTACCCAAATTATCATTTTATAAACATTGATGAAAGGAAGAAGAGATAGGGAGAGTTGAGTACGAATGAGCAGAGCCGTAGTTGTGTTCTTCTGGTTAGAAGTGGGTAAGGGAGGGAAAAAAAATAACAGCCGGTCTCTTATGCGGAGTGCCAATTTACAGAGTGGGAATACAGGCCGTTCGATGTAATTAAGGGCTGAGATTTAATTTTCTAAGCACAGCTGTATTTCTAGGGTGCTTCTAATACAAGCGATAACCTCTCTAATTTAATTTATGATAAGGAGATTCGACCTTGGATGTACTGGTACGGGCTTTCTACCCTAGTTAATTGACTTAATCCAAATTTGCTTTTCTCTTCAACAACATATTACTTTAAAGGGTATATTAGTGATTTGCCCCCTGAATTTATACCTAATTTTCAATTTACCCCATATCCTTTATTTTTAAGAAAATTAAGGATATAAACTCTTTTTTACTCGCCAATTTCCCCCCTATCGTCTAAATCATCAACATTTCATCCAATTTTCAGTTAAATTATTTTAAAATTTTATTTTTTTGAAAAATATATATATAGGAAAATTGAACTTATAAAAAAATAAAAATAAATCGCCACTCCCCTACCCCAGCAACCGTATCGCCAACCCCCTCCCCCAACTATATCTCCTTCAGCAACCCCATCAACCCTAAACCCTAAAACCCCAGCCAAAACCCATCCCCAATCGAGATCCATTCCAAGCCCCAGTCGAAACCCATCCCCAACCCTTGCCCCCACGATTTTGGGTTTAGCCGAAGGAGAAGAAGCAATGGAGAGATAGAGGCAAAGATGGAGATAGACACAGAGAAGAAGACGGAGACAGAGGGAAGAGAAAAGAAGAAGAAGGAAAAGAGAGAGAGAGAGAGAGAGAGAGAATACTTGGGATTAAATCAACAGCATCATCTTGAGGGAAGACAGTAGCGGACTGTTCAAGCTCTTCAAGATCCGTAAAACGCGTTTGGTTTCGGTTAGTGTCGTCTCCTCTGTTTTTGCACAGCACCGATTCACAGAAACAAAGGCGCTGGGTTATTATTTAGTGATAAACATAAATGTTAAGACTTTTTTTTCTGTGCATACAACCCATTTCTTATGAACTCTATTAACACCCAAAAAAACCATAACTTAAACAGAGACCCAGAAACCAAAAACATAACCAATTAGCAGAGGCACAGAGAGAGAGAGAGAACCTGAAATAGAAGGAAGAGTGGGAATACAATTCTGGGTTTTCTATTATGACTATTATTTCAGTTTTTCACTTCTTATTTATTTTTAATGTATAAAATGACTATTTTAGCCTTATATTTAACGGCAAATTGGATAAAATGTTGTGGATTTAGACAGGGGAAAATTGACCGAAAAAAAAAGTTTATATCCTTAATTTTCTATAAATTAAAAAAAAAAAAAGATAGAGGGTAAATAGGTACAAGTCTAATATACCCTACTTTAAAAGATCTTGAGTGTCATCATTTATTGCCAAATGGTTTTAATTGTATGCTCACAATTTAATTTGGTGTTACATAAATACATTTCAATACTGCAATTCTTAGATTTAAATAACATATATAGGTAGGAGGTAAGAATAAGGGATTTGGATATGAGAGAGACTATCGGCTGCAGTTTGGGATTAGTTCAATTAGGGCATTTTTTTTCTTTTTTAATTATGAGGAAATTGGGTTACTTTTGTTTTGAGAATGATGTGTCAACTCTAAATTCTTTGGATTAAATTTTAATGAAATGAAATGCATAGGGCAAAAGTCAACCAGATCCTAGTACAGAAAATCCAAATAGAGGATCCGGATTTATTCAAAAAGTTTTAAAAAAAATAAAAATACAGTCCTTAATTCTCAGCCCCACTTTCTCTTAGTGTTTTTGAAAAATGAATTTCATTAACACATCAAGAAAACAGTACAAGATGTGACAGCGTATATACAAGTGGTCTCGTTAAAACCTTTCAGAAGAAAACTCAAAGGGATAAAACCTCGAAAGGAAGAAAGAATACCACACACACCACAGACTATAGAAGAGTCAAACATTACTAGAACTATCAGACCAAAACGTGCAATGCGATCTGCAACACCGTTACAACTTTCTCCTAGTTGTTTTCTTCCTTTTCAGTTGCAACTTTCTCCTACTTTGACTCCACCTAATATCACACCAAATCTGTGCACACTAATTCAGTGCACACACATCCTTCATGTATTGGCAGTTATCGAAGGCAGCTATTTGTTTTTTTATAATTGGAATATACCTTGATTTTGAATTATTTTTTCTGGGTTTACATTACGTGGGTTTTGGTTTTTCCAAGGTGTTTAGGGTGTAGGTTATGCTCGATTAACTTTTTTTTAATATTTATTATGGTTATTATGTTATTAGATTAAATTTAATGTTTTTATGCTATGAGAGAGCATTAGCCATTCGATTGGCGGAGTTTCCATGCGTGAGAGAGAGAGTCGTTTTGATCTTTGTGAATTTTTATGCATGGTAGCATCTTGCCCACCGTTAAGAAACGTATAAAAGAGAGGTGGCGACGATTGCAACCATGGTCAGGGTACTATCAAGCATTAAAAGCTTTACTTTCCATTGGTGTTCATCCATTCGCAAAAATCAAAATGCCTTCCTGACTCGCCATCCGATGACTAATGTTCTTGCATCTCAGCACTATCCTTGGCTTTGAGGTTTTGTCTTATAATTTCAAAGATATTGTATTAGGATTCTAGGACAGTGTGTGGCACATTTGGTTTGTTTGAATAGATATGAGTTAATTGTGAATCTAGTTATTATTGGGTATAAATTTGATAGTAGAAGTGATGTCCTTGATATAGAGGTGTGAAATGGATTGGGCCAATCCGGCACAACACGAGCACAGTCTGCTTAAATAAGGTCCGGTATGGCACGGTACGGCTCATATCTTTGGGTCGTGCCGGCACAAGATAATTAGGCCTAATGGGTTGGGCCAAGTTAGCTGTGGCCCGTCGAGGGTGTGTCGGCCCAAAACCCAACAAGGCAACCCATTTAAAGCTCATTTATTAAATTATATTTATTTTAGAGAAAAATAATACATAATATTATTACATTTATATCTTAAATTCAAGTCTTTCTTTTCTCTAATAATATGTTTTAAAATTTAATGTTTTTTTATATATAAAATATTGATTTTGTTTTTCAAGTTTCAATTTTTTAAATCCAAACAATAATGTAGTCATTTTCTATTTCAATGTACTTTAAAGAAAGTTATTGCCCACTTTTTTCAAAAAATAATAAATCTTGTTAGTATGTACATTATTGTAAAAAATATTTCAATGAAGTTGTAAAAAAATTATGAATAAAAAAATGCAATACATAAGTCAAATTTGGCATGGATCCATCTCGGCCCGTTTAATGGCCCGACACGAGCATGGTCCGAGTTCATATGGGCTTGGACCATAAACTAGGGCTGGAATTGATGATTTTCATAAATGAACAAGCTTGGTACGACCCATTTATTAAATGAACTGACTCTAAACACGTTAGGCCAACCCGATTTGACACATATAATTACATATATTATTATGTATAATGTATTCTTAAATAGAAAGGAGGGCCAGAAAAAAAAAAAAGATTAAAAAAGTAGATTAAAAAAAGAAAACAGAAATTATATGAGATGCCAAAGACATATTTTTATTTTTCGGAAAATACTGGTAGTTAATTTAAACCAAATGCTCCTAACAAATAAGCACCACTTGCTTTGCGTGTGCGATAGACATTTTTAATTGTTTTTTTTTTTTTTACAATTGTATGTCCAAAGAGACTCTAAAATAATTGGAAAAAGAAAGAGAAAATTTTATAAGATGCGAGTAGCGTGCGTAATTAAATAAAGTTTCGCTCGTATTTTTTTAACGAAAAATGGCTTTAGATTTTCATTGCTGAGATACAATATTGACCGATTCTACTAAATTATTTTCCCGATTTTAGTATAAAAATCAAAGATAAAAAGGTTTTGAATTGTTAAAACATATTAATATATTAACTTTTGGTTAACAAAAAAGTTTGTGTTGAAAGTTATGTTTATTTCTTTTCCAAATTCCAACAATAAAAATTATAATAGCCACTCACACGCGCACTATCTGGTACAACATTTGTCACAACAGTTAATCCTAGAAGGCACAAAACTAGGGGTGGTTGCGTTGTGCTGCAAATTGCAATCCACCCCAATGGAAGTCTCCGCCGCTGCATTGAAACAGTTGTGAGAAATAATCAGTTAATTAGGAGAAGTTACATAAACCAGAACATATATATAAATGAGAAGATTTTTTTTTTTCCCTATCTTTGCAAATCTCCAACAAAACCAACTAAATTTTAGACCCTAGTTTTAAGGCGCCACTCATTTCATGTAGTGCTATGAACTCTAGAGAGAAATGTATGAAACTAAAATTAGAAAAAGAAAAAAAAAATTGAGAAAATTTGACACCATGCATGAAACTAAAATTGGATAGCTTATTGCAAAAGCGGTTTGCATTCCTCATGTGTACCAACTAAAATTAGAAGAATTAGTTACTCACTCTTTCCCAATGCCATTTACAAATGAGAGGTACCGCCAAAATGGCTTTTGCAAACCCATTTACGTACCTAACTCTATTGCGGCCATCCCTTTTTTAAACTCTTTCTTCAAACCCAAGAAACCTCCACATTCCCTCATTCATAACCCTGAGCGCCTCCGGCTAAATTCCTATCACACTAGCAACCATTGTTTTGGCTCTCTTCTCAACAGCCCGCCATATCTGAACCGGCTCAGAAAATGGCTCGAGCCGTGTTTCTTGTATGCCTCCTCTCCATAGTAATGTTGGTGCCGACGAGCCTTGCACAAGGTTTAGGTGTCAACTGGGGTTCCATGGGGTCTCACTCTTTGCCTCCGAAAAATGTTGTGCAGATGCTTAAGGACAATGGGATCAAGAAAGTGAAGCTTTTCGATGCTGAGCCTGATACCATGGAGGCCTTGGCCGGGTCGGGCATTCAGGTCATGGTTGGAATCCCCAATGAGAAGTTGGAAAAACTTGCTGATAGCTACAAAGAGGCTCAAGAATGGGTGAAACAAAATGTAACCAAATATCTTCATGATGGGGGCGTCATCATCAGGTTTGCATTTTTGCTTATGGGGTTTTAATAACATTTTGATAGAACCAAAAAGAAAGTTGATTTTGTTATTTTTTTTCTATAGAATTTACGGGTTGAACTTTGTTTCTTTGCGAAACCACCCAACAAGAGAATGGTGACTAGAGAGATCATATGCTAACTCAAAAATATTTACACTTTTACCATTATGCTAGAGCCACCAAATAATCTGTCATTAAATTAATGCATCAACACCTAGAGATGAAGCAGATATGGGTTTAGCTAAATTGGCTAGAGCGGCTCCTTATTCTGCACCTAAGTTCGAATCCCCCTATCCGTAGTTCAGATTAGTTTAAAGTAGAATATCGCTTGTATCAAAAAATCCTAAGGCTGAAAGGTATATGTTTAAGAGAATATGTAATTATAATTCAAGGAAATTAATTACTTGATATGCTTATAGTTGTTGTATTGTGTTGTAACTTAACTTTACAGGTATGTGGCTGTTGGGAACGAGCCGTACTTAACAAGTTACAATGGTACTTATGTGAAGACTACTTACCCGGCACTGAAAAACATTCAAAAGGCCCTTAATGAAGCTGGCTCTGGAGGCAAAGTCAAAGCCACAGTGCCCTTCAATGCTGATGTCTACGAATCTTCTTCAAACAAACCATCAGACGGGCGTTTCCGAAACGACATCAAGAACAACATTGTGGAGATTCTCCGTTTACTTAACGACAATAAGACCCCATTTGTTGTCAACATCTACCCCTTCCTCAGTCTCTACCAGAGCTCTGATTTCCCTGAAGAATTCGCTTTCTTTGAAGGCGGTAGCGAGCCAGTTAAGGACAACAACATCGAATACAAAAATGTCTTTGATGCAAATTGTGACACGCTGATTTCTGCACTCAAAAAGGTTGGATTTGGCAACTTGGATATCATAATTGGGGAAGTAGGATGGCCTACTGATGGTGACAAAAATGCCAATGAGCAACTGGCAAAGAAGTTCTACGATGGCCTCCTCAAGAAACTGGCAACCGAAGATGGTACCCCTCTAAGGAAAAAGAAATTGGAAGTGTACCTCTTCGGTCTCTTCGATGAGAACCAGAAAAGCATTGCTCCGGGTGACTTTGAACGTCACTGGGGCATCTTTCGCTACGATGGACAGCCTAAGTTCCCTATGGACCTCAGCGGAAAAGGGCAAGGGAACAATATGCTTAAAGGAGTGCAAGGAGTGCAGTACTTGGACCAGCAGTGGTGCGTGCTGAAGAGCGACGTTAGAAACTTGAGCAACACGCACGCGGAAGTCAGCTACGCTTGCTCGATGTCGGATTGCACAAGCTTGGGGGTTGGAAGGTCGTGCTACTTGGATCAACATGGGAATGTCTCTTATGCTTTCAACGCATTCTTCCAAAATAAAGACCAAGATGTTAGGGCATGCGATTTCAATGGGATGGCTACCATTGTCAAACAAAATGCCTCAAGGGGAGATTGCCTGTTCCCGATCCAAATTTTAAATGCCGGAGTGAGGCCCGAATTGAGCATCTTTGCAGGATTATTCTTGATCCTGATGAGCTTCTTCACGTTAATGTAAGAGAATTAGTACAACTACATACACTTATATGTAATTTATATACTTATAATACTAGCCCCTTTGAGTGTGTGCCAATTGAGTTTTTTTTTTTTTTTTTTTTAAATTATAAAAAAAATTAAGAAAACATGGTAGTTGTGTTGTGTTGCATAAAAATAGGACCTATTATCTTATTTTGTTTTTAATTTTAATTTTTTTAAGTATGAAAAGTTATAAATTTACCATATTATGCTCATTTAATTAATAATTTAAATATTTTTTTTTTCTTTTTTTTAGTACGAGCGATAGTCTAAACTTAGGGGAGGGGGATTTCTCACACACACACACTACTATGATCCCATGTGATTCGAACTTGAGATCTCTAATTTGCAAATTAAGGCCGTTTTCCATTGGACTAGCTAGACCCCATTGACTAATAATTTCAATTCTTAATGTTCAAGTACAAGAACATTCTTAATTTCCCTAGTTTTTTTCATAGAGCATTTTTGTAATTTATTAATTTATGCAAAAGATTAATGCACGTCCCTTATCAACTCACTTGATCCTTAATTATAATTTTGATTAATTAATAAGTTTAAAATAATGGTCTGTTTTATTTTACATACAAGAATTTCTCCCATCTTTCTTCTTCGCAACTCTCGTGACTTACAGACGAACCACCTAAA
Organism: Prunus kanzakura; assembly: GCA_020521455.1. Classification (NCBI taxonomy): domain Eukaryota; kingdom Viridiplantae; phylum Streptophyta; class Magnoliopsida; order Rosales; family Rosaceae; genus Prunus; species Prunus kanzakura. Next base: position 282,039 of record BPUM01000811.1, read on the forward strand.
TTTTAGACCCTAGTTTTAAGGGTCACTAACAACAACTAATTTCCAAGAGCTTTGACTACTAGAAATGTGTACGACCCAGAAATGAATTAGAAAAAGATAAGAATGTGAGAAAAAAAAGTTGACCCCTTGTATGCGTATATCAACTAAAATTGCGTACGTACGTTCAACGCTTCCTTTGGTATGTAGAAATAAGAGGCCTTCTCCCCAACCCATCTTCTTAGTTGATTCCATTGCAGAAAAGAAAAGACCAAGAAAATACCATTGTCAAACTCTTCATTTCTTCAAATCCAAGCAACCTCCCAATTCTCTGATTCATAAGCCTTGCTTAACTAAATATATAGCACGTCCAACAACTGTTGTTTAAGGTGTCTTCTAAGCAACTCATCGCCATATCCGTCGATCCATCGAGACATGTTTCTGGCATGGGTCCTTTTCATAATGTTGGCGGTGTCAACGGACCTTGTACGAGGCCTAGGTGTCAACTGGGGGCAAATGTCGTCACACCCTTTGCCTCCCACGAACGTTGTTAAGATGCTCAAGGTCAATGGCATCAAGAAGGTGAAGCTTTTCGACGCCGATCCTACGACCATGAAAGCCTTGGCCGGGACTGGTTTGGATGTCATGGTTGGAATTCCCAATGAAAAATTGGACAAACTTTCTCATGATTACGAGCTTGCCCAAAAATGGGTGAAAGAAAATGTCACTGAATATCTTCATGAAGGGGGCGTTAGTATCAGGTTTGCAATATTTTTTTTTTCTAGTGAATATTTTCTGTTTAAAGACATGTAGTTCAAAATTAAAAATTATGGTTTTGTTATGGTAATGTTTTTTTTTTTTGTTATGGTAAGGTGGTAAACAAAAATATACATATTACATAAAAGTTTTCTTGCCAAACTATATATATATATATATATATATGCCAAGACTGAAATTGGACCACTTGATCATGTTGATTTTTACCAGATTGATTGGTCCATATTCACAGTTCAACAACATAAGCATTATATTATGACGCGCAATATATAAGTTCCGATTCATGTTACCACGCATTATCATATAGAATTCAAAAGAACTTTGTGTTTTTAGAAAGCCTAATTTCAAGACTCAAAGCGAGATATTGGTGTCTTACATAAAAACAAATTGCGAAAGAATTAGCGGGACTTGATAATTTTGATTAAAGACAGAAATTTCAAAATGAAAGAAAAAACGAAAAGGTAGCTAGCATGCTATTCTGCATCTCTTTAATTTTTCAAATGAAACTGACTTTATCTTTTCTTGTTTAATTTATGGGTGTGTGTTTTGAACTTGTACAGCTATGTGGCTGTTGGGAACGAGCCATTCTTATCAAGTTACAATGGCAGTTATGTTAAGACTCTTTTCCCATCAGTGAAAAACATTCAAAGGGCCCTAGATGAGGCTGGCGTCGGACAAAAAATCAAATGCACAGTGCCCTTCAATGCCGATGTTTATGAATCCCCTTCGAACAAACCGTCAGACGGGCGTTTCCGAAAAGACATTATGAAACAAATGATGGAGTTACTACACTTCCTTCGTGCCAAGAAGGCCCCATTTGTTGTGAACATCTACCCCTTCCTTAGTCTCTACCAAAACTCTGGTTTTCCCCAAGAATTCGCTTTCTTCGACAACGGTAGCCCGATTAGAGATAAGGGTGCTGAATACAGCAATGTGTTTGATGCAAATTATGACACACTTCTTTGGGCACTTAAAAAGGTAGGTGTTGCTAACTTGGACATTGTAATTGGAGAAGTAGGATGGCCTACCGATGGCAACGGTTATTGTAATAACAGATTGGCTAAGAAGTTTTATGATGGCCTCCTAAAGAAACTAGCAAGCGAAGAGGGAACCCCTCTGAGGAAAGGCTATTACTTGGAAGTGTACCTATTTGGGCTTTTCGACGAGGATCAGAAAAGTATTGCTCCAGGGGACTTTGAGCGGCACTGGGGCATTTTTCGATACGATGGCAAGCCTAAGTTCCCCATGGACCTTGCCGGCCAAAAGTCGGGACACCAGATGCTAAAAGGTGTTGAGGGAGTGAAGTACTTGGAAAGGCAATGGTGTGTGTTGAATAGTGATGTGAGGAACTTGAGCACAGCTCTAGTGGAACTCAACTATGCTTGCTCAATGGCGGATTGCACAAGCTTGGGGAAGCAGAGGTCTTGTGACTTGGAACTGCATGATAGAATCTCTTATGCCTTCAATGAGTACTACCAAAATAAAGACCAAGATATAAGGTCATGTAATTTTAATGGGATGGGGACTAAGGTGACACAAGATCCCTCAACAGGAGATTGCATATTCCGGGTGCAGGTTGCTTTAAGTGCCGGAGAGAGGCGGCACGGCTTGAGTTATGCCTTGAGTGTCTTTGCACCGCTATTTTTCATCATGAGCTTCTTCACACTGTTGTAAGACAGTGTGTATAGCTTATGGAATTCATTCTCGTGGGGCTTTTTTTCTTCTTTATTTTGAGGACCTATATGTACTTTTAATAATTTATGTTAGTCTCTCATTAATTTTACCTTTAGATCATGTTGTTTTTACCTATCGTATTTTGCGAGGAGATTGTCAAACTTTCCAGGTTAACGAGCCGAGGGCCCACTCCAACAACACCGATACTGTCCCCACTTTACCACCTGCACAATCCTCAGGTGTGGGGTTTTATCACAAAAGGCCTCGGTGTTAGTTAGAGAGGGGTATTTCTATTTAAACTACTTTCTCTTTGGCCCTCTGGCCGATATGGGACAACAATGAGTTCCAACACTCCCCCGCACGTGAGACCCCATTTTTATGGGTCACATGTGGAGATCCACATCGGCAACCACATGGAGCCATGTAGGGACTCACCCATCGCGCGGGGCCAAACGGGGACCCACCCATCACGTGGCAATACGGGCCCGCAACCTGGCTCTGATACCATGTCAAACAAAGTAGGGCAAATATTCAGTTATACTAAGATACGCTCATATTATTCTTCTTCTCCAATATGGAGGTATTTATACAAGTACAAAGATGTGTTAACCCTAAATAAAATAGGAAATATATCTAAATTACAATAGGAAGGAAATCTCTATTACAATAAGACTAAATAATAATTGGTAAGTAACCCAAATTCTAATGAAATAAGGAACTAAAATCCTAACTAAGTAAGGACTCGCCAACACTCTCCCTCAAGTTGGGCAAAGATATTTCGCACGCCCAACTTGACAAGCGAGTCACAGAACACCATACTTGAGAAGCACCAATTGTAGAGAAGGTCTTTTCGTCAACCACAAGTGAAACAAGTGACAACCTAAAGCAAAGTTTGCAGAGGAAACACAAGAGCAAACCCTAAAAAATAGGGCACATAGCAAAACACAAGCCCTGTGAGCACAGCAACAGATAAGGCAGAACACAGAAGCCCTGTGAGCACGACAATAGATAAGGCATAACACAGAAGCCCTGTGAGCACGGCAGCAGATAAGGCAGAAACCAAACCCTAAAAATAGGGTAAGGCAAGGTAAGGCAAATAAAGGCCAAGCAAAGGCAAGGTGGCAAGGCATGGCATAGAACCCTAAAAATAGGGTAAGGCACGACAAAGGTAAAGCCTTACCCTAAAAATAGGGTAAGGTAAGGCATGGCAAGGCAAAGCCAAACCCTAACAAATAGGGTAAGGCAAGGCAAAGAAAGGAAAAGACAAAGGCAAGGTCAACGGGCATGACCACGGCGGAAACACACTAGCAAAGGCATGAGCAACAATACTGGCACCAACAAGAACAACAAGGCAGAGACATAACAGGCATCATCAACAGCAATACAAGGCATTGGCATCAGCAACAGCAGAGACAACTTCTCTTCACTCTCCCTCTCCTCCTGAAGAGAAGGGGTCGATGGAGCCATATGATCAATGGTACTTGAGAAACATGCACTGACTAACACTGAGATGTAGCATAATCAGCCATGGCAGATTGGTGGTTAAATTGCAGCGGAATAGATGAGCAGCGGTGACAATAGCAAGGTAGGCAGCGATGACGGTAGCAAGGTAGACGGCGGCGGCAGCGGCAGACTAGGATTATAAGCTAGATGTATAGTGCAACGGAAATAGGTAGTGTCTAGGGTTAGGGTAGAGACAGATCAAAACACAGTAACATTATCGGAAATGACCATAGCACATCATCGGCAATAACCATAACAACGGAAACATCAACGGCAACAATAGCGGCAACGGTAACATCAACGACAGTAGTAGAGGTAACAACAACAACAACAGTTCTTCCATATCAACTTTAGCTAATTCACGCAGACAACTTCTCTTCACTCCTCCTCTCCCCCTGAAGAGAAGAGGTTGTCGGAGTCAAGAAATAAGCAACATCTTCATGGGAATATGTCAAGCTAATGGGGATACGTCAATAAACATATCTTTTTCACTCCCCCTCCCCCCCTTGAAGAGGAGGGGAGGAGAGCACTTAAATTGCAAGGAGAATGCAAACACAAGTCACAAGAAAACCTAGGCTCTTAAATTAGGATATTTACCATTTTAAAGTTGGGAGATTCACTATTATACCAAATATAGGAGCTCAAATTATATAAAAAAAAATAAAAAAAAACATATATGAAATGGACTTTAGAAACACACCCAAAACTCATTTACAACATAACAAAAAGGCTTTTAACTTCTTTTAAATTACAAAACTGCCATTGATTTCTTGAAACAAACTCAACCCCAAAACCTCATGGATATATGACTAAATATCTCTTTAAAGTTTTCCTTTTAACCGTTTGCACAACCTCATGGATATTTTTTTTTTCTGGTCATTCACTAGGGATGGGAGGGAGAATTATATTGAGTTCCTCAAGGTTATCTTCTACATCAAACCCGGATGTACTTGTGGGGACGGAGAGAGTTTGGCCCACTTTCCCATTGTGGTGCCACCGCATGTGCCATGGATAAATTATTTGACAATTATGATTCTAACTAATTTGTAAAAGTCTTATATCATGGCAATAATTTTTTTTTTCTTTATAATGCATATATTGCATAAAAGAGAGTTCTCGTTGCGCAATTCTGCCACTAAAGGGAACTGTTGCTTAAGAGATTTAAAACTACGTAAAGTATTCTATTATCTATCATGCATATTGGGTTAGGATGGATGGTTCAAGCTACACGGTTTGGAGTGCTGGTTTGGGGTGAGGGGGTTTTTTATATTTTTAAATAATATTCTAAACTATAAAGGGGATAGGGATGAGGGTTTCTCACGCACACACTACCAAGATATCATGGAAGACGTTTATTGAAAAGAAATAATCAACTAAAAAAAAAACAAAAAAACCCAAATGTTGCTCAAAGCTCTTCTCTATTTTTATTGCCCTCTCTCTTTATTAGGAATCATGTAACATATCACCAAGTTTTTTTTTTCTTGGTTCATTTCAAAAATCTTGAGCATCATCCAATTTGACCATTCATCAATTATATCATCAAGTTATTTGTTGTTTGCAAATATCGTGAGCGCCACACCCTAATCATCCACAAACTCACTAAGAGTTTATGAGCTTACTCGCCTCTCAACTTCCCTCTCAATCCCATCTTTACTATCATTCTCGCTTCCATTCTCTTCTTTTTTCTTTGTATTCTAGCGTACAAAAAAAGAAAACTAAAACTAAAATTCAAATGGTTTATCAAACGGGCCTTTAATTAAGCAATTCCATAGGTCTTTAAAGATACCGTCAAAGGGGTCTAGTCCAGTAGAAAATTAACTAACATAATAGTGGTCTCAGGTTCAAATCCCCATGGCACCTTGGTATTGTGTGTGTGTGTGTGTGTGTGTGTGTGTGTGTGTGTGTGTGTGTGATAAAAGGGAACCTTCATCAATGAAATATACCATTCATTCTTAATCTCTTTATGTGAAATCTCATTCCTCTTATAGTTTAGATTATCGCTTGAATTCAAAAAATACTAAAGATACCATTAGTGGTGCAAGAATCAAAACAGAGTATGTCTTTGAAAGGTAAGAAAAATGAAAAACAAGTAATCAGAGCAATCAAGTGGATCCAATATATCTTAGAGACCATTGTGCTGGAATTAGAGTGAACCAATGAGCTTAAGAACCAGAGAAGTGCAGTTTTCGTCACCTCAAACTGATTTCAAGCGATAATATTGGGTTTCGTTGCCCCAATTATAGTCGGCCAAAAATAGTTTTTCTTGTAGTGCTGGTACAGGTCAACCTCTTATATTTATTTTGTATGCAGGAGGAAGACGTCGCACTAATGCACGAGAAGGAAAAACCTGTTGGAAAATTCTTGGAGAAGAGATTGTAAAACATTGCAATATAATTGAGCCAAGCACCTTGTTTATGTGCATTTGTATACTATCTGATGTTAGGTTGTGAATGATGAACGAAAATTATAAACTGATTTGTGAGGCTATGGTTCCCTTGGAATTAGGCATGAAAATTTAAATTCTTATATATATGCCAGTCTTGCCAGATGCGGTAATAGGAAATCTCCAATAAATAAAAACACATGCTTAGCAACACAAACAAAAAATTTCGGTCCTTACATTAAAAATTGAATTTTATATCCATCATTTATAACTATTAGCTTTATAGCGTTGTCAAAAGAAATTAGAAGTGGCTGCTCTAACGGCTTTACTATATATTAATAAACCAGCATGTATATAGCAAGAAGCACCAGTGGTCTAGTGGTAGAATAGTACCCTGCCACGGTACAGACCCGGGTTCGATTCCCGGCTGGTGCATGGATGTTTATTTTCCCTTTTTTAAAGTAATGCTAACACCTGCACGTGGCTGAATTAAGATATTTTGGTTCATACCGGTTAAAAATTTGTACATTCTTTTAACTTTAAATTGATTATTTAAGTAAAATTTGAATATATATTAAAATTTGATGCAAGGGTTTTGTAACTCAAGTCGTTAAGCTCATTTACTTATATTTTAAGTTCTAGGTTCGACTCACCCTTCCGTTTGGATGAAGGAATTGCAAATTACATAGAATTCTAAAATGACGGAATTTAGTCTCTTTATTTTTAAGGGTGGTTTAAAAATGGAATAATTTTTATACAAAATTGTATATATTTTAAATGAAAAGACTAAAATACCCTTAATCATGGATGAAAAATTGGATGATTTTAAAATCAGGTGACAAATTATAGATTTTGAAAAGTTCAAGTGAAATTTCTCTTAAATTTTTTTTTCAGGTGACAAATTGAAACTAACATATAAGTTCAGGTGACCTTTCTACAAATATCCCATAGTATAAATCATTGTTAAAATGAATATATATCTATATATATCTATCTATATATATAAAGCAAAAGGGAGAGAATGGTGAAACATTCAAAATACCAGAAAATGCCCTTGGTTAATGCAAATATTAAGAATTGAAATTATTAATTAAATGAGGATAATATAGTAAATTCACACTTTTTCATATTTAAAAAAATTAAAATTAAAAGAAAAATCAGATAATGAATCCTATTTTTATGGAATACAACTACCCATTATCTTTTTTAATTCTAAAATAAATTTAAATTTTTTTTCAAAAAGCCTCTAGCAGGCGCGGAAGCGCATGCAGAGAGGCTAGTATATATAAAGCAAAAGGCAGAGAATGGTGAAACATTCAAAATACCAGAAAATGCCCTTGGTTAATGCAAACATTAAGAATTTAAATTATTAATTAAATAAGGATAATATGGTAAATTCACACTTTTCATATTTAAAAAAATTGAAATTAAAAGAAAAATTAGATAATGGCCTATTTTTATGAAACACAACTACTCATTATCTTTTTTAATTCTAAAATAAATGTTAATTTTTTTAAAAAAAAGCCTCTCGCAAGCGCGGCAGCGCCTGCGGAGAGGCTAGTATATATAAATTAAAATTTGATGCAAGGATTTTGTAACTCAAGTCGTTAAGCTCATTTACTTATATTTTAAGTTCTAGGTTCGACTCACCCTTCCATTTGGATGAAGGAATTGCAAATTACATAGAATTCTAAAATAATGGAATTTAGATTTCCATCATTTCAATTTTTGGCAATTGAATTCAATGTTTGAATTTATGTATATCGAATTTTGTAAATGACATAAATTGAAATTTTCAATGTTTGGATAGCTCATGTAAATTGTAAATGACAGAAATTAAATATTTCGAAAGAACAAAAAAACTGATAACCGACATAGGGGGTATTCTTCGAAGTATAAAATAATATATCGTTTGATGAACTAAATAACTCAACTTAAACAAACAAAGCATATTAGCAAACCAAATCACTTCCCACGTGCAATAAACATCAACAACATACTTTTTTATTTTATTTTATCAATTGGGAGTGCCTTCAGCATATGAAATTGTTTGTCATTTTCTATCTGCCAAACACATGCTTTGAGTTGTTCATTTTCACTAAGACCTGGTAGTGCTTATACTTCAGCATGTACCTCTGCTTGATCAAGGTTCTTAGTATCAACACGGATAAACTCTTCAAATGATAAAGCCATTCTAGCAATCGAATCAGCAATAACATTTTTGACAACACCTCTTTTCTTTGTAGGAAGAATATCATAAGAATTTGATGCGCGATTTCTTCTCTTTTGACCATTTGTTGAGGTTGGTGAAATATCATCAATAACATGAATATCTTTTAAATCTTGTATATCACCATCCAAATCAACATGATCAACTTCATTAGTAGGAGTCATAACCTTAGTTGCATCTGCACCCGTTTCAGCGTCCTCTCCAGTGGCTTTATCTTTGCCACACAAATCTACTATATCATCCCAATTTTCTATAACTTTAAATCGAAAACCTCTAGCATCGTCATGAGACTACCAAACAAATAATCAAAGTCAAATAAGAATGAGAGAAGACCAAAGCTTTTCAATTTAAAGTCTTTCGTTTGATCAACAAAGCTTTTCGTTTGGTGGAAATTAAACTTGGGAATTTGATGCCTCAATTTCCACGATTTTTCCGCGCATCATTTAATAAATTCTATGCTTAAGTTGCCAAAAAAGGGAATTGTCAATTTCTCTTCTTAAATTCCCGACTTTTAGCTAAATTTCGAGTTATTTTCCCTAATCTAAACGAAGAATGAAAATGTAATTCTACCTTTAATACAGACAATATTCTACTTTTATTTAATCTAAATTAAGAGAAAGCAGATTTGAATTCGGGTGCAGAGTGAGCAACACATCCACTTTAACCAATTTAACTAAGCTAAATACTGAGTGTATTTTTAAATGATTGTTTGGACGTCGTTTTACCAAGTCATGGCCTTTATCAAACTATGGTGAACAAATAAACAGAGCAAAAAGAAAGATTACATAAATAAATGAAAGAATTTCTTGAATAATCCAAACATAAATATATTGTAGAGTCAAACAGACAGACACAGAGTCAGTGAGCAGCGAGCAGGCACGTCATGGCTCTGGAAGCTCCACCACCACCATCTATCCAATCCAAAACCAAATTTCAATTGAACCGCCGGTTCGCCGCCTCAGCGGCTGGTTTTCTCCGGCCGGAAGGCCAACAGAGAGCAGCTCATTTTCCATCTTCCCCATTTTCAGTTCAGAAAACTAGCTACCGTACGCCGAGCCCCATATTGGCGGCTGCTGTTAAGGAACGGAAGGCGGGTGCGGTGACGGAGTCAGAGTCAAAGCCGGTGAGAATAGTAGCCCTCGTCGGCCAAGGTACCCTCAGCCCTCTTAAAGGCACACCTTGGGAAGAGGTCATGCTCCACACTGTAAGTAAAACCCAAATTTTTAGTTGCTTCACTTTGTTGTTGGTTTTCTCCTTCTTGTCATTTTTGTTTTTGGTATAATTTTTGAACAAATTGCTTGAATCACAACTTAATCTCAGTTTTTCTCCCTATTTAAGCAAACATGACATAATCGTAGAGTTACAAGATTTGCAGGCATAGAAGTTTGAAAATATTTGGGAGGAGATATTATTATAAAAATGGTGCTAGTAAAATGCTTTTGGATTTTTTGTGTAGTTAATGGTTTGCCATTGAGTCTAAGCCTCCTACTCAGATAAAATGATGGGGGGGGGGGGGGGGGGGGGTGTGTTGGGTTCGTCTGAGGAGGTGATGTGCACAGTGATCTTTACTAGCTGAAACAAACCCATGTGATATAAAACACTGAAAATGTGCTTTCATAATTCTCACTTTCGTGATCACGCACTCTATATTCTTAGTACCCCTTTCGTTTTAGCAGCTTTTGCCTTTAGATTGTGGTTTTTGGCCGTTTCTAACTGAATGAACTCCAATTTTCCTATTAGTCAGTTTATCTTGTGCTACCTCTCTGGCTATCTGAAAAGCACTGTTCTTTGGTACTTTCCTTGATACACTCTTCTATAAACAGGCAAAAAGACTGAAATGGGTGGACGAGGGATATGAAATGCTTGTTTTTACTGATGATATCTGCCAATTTGGTAATGAAAATGCTGTAAATTTCATGAGGGAATTACAACGGGCTGATATTCTGGTGATTGTTTCTGTTACAAATCAAGAATCAGTTAATTGGATTCAAACTAAAAGTGAGAAGGTTGGAAACATAATCAGCTTTGACTCATCTCCCAATTTGTCAAACAAATTAGGAGGATCTTATATTCACAATGAAACCAAGGGAAATATATTTGGCAAAATCTTTGATACATCTCAATCAAAGGACAGTGAATCAGTGGAAGTGGTCCAGACCGTTTCACAGGCGTGGGACAGGCATAATACGGATGATATAAGGTTTTGTTTATTAGTGGTAATCAATGCTTATATAAGGCCTGTCCCGATCCTGAAGAATCTAAGATCAAAAGGTCTTTCTACCCTTAGCTGCATGGTGAAGAACTGCGGGCCTCAGATACTAAACTGCCTCTTGGATCCCAATTGTCGGAAAGCTCTTCAATGCTTGAATCAATGCAGTCCAGTAGATCAAGTGTGTAACTATCGGTGCATTGCTTCATATGAAAGTCCAAATCTTGAAGCCTTTTCTCTGTGTGTGTTGCAGAAGAACAATTGTCTTGGGTTGGATGCAAAGATCCCTGACAAACCTTATGTGGCACCCATGGTTGAGTTTCAAGGAAAGGACCTGTGCCACGAAACTGCTGAAGATCTTTTTGTTGGTTGGTTGGGGAGTTTGAAATGGAGTTGGCGTGTTGTGGCAGGGCAGAACCCAGCTTATGATCAATTTCCTTGCCAGTACCAGCTCTTTTACAGGGGGAAGGCGAGAGGATCATTTTGGTATGAGCCAGTTTTTCAGGTGAGAACATTGGAGGGGAAGATGGTCTGGAGGAGGCGAAAGTATCGAGTCAAGAGAAGTAAAATCCCAGGGACATTCAACTTCAGTGTCTTAGACAATGGGGTTGTTTCAAATGAGTTTTGGACAGTTGTGGATGTCCCTGATGATCTTAGTTGGGGTTTGTTTTATTATAGCGGTGCTGCTCGAGCTGCAGGACAATGCTATACTGGCGCTGTGCTTGTCAGTCCAGATGGGGCATACCCGAACGACATGCATAAGGGGAGGTTAGCTGCTGCTCTAGAGAAGTGCGGAATTAAAGAGTGGGAGCTCTATACAGTTAATAATTCTTCATGTTTAAATCCTCCGTTGGGAATTCCCGAGGGTTCAAGTTTGCATTCAGTGATACAAGTTAAAAATCAGACAGGGATATCCATGGTGGGTTTGGCGGATGCTTGAACCTCAAAATACCCTATTGACCCAAAAAAGAACTTCAAAATACCCTTGTGCATGGAGGAGTCAGAGACTCGCAAATGAAGCTCAAGGTTATCATCATCTTAACTTCAGCTGAATTAAGCTCAATTTTATGTATTAACACTTTGTAAAGCTGTCTTTGTTATTATAATGTAGAAGACAATGTAAATTGAGTATTATTTGTATGTATTTGTAAATTGAGTATTACTGCAATGAAATTCACTTGTATGATGTGTATATATATATATATTTATTTATTTTTTTTTTTTTTTTTTTTACATAAAAAGAGATATTCGTTCTAAATATGTTACACCAACAGCATTTATTTCAATTTTAAACAACAAAAAGGGAAAAACATTTGTTTTTTTATACAAGCTATTTCATTTTTAAACAGGTTGACAAAAAATAAGAATGAATCGTTGGACCCAAAGTCCCAGAGTTGGTTAATTTATACGTATTTTTTTGTTTTGATTTTGAGAATGTTGGACCTTCATCTTAATAACCCAACTTCACAAGGCCCCAATGCCTGCCAGAATGCTGCAATTTTTTTCTTCGTTTTTTCTTTTTAACTGGAAATTCTGTAGACCTATCAGTGATGAAGGACTTGCAAGCTTTGATATATTAAACGGGAAAGAAACTCCGCTGGGTCTTATCACACGGTTTGCGCTGGTTGGAATTAACCTGATGATTTAGAAAACCTCAGCTGCAAAGTGCATGAAACAAGAATTTGGCCTTGTATAAAATGATGACATACAATGACAAAGAGGATAACTCCGGTAAAACTGAAAGTCGATGGAGTTTCACAGACAACAACAATTCAAGTCTGGAACCAATTCCAAGTTGAAATGCCAATCTCAAATCCGATTAAATGCAGCCAAGTATAGACCTGGTTTAGAAACACATATAGTTTGTATTTTATCCACATGAACTGCACCTGCCAACTACTTTACATTGCCTTTAAAGTTTGCATATGGCGGTCCATATCTGAGAGAATAAGTGCTTTGTTACTTCCGGTTTGAGAACTCAGCATTAAACTCCTTCTGAAACTGTTTACCAGATTTGGTTTTGGCTGCCAACACAACATCATCAAGAAATCCCCTTTGTGGAAATTCTTCAGGTGCGAGAGCTCGATATGTTTCAAACTGTTCTGCAGCTTCCTTCTTTTGATCCAGTAGACTGTAGATAATTCCCTGCCACATATTGATACTATTTAGTAAATCATTGTCAATCCAGTACCCTTTATTTTCCTTTCTGTTCAACCACCATTAGTTCTATGCAATTGGTGAGCAACAAACTTCATGAGAGAACACTTCAGGTTTTTTTTTTCTGTGTCTTTTTTGGTTTAGGAACTTGAGCAGAAAACAATTCTACAATTCCAGTGATTGCACACTGCACTTTTGAAGCTTATTGTGAGTTGTACCTCACCTATTCGGTTCATGCAAAAAGGTAATTAAATATCTGACTACTTGAGGATTCAAGTTGCAATACATGGTATTCTTGGAAAAAAAAAAAACCACCTTACCAGAAAGCGAAAGAATTCATCTTTGACAATCCAACAGAATAATTCCTCAAATTTGTAAATAAAATATTTACATAAAAATAAGTATGACTTGTCTCTAGTTGGAACTTCTATATTCTAGTGGACTCCTCTTGAGGAAAGACTTTAAATGAGACATGGGAGGAGTAACGTTGTTAAGCTGATGTTTTCATTCTTGATTCTGAAATGAGAACATGTTATCTAAACTTTAACAAACTTTGGTAGCGTTTGGCACGAGTGCAGTGCCTCACTAGAAAGCACTCATTGATCCTGCGACCTAATGTATTGTCTTAACTATTGTAGTGCAGACACAAATATAAGGTGCTCCATTTCACCTACCTAGGTGGCAGACTGTTTCAGCTAGAGTAACAAACATGAAAATTATAAGTGGATGAAGCCCAATAACTATCAGTCACAAAGAGAGAGAAGATTTCATATTAGAAATAATTTGTTTTTTTGATTTACCACTATAACTAAAAGTTTAAGTCATAGGTTGTGGGCTCAACTACTGTTTGATAGTAATATTTTTCCTCACATGTCCGACTCTCTCTACCACCATATAGAGCCCAACACGTAAAATTCAACATAAATTGGGAGGTTGCAGTTGCAGGGATATGAACTTAGGGTCTTTTGATACCATGGCAAATTCTTTTGATTTCCCATTGTCATTAAAAACTAAAGTTAAGATTTTACTTCTATTTATTTGGGACCGAAAGTTGTTAGGATCTCAGTAAAATATTCTTCTAAGCAAAGCCAAAGAAAAACCAGCAGCAGCAAGCAAAATAACATGAGCAAACTAACCTGGCATAGATAAGGTCGAAAATCTCGAGGATCCGCTTTGACCAAATCTTGAAACTTATTCAAGCCTTCTTCCAATTCTCCCTAGAAGGCATAAATATATAAATATGCTGTCACATGAAAAGACCATAGTTGTTCTGATTCTCATTGACCTTAGGTGGCAACAGATTAAGATTCATTTTCTATATACAAGGAATTCAATTTGAACAAAAAGTTTCTGCTCTTGAATACAGTTTAAGAACTTTAAAGAGCGATATTTTTATAGATACCAGTTAGTGATTTTAGAAAATGAGGGGTTGGACTGATTGTTACCTTCACAACATGCATCTGTGCAATCAGAATTCTTATATTCCTCTCCTCAATGACTCTTTTTTCCCGCTGTGCAATTTCTAAAGCCTTATTAAGCATCACAAAAACAGCTGGACCTTCATGATTTTTGTGCATAACCAATGCCAGACCCTGAGAAAAGAAGAGATCTGTAAGGTTTAAGTTTCTCAAGCAAAGATGCATAAGGTGTCAATAGACATATAACAATGCATCATTTACAGCCTACAAGTGACCATGATTGATTATATCACCCGTGTAATGCAGTCGAAGTTGGATCCATCCATAGCACATGAATTGTCAACTGAACCTAACATTTTGAGCATTTGTTGATTTCCTTGCACACAATTGATTACCGACCTATATATATCTGTTCTAAATAACACTGCTGCCATTAGAAAATCAAGGGACTTGAGAACTCTATGAAAACCCCACCTAAAGAATCAATGCATATAAGATGCATGGCATACTCTCTCTCTCACCAGAAAAAAAAAACAGAAAGATGCATGGCATACTCAATTCTCACCAAGTACAATGCTTTACTTTGAACCAAAACCGTGAATCTGTGATGAGACAGAACGAGAATATAAACTTAACAAGAAACAGGCAGAGAAGAAAGTGGGTCAAATGCAATCATAAGAGTTGTTTTCTAGCTAATGCTTAAATTCAAATTAAAAACAAAATATTAGGAACTACCAATAGAATGTAATTTACATGCAATTTTTATCACCAAAAGACACAGACTTTGTAATAGGGTATATTCTGCGGAGAAACCAAATATAAAACCCCCCCACTCAGCAAATTCAAAGTTTGATAATCCACAATCAATTTTGATTTATAATGGCTACGTCAGTATATACAATCTATTACCCAACCTCATTCATTATACTCACAATACGTAAGTATCACACCACCACACACAAGCATATAAAACAGCATCTAGTAGCAAAGATTGTAACAATAATAAATCTTCAAAAGGGAACAAGCCCCAGAAGCATACATGCAAAGCTCTGAGCAAAAGAGGCCTCTCCTCCAAGATTTCCTGAAACAATCTTTTAGCAGTACTCAGTTGCCCCATGATCTCATAACAAAGCGCCATCAAAAGCCTCCACTCGACCTCATCTGGCTCCACATCAATCAACTTCTCCACATAATTCACAGCCTGTTTTGTGTTACCTCTCCTCATTGCCCCATACAAAACCACCTTCAAAGCCCCAACATTTGTTGGGTCCTCCTCCAAAATCTTCTCATACATTTCCTCATCCTCACTTTTCCCTTTCTGGGTCTCTCTCTTCTCCTCAAAGTTTGCACTGGAACTGCTTGTTTGAGCAGGCAGTGCTACAGCTGCTCTTACATTGAAGCATCCAAAAAAGAAAACTGACCCTATAACAAAACCCACTATTTTTTCTATAAAAAATCTTGAAATTTTTTTATTGGGTTGGAAAGCAGAGTAACTATGTGAAAGTTTAGAGAAGGGTAAGGTGAGAGAGGTTGAGTGAGAGGAGAGTCTGCGGAGGTTCGAGTTCGAGGAACTTCTGGAGGAGAGGAATTTGAATGGAAGTGTAAGCGGCTTTTGAATATAATGAGAATTGAGGAATGAGGGTTTGATAGACTTGCAGCAGAGAGTATGGGGCAAAATCTTGGTATGGGATAATTCTGTATTCGGTTGAAGAGAACAAGCAGCCAACGAACCCATCTTTAGAGATGAATTCAACTGTTTAGGAAGGAAACCATAAACCCTGTTTTTATTCTCTCCAAAACCAAAGATCGTGGAAACTGAGGTTATAGTATAGAATAGAAACAAGGTCTAAAATATCAATGATTTCGGAAATATCGGTAGTTCAAAAACACCGAAATTTTGATGGAAATATCGGCATATTATCAATATTAATAAAAATTGAATAAAAACCACCGAAATTATAAGAAAAACTTGGATTTTTATTTTTTGAAACTTTGGAGGATGTTTATTTAGTCAATTATTTATTACTTTATCACAAAAAAATTGGAAAAAAAATGCATTGCATAATGAGTTTAACTGATTTAAGTTGATTATATAACGAGCTAACAAACACTGTGAGCGTAGAAAATATGTAGTAATTAATGAAAGAAGATTAAAAACACCATAATCATTTATTTATAATGATTTACTATAAAATTTTACATTTTATACATTGCATACATGAGTGACTTAGTACCGCATAGAATTCCTATAGGGTTTAAATTTGAGCTATTCACATTAACACCTCCTGAGGTTTTCGGCTTTTTCACAAAACTCCTTAAGATTTCGGAAATTACAAGAACACCCCCTAAGGTTTTAAATTGTTTTCACAAAACTCTTTTTCATTGATTTTTCATCCAAAGATTGATGATTTTGTACAAAACAATTCTCCAAATGACAAAGTTGGCCTTTGAGATTAGATTGCATATAATTTATTGAGGTTAATTTTGTTATTTTTATATTTTTTCAATGAAATCATCAATGTTTGGACAAACAATCAATGAAAAGGGATTTTGTGAAAACAAACTGAAACGTCAGGGGGTGTTCATGTAATTTTTGAGACCTAAGGGGGTTTTATGAAAACACAAGAAACCTCAAGGGGTGTTAGTGTAAATAACTATTCAAAATTTTCATTGTTCATAATCTCGATATTATTGATATTATAGAGATATTATAGTAATATTTTGGCCAAATATTGTTGGAGTGTGAGAGAAATTGTAGACATCAGTATTTTCCGATATTATCGATATTTATATATGATATGTGTATGGATACGTTCCAAAATATCCTTGACTCCAAAAAATGAAAATATCCTCTCTCTCTCTCTCTCTCTCTCTCTCTCTCTCTCTCTCTCTCTCTCTCTCTCTCTCTCTCTCTCTCTCTCTCTCTCTCTCTCTCTCTCTCTCTCTCTCTCTCTCTCTCTCTCAAATCCAAGTCGTAAATATGAATTGAGACCAAAGCTGCTCAGTTGGATAGAAGTTCAAAACCCCTCAGCCACCTAGTGAATATTTTGTGTAAACCCCCTTCTACAATTATTTGTACTAAAAATATAAATAAATAAATAAAGGGTGGTGATTTTCCTACTCCCCTTTTGTCCACTTACACTCTTTTTTATTTTTTAAAAGCTTTTTCTATAACAAAAAAGGGAGTGTAAGTGGACAAAAAAGGAGTGGGAACATACAATTTCTAACAAAGGGAGTGTAAGTAGATAAAAGAGGAGTGGGAAAATTAGCTCCCTAAATAAAAGGTTACACATGTTGTGATTTGAAATAGGACAATGACACAAAATATGACATAGATTAGCTGAAGCATCTACAACAAAGTTGTTTTTTTTTAATATGTAAGCAGAGGGTTAGGCCAGTTGGCTAGAGTTTTGAACAAAATTTTAGTTTTTTGTTGGCGTATTTGGGAGTCTAGAAATCATTGTATCTTTTGACATATACGCGATCATCCAACAATTTTTTGAAAGTTGTTTCTTGCCCTTGTGCTCAGCTCTGAAGTACTAATTTTTTTACAACAACTTCAAGATGGTCTCAGGCCATCTCCACTCATGCAACGGGTATATCACTTTTTGCTATCCCCAATCAATAATATAATGACACGTGAGATAACTTTTCCCCATGTCATTGTGTTTTTAGCTGGGGATAGCAAATTAGTGTTGTCCCCGTTACAATAGTAAGTTTTTTCCCAGTCATGAGGGCTAAATTTTTGTATCTCCAGACATGTAAAGCTATATTTTAGGGCTCTCCATATTTTATTATTTTGAGAAAAACTATGGTACAACACTCATACATTCCACTACTACGCATTGTTCAAATTAATTAAACTACTATTTAGAGACAATATTCCACTACTATGCATTTTCATAAAATTTTAATTGAAAATTTAAAGGTTACAACAACTTAAAAATTAAAGACAACAACACTTGAAATTAAAGACTACAAAAAAAAGTGTGGAAAGTTGTGAAAAAGTAGAGAATGTGATCACATTTATAAGAAATGTAGAATGAAATGAGTGTGAAAATTTTTGAAGAAATTTGAAGATATTAATAGACATATTTTATGCTTTTCTTTTTAAAAGCCAACAACGGCTATTTTTGAAAAAATTGATGCACTTTCCAAAAGGTTTTGACCTCCAATGGTCAGAACCAATTCTATATATTTTTTTAAAGTCGGCATTAAATAATATGTGTTGAATCCGCCAGTTTTAATGGCGCCAATCAAAGGAAAACCTTTAATCTTGTACATTGCAACACTAGAACGCTTGTTGGGGGCATTGCTCGCCCAACACAATGAAGGTGGAAAATAAAATGCACTATATTGCTTGAGTAGAACACTCATGGGGCAAAACAAAATTACACTCACATCAAAAATGTCTGCCTCGCATTGGTATTTGTTGTCCATAAATTACGACACTACATCCTCGCTCATAGAGTCATTTGATCTTCAAGGCAGATCTGCTCTGATATCTAATGTCAAAGCTTGTGCTCTCAGGGCGAATAGAGTGGTCACTCATTCTCTCTAAGTTTGAGATTAAATTTATGCCTCAAAAGATGATAAAAGGGTAAGCTCTTGCTGATTTCTTGGCCGCTCATTCTACTCCAGACAACATGGAGTTACCCGAAGATTTACCTGTTCACGACAGAGGCCCTTACATGGCAGTTTTATTTTGACGACGCGGCAAGAAGAAAAGGAGCAGGGGCAGTTCGGTGTTCGTCACACCATCTGAGGGCTTAATCCCATACTTATTCCCCCTACTAGCATTGTGCTCAAATAACGTGGCAGAATATGAGGCATTCATCATTGGCCTTAAAATTGTTCTTGAGATGCATATTGATTGTTCGCAAGTGTACGATGATTCATAGTTAATTGTCAGACAATTGAATGGCCAATATGCAGTCAAAAATGCTACTCTCGTTCCATACCATGAAAGAACAAAATATCACATGTCTCAATTCCAAGACATTCATGTCAGTCATAGCCCAAGGTCGAAAAATGATAATCGTTAACACTACTTGACGAAAGGGATATTCAAGTCACTGTTGGGGAACATCATTTACTACCCCCAGTTATAGAGAGAATCAAAGAATTTGTTCACTCGAATGTCATTACGACTTCTGAATGTGAGGAATAGCAAGATGATCTCGATTGGCGCCATCTCATAATTGAGTATCTCCAACATGGCAAGTTGCCAAGTGACTCAAGGAAAAAAAAAAAGCAAAGTCCAACACAGAGCCACCCAGTGAAGAAGTTCAAAATAATATATAAAAGGCTAAACTGGTGAAATGCCCCCCTAAACTTGTCCCTAATTTTTGATTGACCCCTATCAATTTTTTTAGAAAATTACGGATATTAATTTTCTTTTTTCGCCAATGTACCCCCCAACGTCAAAATTTAACACTTTCCATCAGGTTTGCCATCAACTTCAGTCACGTGCTTGTTACGTGCCTGCTTTACGAGGGTCCTTTCATCATTTCGCATCCAACTCCACCCAATCCAGATGCCCACGATTTGTTGCTCCATTTTCGCGGATTTTTTTTTTCCGCTATCTTCTCCCTCCATCGTTTGAGCAGCATTGTCAAACCCTAAACCCTTTAATAAAAAGGGTAGATTGTATTTTGAAAACCCAATAAGAGAAGATGATGAGAAACTTTCCTGCGGGATGACATGGTTAACAGAGGTGGAATGCGCACATTAAGGAGGGCAGTTCAAGGATGTTGCCTTCAATGGTCTGCTACTGTGGGAAGACTGTGAAAATGCAGATATCTTGGACTACTCCACATCCACGGAGGAGGTTCTATGTCTGTGGGAAGGTAAGTTTGTATTTGAAATTTGGGGTTTTGATTTGTTTGTTTTGATTAGGGAAATTAAACCCTAAATTTGGTTATGACTGCTAAGGAAAATAAACATATTAGAAGAAGAAAAAGAGTCTATTGAATCGAATGGGAAAATACTTGGTTTTGTATGTGTTGTACTCTTCGCAATTGTATTGCGGTTGATGTGTGCCAAACACAAAGGCAATAATGTGTATTTGCAGTTGTCCTTGTAATGTGATGTAGAAAGGAAATTAGTAGAAATGTAAAACCTTGGAAGGGGAGGTTTGTAATATTTGTGTTTGAAATGTAAAACTTGCAATTGGAATGTAAAAATGCGGATGAATGGTAAAACTTTTTGTGTTTGACAAATTTGTTTGCAATTGGAAAAAAGGAAGCAATTGAGATACTACACTGATAGTTTGAGAAGGCTAGAAACATTTTCAAATAGCAATCAAGCCTCTATCATAAGCAAGGCCATTGAAATTAGGGGTAGGCAATCAGACTGAGAACTCGAAAAACCGGCCAAACCAAATTGATTAGGTTGGTTTGGTCTATTTTTTAAAATTATTTTATTTAATTTTGGTTTTAACCTAAACCAAACTGGTTGGTCCGGTTTGATTTACGATTTGAAGTTTTGAGTTTGACTAATTTACTCGAACTAGACTAGCCACATCATAATGCTCAAATACTGCACCATGGAGACTTTTTAACCCTTTTTAACCCTTTCCTGCCATGGAGAGTTTTCTGTTGGTAACGAGGTCCCTTCACTGGTTCTCACCCATATTCTTTTTTTCTTATTAATTTCTTCTTCTTTTCTTTTCTCTTTGCAACATGTCTCCTCTCTTTCTTTATGCTTTCTTCTTTTTCTTCTTCTTACTCTCTCTCCTTTTATCTTCAATCTCTCCCTCTGTCTCTTTTATTTTCTTTCTTCTTCTTCCTCTCTCTGTCTCTATCTTTTTTTTCTTTCTTCTTCCTTCCTCTCTCCGTGTCTCTCGTTTTTTTCCCTTCTTCTTCTTCATCTCTCCCTCTCTTTTTCTTCTTTCGATATCTCTCTCTCTCTCTCTCTCTCACTTTCTTTTTTCTTCTCTTTATCTCCATCTCTCCCTTGCTTCTTATTCTTCAACCTAAACCCAAAACCGAACCAAACCAACTCATTAACTCTGGTTAACCGCGAGTGGCCGGTTTCACAGGTTTTGGTTTGGTGTAAGGTTCCCAAAATAGTCAACCCGAGGTCTTCGGTTCGGTGTCCGAGTTGGGCCAAAAACCAAACCAACCCGAACCGAGCCCACACCTAATTGAAATACATTCCCAATTAATCATATCCATTAAAATACGAATGAACCTAAATAAACTCTCCACCTATCAAACCATATATGAAATGTTCCACATATTCAAAAGAAACGACATATTTTCAAACTTCCACCTAATCAAAATAACCAGTTTCAAAATGATTAACATCCCCATGATGTCTAGACCTGATTACAAACGAGATTCCAAAAGTTCCACCTATTCAAAAGACACAATATAGGTTCAAACTTCCACCTAATCATAACAACAAGTTCCTTGTCAAACAAAAACAACAAGTTTATCTAATCCATGGCCTTACTTGTTTTGCTGGAGACTTATATCTAATCCTTCTTTCAGAGGTTATGACTGAGGCATTTTGAAAAGCTTGCTGAGGTTGAAAACCTGAGTTAGCTGCATTGGATGAGTTAGGCACATAGGTTGAGTTAGGTTCAGAATTAGGAGCAATTTAAGCAATTGTTTGTTGAGACACATTGCCCCCTCTTCTCACCTAATTTATCATCCATAAACCAAATCAGTTAATATTTGCTTTAACCAAATTTGGATGGTGTAATTTGATAAATTTCTTACCCCAATCTTTTGGCCTTGTTTCAGCAGTGGCCTGGCTTGAACTCTGAGGTTGATCTTGGTGTCCTTCTCCTCTGCCTCTAGCTTGTGCCTTCTGCAAAAACAACAATATTATTTGCACATAAAAGGAAAAGCCTAATGAAAAGCATAATGACAAAGGAAAAGCAATGTTACCTGTCTTGTGCCTCCTCCATTGTTGACACAACTTGCAACATTGTGCCTTTCACCTCCACATGTACTACAATTAATGACAATCCCATATCTCCTAAGTTTTGTTGCATTTTTTTGATATCACATTGGCTTCTTTTTGCTTACTTCTTCTAGGCCTTCCTGGTTATTTGTGGTAAACAGGTGGCTTCATTGGTACATGACTAGTTTTTCTCCAGTGTTCTTGACTAGGCATTGGAGATATTTATAACCTTCATAACCTCTATCATAAGCAAACCTCTTATAGCATGATGCACAAACTAAAAAAAAATCTCCATAAACCAAGTCCAAGTCTCCCTATTCTCTACTTCAACCACAACAAATGCAATAGGGTACATCCCATTATTTGCATCAATCCCAACTGCACTCAAAATTTGTCCTGGATGAGTTCCCTTCACAAAACATCCATCAAAACTCACAACTGGACTGCTTCTTTCTATAAAGTTCTTATTCAATGCACAATAACATGTATAGATCCCTTGGAATACAAGGTTACCACTTCACAAATAAGTTTTGATTAGGACAATGCGGCTTGGATTATTGGTCTTCAACTCCTCACAGTAATCCCAGAGTTTTGCGTACTGCTCTTCAACACTTCCTTGTGTTCTGTCTCTAGCTAGGCTCTTGGCTTTGTAAAACTGGTTCTCAGTTATATCTATGCCATAATTCTTTCTCACAATCTTCATAAAATATGCAACCTTCATACTAGGATTGTCCCTAAAATAGTCATCAAACCTTTCAGCAAGCCATGTGGAAATGGCAAACTTAGTCTTTTGCAACCTTCCACATATATGCTTAGGGTGATAAGTCTTAATCCTAGTAGTAGTGTTAGAAATATGCCCTTAAAGCCAACTAATTATGTAATAGTTAGAGTTAAAGACATCTTTGATAAAGACATATTATGTTATCAATTGGCAACAAATGTTGTTTTATTCATTAAATCATCCTATATTATTTTTCAATATGTAGAACAACTATAGCCCAAGGAATACACAAGTGGATATGAGAGCTATGTAATGAGATTGCATACATGGAGATTTCTCGTCATTCCTAAATCCTCATGAGTATGTTCCTGGTCATAGGAATATTGATTGGGCGTCAATATTCCGCAAATACCAGTACACACAGTATCGTCTCTATATGTAGGGAATGTCAAGGTCTCAAGTCATTAAGTGTGGAGACACATCGATATGTGTGTAGGTGCTTATAGAAGAACAAGTACACTGAACACGATCCAACACATAAGTTATAGCATGGAAGTCTTTACTCACATGTCAAGTTGGAACTCATAAATTGCAATTGAGCAAACTAATCCTTAGACCTGAGGCATCATAGATGTTTTGTGGCTATGTTGTTAATCTTTGAGGGCACTATATGATCATGCTGAATTAGACATAGCTTAAATGTGGTCATCAAGATTCTCAATAGAGTCTTGGAAGCAAATGAATATACAACAAGGAATCTCTACTCTCAGTAAAGGAGAGAGAATACTCTAAGATATGATTGGTCAAATCTCTGCGCAGAGCAGTGGATAAGACTTGAAAGAAGAAGTCTTCAAATCTTACCAGGATAATCATATAAAAGAAATGATTCATATTAGGATATTAACAATCAGATTCCATGATCTAATAATGTGAATAAGGAGTATTGACATAAGAGAAGGATTTAATTGCACAGTCATTCCAATTTGAATAGGTTCTTTCACAACGTCTCATTTAGCTCGAATAACCGTGACTTGCTGTTAGGCAACAACCATGGTTTGTGGATGTCCTAAAAGGTTTCAATTAACCTTTATTAATAGGAAGAATTAAATTGTGGAATTTAATTCGTATATCATCTCTGAGGAGTTGAGTCAGCCTATTACCTTGCTAAAGAGAACCTACGGATCTGCACACCCAAAGAATGTGATTAGAGGTGCAAATGAGGAGAAATGAAATGAGGAGACACAAGTCAATGGTTGATAATCAAATGTCAAAGTCAACAGTCAAAAGTCAACATGTTGATTGGAGCAATTGACCAAAGTCAAATAGTTCGACCGGGTCAATTAAGTAAGACTATGATTATAATTTAATAGTTAAATTATAATTAAAAGATTAATTATGAAATTAATATTGACATAAAAAAATATTGGATTGAGTTTTTAAATATGATTTAAAAGAAAAGGGACAAAATAGCCCAAAAGGATATTGGGCCCAATGGATAAGTGGCATAAGATGACATGGCCCATGAACAAAAATGGAGCTCCAAATACCCACCCAATTTCCTTTTGTGTTGTCCTATATAAGCTAAGTGTTGGAGGAAACCTAGCTAGGGTTTTTGGTTTTCCTACTTTAGTTGATGAGTGATCATCTTTGTATTTCATCTTCCATAAACCAAAAATTGGTCCAATCAAGAAGTAGACTAGCATTCATACTTCTTGATTGCCTTCACTTCATCTCTAAGAGCATTTGGTGTGGTGATGTAGATGACTTCAATCTTGGAGCCTTAAGGTGAAGGAGTCAAAATCAAGAGACACAAAAGGCCTTTCCAACAAAGGTGTTTATTCTTGAGAAATCAAGAAAATGTCATCAAGGGTAAAGATCTATTTCCTTTTTCCTTTTTCTATTTGTGTTCAAAAAGACTAGGCTAAGATACTTGGTTTAAAATGAAAAAGCTTTAGCTCAACTAGTATAAACAAAATGAATCCGCCATTTAGAATGTACTAGCAAAAGGTGCCCGTGTGATGCTGCGGGTTTTAAAATTGCATGAAATGTGTATAAAGCGATGAAAATAAGCAGGGAACATCGTTCTATTTATATATACGTGAAAATGTAAATAGTGTGATCACAGTTAGTTTTTCAAGTTTTAGTTACAAAAGATAAACTAATAACATGTTTTATATGCTGTTTGACATCTTAAAATATTGGGCATATTTTAATAGATCAAACAGCTATAAAAACATCAAAATATGAGAAGTTTTGAGCCCTGTATTGTTCAAAATAGCGTGTACAACTATTTATCTATATACTATTGCTTCGTGGATGGGGATTTTATCTTTTTGATGTCTGTTCAAAGGAGATCAAGCTATTGCTGGCTTTGTTGCAGAACTGACTTATGCTGCTTTTCCTCAGCAGAGGTTTTAACTCTGTTCCCATAAAGTTAGAAAATGCCATGTGTTAATGTTGATGAATGAAATAATTTAGAATGAGGGCAATAACTAATATAAGATAATTAAGTTAAAGAATCAAACATGACAAACAATAATGTAGATATATTAAGCATTGTATTAACTTGAGGGACAAAAGTATAAGTTCAATCTATTAAATCAATTAAAAATAAATTGAGGACAATTGTGACAATTTATTAAAGATCTATAAGAGATTTAAGCGAAAACACTTCAGCTTTAATATAATCAAATCAAGGGGTGTTGACTTTGTTGTCATCAATTTGGTAAACGATAGGTGTTAGAATACAAACATAAACAGCATAAACATAAATTTAAATAATTTATAAACACCTGATGATATATAAACAGAAATAAGATAACCTAATGGCTTAATGAGCAAATTTGTTATAGAATTAAGATAATATAATGGATAAGCAAGCTATAGAAGCAGTAACAATCTATAAACAACCATATGAGAAAAAAGTGCACATAATAGAAATACAATCAAATTTATGTCATAAGTGAAAGAAAAGAAAAAACAACTACATGAGGCACCATCTTTTCTAAAAGAGCTTATGACAATATTTGGTGTGGAAGTGCTTTTGGGCCATAAAAGTGTTTTTTGGAGAACTTGTTTATTAAAAAAAAGTGATTTTAATAAGAAGGCTAATAGGTTGAAAATTTATGGATGTTTTGTTCACAGTTTTACCTTATATTTTCAATGCGAATTTCACACTTTGTTTCAAGCCTCGCGTTGTCTACCATTTTGGTTTCCAGATCTTGCACGGCAGTGATGCGGCCCAGAACATCTTGTAATTTAACAAAATAGCATTATAAAATTATTAGAATATGTAAAACCTTAGATACTCAAAACGCCATTTAAAAAAACTAATTGTATGTGTATGCAGATTGTACCTATTAAAATTGTATTATCATTTATCCGAGAGGGCAGGTAATTGTAATCAAGAAAGTAGAAACGATGTGTTGGAATAGTTGGCTGAACATTCAATAATTTTTTGAAAACCGTTCTTGCATTGAAGATCAATGATGCAACATGTGGAACGATTTGGAATGACGGTTTGCTCTTTGTGGTACAAAAATAAATGATGTCATAAACACATCCAGCCTCTATCCTTGGAGCCACTAAGTGATAATCAATCTCTCTAATTGTTGCTTGAATCGCATCTCTCTGCATCATTGAAAAAAGAAGAAAAAAGAAGAAAAAAGTTACTGACAAATAGACCACAAAGGGACAACCCATTCGTGAATTTTAAAAGTAGGATATGGTGCATAACAAACCGACATAAGCAAGTCATCAATTTGCTAAACTAAAAGCATTGACGATTAATGAGGGAGAAAGTCATTGCAAATGAATTGAGTTGTTTAACTACGGATGTACATTCAATTGAAAGCAATAACATTTTAAATGTAAATTGTTGGCCAAAATTAAACAAATTTGTTAGGGATTAGATTGTAAAATTATAAAAATTTATTATGACAAATGGTAGGAGTTAGATTGCATAATCAACAAAAAGAATTGTTTATTAAAACCTGCGTTAACAGCCAAACATCAATGTCCAAGCAAATATATGAATTCATGTATGTCCTGTTACTATTTAAGCTAAAATAGTATAAGGGACTGATTTCCTCACCATTGTATCTACCAAGATGCATTGTAAACCAGAAAATTGATCATCTGATTTGAAGACTTTTGGTCTCCGTGTTCTACACACACGAACTCTAATTGTAACGCCGAACTGAAACGGCTAGATATCATAGATTGGAGCAATGTTCATTGTGTTTTGAATTTGAAAAAAAAGAAAAAAGAGAGGCTTTTATCACTATAAAGATGTGTACAAAATTATCTAGCAGCCATCAACATACTCAGATTTTTAATATCTCTAACATGAAATCGCCAAATCAATATATACTACACAAAATTAGTGTAAAAACATATGTATATAAAAACAGAAAAAAAAAAAAAAAAAAAACTAATATTAACAACAATAGATCATTACACAATTTAGAGTAACCCATCGACAGTTGATGAATTGATTGTTTTTTGTTGGGGACGAAAGCAAGTATTTCTAAAATAGTGAATAAAAACATAAAAGTTTTTGAATCTTAGATCGTTTTTTTACTTTTTGTTTCTTTTCAACATAGATACGAACCTCTTGTTTAACAAAACCAAAAACAACTACCAAACAACTCTATCTAAAGCAGCAAAACACCACCTACAAAACATCAAAAGTAGACATGGTTAAGAAAGAAGAGGAGAAAAAGCAAGAAAAAATTGAAAAAATTGAAGTTTTTGATTTTCTAGTCCCAAAACTGTTCAAATATGTTTTTCTATGTAGTGTTTTTATATGAGATGCTTAAACTTCGTTAGTCCACTACTAAAACAAAAGAAAAATCATGGAAAGCACCATCGTTTCTCACTCGTTGGATTATTTTCGTCGCTTTATAAATAGTATGTTGTGTTGTTGAGCATAGGAATTCTACTGTCTCCATGCCTTTTATGCTGAATTAATAGAAAACACCCAGTTTATAAAGACCTCTTCATGACATTAAACACACATATCTATGACAAACTCATAGTTGAACATCAACATATATATATGACAGTACTGTTGAACTAATCTTTGCTGAAACAATTAATTGGAAAACAATCAAGATAAGTACAAAGAAAAACAAAAAATCAGCCACACAGAAAATCTATAACCACACGCAAAGAGACAATCTATAACATCTATTAGAATTATAATTCTGATCTAGAGTCATTGCTGGTATATGATTCTAGTCCCAAAACTGTTTAAATATGTTTTTTTGTGCAGTGTTTTTATATGAGATGCTTGAACTTCGTTAGTCCACTACTAAAACAAAAGAAAAATCCTGGAAAACAAAAACAAACAAAGACAGAACAAAACAGAATAACATCCCTCAAATATAAATCCTTTTCAAAATTGGCAATATCACAATGCAGCCATAATCAAGTAATTAATCAAATTAATTAACAATGACAGCAGAATTGTAGATCGATGGGCATTGACAGAACGTGTGTGTTTGGTTTTGTGGCTGCTCCCAAGTCCAACCTCAGGCTGCTCCCTGGTCCTCAGTATTGGACGTACCAGTCATCATGACTTGCATGATTTCCACTCCCTCATGAAGTTTGGCTCCTTGGGATGCCATGTGATCCTTCTCTCGAGTTTGAGATACGGGATCATCATAAAGAGGATTCCATAGCATGTAGTTGTCCAAGCGGGTTGAGTTTAGAGCGGATAACTCAGGAATAATCATCCCCATCATGTCTCGAGATTTGGAACGGGTCAAAGGACCCATATAAGACCTCGATTGATCTTGTGGGACTGCCCCTTGTGAAGCATCAGTTGTCTTCGCCTTTTGAGCGAGCTTCCTTTGTGGATGAGGTATGTTCACCACCTTCCTTTTCATGATGATGGCTTTGCTTTTACCCTTGGAAGAACATGGGCAAACCTCTTGTGATGTGGATTCCACAACATGGGCTCTAGGGCTTGACGGAGGTTTGGCCTCTTGGACCTCAGCGCTCTCCACAGAGTTGTCCTTTTGATTTTCCTCACTAGTTTCAATGGTGGAAGTCATCAGGGCAGAATCTGTAGGGTACAAGTTGACCGGGATTGATCCAATCATGATTTGGACCAATTGGGTGGTATTACTCTTCTTGAGAGTCGGCACAGTCAAGGTGCTTGAAGTGTTCTTGCTTTCAGACGCCATTGAGCTTGTCCCAGAGAAATCGGATAAGATCGCCTCAATAGACTGTCTCTTTGCTTCCTTCTTCCTCAAAGCACGTGCAACTCTCTTTCTTGCATTTCGAAGAGCATTCTTGGATGGTGTTTTCTTCAGTTGGGTCTTGACGACCTTAGGAGTGACCTGAGGCCTGGCCCTCTGAATGGGTTTTGGAATAGTGCCCTTGATAAGGCTCTCACTGACAATAAAAGTCTTTCGGAAGCCTACTCGTTTGGTGCACACATTCCTGGTAGTTTCGATCTTGTGGAAGAAGATTGTAACTGGTGGTGACATCGCTTGTCTGGTTTGGTTAACCTGTGGCAAACACAAATTAATAAAAACATTAGTCACTTTATAATTGGAGATGAAAAGGTAAATGGGTCCCACTGGGCGTGCCAAAAATTATGTTGAAGATAAATGTGAACCTCCCAACACAATTTCACCACCACTAATTACATAATGAGGTTTTATTATTTTAGATTTGATCCATTCGAGACGCAAGTCTCTTAATTACAATCTCTTGCTTCAAGAGAAAACCCTTTGATTCCATCATAAAGAAACAGAACGTGTGTGTTTGGTTTTGCGGTTGCTCCCAAGTCCAACCTCAGGGTGCCTACGTATCCCTCGCGGGAATCAAGCCACTCGTAGTTCAAAGAATTCGCAATGAATGGATGACTCATTGCAAAAAAGGAAAAATATGTACAAATTTGATTGAGACAGTGTTTGAGTGAATTTAGCTGAATAAACCAGGGATTCAATTTTGATGTGTTTATGGGGTGAATTTGGTTAAGAATAACCAGGGATTCTGTTTGGATTTGAGATTTGGGCGGTTGCATCTAGATTGAATCTCTAGATTGCCTACGTACCCTTTTGAAGGGATCAAACCAGCTTAGTTCGGAAAAGATTGTTTAATTTGCGTGGTTTTGTACCACTTGGGATTTTGGTGTGGTTTTGTACCGCTTGGGATTTTGGCGTGGTTTTGTACCACTTGGGATTTTGGCGTGGTTTTGGTACCACTTGGGATTTTGGCGTGGTTTTGTACCACTTGGGATTTGATGTGGATGCGGTTGCGTTTATTGGGATACTAGACTGCCTACGTACCCTTGATGGGATCAAACCGGCGTAGTTCCAAAAAGATTTGTATGAAGATTTGATTGGTGGGAATTTGATTGCGGTTGCGTCTATTGGTATGCTAGACTGCCTACGTACCCTTGATGGGATCAAACCGGCGTAGTTCCAAAAAGATTGGAAATTAATGGGTAAGTGTGGCCCACTAATTGAGAATTTGTGTTTGAGAGATTTGGGATTAATCTCAACGAAATTTACATGGGTAGATGACCCATGGGGAAAATTGGATGGTTTTGTACCATCTTTCATTTTGTCAATGTCCAAGAAAAATAATGAGCAATTTTGATTAACCCACTAATTTTCTAAAATTGACATTTGCCTTTGGATCCCAAATATGGTTATGAGGAAATTAATCCATTAACCATATAATAGGAAATTTGGGCCTCTAAAATTCAATATGGTTAATTATTTGTATCACCCACTAAATATTCTGGGCGGGTTATTCGTAGCAATGGTCCCTAAACTATACCCGTAGTTACACTTTGGTCCACCAATTCAATTATTAGTTGCGGGGGTCACTCAACTCTCTGTTCCGTTGCACCAGTAGTCCTTCCGTCAAGTCTGTTAGTTTTTTCCGTTTACAATGATGACGTGGCAAGCATCTATGAGAATCTCATAGATTCGTGGGGGGCAAATATGACTTTTCAGTTAGCCTTTATCACCTCTTCCACACCTGGTTCTCACCAAATCATCTCCATGGTAGAATTAGCAAAGCTAATCTCCCAACACCAACCCAACTTGCCTCTTTCTCTGGTTATCACCTCCTCTGCCCACCTCCCATATGACCCTCAAATCCCAACCTACTTCTACTTCACCTCCTGCTCCTCTGCTCTTGCTCTCTTTCTCTACCTACCCACCATCCACAACCAAACACCCAAGAGCTTCAGAGACCTTAGCCGCCTCAGAGCCTTCAGACCCAGCTCAGTCGTTCAAGGGCTGGTCTGCAGTTTTCGTGTTGTGCTCAATCTGCAGTTTTCAATTTGGGAGTTTGTTCAAGGGGGTTTGTTTCACTCCCGACACCTGAAAAATTCTCCACCGTCAGATTCCATCTCAACAAGCACAGATCCAAACCCATAGACCCAGCCCCCCTCCCCCATCACAGATTCCATCTCAACAAGCACAGATCCAAACCCATAGACCCAGCCCCCCTCCCCCATCACAGATCCAAACCCATCCTCCCCCTACTCCCCCGCCGTTTTCTTCTCCCCTCTTCTCCCCCAATTCCTCCATAACCAGAACCTGCAAGCTCCAACCCCCAAACGAACCCAGAACCCACAGACCCAACCCCCCCTCCTCCATCACAGATCCAAACCCATCCTCCCCCTACTCCCCCGTAGTTTTCTTCTCCCTTCCCCTTTTTTGCCCCCCTAAACTTTTGAATTCGAATTCACACCATTTGGAATTGAATTTAGAGACAAGCATACAACCCACGCAATCGGACCACCATACCCACTCTCCGACGACAACGAACCCAGCCATCACCCCCACAGCAACCCCGAGTGGCTTCGCCTACCCCCTCACCCTCTCTCCATCTCCGACCTTGCTTTCCACCATGTAAGAATCGTACAGTTTACAAGTTTCAATTTTGTTTGTGTTCGCCGTCGTCTATGCCAGGGAGCTGAGAGACAGAGAGTTACAATGAGGATGGGTTTGTGGCTAGGCATGGGGCGAAGAAGGTTTGGAGATACGGTGTGGTGGCTGGGATGAGGGGGGGGGGGGGCTTGGGAGATAGGTGATT
Organism: Prunus kanzakura; assembly: GCA_020521455.1. Taxonomy (NCBI): domain Eukaryota; kingdom Viridiplantae; phylum Streptophyta; class Magnoliopsida; order Rosales; family Rosaceae; genus Prunus; species Prunus kanzakura. Next base: position 314,070 of record BPUM01000811.1, read on the forward strand.
TGGGTTTGGAAGTACAACAATGGCGGAGGGTTGATGGCAAGGAGTTATGCGAGTATGGAGGAATTGAAGCGAGCGCTAGACGCAGGGCGGCCTCTTACATTTTTCATAAATAGTATAGCCGCGCGGCTATACCATTATTTGGGTTTAATGGATGAATTTGGGTTTTTGGTTATTTATTATTTGATTCTTGTGGATGAATTTCCGAATTTACCCTCACTTTTGACAGAAAATTTAACAGACTTGACGGAAGGACTACTGGTGCAACAAGGCACCTAGTTGAGTGACCCCGGCAACTAATAATTGAATTGATGGACTGAAGTGTAACTACGGGTATAGTTGAGGGACCATTGCTACGAATAACCCTATTTTGGGCTTTTGAGAATTAATAGGCAATTATTTTTGACAGCCCATTAATCCATTTTTGGGCATTTGATATTTGTTGTCAGCTAGCCCACGATCAAGAAGCCCATGAAGAACTTTGGACCAGCAGCAAATTGAAGCCAAACCTGATAACTATGGAACTCTTGTAGAGTTTGTTTCCGGATGTAACCAGGTTTTGCAACTCCATATTTATTGGTGTACTTGAGATTAACTCAAATATTTCATGAAAGCCCTTTGACCGATCACACAAGAATTCGAAACAAATCTGCAGGTGCAAAGAAAACTGGGAGAGAAAACAAACGGTGAGTCTTGTTTCCTTGCATCTATTTTTTTATAAAATTTCTTCCTTGCCTATTCACACGCCAAGAGACCAACCATTCTCAAATTTTGTTTGTTGTTGCCAACAACAACCTGCCAAGGCTTTCCCAACAAAGTGGCTGACGCCACTTTCTCTTCTTTTTTTTCGGTAGACCTCTTTTTTCTTTTTTTTTTCTTGTATGTTGCTGTTGTATTGCAGCACCAAGCCATGCCTTCAAATCGTGGCTTACTTCCTTCTCTTTTTTTTTTACAGCATGCAGATTCAAACAGTGGCTACGCCACTTCTTTCTTTTGTTTCTTTTGATTTCCTTGTTGGCCTTTCTTCTTTTCTTTCTTTCGATTGCTGTTTTTTTTTTGTTTGTTGGTGTCGTCTGCAACACCGAATCTGCCACACCAAGCCCACACAAAGAAAACCCACATGCTGTATGCAACAACTTCCTCCAAGAGAAAAGCTTGGCTGTTTCATCTATTTTTTTTTTCCCAGAAACACAAAGTGGCGTACAGCCACTTTTCTTTGTTTTCTCTTTTTTTTTGTTTTGACTGTATGCAGACAACTGATTCTTTTCTTTTCTGTTTTTGTTGTTTCAGAGCAGCCCAGACACAGCGAAGGCACTAGTGTCCCTTTTGTTGTTTGACAAAGAGAAGGAGAACATTGACCAGATTCACCAAAGGCAGAGGTAAAGCCATTTTTTTTGCTTGCATCGGTGAATTCATTTTTTCAGATTTTTTTATCTGCAGAGCTTTGGGGTTACTCACCTATGGATTTGCATCCAAATATTTTCGGGGTTACTCACCCACATGAATTTTTACATCCAAATGATTTTAGGGTTACTCACCCATGGATTTGCATCCAAATATTTTCGGGGTTACTTACCCATGGATTTGCATCCATATGATTTTTGGGTTTCTAACCCATGGATTTGTGGCATGCTATGCCCAACATAGAAAAAGAAAATCAAAATGACCGACTACCTGTAGATTTTTTTTCTCTTCTGCTCTGAATTCTCCTGCAATCTTTTTTTTTATTTGTCATTGGCTCCTCCCCTCTTCCTTTTTTTTTTCTTTTTCTATTGTTGCCTTTTTATAGGCCAACTAGATAAGACTCCTTTGAGCCAACAACACTTTTGAATTACAGATAAGTGCTGATCAGATTTAGCCTCCCCAATTTGAAACATAACAGATATCCCAAAATTTTGGGAACTTATCTTGGCTTGCATTTATCACTTATGATTATTTTTTATTTGAAATAAATGATAAGATTTATTTGCCGATTTTTTTATTTCAACAACCCCAATCAAAGATTCCCATATAAGCATTACCTGGCACATGGGAATCTGTGAATTTTGGTTACTATTAGGTTAGTTGAACATCCCATAACCATAATTCAAATTTCTTTTGTCAACCTTTTCTGGTTATCGTGCCTTCCTTTTTGGTTAAGACATTCATTTAATTACCAAAAAAAAAAAAAAAAAAACATGATTCAATTTTTTACTTTCAACTTTTTATGGTCAAGATGTGGAAGTAAAGGAAACATGAGCAGAGGAGAATAAAGAATGACAACCCAGAATATCATTTTGTACCATGATTTCTCTATCTCCAAGGTTTATAATCCAAGTTTTGAGCCACTACTTACTTTGAGACATATATTTGATTACAAATTAGAAGTGGTTTACATTTCTAGGTGTTTTCCTCAATCATTCTTTGTAATTGTTAAAGGTATTTCTCCTACGTTGATATTTTTCATCACACCTGTTAATATATTATACATCTTTCCAGTGATTATTAAAGAATTATATTTGTAAAAATCCAACTAACAAAAGTTGAGGATTTGACTTTAGATACATTAAGATCCAAATCTTTTAAATCCAACAAAAGGGAAAAACCATAAGATCACTCAAACAAATTATCCATGTTTTGATGCCCACTTTAGTTTTCAATAAAAGAAAAAAAAATTATAGAAATTCCAGTTGACAGATATAAAACACAAAGTATAAGATATGTCGTTGGAAACACGAAGTATTATAAAGTGATTCTTTAGCAGATCAATGGATGTATTAATAGACCAATTGCGAAAACACTCAAAGGATTCACCAACATGCTCAGATATTGTAAACATCTAATCCTATCATCACAACAACAAATAACAAATACAACAGATAATCACAGCAACAGAATCAATTTGGGCAAGGAATCAAAGGATTCAATAGCATGCTCAGAAACCCATCAGCAAGCCATTAATCCGTTAAAATGTTGAGGGGATGCAAACCTGAAGAGAAACGATGAAAAAAGTGGCGGATCGAAAATCTCTCAGAAGAACATTGGACAGAAGATTGAAGACGGCTAAACCAATGAATAAGCTAATAAGTGTCTGCCGCGCAAATCTCACGGCCTGGAGTTCCGGGCCGAGGGGATATGCGTGGACACGCGGCTTCCTGCGTTTGGATGTGGTGCGTTTGTGCGCAGGCGTGCCAGCACGGTCTACCGTGTGTCGAGGTGTGGTTTGGATGGAAGTGGTGAAATGGTGCGCCTGTTTGGACTTGACTTTTAATCAAACGATTGTGGCCGAGAGAGGAACTAAACTCGGCCGGCAGGTTCACGGCCTGAGCTACAAGGCCGTTTAGTGGTGGTGTTGATGGTGGTTTTAGGGCGGTGCTCCGGCGCGCTGCTCAGTGAGTGGCGGTCGTATGATATATGGGGTGAATGAGCGAATAACAGAGATGGTGCTCCCGCGCCTTGAAAGTCAAGGGTCGTATGATATATTGATGAATGGATTTTCCTTACAAACTAACACTACTCCTAAGAAAGCAAGTAAATATATTGAAAGTGCATTATAGGAAAATATAAGTTGCTCCGTGGGAGGCTTTGGTTTGGTGTTTGAACCCTTTGAATGTAGCTTGAGCCTTGTATTTATAGGAAGAGTTCCTGGAGGAGTAATCGAGGCTTGAAATCTGCATGGTGGAGCCTGATCAGAGCAAGTGGGGAGTCCAATCGACATTTGGGATCGTGAAGCATGGTGGTGTGACCCCATGAATCCCGGTGAATCTCGGCCACCGCCCTAATTGTGGTTTCTGCGCAACTGGCTGTGGGGACGCATTTATTGTTCTGATAGTTAGTCACCCAATCTCTCAAGCTGCAAGAATTCTTGTGAGAATGTCTGCGTCTAATCACTCTGCTTTCTGTCGTCAAAACCTGACTTCAGTCACTTCCCACCTTCCCTCATGCATTAAATGCCTATTCTTGGCCAGTGGGTTTGCTGCAATAAACAGAGGCACTACTTCATTAAATGAAGCGTGGGACCCTGCTGCCACTTGACGATCTGATTTTAATATCTTTGGCCGTAATTCTGTTCGGCCTCGGTCTCGGCCTACGATAGAGGCCGAGGTGTTCGTGCCTTAGCCACTTTTCTTCTGTCTTTAGGAAGGCCAAGTATCTCGGCGAAACGCCGCGTTTTAGTTCCACAAGTAAGTACCAGGGCCGAGAAAAAGAGCTCCATCGGCTAGTTCCTGGCCGTGACTGATTAGGTACAAACAATAAGAAGAGATGAAGACCAAACGAACGGCGAGATTCGCAAGGCGCTAGCCCAAATGGAAATCGATGGCCCCAAACGAATCCCGAAGACCAAAGCCGTGCATTTCATGGCTGCCCCCTAACCAGCCGAATGAAGTGGTTCGAAGCGGACGATGTTCTGTGAGAGAGACGAAGTGGTTAGCATCCAAAGAGAGAGGGGAAAAAAGGGAACAAAAAGGAAAAAATTTAGTAAATGGAAAAATTGACAATTCACTATTCCTAAGCTACAGTCTACGAATAGTACCTTCCGAACTTAGTTTTAGTATATATATATTTTGTTGTATAGGTTATGGCTAAAGATCATTTCCCAAGCATTAGATGCATGTTTCCTTCAAGTAGTACATGAGAAGCATATAGTAACCAATCACATTTGACTATCTGTCGTTCATCATTTCCATCATTTCGACCTTTTTCACAATTTCTAACTTGTTCACCCTTTCCTCAATTTCCTCATTTTCCTCCCTTTCCTCCATTTCCAACTTGTTCACCCTTCTATACAACATTTTCACCAGCTGCACTCGTCACCTTAACCCTATGTGGATCATTCCTAACCCATTTTAGTGGCCTAGCACTTGTAATTGAATAATATGTGATTGCCTCCCTACATTGTTCCAAGGATGGAAACTCTATGCCCAACTCAAACACTGGATTAGTCAAATCAGTATCCCTGCTAAACTGATTGAACCTAGGAGCTTTTCTTCTATATCTCACCTTTCTCACAACTCCATCTTCATCTTGTTCCTCTTCTGAAAGGCTTATAAGATCTACTGAATTGTTCTCATCACTAGGAACATCACTTTGTTCCACACAGGCTTCTTCAACATCTTCACCCACTACATGCCTATCAAACCAACTATTATCTTCATCCATTCCTTTGTCCACTTCTTTAGTTTGCTCATAGTCAGAACCTATGAACTTAAGGTTCTCTTCTGCCTCTTCTTCTGCATCGTCATCCTCTTCCTCCTCTTCCTCATCCCCAAAACCCTCCTCAACAATCTCATCTTCATATTCATCATCGGCATCATCATTAATGATTTCTACGTGAGCCTTTTCATCATCTTCCTCTACCTGATTAAAACTTTCAAACCCAACAATAACATCTACAAACTCATTTGGAGAGTAAAAAGGTTCTGAATTTGTGTAGCTAAATACAAATATAGATGCAGAGGCTTGAATCTCTAACAATGTGGGATCTGTGATAAATAAAGCTTGAATCCTAGATGGAGGTATATCACGCACATCTCAACTTCCATATTCATTCTTGCAAAACACTTTATGATTTCAATGAAATTGCCCCGGTTAAATGAGCCAAAAGATTCATCGTGGCCTCGAAAAGCCAATGCTTGATTTGCTAGATACCTAATGCCCTCTATTGTGACTGTAAGTTGCAACCGATTGTCCATCACTTGTTGCTTTGATTGCTTATCTACCACTTCTTCAATATGAAGAGATAGATTTTTTAAGCTAATCCACTTTTGCATAGCAAAGATGTAATGAATTTAGCTTGCCTACATGATGTTGAAATGCACATTGTTTCCCACCAATTCTCTTCCAACTTTAAAACGCATCAACAATAAATGATGGAAATAATTGATTTCTATCAAATAGGAAACAAGGAAAACAAAATGTCTTGTTCTTAGCAACTAAACACTCAAGCCAAGAGAATTGGTCAAACCACTTTTTATTAAATCGACATAAGATTTTCCATTCTAAGTGGGTTGGATAATCTTCAAACTCGTGTTGAAATGGCCCTAAAAGAATATATGCTCTTCGCACATTATCTTGTTCATTCACCAAATATTTGCATATTAGACGATGTAATCCTGGATCACGTTCAAGATAATTGATATTAAAATCTTGATCATTATTGATTCTTTAATTCTCAACTCTTTCAACTTGAGGCTCAATGATGAGAGACTCGAGAAGATTTTGCTCATCACAAATTGGAGTAGATAAAGAAGTGCTAGGCATTGTATTAGATGATGACCCATCATTTTTTTCTTAAAAAAGATACAAATTCTTTATTTTCTTGGGGTTTTGATTGTGATCCGACATAATAAAAGATAACCTATAAATAATATGTAGTATTTTAATCAAACATGTCAACAAAAAAATAAAACTAATTCTCATAATATAATTAATGCATTTAATCAAACATACCAACACACAAATCAAACATCTCAACAATACCATCAACAATTTAAATATCTCAACAAAATTCCTAAAATCAAAGCCCTAATTAATTTCAACAAAATCTCCAAATATAATTCATTCTTAATTAAACCCTAGAATATTTCTATTCAAATTAAAGATGCATAAGATAATTAAAAAGGAGAGAATGAGAATAATACTTGTTGTTGCTGTTCACCCGTTTTACTTTTGTTCCTGTGATGGTAGGGTAAAGTTCCCCATTGACTTGAGAACCATTGACTGGTCAACAAGTCAACTTTCTTTAATGTATGAGCGTGCCACTGCTAGCAATAAAAATCCTAACAAACTTCCTAAAAGTAGATAACTTGCAGCCCAAGTTACTGACTTCTAAACAAGCGATTGTGAATTTGGGTGAGGAATATCTCCCAAGTAAGTTCTTTTCTTGCCTCAGACTGGTGAGGACTTCACAATTTTTCACAGTATAAAATTGATAGTTCTGGCCAGAATAGATGATGAGAAAGTGAACTATTTTCAGACAGAATTCTCTTTTACAAGACTCAAAAGGGAGAAACTGACTCCAAAGAGAGAAAAAGAAGACTGGACTTCCATTTCTGCCTGGGCGGATGCTTTTGATCCAGGCTGGATTGGGTATGCCTGTGCTGGACTGGACTATCAACAACTTCAACTGGTCTGTTTCAGCTGCAAATCGATAGCAACGTTCGAGTTGGCAGAGCTTTAATTTATTTCAAAACCCTGAGAGGCTTTCGACTGGGCAGAATTGGGACTTCTTCAGTCTGGAGGAGGTAGAAGTGGCTGGAACTGACTACTGAGCTGGAGCTGCACTGTGGTGTCTGTCCTTCTTGGTAAGGGCTCTTCATAATTTTGTTGAGGTTTTCATATTTGTGGAAACCTGAACTTTGCTTGAACTCTACTTGCTTTGGCTTATGCTGAACCAAATTTGTAACGAGAGAAATCTCGTTTTGAAAGGTTTATTTTGTAAGTCTGGACTGAAGTTGGGTATATTGATTGATTGGTATTTGAAGGCTTTTCTGGAGATCAAGTGATCATTTTGGGTTTCTTGTCTTTGTTTGATTTTTTGGTTGTTTGATTGATTGTCCTTTGTTCTGTTCACCCTCTTCTATATTTATAAGAGATGCTCTCAGAATGGGAGTTCTAATTCTTTTAATAATGGGCGGCAAATTCTCAAAAGATCTTTCATTTTAAATTTAAAGAAAAATGGGGTTTTATCAATCCTGGCAAATAAACACTCAATAGTTAGTTCCTGAAGCGGTCATTTCTTTGTATTTTGATGGGGCACCATACCCTTCTTCCATTTTAACTGTTTCTGTAAGAGTCTCAAACTGTAATGGTAAGTTTTCAGTCTTGAACAACTCCATGTTTCCCACTTATCTCCTTCCTAGTCTGTGTATCCCTTGAAAATGGTGCCTTCTTTGGAGCAGAAGAATATCTTTTGAATAAACAAAAACGGAATTTGATCTCCTGGCAGAAAAGTTTTTCATAGACGTTCTTCTTTATACATGCCCCTGTTCATTCTTTATTATTTCCAGTTGAAATTGTTGACTTTTCCAAGCCAGACAGTCACGTGGGTCTGTTTCTCTTTTGGGCTTCTCCTTTTTTATTTTAAAACATGCCAAGCCCAATTTGGGTTTCTTCGAGGCCCAAGTCGTTTTTTGCGGTTTGATAGTTTCTGAGCCTCTTTTGTCTGGGTCAAGTGTATAGCCTTGGCCTGTTTATTTGTTGACGGGCTGAGTGCGTCAAATTTAGGCCCAAACAGTTGCCAAGAAGAGAAGTTGCTACCAACAATAGGAAAGTTGATGTATATATATGTCAAGAGGAGAGGAGTTGCTAGCTGCAGAGAGAAGTTGTTGGCTGCAGAGGAGAAGAAGTGTTGCCCAGCCAATATGCACGGGATGAGAGAAATGGAATGAGCAAGAAAGTTGTGTAGGTTTAATTTTTTTTTTTTTTTAAAGAGTAAGTTGGACTATAACATATGTAGGTAATCTTTTTTGTAGAAAAAAAATGGGTCAGGCATAAGCCCAGCCTGCCCTAGGCATAGAAACGCCACTGGTTGGGGGTGCAACTGCCACTAGGAATGGCTCACTTGCATTAGGTGTAGTTAATACCGATGCAACAACTTTTAGGGTTGGGGAAAACTTAAATTTCGAGATGAAAGACTTTACATATGATGCTGTTAATGAGACATTTGTAGCACCAAGTCACTATCAACCATCCTTCCAACCTTCGTCGCCTTACCAGTCTACGCCACCCTTTGAGTCCCCTTTAGATTTTGAGGTTCCTCGAGGAAAAACAAGTCAAAAGAAGCGAAGTAGATCTAAGTATGAAGGGAGTTCTAACTCAACTGGTACCATCAATCAAGCCAAAGTTCTTGAAACCATATCCACCAATTTTGAGAAAATCTATGGTTTAATGGAGAAAAGAGAAAGATAAAGAGATAGAGAGAATAGTATTTGGGATGCTAAGAATGATGTACCAAACTTGGATGACAATGCTCAATACAAGGTGTTTTAATTACTTAATACTAAAGTAAAACAAGACATGCTCTAGAAGATGTCACCCGAAGAGTGCTCATCTTGGATATCCTTTAAATTAGGATGAATTATTACTTGGATCACCTTGGTTTTTGGTTGAGAATTGTTTACTTTGTATTGTTGAACTATGACTTTGGTTTTTGGTATGTTTGTTGAACTATGTATTTTGGTTGTGGCATTGTGGTTGAACTATGTATTTTAGTATTAGTTGTAGTGTTTTGGTTGAACTATGTATTTGGTTTAATTTGTTGTATTTTGGTTGAACTTTTTTTTCCCCTGCAATGAAAATTAATTTCCATGAATATGCTTCTTTTTTCTTTCACATCATGAATAAGAAAATTTGAGACATGACATGCATTCTTCAACATAATTATATAAAGACAATGAATGAAAGGTTCCTTGATCCTTCCCAGAAGAGTTGGCCAACTAAAATATTGATTTCAGCAATAGTGAGGGGACGCGATTTCAGCAGCTATCGTAATCGACATGAAAATATGCCGCAAAATGTATTAGCAACTTGTAATTTTGATATGGAATTCATGTATGTCCTTAGCAGGTGGGAGGGTTTGGCTCATAATTCAAAAGTGTTAAGTTATGTTTTATCAAGGAGGAATGGTCTTAAGGTTCCTCAAGCTAATGTTGGCATGTGCATATTTACATAACTTTCTGTTTAAGGGGTGTCATTCCAATGAATTTCTTATTAAGCCAACTGATGAATCTTCATCATCTTCATCCTCATCAATATCGGTTGATGAAGAGGACAATTTTGAACAAATTTATCAAACTCAAGAGCAACAAAGAGAGGATGCTAATGCATGGAGAGCTAGCATAACTTCAAATATGTGGAGGGATGCTCTCTAGGTCATATGAGGAGATGGAGCTCCAACAAATGTTTATTACATCTTGAATAACTTTTGTTTTCCTTAAGTCATTTTTTTATTTATAGAAAAGATGGTATTTCATTAAACCGAAAGGAACATCACATGGTAAGAATTAGCATGTTAACGGCAGCCTCGTTAAAACCTTCCCAGAGAAACAAAATCCCGGGATAGGAAAGAGTACCACCCATGCTATTGATTAAACAGAAGAGTCAAACAACTTATACGAAACAAACCAACCTAAACCCCAACCACATAACCCTTAAAACAACATCCCATCACTACGTAGGTACTATCAAAGAAGTCCTTCTATGATTTAGAAAAAGCATCATAGTTCTTCGTACAGAGTCAAAAACGTACTATGGGTATCAAAGTAGATCCAGCCAATTACCCAATTGCAAAACCATTGAAACACATCCCATCACTACACAGATACTATTAAAGAAAGTCTCCTATGATCTAAAGAAAGCATCATAGTTTTTCGTACAAAGTCAAAAATGTATTGTTAGCATCATAATAGATCCAGCCAAACACCAACCTCCACCTCCAACTTTCTTGATCCAGAACCCTAGTTGACAAGGAAGGGAGACCAAGATTGACCTCTTAGCCTGAAGAAAATTCCGAAGAAAGATCTTCATAGTAGGAACGTTCATCGATTGCCAAGCCTACGAACGTTTCATAGGAGAATTATTAGGGAGATCTTGGAGACCCCTCAAGGCTGGTCTCCTCCGCCTTGTGAACAAAATCCTTGATACAAAAACTATGCTTACCAGAAAAATCCACGTCACTAACAATCAAATGCCCAACACCAATTTCCGCATGCTTCTGATTCCAACTTGGTGCTACATACTTGTCATCCTCTTGAGCAGAAGAGGCGGTGGCCATCTCCATAGCGTTAAGATGGAGACCCCTCACCAGGGACTGGCTCCTTTGGAACCTAGAAAGGAAGCCAACACAGCCACCCCACAGAGAACAAAAGAGCAAACAAAATGTTATACCTAATTCACCAAGAAGAACCCAAAGAGACAATCAGAGAAGACTGAGAGACGGCGCAGAGAATGAGTAAAGAAAACTGGAGAACTCTAACCCTACACGAAGTTATTGTTATTACTTTTCTCATTTGGTTATTTATCTATGTGGCATAATTAATCCATATTGTTACATGATTTTTATTTCATAAGAAATCCTATAGCAAATCTTTTTATTATTTGGAAAATACAAAAAGTCCCAAGTGAATCATAAGTAAAATCCTGTAATTATAATTTATTAAAATCATTAGTAAAATCTTGTAATTACAAATCCTGCTAGAATCCATTACATTAAAATCTTGTGATTACAATCTATTAAAATCACAATTGAATATACCATCATATGATTACTAATAAAACTTTCGTAGATGTTATATACATTATCAATTATCAATGAATGTATTGAACAAATAAAACTCAAAATTCACTAATGTATTCAATTAGGATTTTATAAGCTTTTAAAAGCCTTTAAAAATCCGGATATATTCAATTTGGATTTTTACTAACTTTTAAAAAGTCTATAAAAGTTTGAGTGTATTCAAATGACGTTTTTTTTTTTCTCTCTGCAGAAGACAAACAATCCTCCATCTGTGAAGGTACGCTATCTCTCAATCAATTTTTCTTCCTTCTTCCATGATTTTTTATTATTGTTCGTTGATGATAACTTGATTGTGTTTTTCTTGTTTTTATAGAAGTTTTGCTTCTTATTAGGGTTTAGCTTGGGGTTAGGGTTTATGCTTCCTATACTAGTTTTCGTAAGGTGACTAGCAATCCTATTGAAACTCCCGTCCTCAAAACTCATTTGTGAATTCATCTGGAATTCCCGCTCATTTGTGGAGATATCCAATTTTTGGTATGCATAAGCAACTCTAATCAATTGCAAACAACTTGATAGCACCTTGCGGGGATGAGATTATTATATGTACCTTCACAGAATCAATATGTACACATGTTTTGAATTTTTATTTTTACTTTCATGTTGCTAAGGTATGATCACTATGTTGATTGTACTAAGTTATGAAGAATATTATGTTGTTATCTCTCTTTTTTTATTTTATTTTTTTGAAAAGCTTACAGTAGAAGCATGTCAAAAATTGCATAACTAACAATAATTTGCATGTATATACACAATCCCCTTTTATTGAGGGACACCTTTTAGGGTCCCATATGATTTTTATTTTCAAATATCCAAACCATCTATTTTTTAAGTCTACATTCATAGATCATCCTTGCAAAACATTAGACAAATCGGAAACCATTTCGACATCCAATTGTATCATACAAAATCAATGAACACGATGCTTTAAGAAAGTACTAAATTTTCAATAACTCAATTGAGTGGTCAAATGATATTGAATTCAAGTGATTTTTTTTTTTTTGTAGAGATGATGTTTGAATGATTATCTAAAAAATAGATAATTTGGATTAATGAAATACAATGCGGAGTGGGTCCTACAAGGTTGTCCCTCAAATAATCCCTCAATGAAATATATATATATATATATATATATATACATATATATGCACAACAAGTAACTTGAAGGGAAAGCCAAACAAGATTATAGTGCTTAAGGTAAGTTCTTAACTTTTCTTTAAATATGTGTTATGTGGTAACCTAAGAACTCATTATGAATATTATTATTATTATTATTATTATTATTATTTTATAGTCCCACCCAAATCACATGCATATTCGAACAAAAACTTGTGAAGACTATGAGGATTTGCAAATTGTCATTGGAAATGCAACTTCTATTGGGAAAAAACTCATTGTAAATGAAGGGGATGCTGAACTAATTTTCCAAATACAAGAACAACAACGAAATGCTAATGAATGGAGAGTTGGTTTTTTAATACGTGGAGAGATGTCGGGCACAATGACAAAAATGAGAATCAAGGATGATGAATGACTGTTGCATATTTTCCTTTAAGTTTTGCTTTCAAACTTTGTATAAATTTGTCACTATACTTTCGTGAATGACAGTTGCTTAAAATTTCTTAAAATTTTGTTTTTCCGTAAAACTATGGGTATCTCTGGTACCATAATAATTTTTGTTTTTACGATGTTTCATGTTGATTTACTGAAATAGAAAGAAACATTGAAAACTTTACAGGGTCGTTTGTTACACAGACTTGGCTTGGTCTGGTTTGGACTAAATTTAGTACCATGTTTGTTTCATCTAATCCTAGTCTTAGATGAGATTGCTAATACCGGGCCCACCAAAAACACCTCCTTAGGAGGGGACTACTAAACCCATGTGGAAAGAGAAGATTAACTAGTCACATGCTCACCAATATGTAAGATGCATATATTACTATTATTATTATTATATACCCATATTTATATATTATATTATACTAGCCTCTTTGCACGCATTTCCGAGCCTGCAAGAGGATTTTCTTAAAAAAATTTAAATTCTTTTAGAATTAAAAAAGATAATGGGTAGTTGTGTACCATAAAAATAGGATCCATTATCTAATTTTTCTTTTAATTTTAATTTTTTTAAATATGAAAAAGTGTGAATTTACCATATTATCCTCATTTAATTAATAATTTCAATTCTTAATATTTACATTAATCAAGGGCATTTTCTGGTATTTTAAATGTTTTACCGTTCTCTACCTTTTGCTTTATATATATAGATTATACTTACATACACATGTACTATAATGTACATATATACATGTATACACACACACACACACACACACACACACACACACACACATATATATATATATATATATATATATATATATATATATATATATATATATATATATATATATATATATATATATGTACATATGTATATATACATATATGTATATATGTATATATACATATATGTATATATGTATACATATACACACATATTTAATATACATATACATATTAATATTATAATAATAATATATATATTTATATATATATATATATACAGAGAGCTTCCATTGAGGGATCCCTCAAATAAGCTTATTTGAGGGACACCCCTTGTAGGCCCCACTCCGGATTGTATTTCACTAATCCAAACCGTCTATTTTGTAGATACTCATTCAAAGATCATCTCTACAAAAAATCACTTGAATTCGATATCATTTGACCACTCAATTGTGTTATTGAAATTTGAGTACTTTCTTGATGCACCGTTGTTCGTTGATTTTGTAGGACACAATTGGATATCGAAATGGTTTCCGATTTGTCTAATTTTTTGTAAGGATGATCTATGAATGAAGACCTAAAAAATAGATGGTTTGGATCATTGAGAAAAAAATTGTAGGGTACCCTAAAGGGCGTCCCTCAAATAAAATTATTTGAGGGATCCCTCAATAGAAGGGGACTGTATATATATGCGGACGGATCCGCGGCACCATATTTTATACACAAGTTTTGACACAATTTTTGGGCCATTAGATTACTCCATTTTTAATGGATGAGATTAAACCTTTTGGCATAAAAAAATTATTTAAAATATTTTTCTCTCTCATCTATCAATTTTCTCAAAAATGTAAATTTCTCTCACCAAAGTAATTGTTTTCTCTCTCCTCTTTCCCGTTATCTCCCAACTCTCTCTTTCATCAGATCCAAAAACCTTCTTGCTCCTCTGTTTCTTCTTTCCCTCTATCTCTCAATTTTTTTTGCTTTAACATCTCGAAGTCTTGCCTCTTGATCTTCTAATGAGACTCAAAGAATTGTACAATAATTGTGAAGATTTTTGTTTGATGTAGTACTATTTTCTTTTTTGTCGAACACAATCCCATTCCAAAGGAAACACAACCAACTAAAAACAAAGAAAGCTGAAGGCAAAACACGCCAGCAAGCGAGAAACAAACTAACTAAGAAAACCTTTCATATTAGTTGAAAAGTCCCAATTTTTCATTGATTTTTTGTCTTTTTTTTTAATGCCAAATTGGGTTACCTTCTAACAAGCTTGGATATCATGGTGAAGAAGAATGATACCCAAAAAATTAGAAACATGAACAACAATTTGAAAGAAAGAGACTAAAATAAAGATAGAAAGATCAACAAGTTAGTTTTTTTGTCTGATGAAAGAAAGTGTTAGCAGAAAACGTGATGGGGAAGAGAAAGAGGAGAGAGAAAAAAAAAGAAAAAAGAAAATAAAGAGAATTGAGAAAATTACTTTAATTATTTTTTATGTGAAAAAATTATGTCAGATTTAATCTTATCCATTAAAAATGGAGTAATCTAATGATCCAAAAATTGTGAATAAAATATGGTGCTACGGATCCGCCTCCTATATATATATATATATATATATATATACGTATACATACATATATGTGTATATATATTATACCCATGTATGTACCATATACATATAAAAATTATATATGTATATATTATAATATACATATATACATGTATATTATTATTATTATAACATACCCATATATATGATATATTATAATACACACACACACACACACATATATATATATATATATATATATTTATGTATTTTATCATGTATATATTATAATATACATACATATATATATATATGTATGTATATTATATACACAGTATATATTATGTATGTATATAATATATGTAATATATGTATATATACATATATATGTTTATATTATTTATAATATATAATATTATTAATATATACATGTATATACATCTATGTTATATATATATATTATAAAATACATATATACACATACATAATATATGTATTTATACATATATATATATATATATATATATATATATATATATATATATATTTAATATTAAAAAAAAAATCTAGTCCTAGTCCAAGCAAGCCAAGCCAAGCCAAGATGATCCCTAAGCATAGTTCATGCCAAGACAGTCTTGTGTAACAAAACGAACCCTACATGGGAAAAGCATATCATAGAAATAACTTGTAGAGTGACCATTAAAAATCTATGGCTGGATATGTAATTGTCGAAAACAAAGCTGCTTGCTTGCAGCAATATATATGAAATATGAAATTATTAACTCAGCATAGAAGTAAAACAGAGGATTAGTTGCCAATTCCCATGCATTGAAGTAAAAAAACACATTGTTGAATTTTTTTTTTCGCCATCTCTCCAGAACAAAGGAAAAACTGGGGTTTAGATGATAGATATATCAATCTCTAGTTTAGTATGTGATACAAACTTTCTTTTCCGTTTCCTGTTTTTTTTTTTTTTTTTTTGTTTGGTAAATTTTCCGTTTACTGTTAAGTGCATTGATGGTTGTTCTAGAGCCCCAATCAGCTTCTTAAGTCCTCTAACAGAAATTTATGCAAATTCATCAAAATTCATCGAAATCTATAACAAAATTCTATACAAAAATATGACATGTCTAAGCCTATACCAGTTTAATGAAGTCCTCCCTAGTTCCGTCGAGGTTCTCGAAAAAATTAAAAAGGTTTCATGAAGTCGATGTCTAAACCTTAAACAAAATGTTTTAAAATAGACCCCCATAAGTATAAGATATGCATTTCAATATAACCCCAAAACCCCAAAACCCTAAGGCCGCGCGTCTCCCTCGCTCTCATTCTCTCTCGCGAAAAACAGGGCAGCACAGCCCCTTGGTTTTCCGGTGACGTTCCGGCGCCGTCCATTCATATTTTGGCCACACACCCTTCAGGGAAATTGTTCCCCACACTCTCCTCTACCTGACCCACCTCAGACCCGACGCCGTTAGCCGCTCCAGCCGCCGGAAACTCAATCTGAAACCACAGGAGTTGCAGCCACCGTGAACAGCAACTTCACCGTCGTCGTTCTTCGAGCTCCGGTCACCATTCGCCGCCATTCTTCTTGCTATTTCGTCTCTCTTCCCTCTTTCATACCCTACCACAACTGTAGAGCTGCCCAGCCAATACACACAGAGAAAACGAATTGCAGAGAAGATAGAGGATGAGGAAGAAGGTTGACGAACGCATCAGAACCCTAATAAGCAATGGCGTCAAAAACAGGCACCGCTCCATGTTCGTCATCGTGGGCGACAAGTCCCGCGACCAGGTACACCCTTCTCCTTTTTCTACTCGATTACTCTCTGTGCTTTCGTTATTTTTTGTTTGGGCGCTGAGAATGGTTTCGAAGAGAATCAAGCTATGGCTCTTATGTAGTTTTATATTGGTTTTAGATTGTGAATCTTCATTATATGCTAAGCAATGAAGTAAAGAAATCAAGGCCTACTGTGTTGTGGTGCTACAAGGACAAGCTTGAGCTCAGCAGGTTCTGTTTCATTTTTCATTTTCTTTGGAAGGAATTTCGTTTAAAAAGTGCCTGCACAACATTAATTCGTTAAAATATTTAATGCAGTCACAAGAAAAAACGTGCTAAGCAGGTCAAAAAGCTGATGCAGAGAGGGCTGCTTGATCCTGAGAAGGTTGATCCTTTCTCACTTTTTGTTGAAAGTGGGGGATTAACTTATTGCTTATACAAGGATTCAGAAAGAGTTCTTGGTAATACCTTTGGAATGTGTATACTTCAGGTAACTTGCAAATTATCTCTTACCAAATATTCTAGTCTAGCTGACCACTTGTATAAAAAAAATTGTCCCCTGCTTTTTCAAGACTAAGTTTGCTCTTACTCTGCATCAAGGATTTTGAGGCCTTGACTCCAAATCTACTAGCAAGAACAATAGAGACCGTGGAGGGTGGTGGACTAATCATATTGTTGCTTCGTTCTCTATCCTCACTCACCAACCTATACACCATGGTCATGGTATGAATTTAGTATCTCTTTCTCTTACACACACCATGGTTATGCTTAGGTTTTTTGCCAGAATGGTTATGCTAATAAACATACAGTTTAATCTTGAAAACTACACACTTCGAAGTTTTCATTTATTTATTTGTTTTCTGCAATAATGTGGCTACGAGAAGACAATTGGTAAATTGAAATGTGTGACTGTCTTTAAGCAATTCATCTGGGCAGATCAGTTTCCATGTGCGCCTAAGTTGATTAGTTCTCACTTTTTCATATTCTAGGGTTTTCTCACGATTTTACTTTACCTGAAATTTTATTTTACTTGTTGAGTTAGTTTCAAATTTAACTACATTATACTTAAAAATGAATATAGTCAAACCACATGTTCTATTTAACCTTTATAACTTGGTTGACATACAGGTCTGATTTCTGGGTTTATCATGCATTTTGATAAAAACTTCAACATAAATTTTTGCTTGCAATAGTGTCATAATTTACTTACAACACTATGTTACAATTGTGTTTCCCAGTTCTCTCATTTGCAAAAAGTACCTCTATGAAGTCTTATCAAGACTTTTCGATTTCAGGATGTTCACGACAGGTTTCGAACTGAATCCCATTCTAAGGCCACTGGACGTTTTAACGAACGTTTCTTATTATCAATTGCATCATGCAAATCATGTGTAGTCATGGATGATGAGCTGAATATTTTACCCATTTCATCTCATATGAGGTCAATTGCTCCGGTTCCAGTTAAAGAGGTAACCTTTTGGCCTCTAAACTTTTAGGTAGGAAGGATTACTGCTAAATCTTGGCATATTTATTTTTGTGATATCTTGTGCAAAACTGGAAAAGAATAAAAGGCTAGGTCTTTCCGTATGTGTATGCTCAACAGTGTTATTCATCATTTTATTAGGATAGTTTGTAGAATTCAGTGATACTATTTATCAGTGTCCTATTAAACAAATACTAGAATTTAGTGATACATTTTATTAGGATAGTTTCTGTATATGTGTATGGTCAATGAAGCTTTGTTGAACTGTTCTGTTTTGTCTCCTGATCATGATTGAAGGACTCTGAAGGGATATCAGAGTCACAAAGGGAATTGAAGGATCTAAAAGAACAACTGAGTGATGCATTTCCTGTTGGCCCTTTAATAAAGAAATGTTGTACGTTGGACCAGGTAGACATCTTTTCTCTTATTTGTTTTAGTTCTAAATTCTTTATCACATGGTTTACTGCTAATATGACTCATTGGCTAAGTTGGTAAATGTTTGAGCAGGGAAATGCTGTTGCTACATTTCTGGATACAATCTTGGACAAGACACTCCGAAGTACTGTTGCCTTGCTAGCTGCTCGTGGCCGTGGGAAATCAGCTGCACTTGGTTTGGCAATTTCTGGAGCTATTGCTGCAGGGTAGTGTGCCTTCACAATTTATTTGAATTGTTTGTTTGTGTGTATGTGTAGGTGTACACTTACATGCATGTACTATTTTAATTTATTTTATGTAAATGTGGCTGATTGTTTTTAGATTTTGACGAGACAAGTATATCTTCACAGGTATTCAAATATCTTTGTAACTGCACCCAGCCCCGAGAACTTAAAAACTCTGTTCGAATTTGTTTGCAAGGGTTTTGATGCACTGGAATATAAGGTACGTATGCGAGGTATTCCCATGTGACTGGTTGTGATTTATTCTATTGCAGTCTGCCAGAAATCTTATTCTCATTAAAAAAAAAAAAAAAAAAAAAAGCACTTCCTTGACGATTCTGTTATTTCTTTCCATGCAATCCAACGATATGCCATACAGTGCCAAAGAGTAAAGCCCTTTTTGGCAGATAGCCCCTCAACGGGGGTGGATTTGGCAAATAGCCCCTCGACGGGGTGGATTTGGCAAATAGCCTCCCGATGGGGACGGTATTCCCCGAAAATTCTTACCGGGTATGGGGGTGGGATGGGGAGCAGGGATGGGGATGGTATTGCCATACCCAGCCCCTCAGTTTGAGAGGCCGATACAAAAACGTATGGTCAATGCTCTCTGATTTACCTTTTCATAGAATACACCAATGTGGAGATAAACAAGGGTAGTCTACCTTTTTTGGATTATATGACAAGTATTAGTTTTCCTATCAATCATTACCTAGAAATCTACACTTTTATAGGTACACTAGCTCAAACATGTGATCAGTCCAATGCTCTAACAAAGAATGAATTTTCTAAAGAGTAGATTGATAATAAATTGTTGATTCTTCACCTCCATTAGTGTAGTTAAGATTTAACTACACTGGAAAATGTCTAGTTACCAAGCATGGTGGTGTTTGAAAGTTTTTTTTTTTTTTTTTTTTTGTGAACTACATTTTAGCTTTCATCCATTTCTTATAAGATCATTCCTATTCTTATTCTTCATTTCTCAATCGTTTACACTAGTTATGTTGAGCTTACTACTGTAACCTATGTTTGCAGGAACATATAGATTATGATGTACAGAAAAGCAGTGACCCTTTGTTGAAGAAAGCAACTGTACAGATCAATATATACAAGCAGCACAGACAAACAATTCAGGTAGAATGATATGGAAAGTTCGGTTTTATTGTAATATCTGTGTGTGCATATTGTGGGGGTGAGAATAATTCGTATAACTATTGGCACATGCAGAAGATTGTATTCAGTGGATACACAATATGGGTTAACTTTTTATCTGTGCCCACCTTTGTAATAAAAGTATTTGTTAAAATGAATGAATAATAAAATTTCAGGGTATAATCTGTTTCCTATGTATTAAGTTATAGATGGTCTAGTTGGAAGTGTATGTTTAACTTATAATTTAGTACCAATGTGAATGAAGATTACTGAGAAAATGCTACCGTCTTCCATTTCTTTTTGGATAATTCCATACTGTCAAAGGTTCTAGTTTGTCTATTTCACAGTATTATCCTGTTCATCCTGAAGCCAGTCACCTTCTATTATTAGTTCTCTTTTCTTCCAACAATCCTAGGGTTTTCATGCAACCCGGCTTAGATCATTCCAGTTCTGCATAGCAAGGAGTTTGCTCAGGCAGTTGAACTTGATGGAAAGAGTAAGGAATTATTCATTATACTTTGCAAGGTGGGTGTGGCAAGGTGAGGAAAGAGGGAAGGAAGTTGCTTTGGCTGAATTGGTCATGTGCCTTGAACACATGATCGCCGAGGTAGTAGTAGGGAACATTCCTTCATAGGATAGGCCTCACACTAATAGGCATAAGCCCATCAAATGTGTTTCATTTATGTGTGCTTCATTTTGGTTATTGGTGTGAGTATATTGAACAAATTTAAATGGTTTATAATATATAAAGTTTGCTTTTAAAAGCATGTTCTTGATGGATTAGTCAACCATTATACCTTTTGTGGCCCAAAGAAAAGATTCTATCTACTGTTTGCTTATGGGGCTAGATGTTTTTTGTTACTTCTCGTTGCAGTATATACGACCACAAGAGCATGAAAAGCTTTCCCAAGTTGAACTGTTGGTTGTTGATGAAGCAGCAGCTATTCCACTACCAGTGGTGAAGTCTTTGCTTGGTCCTTATCTGGTCTTCCTTTCATCTACTGTTAATGGGTAAGATTTGTCCATGGTCTTCTTCCATCATATCGTGTAGTGTATGTTTCAATGATTTCATGAAAGACTTTCAATTTCTGCATATTGTTTCCACTTTTCCTTTATTCATTCTTGATGTTGTCTTCCAATTTACGAAATTTTTTTGCCAAAAATATCTGACTGAAATTTAAATACTGAAGCACATTTCTTTGATTCTGAAAGCTATGAAGGTACTGGTCGGTCTTTGTCCCTAAAACTTCTACAGCAATTGGAAGAGCAAAGCCAGATGTCTGCCAAAGGCCCTATATCTGGTATGCTTATCCTTCACTAACCAGTTTTTTCCCTCCTTTTGGCTTATATTTAAAATGGGTTGGATCAAAATCCCCCTTCCCCCATCATATTTTGACCTTATCTTTAACTTCCAATGTCATCCCTCAATTTAAAACTTGCACAATATTACCTCTTCAACTGTGATGGGTTAACAAATTAGAATTTGTGGGGTAATAAACTAAGGTTACTGTTTTCCCCTCACTCTTGCATTTCTTGGTGAAGCACAAGTTGGTTTTATGCATATCAAAGCAAGGGAAAATATAAACATCACAAGTATTGCTTGGTGAAGCACAAAGTGTTTTAAAATCACTGACATCTTTTTGTGGTTAATTCAACTCGTAAGTAAAATGACCATATTCATCTGCTCGTCTACATTGATTGCTTTTCCTTTGCACTTAATTGTCAGAGTTCTACTTTAGGTGACAGGGCAAAAGTAAAATTTAGTTAGGAATAACATACAACAAACCTGATTCAGTCAAATCAAGGGTATGTACAACACCCCAAGTTGGTTACACTTGTTCAGTCTAGATTATGAGAAACTAGATAACTTTCTTCATGTTATTTATGATAATAAAAATTTGTTACCATTTCTCAAGATGTAATAATAGAGTGCTGGATTTGTCTACAATTTGTAGTCAGAATTGTTATATAACGAAGCTTAAAGGTTGTGAGCTTCTTTTATACCTTTTATGTTAATGTTATGAATTTAACTTTCCCTTTATTAATTTGATTTTGTTTTTTAAGTTCTTTTACGGAGTTTCAAGACAGCCCTCTGCTTCAATTGTATGGGGTGTGATGCTGTTCTGGTCTCCTTTGGACATAACATCTGGTTTTGTTCTTTTTGTCTGGGTTTTTTTTCTTTTCTTTTTCTAAATAAAACTGACTACGTACAAACAAAATTTGTCTTCCTTGGATGATTTCCTTTACATTCTTCACTTTTTTGTATATTCTAAGCTTTAGGAGCCTTTTTGTGGCACTCTATTATACTTTCCATAAACTCCTGCTTGCTTATTTCTTTTTGTGTTAAATTTGCTAAAGTTCTTTAGATTGGTGGAGGCCTGTTTTTCTGTATTCTTTGAAACATTGGCATCTGAATAAGCATGTATGTCTGGACATTGTGTGGTCATAAGCTGCCTCCTATGTAACATTAGACTCTGACATACTCAACTCACTCAATTTTTTAAGTCTACACAATTGGTAATATTCATGTTTCTGAAATAATGGAATTGTTGACTCTTGCAAGCGAGCAATGTAATCTAATATTTTATCTGTTGTAATATTTGGACATAACATTCTGAACTGATAAATGTGCTTGATTGTAGGTCGGCTTTTCAAAAAGATTGAATTGAAAGAATCTATCAGATATGCTTCCGGTGATCCAATTGAATCCTGGCTTCATGGTTTACTTTGCTTGGATATTACGAATTACATCCCTAAACTTAACGGGTAAAAACAACTATGCCTAGAACTTTAGAACTGAGGAAGATGAAACCATCTACATTATATCTATTATCTTCATTAACGATCTCTCTCTCTCTCTTGATGACCAGGTTACCTGCACCCAGTGAGTGTGATCTGTACTATGTAAACCGTGATACACTTTTTTCATACCATAAAGATAGCGAGTTGTTCTTACAGGTAACTACATATTCAAATTCTGTTGACCATTAATTTTCAGTTTTGATATTAATGATTCTTACATACTCAACACTTCCAGCGAATGATGGCACTGTATGTTGCCTCTCATTACAAAAATTCTCCAAATGATTTGCAACTAATGGCTGATGCTCCAGCTCACCACTTGTTCGTGCTACTTGGTATGTTTGCTTCCTTTTGAACTGGTTTTCCTTCCTTTGCTGCTATTGGCTGGACTTGATTTTACTTTTTGTGTGCAGGTCCTGTTGATGAGTCAAAAAATCAGCTTCCTGATATTTTGTGCGTCATTCAGGTTTGCATCTGTTTTCCTTTCATGGTGAACTAATATTTTGTTAGTGCTTTTATTATGTACTGAACGTTTCAATGGTTTTTTTTACTTCAAGTTTACCCTATTGTGAAATGAGAATCAAGGACACAATACTTTAAACTTGTACCGTCTATACAAGTGTTTTCTTCTGGGGTTCATCCGAAATGAATGTTTTTTGGTATTGTGTCCCATTTGTGCTTCAACCTTGTGTTCAAAATGGGAATTTTTTCCATATTTCTGTTTGGTCTGCACAAGCTTCTGTATCCAAAGTTAGCAGTTCATCTTTCTGAAATATCTGGCTAGATTGGCAAGCTGCTATTTGTTAATTCTGCTTTTGGGAGTAGTTTTGGTTCTGCTGAACCCCTGTTTTCATTTTCTTTTTAGCTTTTTTGGATTTATCTTCTTGACCACTTCTGTTCTCTGTAGTTTTATTGTTCTTTAGCAATAAATTTGTCTTGTTTCCAGGAAAAGAAAAAAAATGAAAGAAGAAATAAAAAAATTTCCCTGGTTCTGTTAGGTTTGGAAACCTTTTTGCCCATAAATATTTCATGGATCGTGAATTGCAACCTATCCACCTAGTCCCCAAACTTCAGCCATGGCTCCATGGGAAAAACGAGTTGCCAAATATTACTAGGATGAGGCCTATCATGCCAAAGCTAACGGAATTCCTAGTATTCCAAATTTGCCAACATAGCTTAATCGTTTTCTTATTACCATAAGACTAAGATCCATCTCTCAGTTGAGGATGGCTCTTTCCGAAAGCTGGGTAGTTGAAGCTCTGTCCAAGATGCCTGTTTTTATTGTCATATCATACATCTGAACTTTAAAAGTCTAATTATCTTAATATCATAGGCAACAATTATGATTTTCAAATTCTTTTTGTATCTTATGATGCAGATTTAGTCCTAGGTTATGTTTTAAGTTTTGTTGATATTAGTGATGCAGACTGATGGAAATCATAATTTTAGGGATTTTCTTTAGGTATTTGATGTGATTAATGGTAATGATGGGAATTGAGTTGATTAGGGATTTTCTTAGGAATTTGATTTGACTTGTGAGTCAAGGAGCTCTATAAGCTAGACATGGTGCAACTCCTTTGACAAACCTGAATTAGAAAATAATGAAACCCTATTCTCCAACTTCTCCCTACCCATCTCTCTCTCTTCTTTCTATTGCACTGTTTCAATTAGTGTCAATATTTAGCTGTTTTCCCTTATATCAAGGCGTAGACTCCCACCGAAAGGGTTTTTAGCTGTCCCTATAGTAAGAGAACTCAATTATTTGATGCTCTAAATTTATGTGCCATCCTTTTGTTCTTAGGTCTGCCTTGAGGGACAGATTTCTCGTAATTCTGCAAAGAAAAGTTTAAGCGATGGTCGTCAGCCCTTTGGTGATCAGATACCATGGAAATTCTGTGAGCAATTTCAGGACACTGTGTTTCCCAGTCTGTCAGGTGCTCGGATTGTACGAATCGCTACACATCCAAGTGCCATGAAGGTAGTCTCGTTTTCGTGATTTCCAAATTGATTATGCTATCCAGGGTTTTGTTGAAATGATAATTTATTCTTCTTTGTTTATTGTTTATCGCAGATTGGATATGGTTCACAAGCAGTGGAACTATTGACAAGGTATGCTCGTGTTCACTTACCGTCCACTGTAACATTGTTGTAGATCACATGCTGGATCTGGATGTGTATTTGGATGCCTAAGATGTTTAGAAAATTTGATTTATTTCTTTAGCCCCATATTCCACACATGTTGACAGAAAAGATTGAAGCTTATAGGCCTCGGTAAGGCTTCAAATACTTTCGAACAAAATGTATTGCATGCTGCCTTCTCTTAATCAAATATAATTTTAATTGATAGAATATTTAGAGGGAAGTAGTTCAATTACAAAGCCCTATAGTTTGATAATACTTATGCACATGCAAGTTGCAATGGGGGATGTGAATTTCATGCTTTTAGTTGAATTTGGAACACGAGTCCTTCTAGTGTTTCCATTTGTGCATCTATGAATAGTACAAGAAACGAGAAATGTGGGAAATATTCTATTGATACGTGGTATGTCTCATGTGATATGTGGGAGACTTCTGGTGTGATATGCGGGAGATATTCTACTGCCGTTGTAGCAGTGGAACTCATAATTACTTGTTATTGAGATAAAAGTCTCTATAAGATAATTTGAGTGAATCTACTAAGGTTATTTCACCTCAGGTACTACGAAGGACAGTTTGCTCCTATTTCTGAAATGGATGTTGAAGATGTCGTTGAGACGGTGCCTGTCAGAGTCACAGAAGCTGCCGAGAAGGTATATTATAATTACTAAGCTTAGTTTTCTTTGGTTATTTTTTCTTTTTAATCAACAGGCTGGAAAATGTTATGTGGAGACTGTTCTATAATTAAAAATTAGAATGTTGAAGTGCCATTGGGAAGATGACCTCCTTTTAAGGAGAGTAGAAGACAGACTTCCCACCTTGGTTGTACCTCATTTCTATGTCATATGTTCATTGCACTCTTGTACTGTGTGCTATGTGTGCCATAATAATATAACAATAATGTCCTGTAATTGTGTAAACAAAAATGAACTCCAATAATTTGCTAACTGATAATCAATGTGGGTGGGCTAGGGTGTGCCATTCAGAAGTAATTCATACAGCTAAGTTTTTACACCGTAATAATTAATAATATATTTATCAACATGCCATATTTTATTAATTTAAATTTGACTTGTTTTTTTTAGCCCTTTATAAATATATGAATCTGTCATTTTTGCAAACAAATCAGAACTCTCTGAAGTTGCTGTGCTCGTTATTGGGTTTGGTTCCTTTCATTCATCATCAATTTATCTTCTTCCCCTTTAAGTTTGAACTTTCAACCTCCACACACCCTCCAACACACAAACACACTCTTTTATTGAATTACAGAAAACTAATATTGGAGACAGTTTTTTAAGTCACTGTTTGGTGCTGAATGCAATTCTTGTAATGTCAAAATATTTGATTTGGTCAAACTTGGTTTTGTGTGTTATGAAAATTTTGTTGTTTGAATATAATGTCTGAACAAACTTTTGTGAATCATTGCTTCTCATGTAAAATTTGAGCAAAATGACATTAATCATTCCATGGCAGTGAGAGTTCATTACGTAATGGTTTGTTTATTTGGTTCAATAAACCTGTCACCTGTAGTTACCTTTCATACTTTTTAGTGGAATAATACCTCTGTCATATTTTACTTGTAGGTTTCATTGCTAGAAGAAAGTATAAAACCTAGAACAGATCTTCCTCATTTGCTCGTTCATCTTCGTGAAAGGCGACCAGAGAAGCTCCATTATATTGGTGTCTCCTTTGGGCTTACCTTAGACCTTTTCCGCTTTTGGTGGAAACATAAATTTGTTCCATTCTATATTGGACATATTCCAGTTAAGATGGATTTTTTCTCCCAGATTGAATGTTTTGAATATTGTACTTTGTTGATGAATGATTGATTAAACAGTAATTTGACATTTTTCTTTTCAATGGATTAGAGTGCTGTAACTGGTGAGCATACATGTATGGTCCTAAAATCTTTGAAGAATGATGAACTTGAAGTTAACGATTTTCGTCCGTTCTACCAAGGTGGGCCCATTTTTTCTCAGAACCTATTTCTCTACTTGGACTTTTATGCAGGTTTTGTATCCTTTCACCTCACAGCTTGATACTTTGTTGCCTACCCTAGATTTCAGGCGAAGGTTTTTGAGACTACTGGGTTATAGTTTTCGTACAATGGATTATAGGCTCGCAATGAGGTACTATCACATGTTTCCTTCTGATAAATGTTTTTTGTTCAAGTGCTCATACTACTCGTAATCTTTCAGCATCATAGATCCTAAGATCAATTTCACAGAGCAAGAACCCAAGTTGCCTACCGTAGATGGGTTCTTAAGGTCAATCACGGATATATTGTCACCTTATGATATGAAGCGACTTGGAGCTTACACCAGCAATCTTGCTGACTTTCATATGGTAAGCTCTCTGAACAATGGTTGATGGCCACTGTCGTAGTGCTATGTACTGTTTATGAGGATCTTTAATTCTCATTTTTTGCGGCTGGTTTTTGTTCCTGCGCGCTTGTGTTATATAAGATGATAAAATAATTGTTTAAACAACAAAATCGATAAGGGTGAGGCTATTTAGACACCTTATTTTCTCTTCCGCCCACCAAACTCCCCCTCCCAAACCCAACCCATCCTACCAATGGTGAACCTTCTTGTGGGTGCGCGGTGCTCCTCTGAGGGAGGTGCACCTCTCTCTTTTGCAACTCTTAGGGAGGCACTGCCATGGCTGCCCTCTTCTTTAGTTTTAAAATTATAAAAAATTGTAAAAATAGTTTGTGGAAATAAAATAGTTATGAAGGACAAATTTTCAGTTTCATCAACAAACATTTTTTTGGGGCAACTGAACAAATAGAGGGATGCCATAAAATAGAACACCCAACTGAAAATGGGAATTTAAGATTTCTTCCACCATAAGCAATGAAAAATCCCAGTATTTGCTTCTTTCTTGTTTATTTATTTTTGGGAAAAAAAACAGCCTCCTTTGAATGTGTCAAGATGGTCCTCCTCTATCTAGGAAGCACAGACATAGATAGTAGGGAGGGAGGGATCTGAGGATTTATTGTATTTTCATCCATGACAAATAGGCCCTACTTTCTTCAAATCACCCGAGGATTGCTTTCTAAAGTTAGAATATAATCCCTGTGGTCGATTTGGAAATTATAATAATACACCAATGCAGTATATTTCACCATTGGGACTCACATTTAACTGGAACACTGAAACCTCTTGTACTGTAATTAATTGTTTGTTTATACAGATGTCTAACATACTTTTTGTTTTACAGATTTTGGATCTTGTTTCAACCCTTTCACATCTGTATTTCCAAGAGAAACTTCCAGTAACATTGTCATATGCCCAGGGTTCCATATTGCTCTGCATTGGCTTACAAAATCAAGATATCTCCTATATTGAGGTTTGTCTCTTTACTTGTTCATCTTGTGGTTGTGACCATGCATGCAAACTCAAATATGTGCCATTTAAATATGATGATTTGTACCCACCACCCCCCTAAAGAACAACAAAAGAGGTGGCTGATGGTGAAGGGTTTACTGCCGTAGTAATCAAAGTACATATTCCATGAATCTTCTTTCTTCTTCACATTGGCTTCCAACATGTACTTTAATCAGTTGTCTTTTGTATTAAGTGCATTTACTATGCAGTTTCACAGATTGTTTCTTGTGTTTCCTAGTTTGAGGCTCAAATGCTCCTAGTTTTAGTATGTAAAAGACTATCAGGTCTCATTTTTACTTACATTCACGTTTTACAGGGGCTGATGAAATTGGATCGGCAGCAAATATTGTCTCTGTTTATAAAAGTTATGAAGAAGTTACACAAATATCTATACGCTATTGCATCTGAGGAGATTGAGTCAACCTTGCCTAGACCAAAAGAAGTAAGTTGAGCAAAGCAGTTTACTTTTTTATGTATGGAAAATACATGTTATGTTGATAGTTTCTCTCTCCTATTTCATGGTGTATTATACGTTATGGTTCTAGTAGGCTTAACTCTGATATTCACACAGGCACATACAACCATCATGCCATCTGCATAGTTTGCACCTTAGCTATTTTGTTCGATATGCAATCATTAAGTTTACATTATCGTATTTATTTGCCTACTATCTTCTCCTCCGGACATTTTTTTTAATCATATAGTCCAAAGTTTGAAAGTTCCAACATCTCAAGCTGTCCCTCGAAAAAAAAAAATTATAGATGTATCACATTGATTATGCACTATAGCATTTGAATCTAGAGAAGCTCTTTGCATGGGAAGTTATCTATAAAAATATTTTAAGGTGATAAAAGTTATTTTATACACCACATAACTAGGATTTAGTCCGGCTTGAGCTCAAGTATACACTTATCCTTTTTCAATCTTTTGCTTATGTTCTAACATCAAATTCTGTCATGTGGAAATTTTGGGTTCAGACTGTCTTGGAACCTCACAAAATCTCTGTCGACGATGATCTCAATGAGGCTGCAAGGAAAGTTGAGGTATGCTTCGTTCCTTCTACCTTCCCTGTTAACCCTAAACTATCTTTCTCACTCCCTTGTGCTGCTATCCAAGAGTCGAGCTGACTTGACTGCTTACATACAGGATGGGATGAGATCCAACACAGATGGGTTAAATCCTGAGTTGCTTCAACAGTATGCGATTGGGGACAGAGATGCAGAACTTGAGAATGCATTACAGAATGGTGGTGTAAAGTTACCAGCTGGCGGTGTTGTTAGTGTGAAATCCAGTAGAAATAAAATGGAGGAGAAAGGAAAACAGAAATCGAGTCATAATAGCGGGGAAAAGCGGCGTAAACACGAGCATGGCTCCAACTCCAAATCCAACAAAAAGAAGAAATATTCACAATAGTCTCTACTCTTTTTCAAGACTCTACATAACATTGTAACTATTTTTTTACATTTAGTACGATGTTATGAATTACCAGTCACAGCAAATGCAGATCACAAATTTTGACAGTAAATGACATGGATTTTGTTATTTGCAGACTAGTTGTTTATAATTCTCACTGCAATTCACACAAGTCTAAAACTGTTTAATAAAGACATCATCTAACTACAAAATTACAAGAGCAACAGCACAATTAAAAATTTATTAAGGCTACTTTTCTTTAGATGATTGCAATATTTTATTTTGAAGTTTATTCGAAACAGCGTCCTCGAAATTTTGAAAGCCAGGCCCAACCAAATTATAAAGTCGATCAATTTTAGCACCACCCACTCTCCTTCCCAAACTTCCCAGCCAGTTTTTGTTTTCCGAACAGAAGCAGTACTTGCCGACCACCGTCTCTTCACGTGCATGGCACGTATTCTCGCAATCTCTTATTTAAGCTTCCTAGCAATTCTCTCCTCTTCATCTCTATCTTTGGCAGGTGCTCATTCTCTTGGTCAGAGACCATGTCCTGTCGCTTGGCATCACGTTCCAAATGGTGGCAACGGCGATGCTGCTGCTCTCTCTTAACTCGCAGTAAATCATCAAACATTTTCCTAGCCTTTGTCATCCTTAAGTATCTCGTAGGATAACTTAAGACTTTGGAAGTTAGCATGAGCATGGGGATCATGTGCCCTCTTATCTGAGAGCAACTCTAGAGCCTTTATAATCATAATGCTATGTGAACTCGGAAGTTGTGTAATTAAAATCATAATGCCATTTGGACTTGGACTATTACCAGTAGGACTTGATAGATTCGGAGAAAAATTTGCCTTATCCAGGATTAAATTTTATTTTATTAATTTTTTTTGGTACAAACTCCATAGGATTAGATTCAATCAATGAAACGAAGGAAAAAATGTCGCATGTTTTAGTGATTACATATTTGCTTTTATGAATTAGTGTTTAAATTCATTTACCCCAAAAAGATTTCATGCAGTTTCATATTGTAGCTTGAATATAACTTGGACTACAAGTTGAGGTACACTGGCAGCACAGTTGCATAAAATATAACAAGAGGAGGTTTATAAATTCAATCACTTTTTATGTAGTGAAAGTAACTCTCAGTGATAACAGGCACCCAGTTCTCACCTGGCAATGTATAAGTAAATCCAAAAAATATAAAAGAGCGCATAATCTTGATCGATTGGCATAATTGCACCCCAAACCAATAGGGCCTTATTAAAACCGGAGGGCTATTCCCCATACCCTAGAAATTCATCAGCTTCCAGATTCTACCAACATTTGGTTGATTTCAAAACAAGCCAGTGAAGGTAAATCCCAGATCATTAGATGAAGTTTCGGATGTCCAAAGACTTCACATCAACCATTTCCTCATCTTTGAATTCCTCCCTGAGAAACATTGAAATGGAAAGTACGTGTCAGTCCTGCAAGTCCTCTACCCCTGTGGCATCTAACCTATGTTCCATTTTAAGCAAAATACCTTGAACTAGAGTGAATAGTAATAAAGACTGAAATATATAGCCATGCTAATGCTAGCATGGAAGCAAATTTTACCAGTCACCAACTGTTCTCAACAGAAAAACCAACTTGAATCCCAAATGACGTCAATGGTTTAGTGAAACAGAGAAACAAACATGTTGATAAAAGAGGAGGTACTACGCAAAGACATAAATTACCGTTTCTTCTGAGTTTCCATCGCCTCAAGAGCATCCTTCTTAAGTTCCTCCAGCTGTGCTTTCGCTTTCTTGAGTTCTAGCTGTTCTTCATACTTTGGTAGATCTTCCTTCCGAATTCCAAGTCTGAAAAGAAGAGGTTAGACTTGGTTGGAATCCTGTATCTCACATCAGCTATGTAAGCAAACAATACACAAGTGTTCAAAATAAAACAACTACAAACCAATCAGTGCCAAATTGGAAAAACCATAGCAAGTGTTTTAACCTATTATACCACACTAGTACTGGCAAAGTTATTATTAGACTATGGGGTCTGGGATTAGGTACAGCCACAACTAGATATCATTTGGCAATGCATTTTACAGCCCCAAATCCATATAATCTTCAGGACCGGGCAATACATTTCAATATAGAATATAAAGAAGAAAAAAAAAAGAATTTTCATCTAGCATATGCAATTTGTTTCATAGGAGAGTTCAGAATAAACTACATAAAAAAGCTGAACGTGTATGCAAGTGGAATGAAGGTTAATCAGGATTAACAACACCTTCTCTACATTCAAAACTTTATAAAATTAAAAACGTTCAAACCAATTGTCACCCACGTCTTGTTTATTTTCTCAAATTCTGCCTGGAGAAGAGCCATCCCTTTCTTATCATTCCTCAAAAGAGGTTTCTTCAGTTCGTTTTCAACTTTCTCCAATGCATCCATCATCATAGCCTCTGCACCAAGTTCATCAGTGATGCCTCTCCTACAAAGGGTAAGAAATAAGTTAATTGACCAATGTAGTTGTATGTACGAAAATGTTAAAGTACAAATGTCTGCAAGGCAGACGTATGTGTAGATAGAACAAAAACCTAAATGACAATTTAATATTAGAAGTTTCCAAACAGATTTTGTTCTTTTATATGAAACAAAATGTATTAGTTCCTCAAAAAAGGTACAAAGTGGACAAGGTATACACCTACAAACAAGAATCTGTCTTACATATAATTCTACCAAAACACTACCAGCATACGGAACCAGATTTTAACTCTTTTGCTTCTTCCCCACCAAAGTACTCAAAAGAATTGCCAGTATACCACATCCCTCCAACACTATAACTTTCTTCCCTACCCGAAAGACTTCTGACTCTCCCTTAACCATGACTTACATCCTGCTTGGATCACCCAGCTATATTTCCCTGTTTGCATAGCTTCAACACAAATTGAAGTATGCAGAATGTTGAAGAAATAACGGAATCGACTTTCAGCTCTGCACAAAACACATCAATGAGGTGACAGACGAGATTGTGGTAGACTTCACCTTTGAATCCTATCAAATGTATTCACTTTGCCATTATAACCTGCACCTGCCACACAAGCTTCGAGATTCCAGCAACAACCTTCTAGAATCTTCTCTACTGTTACAAAAATAAAATAATTTTTTTGAAATTTTCCAAAGCTGCTGACAACTCAACCATCTCCCATGCCTCCAAATCATTTAAGTTCCTCCTAAAACCAAAGTCCCAGCTCAAAGGAAAATTAGAGCTAACTGCCCTCCCTACAATAACCATAAATGAAATAATGACAAATTATAAAAGAGGAGAAGCTCTGCTGAAAGGTAGTTCCCCTGCCCAAACATCTACCCAAAATCTCACCTTCTCGCCATTTCTTACAACCAGCATGCAGTGATTTAAGAGATCTTCATATCCTTAACAAATATCCTTCAAAGGGTACTAGATCCCCTAGCCAATAGTTTTGCATCCCAAGCATGCTTCCTATAACCATATGCCATAAAGCTTCCTATAACCATATGCCACAAAGCTTCCTTCTCAACAGAGAAACTCCACAACCATTTACCAAACGTGACCTGTTTTTCAACAAAAAACCCAACACACACCCAAACCACCTTCTCCTTTGTTAAGGACACTACCTCCCATCTAATTAAGTCCTCTCTCTTTACTTCCCCAAGTCCAGCCCACAAAACATCCTTCATCATATTCTCCACCTTCCTAGTAACCCACTAGGAAGCTGCTTAGAACAGCTTGGATTCTTGTTAACCAGCCTCCTATAGATAGAATGGCCACTCCCCGGCCCACCAACTCCCTCCAAAATCTCCTCTTAACCTTCTCTACCATCCTGTTCATAAAGCTAGCAGACCTCGTATTCCCAACAATGGTAAGCCCAAATACTTTAGAGCCCAATAGCCAACCTCCAGCCCTCAAAGAACCACCTAACCTTTCCACTTTTACCTTCTAGAAATTAATTTCCAAATATAAATTCTGAGCAACATACATCCTCTAAATATAATCACACTGGAAAACTTATCCCAGCAAACATTATTGGTCAAGGGACCAAAGAAATTGTTTCTGCTTTTAGATCACAGATGATAACCACAGTAAGCTTGGTAGAAATTACAGAATAAAATAAGGACCCCATGAGTTATAGCAGAAAGAATTTGGAGTACGGGCAGAAATTTTAAAAGCCACGTTAATCACATTATACAAGACATCAAGCAATTTGAGAGCAGAATAGCACATACTTGATCCTAATTTCTTTCAAAGTCAACAGGTATGTTCTAGCATCTGGGATATCTTGTGTTCGGCTTTGGATCGTGTGTTGGATGCGTTGAGATTCTGAGAACAGATCTGCCCTGCAGGACACAAAATGCATTACTGGCCACTTCAATAAAATTAAAACACTGAAATGCAGGTGGCATCTAATGGAGCAAAAACAGGAGAATGCATAAGCTCCCTACTCTACTGTGACAGTAATGTTATCCATTTTTCTGAAGTCATTGTAACAGTAGAAGTTAAGAAAAGACATAAAAGGACTAACAAGATAAAAGGAGATCTACTGTAATATTACCATTTTTTGGAAGTTAATTTACAAATGGCAAAACTATGTTATTCAATGATTGTAGCTAGTCCGCAGACAGTCAAGTGCCAATCTCACATAGGGTGATGAGTAGTGCTCCCACCAATAACCAAGTTTCACGACAGAAATAAACTAATGCAAGTTAACCCTTGGAAAAAAAGCTTCAATTTAATAGGTGCAATATATAATTTCTCTTTGCAAGGCTGAACATGCTGAACATGTGGCAAACCACGAAAATCTAAAAAGCCCTCTTTTTCTTTTTGTTTGACAGTGTAAGTTTTCTCCCTGATCAATTTGTTCTTCTTTTCAAAGAACAATATACTATAGTTCAAGTTCCTTCCCAGATTGTTGATCGAGAATATTGGTTGTCAATATCCCTACTCCCTTCTCATCCCCTCCCTACCAATTTCCTTAATTGCACTACCTACCACTCCTCCTTTCCTCTGTACTGAAGCATTATATCATGTATAAACTATACAAAAATAATAATAATAATAATTAATCAAGATAATGTACACTCTAGAAACATAACAATGTCATCTCTTGTGTTTATGTGTTTGTCACAAATAATTTAAAAGTTTACTACATAAGCAAACAAATAGGCACATCTGCACAAATGCACAAAACAACAAAGCAATCATATTATTAGAAGGAATAGACTATGGTAAAGGGTTAAAGGAACTGACTTCTGTCTTATAGTTTTCATGACGTTGGCATACTGAGAAACAGCGGCTGGATCCTCTGGGTCTATGGTGATCTTCTCTTTGCGAAGTATTCCAAGGGCTGTCTCAAACTTCTTTTTAACATCCAAGAAGATGTTCTTCAGCATCTCTTTACCCCTCAAACGTAAGAAATATTCAGTGCGGTTTTATCACAGATATGTATTAATAAATGAAAAAAAAAAACACAATCAACTAGAATTTTATTTCTTACTCAACATTAAGGAGGGAAAGATGTAAATAAGGTCAACAATGGATAGCCAGTTCCTATCTAAAAGACACACACAAATGCAAGAGACCAACTTTGGAACCCAGGATTGTATAACATTCCCAGGTTCAGATCACTCTAAACTGTGAAAATCACAAAGCAATCCATATTTCTCAAAGTTGATATTTTTGGCAAGCTCGCAAATCACAATCAATAGCGTAAACTTAAATAGGGCCAAGATTTTCGACTTACCATCACCCTTTAGCACAGGGCGATTTGCTTCCTTAGCAAAGTAACGGACTGGAATAACACGCTCCTGTTGAAGAATGACTCCATTGCCACACAACTGAAACATTGTAAGCAAAATTAATACAAACGTTCATCAATTCCAAGCCTTCATTTATCCCAAGCCCAAAAGCTTTTTACACATCCATCATTACTCGGATAAAAAATAAATAAAACCAAGTGAAAAACAATTTCTAATCACCCAAATCAGATTAAACTAGCCCAAATTATGCAATTTAATCGCCGTGAACGTTCAGAAAATCAAAAAATAAATGGTAATCTGAAATGCCTAATTTTTCTCAAACATTTTCTCAGAAACTAAGAACAAAAGAAGATGAATGAGAAATGGGATCGATTGACTGACCTGTCTGGATTTGGATAAGAGGCGGGAAGAGAAGGCCATATCGGAGCTCAGTCTTCCTCTTCTTCTTCTTCGGGTTTCGGTTTTAGGGTTTGGATTTGATTGCTTTGAGGCCTCTACCTGACTTCTGATAGACAGTGAGAGAGACGATGAGTTCGTCTGCCTTATATGCGGACCGTTGGATCCTCTACGATGTCGTTTTTATTGTCTCTTTTTTTGACTCAGCCACTGTGAATTAACCTGAAGACGTTTTCGACCCAAAAATACCTGAAGACATAGTTGTTTATATTTACCAAAATGCCACTGAGTTCCTCTGTTTTCAATTTTTTAATTTTTTTAATTTTTAGTATGGTGTCGGGCTCGTTTATATTGTTTTGTTCAAGGTATTAAATATCGATAATATCCCCGATATTATCCCGATAATATCTGATTTTTGAGGGTCCGATATTTTAACAACTAACCATAGTGTTATCGTCAATATATCGATATTATCCCGATATTATCGGGAAGATATTTTCAACATTTTTATGAATGATTTGGGCAATATATCGAGATATTATCGATAATATCCCGATAATATCCCGATACGAAACCCAAAAATATTTATATACATGGTATTTGTGAAAACCATTTTACTCCTTCAACACCTTAACCACCATATCACTTATGTTTTTGTGAAAATACTAAAATATTTATATATATACATGGTTTTGTTTTGAATTCTTTTTGCAAGAAACAAATTTTCACATGAGATGAGTAGTAACTATGGTTATACTCATAACCAACCATTTCCCTACCCTTCATATCCCATTCCTGTTGGGATGGAATCAAGCGACTCATGGAAAGAATCCGAGACTCAATCTTCAAATGATTTTGCTTATGGACAACGTCAACCAATCTCGGATCCATATGGGTGGCATGTTAACAATTACATGCAAAACTATTTTGGGGATTTATCATTTGATGACTACTCTTCAAAATATATTTACTCTACACATAGAGATGATGAAGATAGTGAAAATTTTGAACCTCATAGGAACTCTATGTGGTACTAAGTCACTCATGTATCTTACCATGCAATGTATAAAGTGTAAAATATTGTAGTAATTCATTATATATAAATGATTATGGTGTGTTTAATCTTCTTTCATTAATTATACATATTTTCTACACTTACGGTGTTTGCCAGCTCGCTATATAATCAACTTAAATCAGTTAAATCCATCATGCAATGCATTTCCTTCCAATTTTTTGTGATAAACTAATAAATAATTGACTAAATAAACATCTTGCAAAGTTTCAATAAAAATTTCCAAGTTTTTCTTACAATTTCCGTCACTTTTATTCAATTTTTTCCGATACCGATAATATCCCGATATTTCCTGCGATATTTCCGTGTTTTTTGACTTCCGATATTTCCGATACCTCCGATATTTAAGACCTTGGTTTTGTTAAACCATTGCTAGAAAGAAAAACAAAAAAAACCAGTGGGACAAAATCATAGTTGAAGGGAGAAAAACTACGTCGCGCACGCATATGTCATGTGTGTATAAAATTGATGAAAGCACCCCTAATAATAACAAACTTAAATTATTTGATGACCGCAACATAAATGATATTGATATACATCTTCTATAAAGTGAATTTGGTACTAGCATAAAAATTACTTCAATATCATCATGGGCGGATATATCTTTGTCCTCGTTCCTTAGTATCCCTTTACAAGAATAAGAGTATCAACTCAATTCTACAATCTCTCATTACTCTCTAGCTTCAATCAATGTTGATAATTGATTGTGAATTACACACTTGAAAAATTGTTTGCCCAGTCAAATATCATCATGGTTGACATCCTCTCCTCTCCATTTGTCCCAACCACGGGATGGCAATTTTACCAGTGAATTAGGGTTTTCGTGAGCCTTCGCTCCTAATGGATTGAGTATGAAAAATAGAAATCGGAAATGAAAATGGGTTCGGAAAAGTTCTCATGTATAGTATTCAGGGCATAAAATGGATAGTACTGTAATTCGAAAATCAAAACCTGCCTCGTTTTAAATATATATTATTTATTTTTCACATCAATACATTGTTAAGTGGCTCTTAGATGTGCCCCACGACTCCCACCAAAGTTTATATTCAACAATATCATATTAGATTTTGACTTGAATAATATATATATAAAACATAGTTAAAAAGGTGCTTGTTTCCTAGTCCAATAGTTTTCAACTTTTATTTCTTTTGTTCAAAAATTATTTTTATATTGATATTTTTGTAATGGGGCAGTCAGAAGTTTCCTAATGAAGTCGTGGATGGGAAATCCCATATTTGAATATTACATACATGAAGGGAGGGATGAAAAAAGTTAACAGGAATTTGGATAGAAATGGCATACCCGGCCCCCATTCACCCCATTACAAACAAGAAAGATTCAGAGCTCGTCTGAACTTTTTTTCTTTTTTGGCTAATGATCAGGTGCAGTTGTTGTTGGAACTAGCGATCATGACTTGAGCAAAGGAGGTACGATTGAAGGATCATGAACAAAACGAATCGAAGAAACATACAAAACAATAAATACAAATAATAATAACAGCAGCAACAAAAACAAGGCTGGAACAAGGTTATTGGGATCAGACCAAAAAAAAATAACTGGGTTATTGGGACGAAGTAAAATTAGAAATTCTGGTGGCAGATATGCAGCAATGCAATATATGTTAATACTGGTCCTTTTAAGAACATATCTGAAACATGAAATGGATGACTAACATAATGCAAAGTTTTCTTAATTGTATCATATTCATTCTATTTGCATGTTCCATATACACAATCCTACATCTCCGCGGCAAAAGATTTACCGCAACCACATGTTTGTGTGGCATTCGGGTTCTTGAAAGAAAAGCCTCCACCGATAAGAGCGTCACTGTAGTCCAATTGCATGCCATACAAGAAGAGGAGGCTCTTCGGATCACAAACTGCAACACAAAGGGAAACACGAGTTACTCATCCTTGCCAAGCATAATACAAAGTTATTGGGAAAGATCCAAACAAAGCAAGTGCCATATAGCGTGACAAAATGGTATTAGTACATTCTATCACTTGGATATGTACATCAATGAAATGGTCAAGAAGAGAACATTAACTATGGTATCTTCAGACTATCTTGAACTGCACAAGCAACATCACAAGACACTTCAAAGTCATAAGACCAAGAATATACTACAAAAATTTTCTTCTATACAATCACATAGTAACTAGATCTTATTTAATTTAAAGTCTGAAGGCCCATTCCAACATGACATATTATACAAAAACCCTTATAGAAAACCACAAAACTAGCCACTTGTCACTTTCTAATTGGTTCTTATAAAATTTTAACACACTAAGAACCAATTAGAAAATGAAAAGTTGCTAGTTTTGGGTTTTTCTCAACAAATAGGTTCTATATGGGCTTTTGTATAATATGTCATGCTATAATGGGTTTTTGAATAAATATCCTTTTATTAAATAGTACCGAAGCTGGTAATATTGTAGCACAGCAGTAAAGGGATTGGAAGGGGTTCCATGGGTTAATGGGGCAGAGCTCTCATTTTACTGTTATAAAAGGAAAATATGGTGTGCAAGATAATGGATGAGATGGGAAGAGAGCCATAAGATGTGATGATCCAATAGAAGCTCTTGGAAAGACACCTATGAAGATTTTTCAGTGTGCTGTCAGTTAGTAGTGGGGAATGGGGAGAGGATGAGATTTTGGGAAGACAAATGGGCGGGTGGGAACACACTACAATTTCTATCTCCAAGACTGTTTCGTCTATCAAGTTTCTACGGAGTACATCATTCAAAGATGGCTGAAAGCTCTTCTTTCCCAATGAGCTGGTAGAACTCTCTTCTGTGCTACTCTTATCCAAGGGGTGCCGTAGGCCTGGTTCTAGGTGGCAAAAATTAGAAAGCCAATTACTTTTTCTTGTAAGTCTTACTTTAAGTTTCTATTTTACAAGGACTTCACTGCTTTTGATCCAGTGGGGTTGATGTGGGAAGCAAAGGCTCCACCAAAGGTCAAGGTGTTGGACTGGATAGCTGCTCATGCTAAATTTATAAAATCTGATGTGCTTCTAAGGAGATTACCAGCAGCAGTGTATGCATCTCGTTAGAGATGCATCATGCGCAGGAGAAGGGGGAAAGTGGCACATATTTCTTCACTGTTCAGTTGCCTTAAATTTGTGGTGGATATTATTTCAAAAAGCTAAGGAGAGATGGGTCCATAGAACTGTCCCATTGTTATGTGAAGGATTATGGAAGTAGCCCGCAGGCAAAAGTCCTTTGGGCTTGCAGTGTGCTGGCTGTCATCTGGGTTACTTAGGTGGAAAGGAAGAGAAGAATTTCTGAAGATCACAGACCTGTTGAAGCTGAGGAATTATGGGACACGGTTACATTTTGGTCCTCTGAATGGGCATCCGTTTCAACTGACTTCAGGGGTGTTTCTCTGTCCAATATTCTTCTAGATAGGATCATATGAGGGTGTTAAATCTTTTCAGCAGGTTATTTTTGTTAGGTAGGATTCACACTATATTTTCTTTTGTTGTTTGTGGTGGACTCCTTGTCCATGTGCTTGAATAATTGCTCATGAAAATGCTACTGTATCATGTGTATAGAAGCAGTTAAGAACAGGGATAATTTGTTCTCAAAAGGTTCTAAAGACAAACGTCAAACATTTACTTTTCTATGAAAGAAAGAAAGACTGACTCTAGCACAGTTTAACATATACATGAAAATGCTTTAACATGCACCTTCACTCAAATGGAAATCAATGAAAGTGGGAACTAGTGCAGTCATTACCATAACTATGACAAGTAGCATATCAGTTATTTGTCACAAGGAGCACATCCTCACATGACTAAGAGAATGAAAAATTAAAGGCTTACCCATAACAAAACCATTATATTCAATGACGGAATCATCTGGCCTTGCGTTGGCCCTACTCTCAAAGTCCATTGTATAAGACATGCCAGAGCACCCACCCTGTTTGACACCAATTCTCAAGCATAAGTCTTCACCGCGTTCAGATCTCATCTTATTGAAGTGCTTCAATGCGTTATCCGTAAGTGAAATTGCAGGTGCAAGCCCCTCGGTTTTCGGTGCAGCTGAAACATAGAAGCATCTTAGCATCAGCACAGTCAGTCTCATAAACGATAAGAAATTCATGAAACACTTAATTACTATGTGGAATGCATTTCTCAAC
The DNA here is from genome assembly GCA_020521455.1 of Prunus kanzakura. Lineage (NCBI taxonomy): Eukaryota > Viridiplantae > Streptophyta > Magnoliopsida > Rosales > Rosaceae > Prunus > Prunus kanzakura. Next base: position 355,358 of record BPUM01000811.1, read on the forward strand.
AAATCTCATGACAAGTTTATGGTTGAAAAATCTCTTGAAATGAACCTGGCCCAACCTCATGATGTCACTATGTGGAATGCATTTCTCAACAAATCTCAACAAATCTCATGACAAGTTTATGGTTGAAAAATCTGTTGGAATGAACCTGGCCCAACCTCATGATGTCTAGTCGCCGCATTTACCCAAAATACCAAACTTTTTTCTTTTCAATAATTCTATGTCTTGCCTGTGAAAGTCACATAACTTTCTTCAAAACAAAAACAATAACGTAACTTGCATATATTACCATCAAATTCAGCAGCAAGCCCGCAGAACTATGAATTCGGATATCACAAGCAAACTATATTTTACATCCAAAATTCAAGCAGCTACTATTTGTACTGTACAACATATTAAATGTAATTGAACAGGAAAAAAATAATAACCATTTCTAGCCCACACATACATTTTCCACACACAGAATTCAAATTCAAGCAAACCATATCAAATCAAACCCCAAAATGTACCAAATTAAACATTAAAAAATAATAATTAAAGGAGTCATAATATCCCAATTATTAATTGAATAATAATAATTAAAGGAGAAAAACAAGCAAAGACCAATTAACAGCTAAAAATTTAAGCTATTACATATGTTCTAACAGGCAAAGTAAATATTTTAAATTAGTTCATTAAAATATAAAAAAAAAAATTGAGGAACAAGAAGAAAATAAAATACCCGAAGTTGAAGTTGATCGAATTGAAATGGGTTTTCTACGGCCGAGATTATTCTTTGAAAATCGAAACGAAATTGAATTTGGAGGTGAAGAGGTTACAGGGAGGTTCGTCGGCAGGCGAAGAAGAGAGGGGCAGTGCGTACTAATTGCAGAGAACGCCATCGCAGAGAACCTTCTCTGGTTGCCCTTTTTCTTCGTAGAAATGATTTTTTTTTTTTTGGGTAACTCTTCGTAGAAATGATTAAATGAGAAATTTGTATTTGTGTGATTCAGGTAAGGCCATTTAGGTGGGGACATTTTCATCAGAAAGATCCTCGCCGTCCAAATCTCTGATGGTCTGCGTTAAGTGCTACATGCGTGTTGTGTAGGGAGATCGGACGGTCAAGGTAGAATCTCCCTTTTTTTTCTTTGTTATTAATTGTTTTTTTTTTTCTAATTATTTTAGAAGTTGCATATACTGTATTATTTTTAACGGTTTTCTGTGCCCAACAATAATACTCTCTCCCTCTTCGTTTGTTGATGAGTTTGTCTCCTAAAAATGGTGCATTTTTGCCGATGAGTTCTAGCACAATCAAAAAGAGCACTGAATTGCAGATTAGTGGTCTCATGTTTGAATTCTTATTAGACCTTGATAGTGTGCATATGAGAAACTCCCCTTTTAAACTATCTCTTGTATTAAAAAAATGAGTTAATCGTTTTATTAGTCCTTGAACTTAGACCCGATTTGTATTTGAGTCCCTCAATTTCCAAAATCGTTCTCGTGGTCCTTCAACTTCAGTTTCATTAGGACAAATGGTCATGCCGTCAATTTTGTTAACTTTTCTGTTAAATGCATGGGCAAAATGGTATTTTTGTATTAAATTGATTAAAATATAAATTAAAATTTTAAAAAACTAAAAAAATAAAATTAAACTCTCTCTCTCTCTCCCCCCCTATCCCGATTTCTACTCCCCCCAAACTTTATTTTTTAATTTTTAATTTTAATTTGATTTTCTTTTATTGTTATTTTAAAGATATGATTTTTTATTCATTTTTTTAGTTTTAATATAAAAATACCATTTTGTCCCTGTATTTAACAGAAAAAGTTAACAAAATTGACGACATGACCATTTGTCCTAACGAAAGTGAAGTTAAAAAACCACGGGAATGATTTTGGAAATTAAGAGACTCAAATGCAAATCAGGTCTAAGTTCAGGGACTAATAAAACGATTAACCCTAAAAAAATCATGGTGCATTTTTCTGCATTTTGAAGAATCAATAGTTTATGCCATTCCACATTAACATAAGGTATATGATGGTATATGATCAGTGGCGGAGCCGCCTAAGGACCAGTGTGGGCCCAGGCCCTCTCTCATATTTTTTATTTTATCATGTTTTTACTTATATGTGTTGCTATATATGTTGGCTTCTTGGAGTAAAAACTGTAAAAATTCATGTTTTTTCTCCTTCTCTTCCTCTTTTGATTAACTTAAGCTTTGTGAATTCCCCTTTCCCCCATTTTACATGTCTAAGTAGGGCATCTTAATATTGGGATTTATGAACATTTTGTATATTTCTTATCTATATTGAAGTATAAATTATTAAATTTTGAGTCTTTAATAGTGTAGATGATGAGATTAATATTCAACCATGTTAAAATATGAAATTCAGGACAATTATGATTGTAATAAATGGATAAATTATTAATCAGTATGAAATGATATTATTAACTTATTAACTCGGATAGCGCTTGAGGGCTCCTATTCGAATTATTTGAATTTTTTTTGAAGGGCCCCCTCTAATGTGAAATCCTGGCTCCGCCACTGTATATGATGGTATCTGAAAATGTTAATCACTTGCTTTCAAGAGCTAAAAAGTAAACAACTTACAATGGTATATGATGAATGGTACAACACATGAAAATGGTAAAATATAACACACTTTCTTCCACCTTCAAAAGAACGAAAAAAAATATATATGAAAGAATTTACATATTCAGATTTAAATTAGTAGGGATATACATATCCCATCCTTAGCATGCACAGCTTCCTCTTTGCTCTGCTTCTGAAACAGTTTCTGAAATACCTTGGAAGTAACTGCAACATTGCAAACTGGTAAATCAGCATATAAATATGGTTCTACTTTACTTGCTAGACAAACATGAACGGGAAATCAATAAAAGATGTTGGTGGAAAAAACAGCATCATGAACTCAATGCATTATCACAATGTTGGTGATTCTGTAAAGTATACTTACATCTCTTGTTCATGTTCATTGATCATTCCTGTTTTCGCAATGCATAGAAACGCTTCGTCGACATTATAATCCTCTTTCGCAGAGGTCTCAAAGTAGGGTATGTTTCCCTTTGAAGCACACCACTCTCTAGCCTTCTTCTCAGAAACCTGCACAATTAGGGTGCTAATTTAAATTGTATTACAAGAACAAAGCCTAGAAAGAAAAAAAAAATTTAATTCACTATGCATTCTATTCATACCGCGCGGCTGTTTCCACCATCTACATCGATTTTGTTTCCAAGTAATACGAAGGGAAATGCCTCGGGGTCAGTTAGATCAGCCTAGTAACCATTCATGAAAATGCAATAATCAGAATCAGAATCAGTTGTAGACCATCTGTGTTAATCTACTAGAAATAAAAAGCTAAAGGGGTTTTTGGTATCCTATTCGAATAGGGAACTAAAAAACTTTGATTTTTCTTTAAAATAAGGAGTTCTCAAAACTATTTTTAAGATTCAAAAACTTGTTTGGTATGCAACTTGAAAACTGTTTTCAAATCTTAAAAATTTGAGAATCTGTTTGGTTGAATTCTTGAAAACATTTTCTTTTCAAATTACAATTTTGTCCTTAGGATAGGGGTATTTTGGTCACTTTTTGTTCAAAAAGGAATTTGGGAAATTGAGTTAAACCATTGTATGAAGCTCATTGATGCGAGTTCGTAGACAGGTGGCAAGCTCAATTTCGACTCGAAACGAAGAAGTTATGATCTACAGAAGTGCAGTGGGACAACCGTAGTTTTTGCTAAGTGAAATTTTAAAAACCTCAGTCAGCTCTCTCTCTCTCTCTCTCTCTCTCTCTCTCTCTCTCTCTCTCTCTCTCTCTCTCTCTCTCTCTCTCTCTCTCTCTCTCATGTGAGCAGTGGCACCACCACTTCCAGCCCATTTTTGACGTCGTTCGACCTCTGTTGCTGCCACAACCTTCACGAAAAACACTCCTCACATCCTCCTCTACAAAACCCATAAAAGATCCGACCCGATTAGCCAAAGGATAGCTCAAATTTTTAGTTGGAAAAATAGTCCAAAAATTACCCTGTCGGTGCCGGACTTTCTCAGTTCAGTTCGACCATCTCTCGCCACCTTTGGCCGAGGTCCCTTCATGGAAGAGTTTCCCCAACCTCTTTTCTATCGTTTCCCCCAAAGATTCGGCCCTATACCTTGCCGGAAAACCCAAACCGACGTCGGAGAAATCTAGGGTTTTCTCGTCGGAAAACCTTAAAATTCGGCCACCTTCAGTCACTTTCGGCCGTCGACGTTGGTATAAAGAAAACCTTAAACTCAAACCGACTATCATTGCAATGTTGATTCTGTTGAAAATGTAAGTTTGGAAATCTTAGGCAGAGAGGAAGAGATGAGAGAGAGAAAGACGAGAACGGGAGGAGAGAAAGAGACGTGGAGAGAAGGAGGAGATAGAGACATACGGAATAGGGAGGAGAGATAGAGAAAGCGTGGAGAGAGGGAGGAGAAAGAAAGGCAGAGAGGAAGAGAGAGGCGAGAGGCACGGTAGGTTGTTAGAAAAAAACTCAAAAAACAGATTTTTTGTTTTGTTTTTAATAATGGGAGATTCACTATTATACCCAATATAAGAGCCCAAATTATAAAAAAAAAAATAACCCTATATGAAATGGACTTTAGAAACAAACCCAAAGTCCATTTACAACATAACAAAAAGGATTTTAACTTCTTTTAAATTACAAAACTGCCATTGATTTCTTAAAATAAACTTAACCCCAAAACCTCATAAAAAAGCCCAAAACACTCAATAGGGCATCAAAGTAATTTAATAATCAAAATTAAATTCAATAGGGCCAACTATCATTTTTTGGATTTTGTTTTGGTTTGTTTATAGAAATTAAATGGTGTAAGGATTTATTTATAGTTTTAGTGTTAAGAATGGGTATATGACAAAATATCTCTTTAATAATTTGGGTATTTTTGAGTTGTTCTTGAGTTTGAGTTTTTAAAAATAAAGCTACCAAACAGGTTTTCTTTGTTTTGGACTCAAATTCTGTTTTTGAGTTTAAAAAGTTGGATTCAAGTTGAATACTAAACTTTTTTTAATTTCCAATGACCTTATAAATCATTTGCTGTCTTGTTTGTTACCTTGATCAGAAAAATTGGAGCATAAAGAAGCAAGCAACAAAGCAATTCAACCAAACCTGTTTGAGAAACTCTTCATGCCAGTTCTGAAGTGTTTCAAATGATTTGCTCACATTCACATCATACACAAGAACACAGCAATCAGCTCCCCTGTAAAACGAAGCTCCAAGACTATGAAATCTTTCTTGCCCCGCTGTGTCCCAAACCTGTCCAAGACAGATGCAGCAGCAAAGAAAACTTAATTAGCATAAAGCCTTTTGTTAATATGAATGGATACTACTAAAATACTAATTGCTCTGATTAAATCACTCACTTGCAAAGTCACCAACTTGTCATCAATCTGAAGTTCTTTCGTGACGAAATCAGCACCGATCGTAGCTTTATACTGTCGATGGAATTTCTTGTACACATATCTAAACAACAAATTAAGGATCCACAGAGCGTATATAACAATGGATTTCCAATCCAATTGCAGCAATTTCAAATGTCATGCATGAGTTTGCATAAATCAATGTGGAACAGAATAGTTTGTGAGTGCAAAGGATACTGATTCATCAAAGACGTCTTTCCCACCCTGAAATACCACACAAAACCCAACAAAAAAAAACAAAAAAAAAACTCATATTAAAGAAAATGCAGGAAACAAAACCCATTACATAAAAAATAAAATTAAAAAAAGAAAAAAAAAGTAAGACATACCCACTATCTCCAAGGACAATGACCTTAAGCAGAGTTCTTCTTTTCATAGAAATATCCATTGAAGATTGGACCACTGTAACTCTCTGTAATATACAAAGAAGACAAAGAAAGAAAAGGGTTTTTTTTTTAAGCTCCAAATTTTAGCTCTCTGCTTCCTTTGAATATCCAATCCAACAGTGTTGGGAAAGTTTGGGAAAAGAGAGATGACGGTTGATGAAGAAAAGGGAAGGCCAACTTTTTCCAAGTGGTTCCTGATTCTCCTTCTTTCTACGTGCTCAACTTTTTTCTTGGGATTCTTTTTTTTTTTCTTTTTCTTTTTCGCTCGTGATGTGTTTGAATTATACAAAGTGAGAGCCACGTGAACTTTGCCAACCAAAACCAACGTTACCCGCCAGCTGAGCTCCTTTTTTATTTTATTTTATGTTTTAAATATAAAAAAATTAAAGTGGTTTAGTTGACTATTTGCTTACGTGCCAGTCGTGCTTGCCTCACCATTCTCTGCTTGATTTTAATTGGCAGGTTGGACAGGGTTTCAATTTGCAAAATTGACTGGCCGTTGCAGCATTTTTAATTAAATTTTTATATATATTAAAATTCTTCAAATTTGCATTCTGCCCTGCCCACCATCAACTTGGACTTTGGATTCTACTTTCCATTTTGAACTATTTTGTAATCGATCTTATGGAAATGGAATATGCATTGTTGCTAATTTGGGCTTTTAGCTTGACATGCTTGATTTCGCATTTGGGCTTTTTCTCAATTAATATATCCTCGAAAAAGAAAAAGTGTCATTGTAATACAGTTTTTTTATAGAATGCATGTCACTATAAATATAATACACATTATTCACCTCACAAATTTAAACAAGAAGTATTATTTTCCCGGCACTTATTAAGAATGGGAGAAGTTATGAATTGAGGAATTTAGGAATAGAAAATTAAGAAATTGGAATTGGATCAACTACTCCTCCTTGTTGATCCAATTCTTGATTTAAAGATGTTAGATTTTGAATTTTAACGTGGAACTCACATAGTCTTCTTCTTATTTATTTATTTCTTATGTGTTAGTACATGTTGGGAAATCATGAATTAGAGTAATATCTATACCTATGTGTTAGAAATACACCTTTTGAAGGAATTTTTAGTGTATAGAGCCCTGACACCTTGTATTACGCCCCAATCTGAGAAAGGACTGACATTTCAAACTCAAGCATGAATTATGGGTGGACATGGGTTGGGTTGGATTGGTTTTAGTCCCAACTCGTAACCCAACCCAATATATAGCAGTTTATGATTTATTGGGTTGTTCAATTAGCTTAACTAAAAATTAAACCTATTTTTAAGTTTTAGTTCCAACTCGTAACCTAACCCATACATAGCGGATAACTCAATACCCACTTATTTTTAAGCTAACCCAAACCAACTTACTATGATTGGGTTGGATAGGTTGGTGGATTGACCTGAAATTATGCACACCCTAGTACTTTTAGAAAATTTAGAAAATTTAGTTTAGGTCATAATTATGTTTTGAAATTTGAGAATGTAGTGGTCCTATTTTCATTTTTAAGTCTAATAAATAGTACGTTATGTTTTCTTAGCTTTCATTCACAAGTAAACTCATATTGAACTTTTTGGAAATCCCTTTGTTAGTATGAAAATTGAATTGTCATTTCCTAGACTCTAGCATAGGTTGGGAATTAGGGTATGAATATCTTTTACTGGAAGTTTTGGGGCAACACACTCAATCCCGGATTTTCAAAGTATGACTTGATCGATATGAGGAACTTGATCTCAGGTAAAACATGACATAATCATGCATTCATTATAGGATTGATCTCAGGTAAATCATGACATAATCATGCATTCATTATAGTATTCCTAGTTGGAGTTTTTTTTTCACTCAAGTGTTTTTTTTAATCTTATTTTTAATAGGATTAGATTTTATCTCTTGAGATTACTTTCCTAATTAGACTCTATTTTGATTTAAGTTAAAATATTATTTTTCATCCCTGACTTGAAAAGCACATTTTATTAATACCAAATTGGTCTCTTTGATAAAGATTGCTATCTTGAATAACAATCCTTGCATAAGCTGACGAATTGAATAGTATTAGTGGTCTCCATGTTTTTTGACGTTTTTCATCTTGTGCCCATATTGAATCACAACTAATAGTCATAGTTGAACAAGTTTAATGTGAGTTCATATTGCATCAGGTTTTGGAGTCTTAGTTGAATAGGTTTGAGAGTCATTGGTGCATAGGAAGTGTGGTCTATGGGTGGGTTTCTCTCTTGAGAGAGAAAACCTGTCTTGAATAAAAAGTTGGATTTTTCCTTTTCAAGGGGGTAGAGCTTTCAACGTATTTTGGTTTTTCAACATATTGAATTTTCAAGTAAAAGCTCCTGTGCATATTTTTTAGATAAGTCATCAAGTGTTCCTTGCTTACTTGGTGATTTATCAAATCTTTTCATCATTCATAATTGCATACATATGCATGTCGGTGACTTATATGGTTGAGTGCACCAAGACTGTTGTGGCGTTTATCCTCCGGCGAGCTTGAAGCAATCGCGACCAGTATTGCATTCAACATAAGGAGTGTCGAAGATCATCCCATGACAGAAGTTAAGTTACGAAGAAGTTGGTAAACATTATCTAGAATGTGTCTAGGATAAGTATGTGCGTACTTCTTGTAATCATCTTTCTATAGTGGATTTGTGTTTGACTGAGGAGTCTCATGGATTTTCCACAGAGGTGGAGTTTTACCATGTAAAATAATTCTCTGCGTATTCCATTATTTTATGTTCAGAACGTTTCAGGATTGATAAGACATATCAATCCTGCTACCGAAGTTTATTTTTTGTTATTGATTATAATATTAAATTGGCCTATTCACCCCCCTCTAGGCATTTTTAGTCATCCTACATATATTTTCACCCTTCTATAGAAAACAAAGTGCACTAGCATTTTCTGTAATTTTTCAGCTTTTTGGGTGTCTTAGTTTACCTTTTGAACTTCGATCTAAGACGAAGGGGAAAAAAAAGATATACGGTTTGTCACTAATTTTGAAAATTATTTTGACCATAATTAAAATAGCTCAAAATAAAATTCTTACAATGAAAATATGATGAGAAATTGACCTTCAATAATAATAATAATAATAATAATAATAATAACTTATCTATAAAACCTCATGAGCGTAAATCAATTCATCTGAATTAAAGAGAGAATAATGTCGTAACTACGTGACCAAAATGCCCAAAATGCATTATGACTTTTTGCTACGTACGCACAACATCAGAAGACTTGACCGAGCATGCATTAATTGAGACACGAGAGGTAGTTCTAGAAGGTGACAAACTTGGTTGGTACAAAATGATAACCGAGTCATAGTTAACACTTGTGTGATTAAGTCTAAATATATAAATATTGACCTAGGTCTAACGAAACATTTTTATGGGCATCGGAGGACATAGAGTCAAGTGGACAGACATATATCAATTGTGTCATGGGGGAATGGTCGGAGAAATCACGGCCGCGACTGGTTGCGGCGTGCCGGCTAACTAATCCAAATAATACCGTATTTGAGTACGAATTTCTTGCTTTACGGGTAATTTTTACTAATTTCGGGCAGCAAAAGATTTTCTTTTTGACAAATCTAACACTTTGCTTCCCATAATATATAGTACTTGTTTCTTCAAAGTTGCTCCAAAGCCAAACCAAGAAATATACACCACAAATCCATGTTGTTGAGGCGGCTCCACTCCATACAAACTAGGAAAGGAACAGAACAGAACATGCATCCCCGGACTGATAAGCGAAGACTAATTTAAGCCTGATAAAAGTAAATGCTTGGAAGATGTGTAAAGTCCAACAACAATTGGAGCCCCACAAACCAACCCGTGAACAAGTATCGTACACATGCATGACTCTGATTTCCAGTTCAAGAAAGTCGGCCCATTAAGTTTTCACATCACATCTGCTGGAAATTATTTCGTCAACAAAAAAATGTAGAGGGGACTAAGAGAAAATTAAAAACATTAAAACAAAAATAAAACACAATAAATTGTATGAGGCAGGGTTGCATCCAATCCAAGTGTGGAACAAGGAATTTTTGTAAGGGTTGTGCTCTAAACTTTTTTCCCGGATTATTGTAGTGGTTGACTGACTGACTTTGTATAATGAGTTGCTGTGATGAACTTACCACTTTTGACTAATACAGGATGAGTGTAAATGTGTTTCCGCCCTTCGTTGCATTTGCCGTATAGAGAGAGAGAATTTAGATGGAAGACCAAATAACTTTCACTACATCATCATCATCATCACGGAGTTGAAAATTGAAACCAACAAAGTGAAAGGGATATTACTAGCTAGTGTGCTATCTTTAGCAAATTGTCTTGCGGCCATAGCTGTCAAAAGAAGTTTCCTTCCTATTTTCCCACTCAAATTAATCTAATATAAAATCTCAAAAAACAAAATAAAGTATGAATCTAGACATTATAAAATTCTGATGATAAGGTCAAGGATCTTGTCAAGTTTTGATACTTCTTTGCACTTTCCCTCTCATTTCTCACTCATCCAAAAACACCTAAATAGTTAATGGGTCTGCTTCATGGGATTTTCTTATATGCTGATCGCCCATTGGATATTGACCTCTGCTTCCTTTTTGACTAAGTGAAAACAACCCAAATTTAATACTATTACTTGTCGTGGAAAGTTAATTATGTAATTAATTAAGGATTAAATTATCCTATTTTTTTATTTTTCTTATTTTCTTTTCACCCAACAATGGTGTGATTTTTATATCGACTCACATGGTTCATGCATGATAAGTTTAATAGATGACTGCCAATTATTATGAATTATTAACATTAAAACTTTGCCACAAAATCTGCCTAGGTTTTCTTTATTATTAGGCAGATGTGGCCAAGTGCATAATCATTCCCTACAAAATTATTATGCTTAACTATATGATTCGTTTGATTAGATATGCTAATTACCTTTATGTCTTATTCACACATGCACACATTACCTTGTATGCTTTTACTCATGGATTTGAGGGAATGTTTGGTGAAGAAGCCATCCAAAAAGAAGAAAATTAGCCACATAAAGTAACATAGAAAGCAGACGTGGGATATGCCAGTTGGCTAGGCAGAGTTCGTTCCCTTGCACCCAAATTTGAATTTACTATAATATGTTAGTATTCTCATTTGATATAATTTTTCTCCCTTTATATAAATAGATTTAGATAGACATATAAACAAGTTTGTTGTGTAAAAAATTAGCTAGGTTAATTGTGTTTGGCACTAACTTAACATGTTTATCACACTCTAAGCAGCTAATCCAAAAACTTCATATAGCCCAAAAACTCAAAGGGTCTAAGATATCTAGTTTGAGATGGATTGGATGGTGCTCAAGAAATGACTTTATAAATGGAAAACAAAGAACTTCTTGTTGATATACTGAATGTATGGTTACAATAGGTGGCGCTCAAGAACCTTGAACGTTTTCAAAGTTCTTATTGATATCTCTACTTGAAACCCTATACCCTAAACATTCCTCAACCTTGAAGAGTTCGGTCGAACTGTCTCTTCATTATTTGGGCCACTTCGTGTGAGCCCAAAGGTCCCTCAAATCCCTACAAGTTGTTCCCTTCAATTTCCTTTACTTCTGAAATGACCATTTCCTTTGGGACCATGGGCGAAATGTTCTAGGTCTAAACAACTCCATAGAGAAGAATTACCTCTTTTATAAAGCATATATTAGATAACACAGTAGATAGAAAAATTTATTGTTTCCAAGTCCAGTAAAAAGACTCACATACAGTCTCCAACATCATTACAAAACATTACCTTTTATTTAAAGTCTTTGCGGATCGTCGGTATCCTATCTTCTTTTACCATTTTTAAATGATACGTGGTTGCAGTGGCGGACTCAGACTTTCGTTCATCTGAGGGCTTAAAAAAACTTCAATCGATATATAGCCATACAAAAAATATTTGGGTTTAAAGTGAACTTGGTGACTGAGTTCTCCACAAAATTGCAGAAAGAGTGAACTTGGTGTGATCTCTATTATTCTTTTATAACATAGGATTTTTTTTTTTTAATATAAGTTTTGGGCTTAAAGTGTATGTATTGGATGAGCCATGTGGGGGCTCCACCTAAGGACCTAAAAAGAAAAAAAAAAGAGAGTTTGGGTGGGATCATTGGGTCAGCCTTGTTAGAGTAAAGAATGAAGAAAAGACATTATTAATATGGAAGATATATAAAGCACTGTCATGGGGTAAAGTATAAAGACTTGAACATTAACTAGCATCAACCATTTTGAGGGAACAAACATTCCATAAGAATCTAATTCCATTTCTAAATATAATATTGTTTAAACACATATAGGTATAGCACATATCGTTTCTTAAAGACATCCATAAGTATAAGGGATCTTGTATGGGCTTAAAAGGAGTTGGGTCTCCTCCATTTCTAATTGGTTCTTGTAGAGTGGAACCTCATCAACTTCTTTCACATTATCAGAGCAGGTTCACCCGCATGTTAAGCTCAACGGCCACACATCCACGCGTCCACCTCACCCAATTAAGGTGTCCATATATCAATTTTGAAATTTCGCTACACGTGAGTGTGGAAAGTTAAGAAATTTTGCATGGGCTTTTAAGAAGTTAAGCCCCCATTACAAATTTGGTTTTGGAATAAAACTTCAACTTCCTTCACTTTTGCCGTGACTTTAGCCGTGAGTGAGAGAATTATGTTTATTCAAACTCTCTCTCTCTCTCTCTCTCTCTCTCTCTCTCTCTCTCTCTATGCTATTCTATTAAGTGTGTGTATATATATATTATATATATTATATGTATTATATATATTGTCTAGGTCTTTTCTATATTGAATATATATTTTGTCTTCGTGTTTTTGATATATTTTGTGGATTAAATCCACTCAAGTAGTGCCTCCTGTTATCTGAGTTGGAGTAACTATCAATATCCCCACCACAATCGTGCTGCCTATCAAAACAAACAAATATTATTACAGGCCACCGGTCCCAAATGCCAATACCATAAAGCAAACCAGTCTTACGTCCTCACGATGTCGTCACCAAGATGCCCTACAGTTGCCACGTGGCGCAAGCAAAGAAGCTTCGTGACATCCTCAAGGAAAGTGTACATGAAGGGGCGACTTAAAAAAGAAAAAAGAAAAAGAAAAAATTATGTTTATTACTATTTATATGTAGAAACCATGCCTAAGAAGTAACAACCAATTAGGCACACCCTGTCTTTTCTTCTACCATTTCTCCACTTCCAGCTTTGTAGCTTTCTGGCAATAATGGACTGTCTGCAGAATCCAAACCCTAGCTCAGCCGGCCCTTATCACTTTGGAGAGAGCATCGATCCTTCCATGGATTTTGATGAGTTTTCAGACTATTTCATGCTTGATTATGGTGTTAATGATCATCAAGATTCTTCGTCTTTAAGTATCGTGTCGACGGAGAAGTTCATGGCTGACCGCTCTACTGGATCCAGTGGTGGTGCAACATCAAGAAATAGCAACAATAATATGTAAGTGATCCTTATATTTATTATCATTTATTATTATTATTATTATTATTATTTTTCTGAATATAATTAGCAAGGTCTATTTTATTTTGATTTTGAAACTATGAAGAAAGACTTATTTTGATTTGATTTTGTAGGAAATGCAGAAATGAGGGGAGGAGAAACAAGATAGAAATGGGTCATAGGGTTGCTTTCAGAACTAAATCGGAGCTGGAGGTTATGGATGATGGATTCAAGTGGAGGAAGTACGGAAAGAAGTCGGTCAAGAACAGCCCAAATCCAAGGTAATAATGATAATATTTATTCTATATCTAAAAGACTAGGAGGAGATCAATTATATTATATTTGTATTAATATCATTACCCATAATGCTTTTCTTAATTAAACTTAGATTGCATAAGATAATGAAAATCTTGGATTTGATAATTAATTATAAGATAATAAATTTTATAATTAGGCTATTTGAAAAACTTGCATAAGATAATGAAAAACTCAACAGGAATATAAAAGCTCCTACTTACCTGGTAAGAAAAGAAGTATAGCATTATTAGGGATGATAATTTTCCCCACAGGTAGGGGTCTTCGCGGGGATTCGACCCTAATGGGTTGGGTATGAAGAAAAAAAAACGAGTATGGGGAATTTTATGGGTATGGTGTTCGGGGAGGTGCGGGGATGGTATTTTAATTTCCAACTCGAACCTTTCCAGTTTAGAATATATATTAATTTTTTAATGAGGTATATATATATATATATATATATATATATATAAATATGCTATTAAAAGTGATTGTACCGACTAAGTTTTATATTATTATATTATTATATTATATATTTATATAATTTATACAAATCTTAAACCACACTACTTATTTATTTAGTTAACTTCCAGTCCATATATAAACATTCTTATATTGTCTTATAAGTACATATTTTATATATTCATTATCTTGTCTTTGTACTTTTTTTTCCCCAACAAAATAGTAATATATTGATATATATATATATATTTTTTTTTTCTGTAATGGAGTGGGTCAGGAAACTCATTCCCCAACGAAGGTTGGGATGAGGAATCCCTAATATGAATTTTGAGGGTATAAAGGCAGGGATGGGGAAAAAAGCTTAACGGGGATGGGGATGAGAATGGCATACCCTAGTCCGATTTGACCCATTGCCATCCCTAAGCATTATTTAGGCTATTTGATATGGTGGAGAGGAGAGAGAGAGAGGACTGACTGTTAAAGAGGCATGCTTAAGTTTGCTGCTTCTGCATCCAATAATATTTTGTTCAAATTGTTGGAGTTGAAGGTGACTAGAGAGAGGCATGTATTTGTCAATTGTCATTGATCACATCAAATGATCAATTACCACAGACACACGCACAACACATGGACAAAAAAACCAAGACAGGTCACACCTAGCTTGCCATTTTGTTACTCTCAAACTACATACTACAGCTCGAGATAATTTTTGAAAGAAACTAAAATATAAAATAAACAGTTCGAATAATTGACATAAAATACGTGTTTGTGGCATGACTTGAGAGAGTCGTGGTGTCTCTCCTCTCTAACCTTGTCCATTGCACTCCTTGAGGACATATCACTTCCAATCAGTACACTCAAGTTGACAGACAAATCTAAAACTATACCCTTCATTATTTTGTACTTTCTTTAATTGTCTATGCGTGCTTAGTTCCTTTCCCTTTTACTAGATTCAGATTCTCCTATGTATCTCTTAGAGTAAGATTATCATGTCAACTTGAGAAAAATAGAATCCCTCATGAACACGGGCGGAGTTAGAATTATAAAATTTAGAAGGGCTGATATGTAAAATATTAGTATAAAAAATACATAAGTATTCAAAAATTACTTTAAAAGCTAAATATTTTGAAGTTATGTATGTAAATTTTGTTAGAGTTTTAACTAGTGTCCCTATTTATTTGTAAGTAAATAACATCGATAATCATGTATCTACGTAAAATGTAGCGGTGACTTATTTCACTACTATGTACTTTTTATTAATTATTTCTAATTCGAGAATAGTTCTTCTCATGACGTCTTTGTGCCTAAATTATATTCAACAGAAATTACTACAAATGTTCAAGTGGAGGGTGCAATGTAAAGAAGAGGGTGGAGAGGGACCGAGAAGACTCGAGCTATGTGATAACCACATATGATGGAGTGCACAATCATGAGAGCCCTTGTGTGGTATATTACAATCAGATGCCTACTCCTGTGGATCCCAACAACATTTGGACTTTGCGAGCTTCTTCACAGTCTTCGGCTTCTTCATAGTTTGCTCCTTTATTAATTATATGCTATATATATATATATATATATATATATATATATATAATCTCACCAAAATGCGGCTCGAAAATTATTTAGATCATTGTACATGATATATATACACTCATGTTATAAGAGTAAATGACATGCGTATTGTAAAAAATTTATGTCTTGTACGAGTCTGATTGGGCGATTTAGTTGGTTCGGCCGGATTGATACTCACCCTTATGTATGATAGGTCCATGCATACAAAAACTCCTCGAGGACTTGGAGTATATCCTTTTGATGTGTATCTGTGTTTATTTTTCCTCTTCTATAAGGAGACTCATTGAATTATATGTGTCCTCTCTTCTATGTACTGCCTACCCGAAGATAACATACCCAATATTATGCTGAGGCACAAGTAGGCAAAAACAAAGGGACAAAATCAGACATAAAAGACACAAAGGTGAACCACCAAATTAGTCTCAATCCAAATGTGGCAACATTCAACTGAATGACTTCTAGTTGATGACCAAAAATTGACAAACGAGAAAACTAGAACCGATTAGGCATGCGTGGTCAGGCCGAACGGGCTTGGAGTTTTGATGTTATATATGTAAGAAAGTAAATGGCAATTAGCATTGAAAGTATCCGTGTCGTATTGGCTGAGCACCTTCCGATACTTAATTTAATTAAGTGAGGAGTAGTGTGATTAGACCTGGCAATATCATACGAAACACGATAACACGACACGAATTCGCAAAAAAAATTCAGTTTTCGTGTTGGAGTTATCGTGTCGTGTTGCTATCGTGTCAACCCGTTAGCCACACGATAAGCTAACGGGTCGTTTCAGTGTCCATTCGCGAAAACACGAACCAACCCGTTAAGCAGGGGTAGTTTTGTAATTGTCTATTCTAAAATCCTTACCAACCCTAGCATCTCTCATTCATTCCGCCGCACACTCACATCACAGTTCACTTTCTCTCTCTCAAAACCTCATCATCTTCTTCCTGCGATCTCTCTCAAGCTTTCTCTCTGTCAATCGTCATTCTCTTCTGAATTTCTCTCTCAAGTCAAGCAGGTACAACAATCTTCTCGTCAGATATTTCATATTTGTGTGGCATCTTCTTTCTTTTCTGCTTTAGCGTCATTAATTGATTTGGTAAACAGTATATGATTCCTTTGTTCTGGTTCGTGTCTACTTTTGTTGCTGCTATCATGAATTTTTCTGGGTCTGTAGTTTAAGGATTTATAATCCATTTTGCTTGAAATTCTCATAATCTTGGTCTGGATTAATAAGTTCATTTAACTGAAGATCTGTTTTTTCGGGTTTGCTAAGTATTCTGTCTACAAAGCTGTTCTGATGTCTGGTTGAAGAAACTACGAAAATCTGCAAATGTGATTTTCGGTGTTTACTTGATGTAACTGAACTGGTACTAATGATGGCTGCAATATTATTATATTGACCAAGGCTACTTTTTCTTTTGAATAATGAAGTGAAGAATTACCTTTTTCATTGGTTACCTTTTCAGATCCAATGAATTATGTCTTGCAAAACGTTGGCTAGCTTTTGAATTGTTGTTTCATTTCATATGGTTTTTTTTTTTGTTTTGAGAATTAGCGATTTGGGGAGGGGGGCACAATTTCCAGGCTTTTCCTGGGGCATTTCATATGGTTTAGTTGAGAAGTCTATTGACATTTTAATATTTTAAAGGTCTTGGTGTCTTTCTATTATTATTTCTAATGATATTTTCTCAATAATTGTATACTTTCTCATAGTTATCTACGTTTTTTTTCTTCCAGGAACACTGCAAGTGAAATGTTGAAGTCTGGATGACGTTCATGGATGCTATACATGTTTTCTTTTTTGTTATCTCAGTTTGGTGTAAATGTTTAATATATTTTTAGCTTTTTTTTTGGAATGTTATCGATCTTTTTGGGCATGTATAATATAATGTGTTGTTTGGAGACCACCAGACCAAAAAAAGTATTGTTTTGAGATATTTTATTTTAAGATTTTAAAAATCATTAAAAAAAATGTATAATTCTTATCGTGTGAATCGTGTCGTGTCGTGTGATTCGCGAATTGTAACGGGTCGTGTTCGTGTTGGTCATTTCCAACCCGTTTTCTTATCGTGTCGTGTCGTGTCAACCCGTTAAGAAAAGCGGGTTGACACGAACACGACACGAATACTGATAACACGACACGAATGCCAGGTCTAAGTGTGATGGTAATTTGAGAGAGTAATAGTGAGAGGAGTGGGCATACCTCATCTTGCGGGCATTGAACAAGTTATAGTTTGAGTGGGATTAACTGAGGCAATTAAGGCTTAAGGGTCAGCTAACCCTTATACCCATTCATTTCTGATGTGGGCAACGAATATGAGTACAATTAGTGTTATGATTAGTAATTCTATGATGTAATCAGGACCTTGATATGTGGCAGGTCATTAATTACTTAAGATTTTATGTTATTGAGAGTTCGAATTTGTTTATATTTTATATATCTTAAAGTTTTGATTCTCCTCCATGGCACAAATTCTGCCTCCGCCAATGGAAATAGTATGAGATGAGTGAATAATTGTAGACTATAGTTGGTTGGTGAAATATGTCTTTTGCTTTTTGAATATCTCTATATTTATTTCCCATTCTCTTGATTTGTCAATTTTAATGATTCTTTACGCCAATGCAAGTTTCACTCCCTATACTCCCCAAATTCTTTACGCTAGGATCTTAAAGGGAAGAGAGTAAAGTGCCAGTAGTCCCACATCGAGAAAATGAATCTAGACAACACGCTTTATAATGCTTTGACCTTGACACACCACCGCCGAGCTGAGCAACGCAAGCTTGTAACCCAAGTGGGGGCCTTGAGGTGTTGGAACATTGGCCCAATATGGGGGGTCGGGTTCGTTGTGGCTTTATTCTGGCCTGCCCATTCCAAGCCAGGAGTTGGGCCATGTTGCTTGGGCGAAGGCTCTGGGCTTCATGGTTCCTAGAGTGGAGGGCACTGCGTAAGGCTGGTTTCACAGAGCAACGATTACTTCCCGCTCTTGGCAGTGGAAGGATAACGGGTCAGTGTCATCCGGATCCACTGTGGCCCGCTAGATTGTCCCAATTGAACCAATACCTTTTTTGGCTCTCTTTATTATTTCTTTTTTTTTTTGGAATGAGAAATGAAGACTGGACTTGCAAGAAGAAGACACAAGGACAAACCTCTATAATTAGCAGCAAATTAAATGACGAGCAAAGTTGGAAAAATATAAAATAAAAATTGACCCTTATGAAATTTCATGGAACCATTGATAACTAGCCTTTTGTTTTGGTTTTTTTCTTTTAACGGGATTTGACATGGTAATCCCAACTTACTAGACTTCTTATTCTTGGGTTTTTTTCCCCTTCTATTTTCCTGACTATATAGTATAAGCAAAGAGAAAAGGCATGTTTGAAATAAAAAAGGAGATTTTCATTACCTGAACAATTTGGAAATTAAATATAGAATGGGAAATAAATATAGAGAGATATTCGGTTGGAAACAAAGTATAACTTTATTCTAAAATGTCCTCAATATTTACAAGTTGGGGAATGCTAGGCAACCTTCTCCTTTGGACCTTATCCCTTTTTTGCTTGACATGTGTCATTCTTCTTACACTTAAAACAATGCCATTAATATATTATACAAGCTAATTTTTGCTTTCCAAGTTTACCCTTATTACATGTATTCAATTTATCCAAAAAAAATTCACAACTTTCTTACCATCTTATTAATCTTTTTTTAATGTAAATTATTTTTTTAAAGAAAATATGTGCTTTTTTTCTTAAAAGAGGAAATGTCCCTTTTTTTTTTTTTTTTTTTATAAAACACAAAGGGTTTAGATTTTTTATAAAAAAAAAGTCTAAACTTGACGTTCAAAAAAAGGGGACATTTCCTCTTTTTTTTATTTATAAAAAAACAGATATTTTCTTTATAAAAAAAAAATAATAAGATGGTAAGAAAGTTGAGAATTTTTTTTGGATAAATTGAATACATATAATAAGGGTAAACTTGCAAAGCAAAAGTTAGCTTGTATAATATATTAATGGCATTGTTTTAAGTGTAGGGAGAATGACACATGTCAAGCAAAAAGGGGAGAAGGTCCAAAGGAGAAGGTTGCTAGCATTTCTCTTCTAAGTTTGGAGCTGCTGATGAGTAGACAGTTTGAATTATCTCTCACAATTTGTGTAACCAGCATCCACAAGGTAATAATAACCTAAACAATAAATAGGAGCTAATTAAAAAATAAAATTCAAATTTAAACCTTGGAAATTATTTTACCCTGCAGCTTTGACTACGTCAGCAACTTGACATAAAAATATCAGTCCATCAAAGGAAGAAAAAAGAAATCAAAATCTGGGTTATTATTAAAGAACCTCAGAGAATCTTTCAGTTTTCCTTTGCAGAAAACATATTTATCTACTTGGTAGTATCCTATACTTTCCTTGATTTTTTATTCATTTATCTACCTGGTAGAATCTTTCAGATCCTCTTTCAAGTAGCTTCTCAACAGGCAGATCTCTCTCTCAAAAATAACAAACTTGCCAAAATAGCAGTAGCATAATTTTTTCTCACACCCCAAAATAACAAACTTGCCAAACTTGGATTTGGAAATTTGCATAAACAAAGTAAGCAAATGCAACTAACCCTCAAAGACCCTAGAAAACCCTAAAACAAAACCTAAAAGGATAATGCAGAATATTAGCATAATGAACAAAAAAAATACTCACTTGAGTTTGAATTTTGAAGGCAAAACTTCTACAATATGGGTTTTCTGAAGATTGAATGACAAAAACTTGTTTTTGTTAGCCACCAAACATCAAACGAATAGAAGAGATGCAGAGAAGAAAGACATAGAGAGATGAAATCACAAGGAGGAGGCGGAGGTGACGAAGAGAAACAATGTAGAAAGACGAAGAGATGAGACTTGAAGAAGGAGGCAGAGGCAGAGGCGACGAAGAGCAAAGATGTAGAGAGAAGAAGAGATGAGACGTGAAGGAGGAGGCGAAGACTTCAAAACCTGTGGTTCTACTTGGGTTTACAAAACCCTCATAAGATGGATTCTTATTCGAAGCAAAAAAAAAACAAGTCACAACAAGTCCGATGTGTATTTAGATTCACCAAACAATTGTTAGGACTATAATCCATTTTAATTGGAAAAATCCTATCCAGTCCAGCCTACCAAACAGGGCCTGAGGATATTGTAATCCAAGATGGAAAGTCCTGTTAATCAACATTAATATTGTGTTTTTTCTTGTGCCTTTGTTTTCATCATTTGATACTCCTTGATAATCGATAATGTTTAGGGTTTATGAGATAGCAGTATAGCTATGATTAGTTTAATATGTCATTAATTGCAATTATAATTAGCATTTTACTGAATTTCAACGAATGCTGCAGTTCATTGTTTCTTTCATCAATTGATACTCCTTGATAATTCAAATTATCTCTGATAAAGTTTTGGTAGTTTTGAACTTAGACTAATTTCAACATCGTTGGAGTTGTTGCCAACTCTTTTTATATACTTTGAAGTGTCAAAATCTTGTACTACAATGCTTGGAAGATTGCCTTGGACAATCAAGAGTACGTAAATTACATGCAAATACCTTTGCTATTATTTTGAACATAACTAATACATTATTATTGAAGAATATTTTGGATGAATTGGAGCTTATAGATGACCTAATATTTGGAAAACTGCATTTGCTAACAGAGATATGACAAGATCTCTGTATGCTTGAAAATCAGGTGCCTTTTTTTAATTTTATTATGGAAGTCTCTTTTTGACAAAAAAAAAATCACACTGCCTTCTTATGCTGAGGGGATCTCAATACTGAAGCTGGCTTTATATTTCTTCAGTTCTATATTGTATGTTGAGGGAATGGAAAACAGCTTGGGATCAATAGAACATTTTGCTAATCTCTTCAAGAATAGACTACGAAGTAGATCTTACATTGGAGTCACAAGGTGGAAGGAATTCCAAACATGAAGTTATACTAATCTTGATAGATTTATGCAAAGATGGAGTCAAAACGAAGGGGTTTTGAAGATCCGACCATTTCGATTGGGTAATTTGAAGTAATCAAATATATTGTGGCATTCAAACAATGTGTCACATCCCACTCTATGTAGTAAGATATTTTTCACTTTCGGGTTGGGCTCTCACGATTTTATTCATAGGCTCAAGCTTATGCTATCTTGGTCAAATCATGTACATGAGATGTGAATTGCTCTTTACAAGGCTTTTCAAGTTTTCCTCATTGAGCGATATTGATACAATGCATTGTTGGAAATGATTTTCATAAATCGAAGTTGATAGATGGGGAAATAAAAAATGAGTACGCACTAGACAAAGTTTGGCAGATGACAACTATAATTAAAAGGCGCCTTGCAGTTAACCCTCAAGAGCGCTCCACAAGCTTGGAAATTTTAAAAGAATTTGATTAAGGAAATATTGCATTGCTTTTTATATATCTTTGACTTTGAATGAGTTATGTTTTGCCTCTCAAGATCAAGACTATTCGGTTTACTAATTTTTGAATTCTTACTTCTTAACAAAGTCATGGGTCTTACACAATGCCACTACTCAATAGATTGTTACATGAGTTAGTATGCTTCATGGGTAATTGCTAGTTGAGAGTAAAGTTATACTTGAAGATAAAATGTTAAGAGAAGGATTAAAGAACTTCATCAGTTATCAAATGGTGCTATTGGGCTTATTGTAAACAATGATAACTTCTTTTGCACGTGTATATGTGAGGAACTGGAGAAATATTACAGGAAATAGTCATAATGATGTTTTGAGACAAAAGCTTTTCGATACACCTTGGGCAGTCATCTTTGTCATTGTAGGCGCTCTTCTTCTCACACTAACCCTTATTTAGACCGATCGCTTATATTCAGCGGATGACCTATATACTATTTGGCAACGAGACTATGAACCTTAGAGGGAATATGCCACTCGTTTTAGCAATGAATATTCTTGGTGTCTAGAAACTAATGCCATAGCCATTGATTGATGCTTTCATCTTCATAATCCTATAATTGGTGATAGATCTCATCAAGTTGGTACTCTCCCTCATCGCAACCTGGGTAAGTACTAGTAATGGACGGTACAATGGGGCTTTGACCAACCGTTACTAGTGCATTTTGTGAATTAGAGTATAATTATATTTATTTTTTCCAATTTGATCTTGATTATTTTTTACAGTAAATATTTATCATAAGGACTTGGAACTAAGAAAATATTTTGAACTAATTATATTAGTACATAAATTACATGCAAAGACCTTTACTATTATTTTGACGTAACTAATACACTATTATTAAAGAATATTTTGGATGAATTGGAGCTTGTAGATGACCTAATATTTTGGAAAACCGCATTTGCTAACAGAGATATGACCAAATCTTTGTATGCTTGAAAATCAAGTGCCCTTTTTATTTATTTATTATGGAAGACTTTTTTGAAAAAAAAATTGCACTGCCTTCTTACGCTAAGGGGATCTTAATATTGAAGCTGGCTTTATGTTTCTTCAGTTCTATACTGTATATTGAGGGAATGGAAAATTGCTTGGGATCAATAGAACATTTTACTGACCTCTTCAAGAATAGACTACGAAGTAGATCTTAAATTGGACTAATATAGTGGAAGAAATTCCAAACATGAAGTCATATTCATCTTGATAGATTTGGGCAAAACCGGAGTCAAAATTGAGGCATGACCAACTAAAAGTACATTTGACATAGGATTCAGTTAAAACAAAGGGGTTCTGTAGATCCCACCATTTTGATTGGGTAATTTGAAGTAATAAAAAAATATTGTGACATTTGAACAATGTGTCACATCTCACTCCATGTAGTAAGATATTTTCCAATTTTTGAATTCTTGCTTCTTAATAAGGTTATGACTCTTACAAAATGCCACTACTCAATAGATTGTTATATGAGTTAGTATGCTTCATGGGTAATTGCTATTTGAGAGTAAAGTTATACTTGAATATAAAATGTTAAGAGAAGGATTAAGGAAGTATACTTCATCAATTATCAATGGTGCTACTGGGCTTATTGTAAACAATGATAACATCTTTTGTGCTTATATATGAGAGGAACTGGAGAAATATTGCAAGAAACAGTTGTAATGATGTTTTGAGACAAAAGTTTTTCAAAACACCTTGGGCAGTCATCTTTGTCATTGTAGCCGCTCTTCTTCTCACACTAACCCTTATTTAGATCGATTGCTTATATTCAGTGGATAACCTATATACCATTCGGCAACAAGACGATGCACCTTTGAGAGAATATTTTGCTCGCTTTAGAAATGAATATTCTCGGTGTCTAGAAACCAATGCCCGGACCACTGATTGATGCTTCTATCTTCATAATCCAATAATTGGTGATATTTCTCATCAAGTTGGTACTCTCCCTCATTGCAACTTGGGTAAGTACTAGTAATGGTAGGTACAATGAGGCATTAACCAATCGTTACTAGTGCATTTTGTGAATCAGAGTATGATTACATTTATTTTTCCAATTTGATTTTGATAGTAAATGTTTATCATAAGGACTTGGAACTAAGAAAATATTTTGAACTAATTATATTAGTACATAAATTACATGCAAAGACCTTTGCTATTATTTTGAACATAACTAATACACTATTATTGAATAATATTTTGGATGAATTGGAGCTTGTAGAAGACCAAATATTTGGAAAAACGCATTTGATAACAGAGATATGTCCAGATCATTCTATGCTTGAAAATCATGTGCTATTATTTTATTACGGAAGACCTTTTTGTCGAAAATAATTTACGCTGAGGGGATCTCAATATTGAAGATGGCTTTATATTTCTCAGTTCTATATTGTAAGTTGAGGGAATGAAAATCGCTTGGGATCAATAGAACATTTTGTTGACCTCTTCAAAAATAAACTACGAAGTAGATCTTACATTGGACTCACATGGTGGAAGGAATTACAAACATGAAGTTATACTCATTTTGATAGATTTGTGCAAGGTTGGAGTAAAAATTGAGGCATGACCAGCTAAAAGTACATTCGACATACGATTCAGTCAATACCAAAGGGTTCTGAAGATCCCACCATTTTGATTGGGTAATTTGAAGTAATAAAAAATATAGGATTTATTTCTGCTGAGTTAGTTCGTTCGATTGTGGCATTTGAACAATGTGTCACATCCCACTCCATGTAGTAAGATATTTTCCGCTTTGGGGTTGAGCCTTCACGATTTTGTTCATAGGCTTAAGCTTATGCTATTTTGGGCAGAACATGTACATGAGATGCTAACTGCTCTTATAAGGATTTTCAAGTTTTTCTCCTTGAGCGATATTGGTACAATGCATTATTCGAAATGATTTTTAGAAATCAAAGTTGAAGAAGTTGATAGATGGGGAAATAAAAAATGAGTATGTACTAGACAAAGCTTTGCGGATGACAATGATTATTAAAAGGTGCCTTGCAGTTATCCCTCAGGAGCACACTACAAGCTTGAAAATTTTAAAAGAATTTGATTAAGCAAATATTGCGTTGCTTTTCGTATATCTTTGACTTAGAGTGGGTTGTGTTTTGCCTCTTAAGATTAAGAATATTTGGTTTACTAATTTTTGAATTTTTCCTTTTTAACAAGGTCATGGGTCTTACATAATCCCACTACTCAATAGATTGTTACATCTTGGAAAAAAAATAAAAGATTGTTACATGAGTTAGTATGCTTCATGGCTTATTTATCTTTTTGGAGCTTGCACATACCACCCTTGAAAGTTGGGCTACTGAATCTCTATAGGTGAATCCAACATACAATAAGTTGTCTATCCACTTATTACTATGTTATTTTGCTAATATTCTAATTTTTTTTTTCGTACGGATGTCTTTAAAATTATCATATCTCCATGCGGCTATGAATATTTATCTTCAAGTAACATATGCTAAGATGTGGGCAATATCAAATGATGTTAATGAGTTGATAGTATTTCATGCTCCCTTTCTGTCCTTGGAACATAATTCATGAGAAATGTTTCTATATGAGAAGTGATGTTTTCTTTTATTTCTTGGTAATTAATAATCAGAAACTTGATCGTGACTATTTTCAAGCGGTTGTGTAAGTTCTTCATTTTTTTTTTCCTTTATTAATTGATTATTTTTGTTATTTATTTATGTTACTAATTCATTTTCCAACATCCAGACTCGAGTAAACTCTATTATTATATGGTCGGATAACAAATTGAGCCAAATAAGCCCAACTACTTTATGGGAAGTGTAGTAGGACTCTCAGGTAATTACAAATGAGTAGATTATCACTTGTTTTATTCATGTGAAATAAGAATAGTTGATTAATGGTTACACTCAACACGTCGCAATAACAACCCATTGCACCGAATTGTATATGGTCAAGCCAACGTACAAAATGGTGATGATTATTAAGTGCATACGTGCAGACTTATCATTACGGAGCATGCACATACGACCCTTGAAAGTTGGGCTACTCAATCTAAATTACTGAATCCAACATACAAAAAGTTGTCCCTCCACTTGTTACTATATTATTTTGTTAATATTCTAATTTTGTTTTCATACGAATGTCCTTAAAATTATCATGCCTCCATTCGACCATAGATATTTATTTTCAAGTAACATATGTTAAGATGTGTCTAATATCAAATGATGTTAATGAGTTAATAGTATTGTCTGCTCCCTTTCCGTCCTCGGAACATAATTGAAGAGGAATGTTTTTATATGAGAAGTGATGTTTTCTTTTACTTGCTGATGATTAATAATCAGAGACTTGGTCGTGACTATTTTCAAGCGGTTGTAAGGCTTGATTTTTATTTTTTTGCCTTCATTAATTGATTGTTTTTGTTATTTATTTAGGTTACTAATTCATTTTCCATCATGTAGACTCAAGTCAACTCAATTATTATATAGTCATAGAGCAAATTGAGCCCAATAAGCCCAACTTAATTATTATAAAGTCAACTCAATTATTATATAGTCAATTATTTAGGTTACTAATTCATTTTCCATCATGTAGAACTTTCGGATAATTAGAAGTGAGCAGATTATCACTTGTTTTATCCAAGTGAAATAATAATAGCCGATTATTGGTTACAATCAACATATTGCAATAACAACCCACTGAACCTAATTGTATATGGTCAAGCCGACGTACAAAATTGTGATGATTATTAAGTGCATACGTGTAGACTTATCTTTATGGAGCCTGCACATACAACCCTTGAAAGTTGGGCTACTCAATCTAAATTGGTGAATCCAACATACAATAAGTTGTCCCTCAACTTATTACTTTATTATTTTTTTAATATTCTAATTTTGTTTGTTTTAGCACGGATGTCCTTAAAATTATCATACCTTCATGCGACCATGAATATTTATCTTCAAGTAACATATGCTAAGAAGTGTCTAATATCAAATGATGTTAATGAGTTAATAGTATGGCATGCTCCATTTCTGTCATCGGAACATAATTCATGAGGAATGTTTCTATATGAGAAGTGATGTTTTCTTTTACTTATTGGTGATTAATAATTAGAAACTTGGTCGTCACTATTTTCAAGTGGTTGTAAGTGCTTCATTTTTATTTCTTTGCCTTTATTAATTGATTGTTTTTGTTATTTATTTATGTTACTAATTCATTTTCCAACATGCAGACTCGAGTCAATT
The DNA here is from genome assembly GCA_020521455.1 of Prunus kanzakura. Taxonomy (NCBI): domain Eukaryota; kingdom Viridiplantae; phylum Streptophyta; class Magnoliopsida; order Rosales; family Rosaceae; genus Prunus; species Prunus kanzakura. The sequence continues at coordinate 382,693 of BPUM01000811.1, forward strand.
ATATTATTATATGCTCGGGGAGCAAATTGAGCCCAATAAGCCCAACTACTTTACGGGAAGTATAGTAGGACTCAAGTAATTACAAGCGAGCAGATTATCACTTGTTTTATCCAAGTGAGATAATAATAGCCGATTAATGGTTACAGTCAACACATCGCAACAACAACCCACTGCACCTAATTGTATATGATGAAGCTGACTTACAAAATGGTGATGATTATTAAGTGCCTACGTTCAGACTTATCTTTATGGAGTCTGCACATACTACCCTTGAAAGTTAGGCTACTCAATCTCTATTGGTGAATTCTACATACAATAAGTTGTCCCTCCACTTATTACTATTTTATTTTGTTAATATTCTAATTTTGTTTTCGCACGTATGTCCTTAAAATTATCTTGCCTCCATGTAGCCATGGATATTTATCTTCAAGTAACATATGCTAAGATGCATATAATATCAATTGATGTTAATGAGTTAGTAGTATGGTCTGCTCCCTTTTCCGTCCTCAGAACATAATTCATGATGAATGTTTTTATATGAGAAGTGATGTTTTTTTTTAATTGCTGGTGATTAATAATCAGAGACTTGGTCGTGACTATTTTCAAGCAGTTATAAGTGCTTTATTTTTATTTCTTTGCCTTTATTAATTGATTTTTTTGTTATTTATTTATGTTACTAATTCATTTTCCAATGTGAAGACTCGAGTCAACTCAATTATTATATGATCGAGGAGCAAATTGAGCCCAATAAGCCCAACTGCTTTACGGGAAGTATAGTAGGACTCTTAGGTAATTACAAGCGAGCAGATTATCACTTGTTTTATCCATGTGAAATAAGAATAATTGATTAATGGTTACACTCAACACGTCACAACCTAATTGTATATGGTCAATTAGGGCAATCTTCCAACACCTCAAATACCCTACTCAAGTTACAAGCTTGTGTTGCCAAGCTCGACAATGGGTAATTAACGTTTGAGTATTATAAAGCGTAATGTCTAGCTTCATTTTATTGATGGGGGTCTACATGCGCTTGGCCTCTTGACTCTCTTCTCCTTAGTTTATGTTAAGTTTACCTATTCATTTATATCCAAAATTATTAGTAAACTTAATTAATATTCAAATGAGATTAGTAAAGTTATACTTGAAGATAAAATGTTAAGCGAAGGATTAAAGAAGTATACTTCATCAATTATCAAATTGATACTGGGCTTATTGTAAATAATGAGAACTTCTTTTGTGCTTATCTATGTGAGGAACTGGAGAAATATTGCAAGAAACAGTTGTAATGATGTTTTGAGACAAAAGTTTTTCAAAACACCTTGGGCAGTCATCTTTGTCATTGTAGCCGCTCTTCTTATCACACTAACCCTTATTTAGATCGATTGCTTATATTCAGCGGATGACCTATATACCATTCGACAATAAGACGATGCACCTTTGAGAGAATATTTTGCTCGCTTTAGAAATGAATATTCTCGGTGTCTAGAAACCAATGCCAAGGCAACAGATTGATGCTTCCATCTTTATAATCCAATAATTGGTGATAGTTCTCATCAAGTTGGTACTCTCCCTCATCGCAACCTGGGTAAGTACTAGTAATGGTCGGTACAATGGGGCATTGGCCAACCATTACTAGTGCATATTGTGTTTGCTCAATTAGGAGGATGACTAGTCTCAAGTCATTTGTGTAGAGACACTGAGACAAGTGTGTAGGTGCTCATTCACTGAACGTGATAGAATTATTGTATGGTAGTTTTACTCACAAGTGCCAAACAAGTGATTCTAACTTGTGATAATGCAAATTAGTACTCAGACCTGAGACATTATAGTTGTCTTGTGAACGAATCGTTATCTTTGAGATCACTATACGGTCGTATTGAAAGATATGGCTTAAAGGTAATCATCAAGATATTTGACAAGTTCACACAAGCCTGTGAACGTACAACATGGAATCTCTAAAAAGAGAAAATACTCTAGAGATATGATTCATTGAATCTTTGGCCAAAGTATCAGATAGGATTGCAATAGGAAAGTTAACAATCTCTTCCAAGTGAATCATATAACCTAGAAATGTCGCATTAGGGATTTGACACAAGTTAACCGTATCCTGATAATGTGACATAGAATATTGTTATAGAAAAGGACCAGATTGCATTGCAATTACAAATGACTAGGTTCTCCTATGAATTCTTTTTAGCTTGGGTAGCCATGATATACTGCTAGGTGTCAACCATGGCTTGTGGAAACCATGTAAGACATAATTACAATTAGCGTTTTCCAATAGCGAGAATTGAATGGTGGGATTCAATTCATTCACAGTTTAGAAGGAATCTGACTTACCCACTGCCTCACTAATTGGAATCTATAAGATCGCACACCGAAGATGAGTAGATTGAGAAATAGAAGAGAGAGAGATTTTACACCTTGGTCAAAGTCAAAGTCAAAGTCAAGGTCAAGGTCAAAGTTAAAGGTCAACCGTTGACCCAACACTTGACATGGTCAACAAGGATTGACCGGGACCTATACTTGTAAGACAAGTTAATGACTTAATTAATTAAGTCATTAAATAAATTAAACTAATTAGGATAGTTTAATTGAACAATTAAAGTTATTGAACTTAATTGGGTCCCATATGACTTAAAGAAGTAAGAATTGAATCATAGGACTTTAGACATATGTGACACATTAAGGTATAAATGTGTTGGACCAAAATAGCCCAAAATTAGGCCACCAAAGTGAGGGTGCCGTACACATGTGGATTTAGGTCCACATGTGTCACAACATGGGTCTATACGTATGATGCCATAACACCATTTCATTTAAGGTTTTGAAGTTGAAAAATTGAAGAGAGGAAACAACAAACCTCTCTCTCAAGTCCCCTTTGGTCGGCCACTTTGGAGAGCAAGAGCTAGCACTCTTGTCCTCTCCCAAGTTTTCATTCTCTCATCTCCATCCATCCTTGGTGAAGAGCTTTGGTGAGGTGCACACTATTGTACCTATTGGAGATCGATAGTGGATTATCAAGAAAAGAGAGATCATGCACTCTACTTGAACACCTTCTTAGGGTTCAAGATTTTCTCCAAGGGTAACTACATCTCTAATCCCTCCCTTTAAATAAGTTCTAGAGAGTCTGTGGTGCAACATTTCATAAGCCTATAAATATTTTGGGTTCCATAGGATATGTATGAGTTTCTAAAGGTTTTATTTTGCTTCCACTTCTTTGTATTTAGTAGAAATGCATGTTAGATAGCTCATTATTCTATTTGTGTATTTGAGAAATGCATAGAACTAGTTTTCCCCTTCATATTGAATTTGAAGTAATCAAAAATATTGTTGCATTTGAACAATGTGTCACAACCTACTCCATGTAGCAAGATATTGTTCGCTTTGGGACTGGGCCCTCACGGTTTTGTTCCTGGGCTCAAGCTTATGCTATCTTACCCAAAATGCGTCCTAGTACGTGTTGTTAAGAATTGTAAGTGAGGTGTACTATAGCATTGAAAGATATGTTGAAGATAGGGGTGGGAATGATTAGGTCGGTCCAGTTTTCCCCACGAATTAGAACTGAAACTGAAATTGGTTTATAGAAAGTGTCTAGAAGAACAGAATCAAACTAGACCTATGTGGTTTTGGTTCAGTTCAACTCGATTTTTGGTTTTGAAAAATAGGAAGAAGAGAGAAATAAGAAGTATAGAAAAATAGGAAGAAGAGAAAAATATGTACAATGGATAAAATAAGAGAGAAAGAGGAAGAGAAATATAAAGAAATAAGTGGAAAGAGAGAGAAAGATGGAAGTGAACATGAACATATATGATTCACCGAAAAGAAGAAGAAATTGGGTTGGAGTAGTTATTTAGGAGTAGTTATTTAGTTGGGTATCAATTGGAACCAAGTCATTTGGGTATTAATTGGGCTAAAATTTCTAGATATTACTTGGAGTTACTAATGTTATTTGAATATTAATTAAGTTTACTAATAATTTTGGATATAAATGAATAGGTAAACTTAACATAACCCAAGGCGAAGAGAGTCAAGAGGCCAAGCGCAAGTAGACCCCATCAATAAAATGAAGCTGGACATTATGCTTTATAATACTCAAACGTTAATTACCCATTGCCGAGCTTAGCATCTCAAGCTTGTAACTTGAGTGGGGTATTTGAGGTGTTGGAAAATTGCCCCAATATAGTGGGTCGAGTTCGGAGTGGATAAATTCGTGAGGCTAGTTTCACAAAGCAACGAATTGTCGCAACTGAACCAAAACCTCCTTTTTTCCTTGATTTTATTTATTTATTTCTAATTGTCGTTTCAATTCTGGGTGTTGGGTTTTTTCTAATCATATCAAAGCCTAAATTTCATATACATGACTATAGTTTTGTTTTGTTTTGTTTTTTCTTTTTTTCGTGAGATAGGAAATTAGTTTTCCTTTGTGACAACAATAATATATGTATATTTTTTGAAGTCTTTAATGTGTCAAATGCTTTTGTTGCTAGCTATATCTAGGATACATGTTCATTGTCACTCTGTTGTTTGATTGAATGAATATAAGGAGCAAGGAAGTGTGTAATTTGTGCTATGTCTAGAGAAAGCTTCAATATGTAATTTGTGCTTTTCAGAAAATTTGGCCATTTATTTCCCTGGGGCTTTTTTATTTATTTTGGTGCACCATTTATATCCTCCAAATTCAATTGAAAGAGGATCCTTTTCTGTCACCATTGTTTGATATTCTTTTTTGAGTTGCATTTTACTGCCTCTTTTTGTGAAAACAGTGGTTGTGGCTGCTTTGGTTAAGTTGTTCTCCAAAAGGCCGCAATGTATTTCCATTTACATGAGTTTTTAGGTTTTCTTTCTCCATGGGACTTTTCACTTCTAATGATAATTATCTTCTTGATCTCCTTGTTTGGACGCATTTTTTGTTTAAACTTTTTCATTTGGCTTGGTTCTTGGGTTTTATCGCACAGAGCAAATTATGGTTTCACACATTTTTTTTAAAAAGAAAAATACTATGTATCAAAGATATTTTATTATAGTAAGAAATGCAATGATCCTAATAAATTATGCAAAAAAAAAAAAAAAAGATATAATACATACTAGCCCCTTGGCACCAATTGGTTTTTTAAATTTTTTTATTTTATTTTAGAATAAAAATAGATAATGGGTAGTTGTGTTCCATAAAAACCCATTATCTGATTTTGTTTTAATATGAAAAAGTGTGAATTTATCATATTATTCTCATTTAATTAATAATTTCAATTCTTATTATTTGCACTAATTATGGGCATTTTATGGTATTTTGAATGTTTTATCATTCCCTACCTTTTGCTATATATATATAAAATATACTCAATGCTACAAAAAGTTTACCCCATCACTTTCATTTTAATCCAAGACATCAATAAATTTTATATTTATTTTTCTTCTGTTTTTAAACAAATATAATGGATGGCCTCTTTTGGGACAAAATGGCCAATTTATGCATATATTAACACATAATAATTGTCCAAAAAAAAAAAAAACTTAACACATAATACAAATTTCAGGAAAAGAAAAATATGCAAATTGTCAAACAAAAACAAACTACGTTAAAATAGTTATACTAAATCGAATTCAAGATAAATCTATTGAAATGTTTTGGTCAAGGGCAGTAATCCTGTTCGGTCTTTTATTTTTTTTGTTTTCTTCATGCAAATTTTGGTGCTTTTCATGAGTGGTGCTATAACTGTTTTAGTCAACAACAATTTTCAGCAAATGAGACTTAGGGGGTTCACTTGAATAAGTTACTAGTACACTTATCTGAATTGCCACCCTCGCATTCCTATCAAATGGGCTTCATTCAGCGCAAAATTACACCGCGAAATGAGTTTGTATAATTATGGGGTTAGCTCAACGTTGGAGTTCAATTTGGAATGCGCATTATGAAAGAGGCAACGACGCTTGTAAAATTTGTATCTGTGAAGCAAGTGAACAGCTTCGTAGGCATTGCCCTCGCAGTGACGGAGCTATAATTTGGTATGAAAGTTGCCTTGTAAAATACTCAAATACATTTTTCTTCGATGAAATTGACACTTTCAACGCGAATTATGTGATAAATACCAACTTCGTTGAAAATCATCAATTGTTTGATAAGAAAGCTAATGTGTTGTTAACTAGATTAAGCTATATAGCTTCCACTAGTCGATTGTCGTATGCTCATGGGAAACAACAATTTGGGGCAGGAACCACAGATTTACTTTAGGGGAATGCTAGGCTTACCACATTTTTATACCATCTCTCTAATAGAGGTGGAGCCCACCAATACAATGAGGCCCACCTTTATTAGAGAGGTGGTATACAATGCGGTATAAAAATGTGGTAAGCCTAGCATTTTCCTTTAGTTTATGCTGCAGTTTAATGCACTCAAGACTTTTCTAGCATAAAAGTCATGGAAAGAAAGGTAGTCGTACTTATTTTGGAAGTTGTTATGTCGGATTTGAACTTTATGAATTTCCATTGTGAGAGTTAAGCCTTATGTTATACGCGGAAGCCCCAGACATTTACCAATTGCAATGAACAATTATTGGCTGACTAGAAATCCAAAGAAGTGTAGATTATTGGTTATACGTGGAAGCCCTAGACATTTACCAATTGCAATGATTTTCCATTCAATATAAAGGCTCGTTTGAGAGTGATTCTGGATATGCCATAATTACTTCTGGGGCATGTGCTTCTCTATATAATCACTTTAAGTGATTCTGGAGAGAAGCACATCCCATATGTTTTTCCATAAAATCACTTAAAACCTCTTAAAAGTAATATAATAATCTTCATGGTTTGTGTTTATAAATTTCGAGATGATAAGATAATGAGTTCATTCGGATTTAAGATAATATCATATGACATGACTCACACATGATGAAACAATGAAGGACAACCCTTCCATTTTCAGGTCTAGTGCTAGACCCTGACCGGTTAAACCGCGACGATCAAATGCTTTCATATGGTTGGCTGCCTTCGATAGAAACGAAAGGGTGTTAATCCGCACGGGACCAGATAGGCCGAGGGTTAGAAGGCCGCCTTAACGCCTTATCCAAAAAGTTGTCCTTCTGAGGCTAACCCCTCATACCCCTGCGCAAAAGAACGAAAACGGGGATGAAAAGAAGCAGGCAAATTTATCTCAAAGAACGACTCTCTAAAGTCGGGGATTTCGATGAAAGCAAGGTATACGCCATCTTTGACATGTTGATCGCTAACGGTCAGCTGACTCTACCTCCGTGTAAGCGACCCGCCAAGATCGAGAAAGTTGATGATTCCAACTACTTACTGTCGGTCCCACAGGTCGTGGGACATACACTAAGACAGTCTTTTCTCTTTAAGAGCTGGTGCAAGAAGGCCCTTAACTTTCTCTATAATTCTGCCATATGAACAATCCAAAAATTTGATAATTCTATCATGTAATTCAAGATCCATGACGTAACAAGTTGATCTTAGCCCATCCTCATATTTTGGATCATCATCAATAGGAGCTAAAATTTTACAATGTATGTAACGAAGCTTCAACCTTCCTCCTCCAAGTGCTAAGAAAACAACCCTTGATAGCATGGAATATAGTTAAACCCATTGAGGACAACATAACAAAGACGAAGATTAGGATTACCTATAGATTCAAGAATACCAGTTGTACTAGAGGTTAAAGTACTCTCGTCAGTTCTTGCTCCAATACCATGTAAGAAGAGGAGACCACTTCCCGAGTTTGATTGAATGGATAAAGAAAGGCTTGGACCACATTCAGATACAAATGATTTCGTGGTACACAGAAGGAGAAAGAACAACACAATAATTTATGTGGTTCACCACAGACTTTCTTTGCCTACATCCACGGAGCCAAGATAATGGAGGTTTATTCATAGGTGTTAGAGTTTGTACAGGAAAATACACTTTAATTAGTCCCACATTGAAAGGGAGTTGTTACCTTTCATGATTTATAAGCACCAACACTTTTGAAATGCTAATTTGGGTATGGGCCTAATGGAGCCAAAGTTGGGCCTCATTTTGGTTTGGGCTTGGAATATATATATATATATATATATATATATATATATATATATATATATTTAATTGTCAAAAGATGGGCTTGGGGCTCTTGGGCTCTGTTGATATAATTAATATTCCTTTTTATTAATTAGAAATTTATTTTTCAGATAAAATCATTATCTGAAATTTGAATATGTTTAAATAGTTATTATAACTGTTGGATGAAGAGGTATTAGACCTCTATATATTGACAATTCGTCCAAACCAAAAGACATAGAATTTGAAATTGCATTATCATTCTCACACATAAATACTTCCTGAGAGAAAGAATATCAATGTTTACCAGAAATCAAAGCTTTAATCCTGGTGGCCAGACTCCTATCGAACTACAAGCATAAGGGTGTAGGAGAAATGCTGTCTAAAGGGCACTTCAATTCTGCATGACTCTATCATTTATCCAAGTCTATATTTTGTAATTCATTCTATTGCTGTATTGATTTGATTATATATATATATATTGTTTTTATTATGTTATTTGGTTATATTATGATTATTCTCCAACAATAGAAACTCATGTAAGGGCTCCAATAGTTTAAACAAGTACAATCACTGATCGTTATTTGTCCTCCAATCTAATTGTAAAAAAAATACAAAAAAAGTCTAATTTTTTTTTTCTATAAATACCTACCAATATTCTTCACTTTCCACACCAAATCTTCATACATTTTCTTGTCCTTCCAATATTATTCACTTTCCACACCAAATTTTCTTCCCTTTCCAAATTTTATTTGTGTTGAAATACAAATGACATCTTCCATCGAAGCAGGAGGGGCGTTGACAACCATGGAAGATGTTTTGTTGTATGAGTGTTGGGTCCAAGCTGGTCATTGCTTGAAAAAGTGTCCAACTCCACAAAGTCCACTTCAACTTTTCATCTTTAAACAACTTATTATTTTATATGTGAAGAAATGTCTTGCTTTGATTATAAGAGAAGCGTATATGTCATATGTATTGATTAGATATCAAGTCCAATGTTGTTTAATTAATTTGTAGTTGATATGTTTAATTAATCAAGGACCCAAGTAATTTACCTAAAATGAAAGACATCAAATATATGTTTATGGGCTCGTGCCGTGCTTGAAGCGGGCTCGGCCAAGCCCGGCCCATGTCGGGCCATGGGCCGGCCCGGTCCATTGGACCTATTTTTTGATCCCGGCCTGGCCCAAATTTTCGTGCCTTGCCAAGCACAGCCCATTAATATTCGTGCTCGTGCCGTGCCGTGCCTCATTTAAACGGGCTGGGCTCATGCCGTGCTGGGCCGGCCCGTCCCGTTTGACACCTCTAGATCAAGGGCAATGAGATGAAGTTATCTCATACATTTGTTGAGGCCCAAAAAAATCCAAGGCTGGGCCCAAATATATTTCTAGCCCAGTACAACACTTAACTGGGAAAGAAGCTTGACTGGGGTACGCAAGAGTTTGTCGTGTACACTTGCACAAGTTATGGTCTACGTGCCATACCAAGCAAATACGCAACCCGCCACGCAGAAAGGTCATAACAAGGCCAATACATATGTCAAGAATTATATTGCTTATTAGTTGCAATCATAATTGTCCTCAATGAAGGGATAGACAAATAAATTCTAAGCAAGAAAAATTGCAAGAGATAGACAAAGAGAAGCGATTTAGCAAATATCTTTAAAGCTTTTTCCCCTATTAAACCCAATAGAAAGAAAAGAAAAAAAAAATCAAAATTTCACAAATTTAAAAAAAACTTTAGGTCCATTCATGCATTCACATCATACATGAAAAAATATTGACTAAGTATGAAAAATAGTTTTTCGGAATAATCATTTTCTCAAGATAATTTTTGGCGGCTTTTATTCCTTACACATCAAATAAGAAAACTTAATTTTATGGGATTTTAGTATGAAGTATATATTGACTTAATGAGCCATCATTTTTAGCCTAAATCGTATTTTACACTAAAACCGATTTTTCATATTTTGATTTGGTGGGAATTTGATTTTCTAGTATTTTTATTTGAATCCAAATAGGGGGTACTTCATTATTTACATTGTAAACTTAAGTAAATGGAGTAATATAAAAATAAACTTAAGTAAATGGATACATATCAAAACGTAAAGAATTTGAAATAATATATATATAGAAATACATAATAGTATATTACTTTTAAAATAGAAAAAAAACTTGAGTGGGGGCCCAGGACCACATTGGTCCTAGTGTGGCTCCGCCCCTGACAATATGGCAGAGCTAGAGCACAGGCACGCCAAATAACACACAACGCTAAGTGGAAAACCTTTATCTTGGCATCAAGCCACGCGAATGCCTGGGGCTTGCTGAGCAGGTTGTGGTATGGTTGATTATGAGTATTCACGAAGCCCATTGATGGTCTAAGGAGTGGAAGTTTTTGGCTACTTGGGAGCACCAAAACTCAAGCCCATTTCTTGAGCCCAAACATATGGGTAAGCGTGAGAGAGAAAACCCAATACCTTAGGAAAATATCCAATGGCCTACAACACTTGGAAATATCCCACATCAGTCAAAATATCCAGCACCTTGTCAAAACCAAAGCAAATCTACTTGGATAGGTTGCTTCCAGCAGCTTGACAAAACCAAGGCAAACTTATAGGCCCCGGGAAATAAAACACCAATGACCCAACACCTTAGAAAATAGCCCAGCCCAACACCTTATAAAATATCCAGCATTGTGAAAAACATCCAACGCCCTTGAAAATACCTCAGCCAAATCAAGACCAAGTCAAAGACAAGCCATCGTAAAAACCAAAGGAAATCCATGTGTGCAAGCTGCTAGAGGTGAAATACCCTTCAGACCAATGCCCCTACCCATTTTTCTTCTTCTGCAAGCTCTAGTAGGAAAACCAGAAAGAAAAGTAAAGGGCCCCTTGAAGGGAATATTGTGGGAATGGTGTTGTGTAGAGATTTCTAGAAACTCTACAACCAAACTTTGGAAGTATAAATCACCTAGCATGGCATATCTAATATGAAATCAAAGTAAGAGCGGAAGCATTAAATAAACTAGGGATTCATGCAAGTCTCATTTGGTCCCAAACTTTATAAGTCTATGAAAGTGTGCCCCAAAAACTCTCTAAATCCTATTTGAGAGAAATATAAGATGTTCATACCCTTGGAGCGAATTTTGAAACCAAGAATGGTGTTCAAGTAGAGGGAATGGTCCCTTTGTTGTTGGCTCTCTCTTTAATGTTGATTCTCCACCTTCTAGTTCTCCAAATAGGTACAAAGATATGCACCTTCCCAAAACTCTTCACCAAGGATTGAAAGGGATGAGAGAATGAGTAGACAACAAGTGAAGAGTGGTGCTAGCACCCTCACTTGATGTGATAGATTCAAGGGGTTAGGGAGAAAGAGCTTGATGTTTTCTCTCTTCCAATTTCACCAACTTGAAAAACCGTTGGTTGATAGGATTCCATAACTACACACTTATAGGATAATAAATGTCACAAGAGTGACAAAAATGCCCCCAAGCCCTATTGTAGCCACACCCCCCCTTTTGTGTGTCATCTTTTGCTATCTTGGTCCAACACATTAACACTATAATGTGTCACATACGTGCCTAAGTCCATATGGTCAAATCCCTTTTGAATTTCCAAGTCATATGAGACCTTTAATTAAAGTTTCATAACTTTAATTGAATAATTAAATTAATCTAATCAATTTAATTACTCTAGTGACTTGACTAATTCAATCACTCACTTGTCTAACGAGTGTTGGTCCCAGTCATCCTTAGTTGACCATGTCAAGTGTCGGGTCAACCATTTGACCTTTGACTTTCACATTGACTTTGACCAAGTCACAAAATCATTCATTCTCTTCATAATTTCCCAATTGATTCCTTTCTGGTGTGCGATCTTATAGGTTCTAATTAGCGACGCAGTGAGTGAATGATTCACTCTGAATCAAGTGTGAATTGTATCCCTCCATACAATTCTCCCTATTGGTGAAGGCTAATTATAATTAGTCCTTACAGGTCTTCCACAAGCCATGAGTGACACCTAGCAGTATGTCATGGCAACCCAAGCTAAAAAGAATTCATTTAGAGAACCTAGTCAGTTTATGATTACAATGCAATTCAATCCTTCTCTAAGTCAATACTCTATGTCATATTCTCGGGATATGGTAAACTTGTGTCAAAATCCCTAATATGACATCTCTTGATTATATGATTCAATTTGATGAAATTGCAAACATTCTTGTTTCAATTTCCATTCAATACTTTGGCCAAAGATTCATGAATCATATTTTTAGAGTATTCTCTCTTCTTACTAAAAGCAGAGATTCCTTGTTGTATATTCACCTGTCTCTGCGTACACGCTGAGAATCCTAAGGAACACCTTTAAGTCACATCATTTTGATACGACATTATAGTGCTCTCAAACAGAAACAACATATACACAGGACAACTGTGATATCTCAAGTCTAAGGATTAATTTTCATTATCACAACTTAGAATTCTTTGTTTGACACTTGTGAGTAAGACTTCCATACAAGAATTCTAGAGTTGATCAAGTTCAGTGGACTCCATCTTTTATAGAGCACCTACACATTTGTCTCAGTGTCTCTACACGAATGACTTGAGACTAGTCATCCTCCCAATTGAGCAGACATATTGTGTACCAGTCTTTGCGGGTCACCATTGTCCAATTGGTAATCCTATGACCAGGAACATTTTAGGATACGATATTTATATGTATGAAAAGGTCTCGTGCATCTAACTTCTTTAGAACACTTTCCATTTATATCTTAATCCATGGACTTGTTACTTTATGTACGTTATGTATCTAAAGCAACGTTCTTGCCCCCTTACTATTATATATTATTTCCTTAGAATTATCCATTTTATATTGGCTTCTAGGGCATATATCTAACATTCTCCCACTTGCACGTAAAGCCAATCAGCCACACAATGTGTTTGACCTTGAGACGCTTTTCAAGCCATAGCCAATGTGTTCTAGGCTTTTGTGATCTTTGCTATATCAACTTTCTTTTGCAACTTAAAGACGATCGATGTCATGAGTAACCAACTCATTTATATAACGTCTTCTTCGAATTTTGGATGCCTGACGAGACTTGAGTTCCTCGGCTTGAGCTATTGCCCCATGCGAATTTCTCTTACTATAAGAGCATTGATCTTTCATGGTAGGAACTACTTCTATAAATGAGATTTTTCTTTTCATCCAAAAGGTGTTGACGTATCAACTTGTCTTGCATAGATATGTACTGCTTTTGGTCATGAACTTTGTTACAACATCCAAGATTATCTAGAACAACTTTCTAGAGTTTGTTTCCTATAATATAGGAATTACGATCCGACCAGTCACTCAAGTGTACGCTTCCACTATGATGCTCTAATACTATTCTCTTTGCATATTTCGCCTTTCGTCTCATTTATATTTTTCTAACATAAAAGAAATACTTATCAGTTGTCCAGGTTCTGATCCTGGGGTGTCATCTTGTTGTCCTTAATATACTCTTGCATTAAGTGCAACTTGTTGTAGTATCTTGGTCATATCATATATGAACTTTTCATTCCTTTCTTTTAGATTTCTTTTGAAGAAGACTTCACTTGGTGATGGCGTTTTCTCTTAAACTTTGAACGGGCTCCCACTTTTCCTTTTGGATTATAACCATTTCTAAAATGCTTTATTCAAGATACCATTTATCTTGGATGTTTAAATGTGGTGAGTAAACGAAAAAGAGTTGAATTGTTACTTTGTCCGATAATTCGCTTGTGGCTTACAATCAATCATTCCACTTGTTTCACAACAAGCACCCATTAACTCTTTTGATGGATACGACATCCTTTAGGTGATCTAGGATGTCCCACAAGATTACCTTTCAAACTATAAAGTTCTAAACTTTATAACAATTTCAATCTCATAACTGTTCAATTTGGACTTCATGATATATTTTATTATCCTTGGGGTTACGATGTAAGGAGGGATTTCAATGACTTATCATAAAAGATTTATACTTTATTATCCTTTGTGATAAAGATCATCCATTGAGATATCTTGTAAAGAAAACGCTTTAACTCTTAAGAGGTATCTTTTTTAAGCATTAACCCTTCATAACAATTAAAAGGGTGTCAATGCCCTCTAAATGATTTCCTTTTTCTTTGCTTTCTTGAAATCCTAAATCTCTTGGATTTCGGACTCAGCAAAGTCCAACCGTGAGGAATCAATGGTGAATGCTATAGAAAGACAATGGATATCATTCCATTCATTATCTTATACAACTCATGTGATCTCCATTCTAGTTCATAACTTAGATTGTTTGGATTTCTCAATTTCTAGATGCAACTCATAGGTAAGAATTGGAACCTTTAAAGAACCACACATTGCTTATCCTATGAATATTATCTTGATTGTGAAATCTAAACCTTTTAGAAATCATTCTTGTATTAGATTTATCATATCTCAATATTCTAAACAATTAATGTAAGAACAGTTTCATACATTCATCTCACAAAGCATATAGATATCAAACTTAATATTACCATAATACGAATAGTCATACATAAAGCAAACTAGTGGTTATGTCATACAAACCATAAAACTATCTTCTAAAACATGAAGATAGCAAGCAAGTTCTTTATACATGCCAAAACCAAATAAACTAAATAAGTTCTTAAGTTCTAAAAGATCTCTATAAACAAATAAAAGCTTGCATGACGATTCCGAATCCCAGCAATCTTCATCTCTATGAGCTTCCTACTTGTTCTCTGTCTATGCAACAACATGACCTACAATACATCATTGTTTGTTAGACTCAAGTAAGGTATAAATATTTGCTTATAACTTTAGTGACAAATTAAGCTGTACCTTCAGCTCAGTTGTCCTTCAGGCTAGCTAAGTAAGCTCGACAATTCCTTTTCCAATGTCCGTCTTTCCCACAATGGAAACACTGTCCTTTCGCCTCTTTTCCTTCTTCTTGTTTCTTCTTGACGCCTCCCTTGGGTTTGAGTTTAGGGTTCCATTTCTTCTTCTTGCTGGCATTGAATTTTCCTTTACCTTTATTACCAGGCTTAGCAAAAGAAGTTAAACCCTTCTAAAAAACTGCAATGGTCCCATTCCCTCCTTCTCTCTTGAAGGTCTTTTCAGCAGTCATACACATGTTCAGCAACTCTGAGAAAGTGTGCTCCATCTTCCCCATGTTGTAGTTCATAACAAACTGGGAGAAGGAATCAGAAAGGGACGTAAGGAAGATGTTGGTGGCCAAGTTGCAGTCTAGTGGACTGTTAAGACTTTCCAGCTGCTCAATGAGTCCTATCATCTTCAATCCATGTTGGTGGACTAGGGCTCCCTTAACCATCCTGGTCTACAAAAGCTCACATACAGCATTGAAGCGTCTGTTGTGTGTGCCTTCTCCATAAAGCTCTTGGAGATGGGATATTATGTCAATAACATGCATCATATGCTCATGCTGTTTCTGGAGCTCCTCATTCATGGAAGCCAGAATATAGCACTTGGCTTGATAGTCATCATCCACGTGCTTGTCATACTTAGCACGTAATTCCTGAGAAGCATCTTCAGCAGGGGGCTCTATGTCAGGAGCTTGCTCTAGTACGTACACAATCTTCTCGATAGTCATGAATATCTTGAGATTGTTGTACCATGTTGGAAAGTTATGGCCCTCTAGACAATGTTTGTCTAGGAGTTTGGCGAATGAGGATCCAGACATATCTACAAATACATATAGCTAAGTGTTAGATTGATTTTAGATTTACCATTGACTCGGGTCTTTAAGTCAAAATGTAACCCCCACTATTTTTGACAAATTCTCATATTCCTCACGATGGAATATGAGAGTTTTAGTTAAAACTCTTAATGGGATAGGAGGCTCCCTATTATCCAGTTCATCGCACCATAATAGGATCTAAGGATACTTTGGACAATAAAGAGAAGGCGCGCTTGCCTCTTCACATCTTGACGTGATTACCTATTTCATTTGGCCTCTAGCAAATGTGAACCTTGAATGTTATCGTGAAGTCCCATTGTACTAGTTAAGTCTTAGCCCACCATGCTTGCTTAGTGTAGGAATCAAACTTGAAACCTCATCATATTAGAATGTTGGCCTATGCTTGTTCCTACCTTTGCAACATCAAATGCATGAAATGGATCCCTCCTAAATATGCTTTGTTGCTGTCAACTTTCCCATGTCTGAGGCAAGCCTTCACAAGTGCCATGCTCACTTGGAATCCATCATGGTGGAAGGCCACACAAAGGACATCAAGAATGCCTTTCGTTTATCGACTTAATGTTATCAATTGATTGAGGGAGTTTTTGGGTCTCATCTTTTATCTTGTTAAACACTTTAATCGTTTTGACAACATATTGTCCTAGGACAACTATTACTCCATTTAAACATATTAATAGTTACATTATACTCCCACTATTTAGTTTCAAAAACTCAAATCAATTTCATAAAACTATTTTATTTTGAAATTGGGAATATGTGTTACTATTAACGAAATACCTTTTGCATTTCTTAAGTATGGTTAAATAGTTGTCTATAGGCTCATGGATCATGGATGATTATGGACTTTTCATTTTCGATTCAACATCGAACCAGGATGTTGAATCTAGGTCTTTGGGGGGGTGATTCATTTTATTACGCGTTTTTAACTTCTTTAAAACATTCATGGTTGATGGGCATTGGACCCAAGACTATTCTCAAAGTCCCTAACTAATCTTCTTTCTCCTTTGTCTCCTTCTTGGGCTTCCTTCTTCCTATCACTCATGTAACAATCTCCTGAGTAATGACTTTGTTCATATGCAACAACATTTCTTATTACTTCAAATTCGGTACCCAACTGAAATGTTGGGCTCTTCAAAACTCCTTTTGTCCGATTGAATCGTATATTAAATATGCTTTTCGCTGGTCCTTCCTCAATTTTGACTCCAGCTTTGCATAGCAGTGTCAAGCTGGGTATGACTTCATGTTTGGATTTCTTTCCAACATGTGAGTCCAAGGGAAGATCTACTTCGTACACTTTCTTGAAGAGATCAACAAAGTATTCTATTGATCCCAAGAGGTTTTTCATTCCCTCCGCTGACAATATAGAATTGAAGAAATATAAGGCTAGCTTCAATATTGAGGTTCCCTCAGCATCAGAAGTCAGTGTGATTTTTCAAAGAACTATTACAAAACAAAAAAAGGGCATTTGATTTTCAAGAATGCAGAGATATGGCCATATCTCTGCTATCAAATGCGGTTTTCCAAATATGAAGTCATCAACAGATATTTCTTCGATAATGAATGCTCCATCAATTACCATCATTCTTGCAAATTCATTACTGTCCAATAGGATTCGGTTTGTGTAATAACTCTTGATTCTTTGTTCTTGGCCTTCCATTTTATCCAAATAGTAATGTTCATCAATCCCGGTCTGCATTACAAAGTCATCTAGGTACTTTTGTTTGTAATCTTCCAATAAGGGGTTTAAACCTTCCTTCCCCTTATGAAGGGGGCCTATAGAGAGTGACTGAGGTGTGTAGAGCTTTTCACTCACATGTCCTAGTCTTTTTGGAATTCTGAAGATACAATGCTGAGAGGACGTGGAAGACACACGATTGAACTTTTCTTTCATGGAGTTTGCTAATGAAATGTACTGCCTTTCCAAGTCATGTGAACCAACTTGTTTGTTTCCTTCCATTTTCTGATGATGTGTTGTTCTGATGCACCAGATGATACCGATTCAGAGAGTGGATACCAATAATAATAAATATGTTGAGACTTATGGTTTCAGAATGAGAATATGACAATAGTAATAAAAGGGTTTCATAATGAACATGTTTTTATTTAGCAGCAACATGAAATGAGTAAATGTTTAGTGGTCTATCAGAAGGCCATAGAAACAGTGACTAACTAAAGTGAAACATAGAGAACAGGAAATGAGATTACTCTTTCATAATTACTTATTGGTGCGATGCTTTTTTCACAAATCATACCAAAGTGAAGTGGAACAGTATTTTAAACTCACCTCAGATTAGCATCAAAGTACCAACGATACAAAAGCATACAAAGTTTTTAAAGTCACAAATGGTACAATCACATATGGGCCAACTAGAGATATTGCCAACTGCCACTAGTTCCAAATTTAGGAGAACACGTTTTACTCAAGTAAAACTTAAACATTTAATGATGCAAAGAGAGACATAATAAAGATGAACGAAATTAGCTCAAGAGAATAACAAACAATGACTTGCAGTCACCTCGGTTAGCTTTGCAGTTTTCCTCGGTTAACTTATCAATCTCAACATTATCACTTACAATAACCTCGGTTAGATTTGTAGTTTTCCTGCCACAATTCATTCAATTCCATTAACATGCCAAGATATCACTACAAGAACAATGTCCTACGACAACACATTATTAACAACGTGCGTAAGTTACACGTTCTGGAAGTAAATGTTCCACAACGTGCAGAGAAATGCACGTTGTGGAAATGGTATTTCAGGGATAGTTTAACAACTCACCCTTCCATGTTGTTGTACATGTAGTTCAACAACTCGCAACGCCTGTTGTCAAATCTATATCAGTTTACTACAGTGAAAAAACCTACGCGGGCTTGAAAAATCAGAGTGGGATTCGAAAAATATTAACTTCGTGAAACCTACCCATCCAAAATAAAAAACTTAGTGAAAACCACTTATCTATCCCTTCTTCTTTCTTCTCTTTTCTCCTTCTCTGTTCTCTGTTCTCTCTCTCTCTCTCTCTGCTCATCATCCACTGTCTCTTTTATCGCCAGCTTCGCAGCCTCTCAATCTTCTGTCGCAGTCATCAAATCCCTCGATACTTTGCTCTCTCATGGTCAACTGCTACTTCTTTTGTCTTAGATCTACAATTTTTAAGGCCAATCCTGATATTTGTTGTTCGTTGCAAGTATTGACCTCCATCACCGAGCCCACCAGCATCTCTCTAGCACTAGTTTACTCAGTCTCATTTAGGAAAAAATTGAGTGACCTCCAGGTATGAAATTTTAGTGCGAAGGTTTGATTTTTGTTGGATTGTTCATTTTGTTTTGGTAATTTAATATTTGGATTGTTTGGTTTTGTTCACTATTTCGGTTTTCTAAACTTAATTTTTTTTCCCTATAATTTACATTATATGTTGTGTTGGAGGCTCTTCCTGTGCTTATGAATGCCGTTTTTCTATAATATATATGTATAATTTATTTATAAGTTCCCTCAAATTTTTCACTGAGTGGATATGCCTTCAAGGATTAATTTAACTTTCATCAAATTTCTTCATATTACAGTTTTTGATGTTGATTTTGTGCTTATTACAAGTGTTGATTTTGGTTCCCTTTAACAAATGGGTAATCTTTCATCTTTCAAAAGCTTTCCCTTTAACAGGGGTGAGTTTCATATTTGCCCTTCAACTTCTTTTGCATTTTGTGTGTTAATTTTGATATATGTTTTTGTTGGATTTCTTGTCTTGGTTAATGACTAATTTCAGTTTAGGCCAGAAAACTAGGGTAAGGTTTTTCAATGCAAATAAAGATAAGATCATAATAGTCTTCTTCTATAGGCTTATTTTCAATTGTTGGATGAACGTTTCATGTCTGGCTACAAAGCAATTTGCATTTTGTCTTCTAATTTTTTGCCAATATTGTAGCTTTGCAATTTTGTCTTCTAACAAAATAATTTGCATCATGTATGATTGTGATTGTTGTTTGGCTTAGGAAGAAGAAAATAAAAGGAAAGGGCACTGACATTAAGGGTCCTCCCGTTGTTGGACAGATATTGATGTTCACCTTTCCTGTACTTCTCTGCATTAAATTTGCTTAATTATGATAATATACCCTTCTTAATGCACAATGAGCGTTGTTAAAGGGCTTTTTTCTTGTAGTGTATGATACATACAATACTGTGAAAAACTTGTTCCAAATAGCATATATTAAGTAATAAGATGATCATAGACTGCATTAAGACACAAACGAAGTTGCAAAATCCATATCCAAATTCAGGACAACACATTTTACTCAATTTCATGTGAAAGAAGAAAAAAAATAAGCATGAACATCAAGCAACGTCATAAGACCATAATGTTAACATGAGGATTGGCTTGAAGGGATTTCATGATTAATAGATAACATACGTAGACAATAGAGTTTGCAACTCTACTATGAAATGAATGAATGAAATCTCATTTTGAGAGCCTGCAACTCTACTCTTCCATTTTCAGTGTCTACTCTTCCATGGTATTATTTCATTGGTATTTCATCTTATGTAGTAGTACTTCTCTTTCCAATATTAGAAGATCTCTTAAGTTCAAGTAACAAAAAGAACAATTTCTCACAAAAGTTTAAGAACACCTAATTGAAACCATGAGTTACTAGGAAATTGGGTGTAAGACTTGGAGAAAATACAAAAAATATGGAGAAAAATCAGATAATAACCTCAAGGATACTCTGTGCAATCAGTAATGAAATCTTGATGTTAATTATGGATTTGATCCCTTTCAATTTGAAATAAAGATTAAAAAATAAAACATGTATCAGTGAGTGATCAACACAGACATATATCAAGGCCATCCTTCCATAAAGGAACTCGAGCGGACAAGAATGTTAAGGGCATGCCATGTAAAAAGCAAGCATATGTAAATGTACTCAGTTAAGACAAATTTACAGAGTGAGTTGTTAGTTGAGTATAAACAACTAGGAAAGTAATGGGTTCCTCGCAAGGAGGGTTAGCGTTTGGACTGTGTGACGGCGCCTAGGGTTTTAGTCTGTGACGGCTACGATACCTTTTCTTGCATGAGACGCAAATCCATTGACGGAGATAACAATGGAGGAACTCGAACAACGTTTTGGGTCGAACTTGTGCCTCTCTAAAAAGGAGCGTGTGGGGATTCAAATTGCGGCAGAGAAGTGTGGGGATTTGTGGAAAGGTTCATTAGTCACGTTGGTAGCTAGGGTTTTAACAAACTGGCTGTGCCGAGTGAGGGTTTCATTGGCATGTTTACACGCTTGTGGCGTGGTATGGATGGTGTTTCCATTAAGGAAATTGGGGAACGACGCTTCCTAGTTCGGTTTGCAAACAAGAAGGATAAACTCCGAGTTTTGGACATGGAGCCTTGGACTTACCGTGAAAGTCTGGTCCTTTTGGCTAAAACACATGTGGGCATGGATGCTAGAGAGATGGAGGTGGGGCACAGTACCTTCTGGGTTCAGTTCCATGGCATCCCTCCTTTTAATATGGCGACGTTGGTTGCTCGGAAGATTGGGTCCCTAATAGGCCGGGTTATGGAGGTTGATCAGGCAGAGGGGGATGATTGTATTGGTCGATTCTTAAGAGTTCGTCTTCAACTTAACGTCAGGCAACCGTTAATGAGAGGAGCCTTTGTACACTTTCCTGATGAGAGGTCAAAGTGGGTTACTTTTCGATATGAGTACTTGCCGGAGTATTGTTTCATATGTGGTTGTTTAGGGCATCCAAGCCGCACCTGTGTGGAGAAACTAGCAGAGGATCGGGTCCCAGTGGATACCAAGAAGGAGATCTTAAAGTCTTATGCTGGTCTTGAGGCTGAGGAGGACTTGAGAGGTCGGCGACTGCAGTCTGGGGGTCATAGTGGTTTCAGGGGGGGAGCTGGAAGTGATGGGTCCAAACATGAGTCCGATTCCCTGGGGACTCTGTGATCTATGGGTGAGGTGGGGTATGGCGATCCAATAACTCAGGGTCTTCACTGGGAGGGATGGTACGTGATGAGACTATGCCATCTCAGGCGCTGCTCTTGGCAGAAAGAATTCGGCTGGAGCAAGATATTGAGGAGCGAGAATGACGTATCAGGGAGGAAGCCTAGGACGCTGGGTTGTTTGTAAGGCCAGAGGATATTAGCACCAATATTCAAGAGGAGTCGGCTACTAATCAAGGTATTCATGAGGAGCTAGAGGAGGTAGGGGAGCCGAAAAGAGCCAGGTTATCTGACAAGGTTGGTCGTCTACGGGTTGGGATTGTAGACCATGATATGCCGCCCACTGAGTATGGCGATAATACTGTACTAGGCCTCCCATCTCAGATGGGTTTGGGGACTGACCATGTTAACTTTTCTCAAGGGTCCGACCCCTTTAATCTGGGACCTATCATTGAGCAGTCTATGCCAAGATCCTTTCAAGGGAAACAACAAAGGAAGAATAAAAGGGACTTTGCAGAGACTATGATTAATGGGTAGGATAAGGAGACCTTGGAAGAGGAGGTTCTGTACCACAAGACGGCTAGGGGTGGGAAGAAGGTACGAGGATGTCTGGATCCAAATTTCAATGGTGATTTGTTGCAGGTAGAGGAGACCGGCCTCAACGGGACTCCACGGGCGCCATGAAAATCATCGTATGGAACTGTCAAGGCATAGGGGGTCCCCTGACAGTTTCAAGCCTTAGGGAGCAAGTGAAGCTCCATACTCTCGACATGGTGATGCTTCTGGAAACCAAATCTAGGAGTCATCGCTTTGGGTTTCTTAAGAAGGTTCTAGGAATGAATTTTATGCATGCTGTGGAAGCGAGGGGTGTTAGTGGGGGCCTTTGTCTTTTTTGGAAAGAGGCTCAACATGTGGCTTTAGTTAAATACTCGGATTTCTTTATTGAAGTAGTGGTTAAGGAGGATGAGAATGGTTTTGCTTGGCGGTTTTTTGGAATTTATGCAAGTACGGAAGTCCCAATGGCATGCGCTACAGACACGGATGTCACTTTGTCCGGAGGCGTGTATGATGAAAGGTGACGTTAATGATATTTTGGATGGAACTGAAAAGTAGGGAGGCAATTGGCGCTCAGAGCGTAGCATGCTTGACTTAATATCTTTTGTAGCGGACAGTCAATTGCTAGACTTGGGTTTTGTGGGCTATCCCTTCACGTGGCGAAATAAGAGGCAAGAGGGTAGCATACAGGAACGATTAGATAGGGCTCTGGGATCCGTACGGTGGTTGCAACACTTCCCTGAAGCCAAAATAATTCATGAGGTGGTGGAAGGCTCTGACCACTCTATGCTTCTTCTTCAGACCCATGCGACGAGGAAGAAGAGGAGAGGCAGGTTTATCTACGACCCGCGTTGGGGTACTCTTGCGGGATGCAAGGCAGTGGTAGCTCATCAGTGGGCCAAGGATACACAGGGACCTAAGGGTGATCAGGTACATGGTAAGCTATTATGGGTTCGGAAAGGGCTGTTAGATTGGAAAAGGCGAGAATGGAGGAACTCTCGAGTGTGTATTGATGCTATTAGAATTGAATTACAGTCTGCGTATATGAAAACTGTTTTTTATGCCGGCGCTGTGAAGGCTTTGGAACTTCAGCTACACAGTGCTCTTAAAGACGAGGAAATTTACTGGAAGTTAAAATCGAGAGTGCAGTGGTTAAACGAGGGAGACAAGAATACTAAATTCTTTCATACAAAAACCATTGGCTGACGTCGACGGAATTTGATGAAGGGGCTGGAAGACGATTGTGGACACTGGTGTGACGAGTCTGCGGATATGAAACGAATTGCCATGGGTTATTTTTCTTCAATATTTACATCAGACTTTCCTAACCATATACATAAAGTAACTGATTGTGTGGAACGGAAGGTTCAACCTTAGCAAAATGCCTTGCTTGTGAAACCTGTGTCTGAAGTGGAAATTGTTGACGTAGTGAAAGCTCTGCATCCTACGAAATCTCCGGGACCTGACGGGTTCACAGGTAACTTCTATCGCCATTATTGGGAGACCATTGGTGGGGATGTCATTGACGCAGTTAAAAGCTTCTTTGAGACAGGCGTATGTCAAGGGAGATCAATCGTACTTATATTGTGTTGATTCCAAAAGTGGACAATCCTACCAAAATTACACAATGGAGACCAATTGCTATGTGCAATGTTTTGTACAAAATCATTTCCAAGGTGTTGACGAACCGGTTGAAGCGGGTGCTGCCGTCTGTGATTAGTGTGAACCAATCGGCGTTTGTACAGGACAGGATGATCATGGATAACATTCTTATTGTGCATGAGATCTTACATTCAATGAAGTCAAATAAAGGCAAGGGGAATTGCTATATGTCACTGAAGTTGGACATGGCCAAGGCGTATGACAGAGTAGAATGGCCTTTCTTGGAGGCGATGATGCACGCATTTGGCTTCAATTCACGGTTTTGTGGGTGGATCAAGGAATGTATTGCTACAGTGTCTTATAATGTTCTAGTCAATGGTGAACCAATGGGGAACATTTTACCATCATGGGGATTCCGGCAAGGGGATCTTCTATCACCTTTCTTATTTTTAATTTGTGCGGAAGGGCTATCTGCAATGATCAAGAAGGCTGAGGCCTGTCACAAGATCCAGGGCTTTCGGTTTTCTGCACACAGTAGTACTATTTCCCATTTATTCTTCGCAGACGATTCAGTTTTATTTTGTCGGGCGGAGGTGGCTGAAGTGGCATATCTGAAGCACATTTTGCAGAGCTATGAACTAGGCTCATGTCAACGAGTTAATCTGGATAAAAGCTCTGCTCTCTTTAGCCCCAAGTGTCCAGCTAGCCTATGTCAACAGCTGGTAGTTACCATCGGTGTACGGGAACAGGACAGTTTTGGGCGTTACTTGGGCTTGCAGGCAAATTTTGGGGCCTCTAAGAAGGCTATTTTTGAGGGGATTTGGAAGCGACTAACATCCAAACTTTTGGGCTGGTCGGAGCAATTTTTATCTCAAGCGGGCAAGGAAGTCTTGATTAAGGCGGTTGCTATGGCTTTACTGACCTATGCTATGTCATGTTTCAAACTGTCAGTCACCTTATGCAAAGAGATTGAAGGCGATATAGCAAATTTTTGGTGGAAGTCTTCCAAGGATAAAGCATGGGTACACTGGATGAGCTGGCAAAAAGTGAGTAAGATGAAAAGTGTAGGAGGACTAGGCTTCCGGGATTTGATTTGCTTTAATTTGGCTCTCTTGGCGAAAACATGCTGGCGGATCTTCTGTCACCCTGATTCTTTGTTGCCCCAAGTTCTACATGATAAATATTGGATGGGACGTGATTTTTGGCATGCAGATGCAGGGTCTGGTTCTTCCTGGGGGTGGAAAAGTTTGGTGCAGGGGTGCCGCATTCTTGAAGCGGGGTTAAGATGGAGAGTCAGAAATGGGGAGAGCATTAGAATTCTTGAAGATCAGTGGTTTCCTCAACCTTGTAGCTTTTTGGTTCAATCTCGCCATCCTGAGATGCCTATTTGGGTAAAGGTTTTGATTGACTCTGATACGAAGTGTTGGCGATATACTGACGTGCGTCACTGGTTCAGGGAGGATGAAGCACAGGTTATTCTTAACATGCCTATATGCAGCAGGGGTTGTCCAGATAAACCAATCTGGCACTTCACCAAACATGGCGAGAGCTTAAATAGGAATGGTGAGTTAACCCGAAAGGGAGATGGAGAATGTAGCAATCCACAGGAGCAAAAGAGTTTTGGAAAGGTATTTGGAGCTTAAAAGTTGCTCCAAAAATTAGATCTTTTCTATGGAGAAGGTGTTTGAATACTTTAGCAGTGCGGGACAATTTACGGAGACGACATGTGGGAGGGGAGATCAAATGTGGGTTGTGTGATCAGGAAGATGAGACTCAGTTGCACTTATTCTTCAAACGTGAGTTTGCTCGTGCCTTATGGTTTGCCTGTCCCTTACAACTGGACACTACTACTATTGAGGGCGGTGATTTTGCTTCTTGCTGGGCTTACCTACGGGGAAAGTACGCTGGCTGTGATCAACCCGGGGAACTTATGCAATGGCTAGCTTATGGGCTATGGAGAGTTTGGAAGTGGATGCCATTCGTGCAGCTGTGGTGGCTTGCCAACAAGGAGGTTTTTCTCACATCATAGTGGAATCTGATTCTCTTACTGCCATTCAAATGGTGAAAGGGGATTGAGTGGTGGATGCGGAGGTGGAAGGTTTACTCTTTGATATCCATGCTGTGACAAGAGAACTCCAGGAGGTGACTTTTACTTATGCTCCTCGCAGCTGTAATACGGCTGCTCATGAGGTTGCAGCTTATGTCTGTAGGAATGGAGGTCTTTATTGGTGGGACTTTATTCCCCCTGAATGGTTGTTTAATACTCTGGCTTGTGAGGCCAATGTAAGTGTTCGACTTTAATAATTTTTAATAAAACTTTTGATTCGAAAAAAGAAGAAGACAAATTTACAGAAGTAGACATGAAAAATCTCATTTAAATGTGAAAAGAAAGAAAGAAAGAAAGAATAAAAGCACAAAGACAAGCATGAATGCAATACATCAAAAAACGTCATAAGTGATAAAGTTGGTTAGGATTTGGGTTCCTAGTTTTTAGGGATTATTTCAGGTCATGTATAATAATCCCTCCTATACTTTAGGGACAAACGGCCAATTACATAACTCAATTTGGTTTTTGGGGCTTTAAGTCCATAATCATCTTTATTCCAATCATTTAATCAAATTGAACAATAAAGGATATGATACATATGGGCTTATTTCCAATGAAACATTTAAATCAAACATAACATTTTAATGTTTCACTAAAAGACAAAATAGTTTTGTTTTTAGTGTATTAGGGCAAAATTTGTAATTTCAAAAGTTATGGGCCAAAACCAAAAATACTACATTTTAAATTTGGACCCAACATTTTTGTGTAATTGCATAAAGACCCAAAATGGGTCTCATCTTTTTGAATGCCAAAATTTCAAGGGGGAGGGGAGGTTTTGTGTGTGTGGTCCCACTTGTCTTGACATTCCAAATTGTACCAATAAAGCATCTTTATTCTAATTGGCCAATTTCAAAAGATGAAATGGCAATGGGAGACACAAGGTACAATCCTATGGCCCTTGTCATAAAATATTTTTGACTAACATGTAACAATCATATCTTTTACAATCCCATGAAACAAAAGCAAATTCTCTAGGGATCAACAAGAACTTTTCATGAAAAACTCAAGAACATAAAGAACATTCTTATTCTTTCAAAACCTTTTTATAAAATCATATAAAATCCTAAAATCTTGGAAAAATCATATTTGTGTTTAGAGTTTCAAGACCAACACAACAATGTAAGTTAGATAAGCATGAAAAACACACAAGCCCAAAAACCCAAAGATGCCGCCACCCCCTTATGTCAATTTTGAAAAATCTCTTTCATGCAACTCCAAAATTCCAAGTATCAAGCATACATGTGAATCAATCATGAAAGATATGACATGTTATAACATTTATAACCATGAAACTAAGCCCATATTCTTTCTAAAACTCAAAAGGGTGCACCTTTTCATTGACCTTGGCTCTTGATACCACTTGAAGAGAATATTGTGGGAATGGTGTCGTATAGAAATTTCTAAAAACTCTGCAACCAAACTTTGAGAGTATAAATGACCTAGCATGTCATATCTAATATGAAATCAAAGTAGGAGCGGAAGCATTAAATAAGCAAGGGATTCATGCAAGTCTCATTTGGTCCCAAACTTTATAAGTCTATGAAAGTGTGCACCAAAGACTCTCTAAATCCTATTTGAGAGAAAGATAAGATGTTCATACCCTTATTGCGAATCTTGAAACTAAAAATGGTGTTCAAGTAAAGGGAATGATCCCTTTGTTATTGGCTCTCCCTTTGATGTTGATTCTCCACCTTCTAGTTCTCCAAATAGTTACAAAGATATGCACCTCCCCAAAGCTTTTCACCAAGGATTAAAAGGGATGGGAGAATGAGTAGACAACAAGTGAAGAGTGGTGCTAGCACCCTCACTTGATGTTTTCTCTCTTCTAATTTTGCCAACTTGAAAAACCCTTCGATGATAGGATTCTATAGCTACACACTTATAGGATAAAAAATGTCACAAGAGTGACAAAAATGCCCCCAAGCCCTATTGTAGCCACACCCCCCCTTTTGTGTGTCATCTTTTGCTCTCTTGGTCCAACACATTAATCCTATAATGTGTCATATATGTGCCTAAGTCCATACGGTCAAATCCTTTTTGAATTTCCAAGTCATATGAGACCTTTAATTAAAGTTTCATAACTTTAATTGAATAATTAAATTAATCTAATCAATTTAATTACTCTAGTGACTTGACTAATTCAATCACTCACTTGTCTAACGAGTGTTGGTCCCGGTCATCCTTAGTTGACCATGTCAAGTGTCGGGTCAACTGTTTGACCTTTGACCTTTGACATTTGACTTTGACCTTTGACTTTCACATTGACTTTGACCAAGTCACAAAATCATTCATTCTCTTCATAATTTCCCAATCGATTCCTTTTCGGTGTGCGATCTTATAGGTTCTAATTAGCGAGGCAGTGGGTATGATCACTTTGAATCAAGTGTGAATTGTGTCCCTCTATACAATTCCCCCTATTGGCGAAGGCTAATTATAATTAGTCCTTACAAGGCTTCCACAAGCCATGAGTGACACCTAGCAGTATGTCATGGCTACCCAAGCTAAAAGGAATTCTTTTAGAGAACCTAGTTAGTTTGTGATTACAATGCAATTCGACCCTTCTCTAATTTAGTACTCTATGTCATATTCTCGGGATATGGTAAACTTGTGTCAAAATCCCTAAAATGACATCTCTTGATTATATGATTCAATTTGATGGAATTGCAAACGTTCTTGTTTCAATTTCCATCCAATACTTTGGCCACAGATTCACGAATCATATCTTTAAAGTACTCTCTCTTCTTACTAAAAGCAGAGATTCCTTGTTGTACATTCACCTGTCTTTGTGTATATGCTGAGAATCCTGAGGAACACCTTTAAGTCACATCATTTTGATATGACCGTATAGTGCTCTTAAAGATAAACAACATATACACAAGACAACTGTGATGTCCCAGGTCTAAAGATTAATTTGCATTATCACAACTTAGAATTCTTTGTTTGACACTTGTGAGTAAGACTTCCATAGAAGAATTCTAGAGTTGATTGCGTTTAGTGGACTCCATCTTCTATAGAGCACCTACACATCTGTCTCAGTGTCTCTACATGAATGACTTGAGACTAGTCATCCTCCCAATTGAGCAGACATAATGTGTACCAGTCTTTGCGGGTCACTATTGTCCAATTGGTAATCCTATGACCAAGAACATTTTAGGATATGATATTTATATGCATGGAAAGGTCTCGTGCATCTAACTTCTTTAGACCACTTTCCATTTATATCTTAATCCATGGAAAGGTCTCGTACTTTGTGTACGTTATGTATCTATAGAAACATTCTTGCCCTTTTACTATTATATATTATTTCCTTAGAATTAACCATTTTATATTGGCTTCTAGGGCATATATCTAACTCCCCTCATCCACATGAAGGTGCTGCAGAGGCCAACTGCACGAAGACCTTGGAACCCCAAAATGCTCTATCCCAATGTGCATGGATTATGAATTTTCACCAAAAGAGGTTGAATCAAAGGAAGTAAAGGGAAATGGGGGAGAAGACTTGGCAAAATTGGGGAGAACTAGCTAGGGTTTCTTGGGAAGAATGAGCTTCTAGGGTCTATAAAGGGGGGCATCTCCTACCCAGCAGATCAACACATTCAGAGCGAGCAAACATCCTCACTCACTGCTGGAACCTTCAATTTCAAGCCTTGTTCTACCATCTTCTCCTTTTCTCTTCTGGTAGACCATGCAAGAACGTGACGAAGCTTTCGTCATGCGGCTGGAAATTTACTCAAGCCACCCATTCTTCCATCCTCATGTCTTCCTCACTTCCCTCAACAAATCTTCCCAAATTTCCCTCCCCCCTACCTCCGTTTCTCATGAGAAATCCAAGCTTTATCTCTCTAATGCTAAACTCATGAATGCTCAGCTCCCATGCCATAAGCTTCTTAGGCCAAGCCATAATATTGATCTGTAAGCAGATGTTGGTTTTGTTGGTGAAAGAAACCAAAGCTCTTCCTAAGGCTCCACAAACCTTTCGAAGCACTCTTGGGGCCTGATTCTTGAACTTAGGCACATGGGCAACTCTATCCATTTGCTCTTTACAGCAGCCCAGGCCCACCTGTAGCTGCTAGAACAAAAAAGCACTTACAATGTGGAGAAAAATTCATGTCGAATTTTGTGAAAGATCAGGTTCCGCTTGTACGGAAATGGCCTTGGCTAGTAGGTGGAAAAATTTGAATAAAAAGTTGGGGAAATGGAGAGATGTGTTGGCAAAAGCGAGAGACAATGTTCGAAGCGGCGAAAATCTTGGCAATGAGGTAAATTATTTGTAATTGCCGTTTTATTAAATTTAATGTCCTATTTTTTTCAATTTTTCTTGCATTTCTGATAGGATTTTTAGTACCTGCGCAAACAGGGTTAAAACTCCTATAAAACTTGCAAGAATGACAAGGTTATTGTAGTATAAATGATTCTCACAAGGTCGTTCTCCACAGGGATTATTAAATAACTCGTAGCAAACCAAATTCTAATTAATTATTGTAAAAGAGAAAGTTGAGATGTTTGATTTTAAGACCTTAACTTAAAACGAATTTAACTAATAAAAATAAGGCAATATGCAAAATTAAAGATAAGAGCAAAAGAAACAGTTGTGTTTTTAGAAATCAAATTAAGAAAGCACTAGGGATCCGCCGTCACCTTAACAATTCTATATAGTTCTCCCAATTACTTATGACCTATACATGCATATTTCAAAGGTTAGGTATTCCTAATATATGCCTACTTGGATCCCCAACATAGAGCGTATATCACACATGCAATCCGTCTGTGGTATTCAGATCAAATCTAAACATACATGACTCATTAAGTTTTGTGAAACCTTTTGACAAACCATGCAACCCTTAAGACGTGGTATTCATCCTGAGTGAACTTGCACATATTAATCACAAGAAGCCTTCGTCAATTTCAGGGACCGACCTCCGACCAAAATTGCATCAAATTACTTTTCTAAACATCCTAATGGTGATCAAGCATCAAGACACTTAGATTGTTTAACCCAGTGATAAATAATTCGAAAACCTGCATGCATATAATCATAAGCAAATTGGACAGAAACTACATATTCTTGCTAAGGCTCGTGGCCTCACCCTAGCAAAAGAAAGTTAATTACGCATGTTCATAATAAAAATCATCAAGTTCTTCATTAAAATAATAAAGATCGAAAACACCTTGAATGGAAAAAAAAGTCTGAAAATCTCTATGCTTGGCCAATTCTTCTCTCCTCAAGAACGCACGGGAAAAAGAAGAGAATCCGAGCGCCACCAAAAACTACGGCCAACCCTATTTAACCTAGTTAAATCCTCCTAAACTTTAGTCTTCCAATCCAACCAGGAAACTAAATAACTAAAAAATAAAATAGGAAACATAACCCTAAATTAAATAGTAAAATTCGCCAAAAATCTGAACAGCCACGTTTTGGACCCCTAAACTGCTCCAAAACCGGCCCAATATAGCTGGAATTAAGGTTTGGAATATTCTGAATACTTCTCCAAAAGGCCACGAATCCATCAGAGGTCATCTCGGGCTCCAAAAACGCCATAAAAGCCCAAAACGTCACTTTCCAGCATTGCGCACTGCTCCTTTATTTTATCGCCAGAAAATAACCGCTTGGTAGAAATATCTGAAATTTTGATACGATCAAGCCAAGTGACTCATGAATGTCCTCCAACTGGAATTACTCCAAAATTCGTCCATTTGATTATGTTTTGCTCCAGAGAAAGTCGAAAGTCCTTTATTGAGAATACAATTCAAAGTATCAAAATTCTTCCAAAATATGAACCAAAATGTACCAAGAATGGGGTTAAATATATAATATAAAATGTACCCATCAATTTCCAATATATATATTTTTAATAAATTCGCAAGCACAAATGTGGTTCGGTGCCGTTGGCCAAGGCAAAAAATCTTTCAACAATCACCAATGTTGGGAGGTGGCGAAAAATTGTTCAAGATTCAAAATTATTCCCACGGGGTACAATTTTAGAGGTTGAAAATCTTATTTGAAATCTGAAATTTGTATGTTATAATAAATATTGACATGTGACAACCGAGAATCTTATCTAAAATTTAAGATGTGAATTTTATAATAAATATGGACACCTAGTAGCCGAAAATTTTATTCGAAAAATTCAATATGAGATGTGAATTTTATAATAAATACTGACACATGACAACCAAAAATCTTATCCAAATTAATCACTTAAGTACAAAAAAATAAAAAATAAAAAGAATAGTATTTGCCCTTCGCCATGGCAATGTGTGGAAACACAACAAGCCTTTTGCAAGAGCTGCTACTATTCACATGAATAGTAATAGCCCTTGCCTAGCCCTTGCCCTTTGGCAAATGGGTGGAAGTGCTCTAAGGGGAGGGAAAGAGAGGGGAGGAGTCAAAGACAATGTATTATAAACTAAAAGTTAAATATTTTTGTTACAAAATTACAAATAATGCAATGTATTACCTAAGCAATTATGCACAAAGCTAAATATATATATTACATATAATCAGAACAAATGCAATGCATTACCTTAATAAACCATACACAATGCTACAAAAATTTACCCACCCCATCACTTTGTCTTAAGAAGACATCAATAAATTTATTTATTTATTTTTCTATTGTTTAACAAATAAAATGCATGACCCATTTTGGGATAAATTGGCCAATTTATACATATACATCCAGCAAGTTATATCAATATAGACTGCAAATTTTATGAAAAGCCAAATATACAAATTGCAAAACAAATACCAACAACGTTATAATTTGTAGTTATACTAAATTGAATCTATGATAAAATCCATTGGAATGTTTTGGTCAAGAGCATTAATCTATCTTAGTGTTTCATCTTTTTCTTTGTTTCTTCATGCAGCCTTTGGTGCTTTTTATGAGTCATATAACTGTTTCAATCAGCAAGAATTTTCTGCCAATGGGACTTTTGGGGTTGAATTGAACAAGTTACTAGTACATTGATCTCAATTGCGCCCGTCGCATTCATATCAAACTGGCTTTATGCAGATGAAAGCTACACCACAAAATCAGTTTTCGTATGGGTTAGCTCAATGCTGGACTTCAGTTTGGCATGTGACTTACGGAATGGGCAAAGAGGCTTTTAAAATTTGTATGCGTGCAGCAAGTGAAAAGCTTTGTCTGCACTGCCCCTGTAGTGAAAGAGCTATAATTTGGTTTGCAAGTTGCATTGTAAAATACTCAAGTACATTTTTCCTTGGTAAAATTGACATGTATAACGGTTGGTGTTTATATGACGAATAACAAATTGGTTGAAAATCCATTTATGTTTGATCAGACAGTTCGTGAGTTGTTAACTGAATTATGTTCTATAGCTTCTACTAGTCGATTGTTGCATGCTAATGGAAAACAACAATTTGGGGAATTGGGCACATATATAGTTTATGGAGCGACTCAATGCACTCTCGACCTCTCTAGCACAAATTGTGAGAGGTGCCTTAATATAGCAATGAATGAACTTCTAGATAAATTATTGGAAATGGAGGGCGTATTAATTATGGGAGTTATTACATTAGATTCGAAATTTATGAATTTACATGGTAAGAGTTAAACCCTATGTTATGTGTGAAAAGTCTTCCAAACATTTACAAATGGTAATGCACAATTATTAGTTGACCAGAATTTCAAAGAAGTGTAAATTAAAGTAATTATTGGTTATGCTTGAAGCTCACTATATTCCTACTTAATTTTCATTTCAAAATGTTAACCTCAAATAACAAACAATTTATTCATGTCACTACTCATTTCATCAAGCTCTCTTAGTTCGCCAATTTTGTTGAAGGACATAGTGTTTTTGAAGGCCTTCTCTTTTTTTATTTTGTATACAAGCAATACTGAGGGAGGGAGGAATCGAATGTAGGACCTCAGATGTACAATAGCTACAAGCCACTTGCATTGTTGAATGCCAACTTTGTCCTCTTTTCTTTTTCAGAAAATTACCTTGGATGTTTGACCAAATCTAATGTGTCAAGGGTAGCTATATATTGTCACTTAGACTTAAAACATTTTGTGGTTTTGAGGTACCACATCACAATATAATCGTAGGGAATTGGACGGTGGGAGAGAAGCTTCAAACTCTTAATTCAACCTTTCTTTGATGATTGTTCGCCAACAATGCAAGCTCAACTCCCTAAATTGGTATTCAAAAATTCAAATTGATTCATTATGGACTAAATTTTGAGCTTCCAAATAGAGTCAAGTCATTATTTGAAGGCCAATATCTTAGCTTACGAGGCAAGAGTGAGTGCAACTTATCCCAAATTCGATTGTTTGATATCCAACAATACGTTTTATAAACTTAACACAATGAAGTTACATCGTTGAGCTTGGTAGCCGGAGCTTGTAACCCTAATGAAGGCTTTCAGGTGTTAGAATATTGGTCCAGTATATCGGGTCAGGTCCAAAGTGGCTTCATTCTAGGGTTCAGGGTTGGGCTATGGTAAAATGTTTTAAGTGTTTTTGCATATGGTAAAATGTATGTTTGTCTCACAAAGACTGAAAATTATTTTAAGGATCCCTCAACTGAAGGGGGACTGTATATATATATATATATATATATAATACATATATATAGTGAGCTTCAATTGAGGGATCTCTTAAATAAGCTTATTTGAGGGACACCCTTATAGGGCCTACCACAAATGTTGTGAATTAATACTAACTCACTGCCCTTAAAGATCTTGTTGTTGATGGACTTTGGACAAAGAACTCAATGATGGATGAGTCTTAGACACACACACAGAAATTAACCAAGCACAAATGACACAAGTGTTTATAGAGGTTCAGCAATTTGCCTACATCCTCTTTGGTGATCACCTTGAGAAATTTCACTAATGAAGATAGGTTACAACTTTGGTTTACAAAAGGAAACCCCCTTAGAACACTACCCTCACAATCTGTTTCTCTCACACCCTTGCTCAACACCTTGACACACTTAGAGAACTCTCTTGCTCTCCCCTTGGTTTTTTTGAAAACTCTCACCAGAAACTCTTTCAACTCCACTCATTTCCAGCTTCTGCCACTACCTATTATTCAACATGCTTTCTCCCTTGTGTTATCTTACTTCATCCCATTACCTACACAAGCCAATGGACAAGAGATAGGATATCTGATTGTCCTCCACGTTCTTTCCTTTTAGTCACCACTTAGACTAAGGGTCAGATCAGGTATACAATCCCACTCAGCCACCTCCATTAAACCAGAAAATGGAGAGGAGATTATTCAAAATAAGATAACCAATTAGCCATGAGTGCTCTCCCAACTATCCAGCAGGTAGTCAACCCTCTTTTACCTCAGAAGTGACCCATTAAGCACTTGCAAACTTGTGGAAAGCGATAGCCCTTGAAAAGTCAGTTGAAAATGCGTAAGCAAAACATCACAGCACGACTGGGATGACCGGTCGCCAGGAACTGGAGACCGGTCGCCAGAAGTTTTCCCTCCAGACTTTGAATCTGCTCTGGACGACCGGTCGCAAATGTCATGCGACCGGTCGCTTGTGCTTCCTGCGACCGGTCACAAAGAACCAGCGACCGGTCGCTCTTCAGTTTTGCTCCAGACTTCGAATCTGCTCTGGACGACCGGTCGCAAATGCCTAGCGACCGGTCGCTGGAGGCAGACTCAAAATCCTCCTTTCAAAAAACAACCTTGTATCCTTTAGGTGAGCCATTTTTTTCAACAATCTCCACCATGGCGAGCCTAATACTCCTTGTGGACATCATTGCCTTCCAGGACATCTGTAATGTCTTGAGAATCGTCCTGATAACTCTCAAGAACTCCACCTCAATCTTTAGCATGTAACAAGATTGAGCAAGCTCAAACAATGCTTGAACTTTGCTGTTGTGACTGGCTTTGTTAGGCAATCTGAAGCGTTCTCATTCGTATGAACCTTCATTATTGTGATGTCTCCATCATTCACCCAATCCCTTATCCGGTGGTATCTCACATCAATGTGTTTGGACCTCCCATGGAACACTTGATTCTTCACTAAGCAAATAGCACTTTGACTGTCACTTAGAATCACCACCAAGTCTTGAGCTATCCCGAAATCCTTTGCCAATCTCTTCAGCCATACCGCTTCTTTTGAAGCTTCCGTTAGCGCCATATACTCCGCTTCAGTAGTAGACAAGGCACTAACCGATTGCAACACTGCTCTCCAACTAATCGGTCCTCCACCACAAGTGAAGACATATCCTGTGGTGGATCTCCTCTTGTCTAAATCTCCTGCATAATCAGAATCTACATACCCCGACACACATGCCTTTCCTTGTTGTCTTTCAAACAATATCCCAAGCCTTTTGGTGCCCTTCAAGTACCTGAGAATCCATTTTGCTGCTGTCCAATGTTGCTTTCCAGGATTCGCCATATACCTTGACACCACACTTACGGCTTGGGCTAAGTCGGGGCGTGTGCAAACCATTGCATACATGAGACACCCTACCAAGCTTGCATACGGAACCTTACTCATTTCTTCCTTCTCCTCATCCGTAGAAGGACATTCCTTCGCACTTAACTTAAAATGCTCCGCCAAAGGAGTAGACACAGGCTTGCAATCCATCATATTGAACTTTTCAAGTACCTTGGAAATGTACTTGCCTTGTGACAGCCATAGCTTGCCTTCATTTCTGTCTCTCCTTATCTCCATTCCTAGGATCTTTTGTGCAGCTCCAAGATCCTTCATGTCAAACTCCCTTCCAAGCAATGTCTTCAAATTCTGGATTTTTGACATGTTACATGCAATTAGCATGTCATCAACATACAGAAGTAGAAGGATGATATTACCATCCTTAAATGCATTAGTGTATACACAACAATCAGATTCACATCTTCTATACCCAATCTTCATCATGTAAGAATCAAAGCACTTGTTCCACTGTCTTGGAGATTGCTTCAGCCCATACAAAGACTTCTTCAACCTACAAACCAGATTTTCCTTCCCTGCTTCAATGAACCCTTGAGGTTGGCTCATGTAGATGTCTTCCTCCAATTCACCATGAAGGAAAGCAGTCTTCACATCCATTTGCTCCACCTCCATGTCCTCTTGTGCTACTATGGAGAGTAGTAGTCGTATAGAAGTATGTTTCACCACAGGAGAGAAGATTTCATCATAATCAACTCCCTCCTTTTGCAAGAATCCTTTTGCCACCAACCGAGCTTTGAATAAGGTGGCACCTTTCTCATGCATTTCTTCTTTCTTCCTAAACACCCATTTGCAGCCAATAACCTTGCGACCTTTGGGTTTAGGAACTAACTCCCAAACTGAGTTTTGGTGTAGAGATTCCATCTCTTGCATCATAGCTTCCATCCAACTTTCCCGTTCCTTGTTCTCAACAGCTTCTTGGAACGTGGTTGGTTCTTCTTCACTAGCATTTAGGGCATAGTGAACAGCATCCGTTCCCCATCCAAACCTTTGAGGTGGTTTGATGGTTCTCTTGGGCCTGGAACGAGCTATAGATGATGGCTCCACCTGTTCTTGAGCCACTTCTTCTTCTTGAGTTTGTTGTTGATGTTGCCCAGCTTCTTCCTCCTCAATGTCAGACACCACCTCCACCTGAACGTCTTCAGTTGGCTGTTTCTGTGAAGTCTTTCTTGACACCTTCTTGAGTGGAACTTCAAAGGTTGTTTCTTCCTCAACAACATCCTCATTTGCCTCTGAATTCTTGACTTTGTTCATAGGTATGGTCTTCTCATTAAACACAACATTTCTGCTGAGTATCTTCTTGTGGTTCACTGGATCCCACAGCTTGTAGCCCTTCACACCACTCTCAAATCCGATGAAAATACATTCAAGAGACTTTGGCTTCAACTTGGATCTTTCATCACTAGGAATAAGTGCATATGCACTGCATCCAAACACCTTAAGATTTGAATAATCAATTGACTTATTAGACCATACCTCCTCTGCACACTTGAACTCAAGATTTCTTGAAGGCGATCGGTTAACCAAATAGGCAGCGTGGTTAACTGTCTCTGCCCAAAAAGATTCGGGCAACCCTGCATGAATCCTCATACATCTCTCACGCTCCATGAGAGTTCGGTTCATCCTCTCCGCAGCTCCATTTTGTTGGGGTGTCTTCTTCACGGTAAAGTGCCTCTTAATGCCTTCACTTTTGCAAAACTCAAGGAACTTGCTGTCCTTATATTCACCACCATTGTCACTCTTTAGGATCTTGATCTTTCTTCCGGTTAGGTTCTCTACTTCCACCTTCCACTCTTTAAATTTGGTGAAGACCTCAGATTTCTCCTTCATGAAGTAGACCCAAACTTTCCTTGAAAAATCATCCAAGAAAGTCACGAAATAGCGAGCTCCACCCTTTGATTTAACCGGTGATGGCCCCCATACATCCGTGTGAATATAATCTAGCACACCCGTGCTTTCTTCCTCTTTGTTTCGCTGCTTGAAAGCTATTTTTGATTGCTTTCCCATGGTACAAAATCTGCAAAACTCCAGCTTGCAAGTTTGAACACCTTTCTACAACTTTCTGTTGTGTAGTTCCTGCATGCCTCTCTCACTCATGTGCCCTAGCCTCAAATGCCAAAGCTGAGTTTCATCTTCCGAGTCCTTGCTTGTAGATACAGCTGCTCCACCTGTGATTGTTGTACCACACAACCTATATAGACAGTTAGGTTGAATCTCTCCCTTCATAATCACAAGTGAACCTTTTGAGATTATGAGTTTCCCTCCATATGCTTTGAATGAATAACCATTCTTGTCAAGAGTTCCAAGGGAAATGAGATTCTTACGCAACTTTGGAATGTGCCTCACCATTCCAAGTGTCCTAACAGCCCCATCATGCATCTTCACCTTGATTGTACCGGTGCCTTTGACTCTACACATTGAGCCATCCCCCATCATCACTTCACTGCTATCTTCTTTCTCATACGTGTCAAACCACTCCTTGTTTGAGCACATATGATATGAGCATCCGGAATCCAAAATCCAATCGGAAGAGGAACACCTTGAAGAATTAGCCAATGCATTTGTTTTAACATTGCTATTAACACACAAAAGCTCACCATCACTTTCTGTGACATCCTCAGCTGTGTTTGCTGCATTCTTCCCTTTGTTCTTCTTCTCCTTCCATATGGGGCAATTCTTTTTCCAATGCTCCTTTGACCCACACTCGAAACAACCATCTTTCGCCTTGGATTTGGACCTTCCTCTATTGCCTTTCTTGCCTTCACGCTTCTTTGAACGGCCTCTCTCTCCGGTCTTTGCAACTAGACCTTCACCTTGAGAGTTTTCTCCCGAACGTTGAGCCATCCTATGGTGTGTCATGATGTCTTGCACCACAGGCTCAAAATCAAGAGTAACCTTCCCGAACATAAGAGTGGTTCGGAAGTGTTTATAGGACGGAGGCAAGGATGTCAACAACATAAGAGCCTTATCCTCCGGACTATAATTCACATCCATTCTCTGCAAGTCAGCAACACATCTATTGAAACTACTTAGATGTTCCATTAGATTTCCTCCCTCCTCCATCTTAAGATTCAGGAGCTCTTCCTTGAGGAAGAGTTTGTTGGACAACGACTTCCCTGCAAACATCTCTTCGAGCTTCTCCCATGTTTGCTTCGCTGTATCCTTTATCACGTTGATGAGCACCTCGTCGGAGAGATAGTTTTCGATGGCACCTCTGGCTAACTCGTCAAGTACTCCCCACTCATCATCCGTCATGCCCGTTGGCTTCTTCTCCTTGCCAACCAACACAACATGGAGTTGTTGTTGTGTAAGAGCTGACTTCATCCTTCGTTGCCAAAGAGTGAAGTTCTCCTTCCCTGTGAAAGGCTTTAACTCCACCTTCATGCTTGCTACCTGTGGTTGCTTCACATGCTGTGAACTGCTACCACTCTCAGCTTCTAAGTCACTTGCCATCTTCAACACACTAGCACTCCAAGAGAAGAACTAGCTCCAGCTGCCAAACACAGCTCTGATACCACTTGTTGTGAATTAATACTAACTCACTGCCCTTAAAGATCTTGTTGTTGATGGACTTTGGACAAAGAACTCAATGATGGATGAGTCTTACACACACACACAGAAATTAACCAAGCACAAATGACACAAGTGTTTATAGAGGTTCAGCAATTTGCCTACATCCTCCTTGGTGATCACCTTGAGAAATTTCACTAATGAAGATAGGTTACAACTTTGGTTTACAAAAGGAAACCCCCTTAGAACACTACCCTCACAATCTGATTCTCTCACAACCTTGCTCAACACCTTGACACACTTAGAGAACTCTCTTGCTCTCCCCTTGGTTTTTTTGAAAACTCTCACCAGAAACTCTTTCAACTCCACTCATTTCCAGCTTCTGCCACTACCTATTATTCAACATGCTTTCTCCCTTGTGTTATCTTACTTCATCCCATTACCTACACAAGCCAATGGACAAGAGATAGGATATCTGATTGTCCTCCACGTTCTTTCCTTTTAGTCACCACTTAGACTAAGGGTCAGATCAGGTAGGTAATACAATCCCACTCAGCCACCTCCATTAAACCAGAAAATGGAGAGGAGATTATTCAAAATAAGATAACCAATTAGCCATGAGTGCTCTCCCAACTATCCAGCAGGTAGTCAACCCTCTTTTACCTCAGAAGTGACCCATTAAGCACCTGCAAACTTGTGGAAAGCGATAGCCCTTGAAAAGTCAGTTGAAAATACGTAAGCAAAACATCACAGAACGACTGGGACGACCGGTCGCCAGAAGTTTTCCCTCCAGACTTTGAATCTGCTCTGGACGACCGGTCGCAAATGTCATGCGACCGGTCGCTTGTGCTTCCTGCGACCGGTCGCAAAGAACCAGCGACCGGTCGCTCTTCAGTTTTGCTCCAGACTTCGAATCTGCTCTGGACGACCGGTCGCAAATGCCTAGCGACCGGTCGCTGGAGGCAGACTCAAAATCCTCCTTTCAAAAAACAACCTTGTATCCTTTAGGTGAGCCATTTTTTTCAACAACACATTGTTTTTCAATGATTCGAACTATCTAATTGTTAGATATTCACTCAAAGATCATCTATGCAAAAATTCACTTGAATCCGAAACCATTTGACCACTCAATTAGATGATTGTTATTTTATTCTTTTCTTGAAGCACCGTGTTCATCTATTTTGTTGCTTGCAGTTATATGCCTTAATGACTTTCAATTTGTTTGATTTTTTGCAAGGATGATCTATGAATGAAGACTTGAAAAATAGACGGCTTGGATCGTTGAAAAAAAATGTGTGCGGTGCCCTAAAGGGCAAGGGCAGAACTACAAATTTTTTGACGGGTGGGCTAGCTAAAATAGAAGTATACATTAAATCATATAAGTTACGCTAATTCATAGCTTCATTAACTAATTTCCAATCAGCTCTAACATAAAACAAATACATATTAAATGTAATAAAAAATACATATTATCAAAATGAATATATGTTCAACAACATAATTCCAAGTGTATCTATTGAAGTTGTGCCCTGTGCGATCCTTGAGAAAATTGAAAAATATTAAAACTTAAGAATTAGGGATAATGACTTTACCCTTACTATGGGTATTGATGATGTGATCGACTTTGATAGCACATAATACAGAAAGGCAACATATATTTTTTGGGACCGCTAGTGCTAAGTTTCACATATATCTTTTTTTTATAAACAGAATATCATACTTTATTATGTGGTGGGACCAACTAGGATACTAGGATTTCATTATAAATGTAGTAAAACTTGCAAACTCCATTACGAGGAAACCACTAAGAAGCCACACAAGATGAGGGCCCCAGTCACTTGATGGGCTATACATAGGTTTAATATATTTTTTTTCTTATCAAAAAGCTACAGTGGGCTGCTATATAGGTTTAATATATATATATTTTTTTTTGCAGAAAGCTACCTGGGGCTAAAGCCCAGTGTAGCCCACTACGTAGTTTCGCCAATGCTAAAGGGTGTCCCTCAAATAAAATTATTTAAGGGTTCCCTCAAATAGTGTTATTTGGGGGATGAGGCACTTGGATTAGTCTTAACAAAATCTTGCGGCTATGATCGTTTCAATGTTAACCCGTTTTATAGTCTTGAGCATCTACCATCATGCTCCCCTATGTTTTAGCTAAAATTTGGCTAAAAACACACAAAAGTTATTTTAGGAGCTCTCTATAAAATTTGAACTCTAATCATACTCCCTAGTTTAGGGAGTCATAAATACTATAGTTATTTTTTTAATTCAATATGATTGGTCCATCTCCATAAAAATAATAAAAAAAAATAATTAGCATTAATTAAAAGTTTAAACTATGCATAAAACAAAGCAGTAGTAAATTATAGGGAATCATTAGGAGTCCTTTCTCGCTCATCGGATTTAGGAGCTCCTAGAGGTCTCCTTATTTTAGGAGGTGTATAGGGAACATGGTTGGAGTTGTATTTTTCTAATTCCTTCCTAAAATTTGTCTAAGGATGTGGTTTAGGGAGCCCATTATGGATGCTCTTGTGACTCGCAAAAAACCCAACAGGAGAGTGACGACACTCATCAACTTGAGCACGTTCAGAGAAAACAAATGAAGCAAGAAGAAGAAACTTACAGGGAAAAGAACCCCCTGAAAAGGAAGACCCACCAACGCGAAATTTCTATAAGAAACAGGTATGAGAATCCCTTCTTGTGATTATTTCAAAATTTGCTCTTTGGTTCTTCGATTTGGGGGGTTTTGTGTTTAGGTTTGGTCTGGCCTCTAATGGGTAATTCGTTATATGGATTGTAATGAGTCTTGACATTTCAAGTGTATACCTTTTTCTCACAATTCTCTATTTTGTCTATCACGTTTTTAGATTTTAATTTATGAGCTTGTTAATGCCTGAATTGAGTGTTGTCCAAACAATATTTCGGTTGCTTTTGGCGGATTGCTTACTACTAGGTTGGATCAGACGTCAACCTGTGGAGGCACCAGTTGTTACTATTGGACAAATTTCTCCTTTAGCATGTTTTAAATCAAATTCCCAAAATTTAAAATGCTAAGAATGAAACCTAATGCTTTCCGCTTTTTTTATGCTTAGGTTAAGTTATGAGTATACATAACAGCAATATTTTTATGTGGCAACAACAAGATGGCTCTAGTTCTTCCAACACCACCTTCATTGTTTGGAAACGTTGGTTGTACCCAACATGATATGTACAACTCTAGTAGAGATAGGCGTATGAAGATCAAAGGTCATGATGGATAGTTTTTTGGATGATGTTTCGAACTCTTAGTGAGTAGTGGCAAAAGAGATCCAGTTTCTAGTTTCTTTATCTACGGACTTATTTTTTAAGCTCTGTTGAATTATGAGAAAAGTTTGTTTAAGGCATATCTTGCTTGATTTCTTTGTAATTAGTTGAATCAATAAGGAACTATGGATGCAAGGTGTAGTCATTTCCAGAGCAGTCAAGGTGTAGTCAGTTGCCTTGTGAAAGAAGCTAGTAAGGAACAAATGAAATATTTCTACTTCTCCAGTACATTAAATTGATAAATTTAAACAGAATGTTTACATTACCAACATTAAATTGAAAAATTTTACAAGTGCTTCCTCCACAGATGCTTCATAACCAACAAATAAATTGATCTTGTATGTTTCCTACTTCAAAGCTCCTCGTCATATGGTTGCTCTACTCTCATAAATGAAAATCCAAGTATTCTACTTTAAAATTACTATAAATGCTTTCAAGTAGCTAGAGTATCTCTTTTTCTTTTGTTATGTATGCACAGCAGTGTCCTTTAAAAAAATTAATGATAATAATGTCCCTGAAACTGAACGAGGATCTTTTTGTTGTCTATTCTTTTAAGTTCTTTTTCACAGCACATCTGTAAGGCTAGAATAAGTTTTGGTGACGACAATATCGTGGTTGTTTTACTTGTCCAAATCGCACTGTAATGTGTAGGGGCGAAGCTATTCATAGGCCTAAGATGGCCTGGGCCCCCCCACCATCTTCTCACCTCTTTGAATGTATAAAGAGTACAGTATAGATTGCACAAAAAATTCCATAGTTTTAAGCTTGTGGCCCCCCTAAATATTAAACTCTACTTCCGGCACTGGTAATGTGTTTCAATTCGTCCCATTTTGCATAACAATAGAAAGTGATAGGATGAGGTTATTACTATTAAAATCCAAACGACTATACAGTGGCAAAGAGAGAAAACTTTACATACTGATTTTGACAAAGCTTATTGTATTTGATTGTAAACTGATAGTCTCCTAAACGAGTCAAATGGTCTCAATACTTAGTCTAATGTTTCAAGAGGAGTTCATGTTGAATATCTTTTCTTCGA
Source organism: Prunus kanzakura (assembly GCA_020521455.1). Taxonomy (NCBI): domain Eukaryota; kingdom Viridiplantae; phylum Streptophyta; class Magnoliopsida; order Rosales; family Rosaceae; genus Prunus; species Prunus kanzakura. Next base: position 426,965 of record BPUM01000811.1, read on the forward strand.
ATACTTGGAATGCATGGACACAACTTAATCCTTCTTTTTTTTTTTTTTTCTGTTCCATTCACATGTGCAGATGGTGTCACTTAATTTGGAGAATCTTGCATTTCGTTCCAATTATTAGTGTCTTTCACATCTCAATCTTTCTCATGGAAGTGGTGTTGTAGTTTAAGTTGTTAACGACAGGTTGTGGTTCTGAGATTCAAGCAAACTGAGCTATACAAAAGTAGGTCTTATACAGGAAGGACTAGTATTTGAAGACATAAAAGAACTGCACCGATATTGGTCGAAATCGAATTGCTTGGTTTAGTTAGCTGTGGAATCTGATTTAAGCAAAACAATCTCTGGCACAAAACTAGTAGAAACATGAAATCTTTGTATTTTGGTCTTCTAGTTGCTTTCATAAGGGTTGATCTAGATTATCTTCCTACTCAGTTTCTATAGTTCTTTGTTGGATCACGTCTGAATTAGATGGATGATTTCATCTATACAAATTAGGCTCAATCACTAATCCTTTTACAGTCCCACAATAACTTTTAGTTAATTTATGCCTCAGGTCTTCCAAATTGGTCACTTGTTTTGGACAGTAAATTAGTAAGTTGTTCTACGAGGGAATATGGCTTGCCAAGAATTTATCTCTACAAAAAGAGCATCATGTGTATTAATCAATTTGTTTCTGGATTTGTTGAACAAGTGCAGGCGGCCCAAGAAACAAGAAATAGCAAGGTCATTAATGAAATTTTTCCTAGGGTTTGTAAGTCTTCTCTTCTTTAGATCAGTGCTTATGTCTCAGGAAAGTTATGTCCAAGTTTTTTATCTTGATTGGTTCAGATGATGATTCCAATGGTTTTAGCTTCCCTAAATCCATGGCCTATTTCTCCAGTTCAAAGACCACCACAAACTTAAGATCAAAGTTGGAATGATGAGATCATTCTTACAGGAATACCCAGGTATGAAATAAACATGGATATCATAGATTAAGAGCTCACAACTCCTTTGTGTGCATAGCTAATCAAACAATGGTAAACATAATTTTAATTGTTGATCCAATCAATTCATACATCAAGGAAAATCAAAGAAGAGATGCATGTAAAGAAAAAGTGGTGGTTTGGTGTGAAGTGGCAGAAAACCAAAGCCCTCTCTCTCTCAAAAAAGTTTCCCCTCTCCCCTTCTTCCCCCCCTCCTCCCTTCCTCCCTTCTTCTCTTTTCCCCAATATCAAAGACAGAAGGTTGCCCCTATTTATCTTCGTGTTGTAATGATTTTCCTCCACTAATCACAGGCAGATGCGTCTCGGCATCGGATCTCCACCTACGTTTCGGTGTTGGATCTCTACCACCATCTTTTTTGTTATTTCTTTATATTTGGAATAAGTCGCAGAGACTCTTTGGGTTTTCTATATAGTTTTCACCTCTCCTTTTGTGATAGTATTTCATCTTTCTTTTGTGAGAGCTTTGCACCTCTCCTTTGTGAGAGTTTTATTTGTATTGTTATGGCTTGGTTTTTTCAAGCTTTATCTATTTTTGGTTTTTCTGAGTTTGCTCTCTTAGTTGGGATGCCTATGCCAAAGTTTCTTCGATCCTGAGTGATCGTGGAGGAGCCCTAAATTGTCTTAAATTTGATGTTAGATTGCTGGCCGTTTGTGGCTAATGGCTTTTTTGGCTGAATTATAAATACAATCCCAGAATTTATCCACAAAAAGAAAAAAATGGTTAATTGTGACTACTTCTATCGTTGAAGTTACAACATATGACCTAACATCTTAAATAGTTACAATTGTGTAGATTAGCACCATATCTAATATCGCATGGCCCTTTTAATGTTGAAAAATGTCTGGAGTTCGAATTCCTAATCTTCCTTCATCAAAATGGAATAAATAAACAAAATTAAAAATTTTATGAGGCTATCTTTTCAAAACTTAGCAATCGTCTAATCTTCGTTGGAGCGTAGATGGCGAAGTGTTTCTTTGGATAATGGAGGGCATAGTTTATGTAAGCATTAATCTTATCTTTCTCATCTTTAGACTCTGCCTTGGTAATGCTATCCATCCATGGAGACCAGGTTGAATTTGGAGGGGGAGGAGGTGGAGAAGGAGAAAGTGGTGGTTTTGTTTGAATATTTGTTGATGCTTGTCGTGGCACATACTTGATGCTGCTCTTGCTTTGTTTCTTCATCGTTGGATTGTTGGTTTCTTTCCTTGTCTTATTTGCTTCAAATCTCTGTTAGGAAGAGCAATAACAAGAACAAAAGAATTAAATTATATGAAATAACTGACAATCATTCAAGCAAAGTGTTGCAAATTAAAAAAATAAAAATAAATAACTGACATTCATTCAATTTTCCACATTGATGACACAATTATAACTCAAGACTGTATCTCACCCAATTTACTTCAATTAAACTGAAAGAATGTAGTAGCTAAATTGTATACTGTTCTTCTCTAGGTAGCTTAATGTGCAAGAACTTAACACCAAAAAAAAAAAAACTTATTACGCAAGAAACAAAGAAACTCTTTCTATAGCATTCAACCCAAGTTTTCAAAGTAGAAGGATCCAACAACAAAGAAGAATTGTGGTGGTTGGTTTTCAAGTTTTGCTAAGTAATCTAATTTTTCAATCAAATCTGAGTATTGGTTTTCTGAACAACCGGAGATCCCACAAAAAATCAAGAGTAGAAGAAACTTGTAGAAACAACACAGAGAGAGAGAGAGAGAGAGAGAGAGAGAGAGAGAGAGAGAGGTTTTTAATGGACCCTATAAACAAGTGGGTTTGTTTATGCAGGAAGAGGTGTTCATCTTGGTGGTGGTATATATATGGAGAGAGTAGGGAGCAAGTTACCCAAATTAGAGGTTGAATTGGATTTGAGTAAGTTTTTACTTGTGTCACAAATAAGGTATTTACTTAGAAATACCTAATTGGATGTGGCATTGAAAATGGGTAAGAAGCAGGGGCGGAGGCACATAGGGACAAATGGGGTCAGGTGACCCCATGGCAGTTGGGAAATGCAGTGGAGAAGGACTGGTACGACCCCATGGCTGGCTGGTGTGCGACCTCACACTACTACAAAAATTAAAATAGACGACGGGGAAAGACCGTCGTCTTTTTCTTTTTCAAACCGTCGTTAAATTGACTTCCATCTTTTTGAATGTCAAACTACGATGGTAATTAACCGTCGTCTATTACATGTAAAGACGACGGTTTTTAAAAGAACCGTCGTCTATTAGATGTAAAGATGACAGTTTTTCTGAAAGAACTGTCGTCTATTAATGTAAAGACGACAGTTTTTATTTAAGAACCGTCGTCTATTAACTGTAAAGACGACGGTTCTTTGAAAAAACCGTCGTCTATTATATGTAAAGACGACGGTTTTAAAAAAAAAACGTCATTTATTATCCCTAAAGATGACTGTTTGTTAAAATACAGTCGTCTATCAACTATAAAGATGATGATTTCGTTGAAACTATCGTCATGTATTAATTGCAAAACTGACGTTGCGATTTTACATTTTAGCTTCTTTTTTTTTTTTTCCACTTCCAATGGTTCTCTACAACAATTTTAACTAAAAAACCATAATGCTTTGTGAACAATAAATTCATGTCCATATATGCTATTACCCACTCCATACATATGTACTCAAATTGTTTCTTTCTTAAAACTTGAAGATTCAATAGTAATTTCATAATTTACCAATATACCCAAATCGTTTCTTTCAAAAATTTAATAGTAATTACATAGCAATTCTATATCCAACAGACATGAGCACAAGCTCCTAAAGCATATTTGGCATGCTTAACAGGTTCTCCTTTGATCCACCAGTTCACAGATATCTAGATCATTCGAATTATGAACCATTTGCATAGGTAAACTACCTCAACATCAAAGCACCACCTGCAGAAAATCAACATCTGGTCATTCTTCCCCTAAAAGAATCTATAATATCAGGGAAGCACAGAAAAACATAATTTCATTTTTGTCATCATTCCAAGCCGCTTTGCCAACAGAAAAATTATTTGCTCCTAAACATCAAATTGACATACATATCAGATTCTCAAAACAAAAGGATAACATAGAAGCAGTAAAAAGATGCATATATTCTAGTTACAAAGCAACAGAGGTAAGCATAAACTATTGCAAATTGCTATTTGAAGTGCAGTTACTTGTTCAAACAGAATGCTATCTATACAATCTAAAGTGGAATTACCTGTTCAAACGGATGTTAGTGAAAAGCTTTCTTGCAGCAGCCCTAGTGAACATCTTAAAACCACACTGCGATGCTGAAGAATACCATGTCATAATAACAGTTAAGTGCCTTCACTTAAGATTTGGTACACTATGCAGAAAATTGCAAAACATATATTGATAGAATTGGATCATGAACAAATTATCCCAAGACCTTCATTTTATATTTATAAAATGCAAATCACCCATTAAACTTATCACAACACGTCAAAGAGAAAGAGGAACTCTAATTTCAGGTAAAATACAGCCGCACAAATTAAGAAAAAATAAAAAATAAAATAAATGATTCTTAGCACGCAATACCTGAATATTTGGCAAACAAATGCAACCCTTAGCACCACAAAGTCAAGAAAGGAAAGTACCAGTGTTAGTGTAAAATAAGAGAGGGGAGGGGGGAATGAAGTCACCTCAAAAAGTGCAGTAATCTCAGCAATATGGTTCACTTATCTTATCCATTTCTAACACGCTAGACATGATTATCAACATTGGTACAATACAATCATTTTTAATTTGCAGCGGAAAATCAGAAAAGGAAAAATCTCAGACAAGAAAGCTAATAATCCATTGTTGTGTTGCACAAATATGTTACAAGATATGCAAAACAATACGACGATATGACAAGTATAAAAGATTAGCATATACAGGGATAAGACAATAAAGAAATATATAGTTAAATATTAATTGTTTATTTTTTCTTTAACATTTGAAACTAGCACTCAGATCTCGCTTTTATAGAAACAATTCCAAACAACCCATTTTTTTCCAAAAAAAATTACCCTCACCCCTTTGTTCTTGGAAAAGAAAATACAAAATAACCCCTCATGTATCCCTTGCATATCCATCATGTATCCATGTAGTCAACTAAATACGAATTCTGAGTATCTGATGCATTTTGAGACGTACCGTGGATCAAGAAAGAGAACCAAAAACAAAAAAACAGAGAGAGAGAGAGAGAGAGAGAGAGAGAGAGAGATCAACTGAGATTAAAATATACATGATATAGCTGCAATATTAGCAAGACTCAACTAAGATTATCTGAACCCCACCTTAAAATTCGCGTACCACAGAGCATCTCTCATCTCTGTTTGAGAAATTAAAGCCTGAGACTGAGGAAGGGGACTGACCAGAGTTCTTATGAAAGAAATGCACTCCAGAAAATAAAAATCTGTATGAATAGACAACCAGCATAATCCAAACAGAGCAACAACTCATAATCAAATTGAAACAATATAATAGGTAAATCATAAAGAACATAAAAAAGAAAATAAATTTCAAACCAACTGTTGCAGAGGCCTTCGCAGCTTTGGAGGTTTTGTTGCAGAAGGAGCAAGCTTAAGGTTTCGGTGGGTTTGATCTGAAAGAGCTGGAGATCGATGAGAGAGTACAAGTAAAAGGATACTAGGGATTTGAAATAGCAAAAGCCCCAAATCTCTTATTGAAACTCTCACTTACCACGACGGCCCGACGAGATGGCGAGCTAAGAAAACTTGAGTAAAGTCGCAGTGGAGAGTAGACGACGTTATCGATCACAACCTGCAAAGCAAAAGAAGCGAATGGTCAAGAGAGAGACGCATAGCAGAAAGAGAAAGACAGATGAAGAGAGAGATCTGTGACGACGAGGGAGGAAGAGAGATGAGGAAAATTCAGAGGGACTGTTCAAGAGAGTTGAGAGAGCGCTACGAGAATTAGAGGAGGGAATGTTTTCGAGTTGGGAGGAAATCTGAAAATTAGGTCGAGAAGCAAACTCACTTAAGGAGCCTAGCGTGTTTTAAAAGAAGACCTTTGTAATTTACAAACGTCGTCTTTTAAAACACAACTCTATTTTAGTGGTGTATAAAATGGTATATCACGACGCTTTTGTAAAACCGTAATCTTTTAAAATACAACGACGGTTTTAAACTACACGGTCGTCTATTTTGTGTCGTGGTTTTACAAATTTGTAGTAGTGTCATGGCGCACACCAAGTGCTCAACGAAATGCCCAGTAGAGGAAAGAAGAAAAAGCGTGCGCAGGCAGCGCCTGCCTTGCACGCGAGTTCTTTTGGATCGGTTGGCAATGTTCACAACCAAGCTAGAGAATCGGCTTACAATCTGATTCATCAAAAAGCTCACATTGAAACAATTATGATCAAGCAAACAGATGATGCTCGTATGGCTTATTGCACTTGCTTGAATGCATCACTCAAGTGCACAAGGTATTTGTTGCGACAAGGCTTTTCTTTTCGTGGTCATGATGAAAGTGCCACTTCATGTAATAAAGGGAATTATTTGGAGCTCTTGCAATTTCTTGCGGATCATGATGAAAAAGTTAAGGCCGTTGTGTTGGAAAATGCTCCGGGCAATCTCAAGTTAATAGCTCCATCAATTCAAAAAGATCTTGTCAATGCATGTGCCAAAGAATGCATTAGTCTTATCATGAGTGATCTTAAAGATAGGTATTTTTCAATAATGGTGGATGAAGCACGTGATGTTTCAATAAATGAGCAAATGGCGATAGTGGTTCGTTATGTGAACAACAAGGGACAAATAATAGAAAGGTGTGTGGGGGTCCAACATGTTATCGACACCAGTTCAAGTGCATTGAAGAAAGCCATTGATGAATTCTTTTCTTTTGAGGGATTGAGCTTTTCTAAGCTACGAGGACAAGGTTATGATGGAGCTAGTAATATGAGAGGTGAATTCAATGGCCTTAAAACAAATATTTTGAGATAACAACCATTTGCATTTTATGTTCATTGCTTTGCTCATCAACTTCAACTAGCTCTTGTTGCCGTGGCGAAGAAAAATATTGATGTTGCTTCTTTTTTCACAACGGCTAATGATTTGGTTAATGTTGTTGGAGCATCTTGCAAGCGTCGTGATGCACTTATAGCACAATACCAAGAAGAGCTTGTAAAAGCTTTTGATAAAGGTTGTCTTATAACGGGGTGAGGCTTGAATCAAGATACTACTCTCAAACGTGCAGGTGATACACGATGGAACTCACATTATGCTACCTTGATTAGTATCATTTGTATGGTTCCATCTGTGGTGAATGTGCTTTAAATGATTGTTGATGATAACCCCAATGATAGTTCGGATGAAGCCTTTAAGTTATGGAGAGAAGTACAATCTTTTAAGTTTGTGTTCCACTTGTTTTTTATGAAGGCTATATTGGGAAGAACAAATACTTTGTCTCAAGCATTGCAAAAGAAAGGTTAAGACATTGTGAATACAATGGGTTTAGTTCAAACATGCAAGGAAAACCTACCAATGATGAGGAATAATGAGTTTGATGAATTGGTTGATCAAGCATCTTCGTTTTGTTACAAACATAATATTATGGTTCCTAACATGGATGAGGAATATGTAATTCCTTAGAGGTCACGGCGTAATGCTCCAATCAAGATAAACAATCATCATTATCGTGTGGAGCTCTTTCTTCATGTCATTGATGGAAAACTTGCGGAATTAAATGATCGTTTCAATGAGGTAAATACTGAGTTGCTTACTTGTTTGGCTCGCTTGAGTCCGAAGAATTCATTTGTAGCTTTTGACAAACGAAAGCTAGTTCGTCTTGCTCAATTTTATCCTCAAGATTTTTTGGATGGAGCTTTATTGATGCTTGAAGATCAACTTCGGGATTATGTTTATCATATGCATTCGAGTAGTAATTTTCTGAATTGCAAGGGATTGGCATGCTTGCGGAAAAAATGGTGTAGAAAGAGATGCATGAAATATTTCCTTATGTGTATTTGCTTATTACATTAGTTTTGGTTTTACCAGTTGCAACTGCTTCAGTGGAGAGAGCATTTTCGGCCATGAATATTATCAAAAATCCACTTCGCAACAGAATAGGAGATCAATGGTTGAACGATAGCTTGGTTGTTTACATTGATAGAGATGTTTTTGCTTGTATTGATAACGAAGCTATAATGCTATGTTTTCAAAACATGAAAACTCGTCGTGGACAATTGTAGCTTGTATTGTTTGTTTTGCCAAGAATGATGAATGAAAGTACTATCTTTATGCTTTTCAGTGTTATTTTCTTCTTTACAAAATTTCGAAACTTTACACTATGACCCCCATAGTGACATAATCCTGTGTCCGCCATTGGATGCAGTCGAGAACTTTTTCCTTGTGCTGCCGCCAAAACCAGTATGAAAAAACCTAGCCCCTGCCGAGAAGAAGAGGTTGGGTATTTTACAAAGAAGAAAATTTGAAGAAGTAAAAAGAGGGTTGACAACTGTTGGGTAGGTGAAACATTGATGAAATAATTCAAAACCAACATTCGGGGTCCAAATGGGCCTACACCTGACAACAAAGTTGGTTCCCTAAGGAGCATCAACTTGGCTCCCTCCCCATTGTTTACCAAAAAAGGAACTTGGCCCCCTTTAACACTCAAGCTCAACCAGTAGCTGCTTTATAACCTCACCATGCAAAACACCACGTGGGCATTGTAGACATTTTATTGTTTTTATCCCATCCCATACCTTTCGAGAAAAGAGTCCAAATGGGCCTACATCTGACAACAAACTTGGTTCCCTAAGGACCAGCAAGGGGCGAATGCATAGAGGGACAAATGGGGTCATGCGAGCTCATGGCAGCTGGGAAATGCAGTGGAGAAGGACTGGTGCGACCCCATGGCTGGCTGGTGTGCGACCCCAAGGCGCACATCAAGTGCTCGACAAAATGCCCAGCACAGGAAAGAAGAAAAAGCTTGCGCAGGCAGCGCCTGCCTTGCGCGTGAGTTCTTTTTTTTTTTTAAACCCCCTGGCCAAAACGACGCCGTTTTGAACCAGGCGTGTTAAATTTTTAAAAAAAAAAAACTGGCTCAAAACGACGTTTTGAAGCCAGGTTTTTTTTATTAAAAAAATCCCCATCAACAACCCCTATCTACCTGATTCTAATTCCCAACAGCAACATTTCAGTTCATGCCAAAACCTAATTTTTTTTCTTTCAAAATTCCCTCTCCTCTAAAAACCTAACTGATCCCCAACCTCCACCACCACCCCCACCACCAACTACTACACGCCGCAGCCGTTGCCAACCACCTCTTGCCACCGCTGGTCGCTTCTCATCAAATCAAGTGAGTTATAATTTTACATATATTATTTTGGGCTTTGGATAATTTTAAGGAAATTGATATATCTTTCATGAATTATAATTTATTGGTGTGGTATGTTATGATATTGATTGATTTTCTTATTTGGATTAGAATTTATATTAATTGATTGATTTTCTTTATGAATTAGAATTTGTTTGATATTTTGATATTGATTGATTTTATTATTTGGATATTTTAGTAGAGTTTATATTGATTGATATTATTATTTGGATTAGGTTAGTCTTTATAATTGATGGATTTAATTAATTTATGTGTAGAAAAAATTATCATGGAACGATACTTTAAGAGAAAAGTGCCTATGGATAGTGAGTCTAATCCGAATAGTTCAAGTACAAGAGGAAAACCTATTGAATTAGATGAGATATTGGCTAATCTTCAGGCAGACCCTGGACTAAGAACACCGATGACAGATTATAGTCCTAATCATCGAGATGAGATTCGAAGAGCATATCTTCAAAAAGGACCTTGTCAACCTAAAGGTCATTGATTCCCATAAACTAATCACTCAGGAATTAATAGACGTTTCATTGCCCAATGGTTTGATGAGTTTGATTGGTTGGAGTATAGCATAGCTAAAGAAGGGCTCCAAGCTTGGAGTAAAACATGGTTGGCCACCGCCATGGTCTCCATGAAAATTTTGTTCAACACGGCCACCTACTAGGTGGGCCGTTGAGATTCTAATAAAGGTCATGGTTCATTCTTGAACAAATTGGCCACTTAGTTTTAAAAATTAAAATAAAATAAAAATAAAAATATGAAGTTGGCCTCCTCATATGACATATTATACTTTGCTTGGTGGAGGGTTTAAGATTCAGTTTCGTCGGCGGAAGACGAATGACGCCTTGATTTCGGTCATAGAGGTGGAAGTCTGTGATTTTTGGGCAAAAGATGACTTGGGGCCATCACCCAAGTAATCTGCTGGAGGGATTCATATCACTTCGATCATAATTAGATGGTTGGTTCACTCCTCATGTATACTCAGCGACAAATGTTTCGACTTCTCGACAAGGCCAAAATAGTCTCGGCCGAACCACGGCCGTCGACCAAAATGATCTCGGCCAAGATCCAGCCGTCGGTCCCGACCATGTGTTGGTTGAAGATGTTACGAAAGTCGCTGGAGGACCATTGTTCAAGCCAAATCATGCCACTTCGTTGGAAATCCAACAACTCATCCGTGCAATGAAGATATCGAACAACCTCAACCATCAATAAATGCAAAAGGCGACTCAAACCATTCCTCAAACCATGGCCACTCGATCAACGAGTTGTTGGATCGATTGCTAGGCCAACCAAATGGCCAGAATGGGAACCAAGGGGCATATAATGGAGTGCCAGCGGCGGGGCCTCAAGCTGAGGCCCAACCAAATATTTTTTGGAGTGAATCCGCCCGAACCAAATCCACTAGCTGGGGGCAACCCAGCCCTAGCGGTTAATGTTCCGCCGATGGGCAACAACCCATATGTGGCGGCCAACCAATTCCAAGTGTTCCCGCCGTACAATCAAATCCGCCAACAAGCTCACCAAGGGGCCGGAGCCAATTTTGTTGTGGCTCTTATCAACCAATTCGCCGGAATCAGTGGTTGGAATAATCTCGGCGGAAATGAAAACAACCCGTTGTCAGGAAACCAAGCAATCGACCGAGGTGCGGTCGAACGAATGATTCAAGATATGGTGCCCCATGCTAGGAGGATTGGTAGGTCAGTCTACCGGAGGCCATATCCGGAGCACTTTGATCAAAAGGAACTTCTGAGGGGTTTCAAGGTTCCGAATTTTGCACTGTTTTCGGGAGATGGGCTCTAATCGACCGTCGAATATATTGGCCGATTCACGGCCCAATATGCAGAGATTGGGCATCGCAAGACCTTGAAACTAAGGCTATTTTTGAGTACCCTTACGGGGGCATCTTTCTCATGGTATGTTAAGCTTCCGCAAAACGCCTTCCCAAATTGGCAAGTTATGAAACAAATTTTCCATGAGCAATTCTGTCGGCCGGAGTCCGAAGTCTTGATGGCCGACTTGGCAAAGATAAGCCATAAGTCAAATGAGTCAGTCCAAGAATACTTGGGGTGATGTAGAGAAGTAAGGGCTAGGTGCACAGTCAATATGCCGGAGCACGAGTTTGCAAAATTGGCCCAAGAGAGGATTGTTGCTTGACCTCCGAAAGAAATTCGAAGGAATTGAGTTCCGCGACATTTATGATCTCTTACTTCGGGTGGATCGATATGAAGCCCTTCTAAAGAAGGAGCAACAAAAGAGTCGGCCGACATTTAGGCCAACTTTTTTATAGAGAATCGATTTAACTCTCCGCGCCATTCGCCCCCACCTACGGCCATGATGTCGTCCTACCACCTGAGATTTCGGTCAAATCTCTAAGGGTAGTTCGTCAGGCCGAATGGAGTAACGACGAATATGAGCAAGCCATGACACAAGAGTTAGAAGACCTCGACGAGGTTAGGTTGGGCACTTTAGAAAAATTGAGGGCCCAAAAAGAGGCGGTGGCTCAAGCATACGACAAGAGAACCAAGGCTAAGAGTTTTGGGGTTGGAGATTTAGTATGGAAGACCATTCTTCCGGTGGGATCAAAGGATCCAAAATTTGGAAAGTGGTCTCCAACTTGGGAAGGCCCATTTCTCGTCCACCAAGTCTTAGGGAAGGGGGCTTACAAGTTAAGTGACCAAAATGGCCGGGTCCATGACTCTCCGATCAATGGTCGATTTTTGAAAAAATATTACCTAGCGGTTTGGGAGATGGCTGAAAAATAGTCCGCCACAAAGGAATTTTTTGTAGTGAAATAGCAATTTGTATTGGAAAGGTGGGCATTATAAAAGGATCCTTTCCAAAATGTATCATATATATATAGGTGGGCAAAAGTGTACTACAAAATGGGGCCAAGCAATGGCCTAAGCATCCACCAAAAACTAAGCTAGTTCTACCACATGTGGTGACCAACTAAAAGAAACTGGCTATGTACAAAATGGGCCAACCAATGACCAAGTATGAACCTAAGCATCAGGAAAAAGGGTGCGAAGGGCAATCCTGAAGCTCTCCATCGCGGTATCTCCGATCGACAAGGTAGACTGAAGTGTCAACTTCCTCTCCCGGTACGCTCCTGCCGCCGCCGCATCTTGTCGAAGTTGAGCCTCAAGAGGCCCACTGCTCCGAACAATCTCGGAGACTCAGGCAACAATGGCGGCCCTCCTCTCCTGAAGCTGCCTCACCTGCTCATCAATGTTTGCGGCCTCCTGCTGCATATGGCGGGCAATCTCAATCTCCTTCATTATGGTTGCACTACATGAGGTAATCTGCTGCTCCAGGACTTGGCCCATCCTTTGCTCCTCTAGAAGAGAACGGGGATGGGGGGCAAACTTCTCCACTTGGCCAAAGAGATAGGTGATCATGGCCGCCGAGCGTGGATCTGGGAAGAAGCCAAAGCTTGCCAAAGTCTCAATGGCGGCTTTGAGCTTGGTTCTCTCATTCTTGTCTTCCAAGGACATGAGGTCTCCATCTCTGTATGACCGGAGTAGGGCCTCAGCCTTGGAATCTGGTAGGGCCCGGTCGTGGTGGAAGAAGTGGCAAGGCGGGTAGAAGCCTCCGCCGAAGATATGGATGCATCCCACTGATCAAGAAAGTCAAAAATATCACCAGAGGGCTGCAAGAAAAATAATGGGCGTTATATTTTTTTCCTTTCAAGTGGAGAAAGTAAATTGCATATAAAGACATATATTTCACCCTTCATACCTGATCAGGGAATGGTAAAGGAGCTTTTTCGTGAGGGGCCATGGCCAAGCTTCTTCCATCCTCCGCTGATGGACTCTTGATAATCTCGGCGGGAATAAGGGATGAAGACTCTCCAACCTAGCAAAAAGGCATAAGAGTTATAATAATGGCCCATATATTTGAAATAAGTATGAAAACTTCGGGGCTTACCTCAAGTTGAAGCTCGGGCGGAATAATATCAACCACCAAGGCAGGAGCCCCCGAGGTCGACATAAGGATGGGCTCAAGTGGTGCACTTCCATCGGTGGGAGTAGTGGAAGGTGCACCACGGAAGTGCACCGTCGGTGACGATCGTAGAGTCGACCGGGATGGTGGTAGACTCCACCACATCCTCCTAAAAAAGGAGGATATGAGTTTTCTAACAACTAGAAAGCTTTGAAAAATGAAAAAGGGGAATAATATTACCTGAAAAGTTGGGCCACTTCAAGGCGCCTTGAGAGGGCGAGTCGAGGGGGGGTCCGAATTCATTGTAAAGAGAGGCTGAAATTCGGCCTCAGTGGCCGTCGTATCGGCCGAAGAAAGTTCGTGGCCAAAAATGGCCCGTTAACATGTTCAAGCATTGAAAATAAGAAATTGGGGGAAGTGTAAAAGAAATTTTCAAAATGTGAAATTTCAATGAACCTGAGAATTCGAGACATATGGGAAGTCTTCCTCGGTCAGCTCAGCTACGTGCTCAAGGGCGTGATCCTCGGGCACGGGAATAGTCTCGTGTGACCCCGTAGAAGCTTCTTATGGGTGCCCATTGGTATTGACCTCGGCCAACTAAATTTGAAAATTTAGTGAGCATAAAAGAAGTGTTGTGTGAAGAGAAATTCAAGCGGCCAAAGAATCGGGCTCACCTCATCTTCAACCACTTGGGTCATGACTTGCGCCCTGATTCCCGTCTCAGGTGCGGAAAGTTGAGCTTCCTACATTTTTGGGCGTAAAGGTGAACTTGGGCCCTTTAAAATTAATAAACGAAAGTATGTAGAAATATAAGCTTACCGGAGCGGCAAAAGAAGTAGTGGCCGATTGCACGGCCCCGATCGAGTGAGAAGGAGAAGGATGCTCCGCCGGCCTTGGGGAACCTGTGACAAGTCAAAGTTAGTATTTAAAAAAAAAAAAAAAAAAAAAAAGGGTGCTCGGCCAAACCTTGAGGTGAGAGGTTCCGAGGAACTTTTTTGGGCCGAAGGAATGTTTGTGAGGGCACAATATTTTCGGCGGGAGTATCTCCTAAAAAGTTGAGGGTTTGAACTTTTAGAGGTGCCCATCAAAAATTCAGAAAGTCGAAAGTGTGAATATTTGGAAATTAAAAAAAAAAAAAATCATGGAGAATAGCCTACCTTGGATGGGGGCGTTGGGCCTCTTCACGCCCCACCCAGAATTGGCATCGGCGGGATTGGTGGAGCTTTCTCTCTAAATAATGTTGGCGGGAGGATTGTCCTTCTCGGCGGTGTCAGCTGTGAGATTTGAAGGGTTAGAAAGAAGGAAGATAGGCCAAAATTAAAATGAGAAAAAGTATAAAGATTTTACCTTTTGCTTGGGCCTTCTTTTTCTCTTTCCCTTGCTGATAGGCCAATGAGCATGGGCAATGCCTGAAGATCCTATCTTCAAGCTCCGAGCATGATTGAGAAAACCAACCAGCCGACATCTCTTTCCACCAATGAATAAAAATGTTAGAGTCACCAAACCGGGGATCTCTAATCAGAATACTGAATGATTTCACCAAGTCTTGGTTGAAACTCGTCAAGGTGGTGACTTCTTTTGCATCCTTAAATTCCGCCCGCCAAGATGAAAGTAGGTTGATGGAATCCATAGGTGGTATCAGGATGCTCTGTATAGAACCAAGTTGATAGCCCGCGGCGGCGGGATAGTAGAACTCACCACCACAATGATAATTGCCACATTTGTTCACCATTAGGCCGTATGGAAGATCTCGGCTGATGAGGATGCTCGCCCACATATTATGCCTTTCCTCCTTTGTTTCCACCGAAGAAAATGAGGAAAGATCTAGGGCTAGATAATCAGGGAAACGGTGATCTAGGCAAATGAAGAGATGCTCCCTAGTCCTCTCTTGGCACTCATAGAAAAATCGGAAGAAATCCTCAACATAATGCTTCCGACGTGGGGCGTTGAGCAAGGGCGGGCCCAGAAGAGATTTATCGTTGGGGCAAACGGTGGTGGGACTTAGCTCCGGAAAATAGAACTGGAGCCACAACTGAAAAATCCATATAGGGCCAGAAGCATGATAATCCATGGGTTTAGCAATTACCTCGCGGAGCCCTCTATAAAGATAGGCAAGAAAGATTGGGCCCATGGCCACTTGATGGCCATCCACAAGTACCTCCAAGGCTTGGAATTCCTTAGTAATCCCGCCGGATTTTGGGCACGCCAAGAACTTGCACAGCCACATGACAATGAAAGCCACATGCTCAATGTAGGATACGCCATTGATGGGAAGAGGATCAGTGGGCTCTCTACCATGGCCAAGATATGTCTTCACCCAACTCCCAGAGGTCTTGTTTGACTTGTGGAAATCTAAGCCCGCCTTGGATTCCGAAAGGTTGGCAGCCGAAAAATCATCTCCATGAGGGCGAAGGCCGGCAATAGCGGCCAAGTCTAACAAGTTGGGCGTCATCATCCCAAAACGGAGCCTCATGCAATTGGTGGAGGAAGACCAAAAGCATAGCGCCGCGATGATGAGAGATCGGTCGCAAGGAAAGGGGCTTCCCGCGCATAGAAGTAAAGTGTCATAAATCCCAACCTTCTTCCAATAGCCCTTCAATTTTGGCTCTAAAACTTTGAACCAATGACACCAATCAAATTTACCTTCCGCCGAGCTTGAGTTGTCGGATTTCCCAGCGGCGGATGATGTTTTCTTTGGTGGGGCTTCTTTACTTGCAGCGGAATCCTTGTTGATGGGGCTTCCTGTTGGCCAACCTTTGAATGGCTTGGAGCTTTCCCAAACGGTTGCCCATGTGAAGTCTGAAAAATAAGTTGGGCCATTTCTCGGTTGCATCACCCACACCTTCGCCACCTCATCCGGATAGGCAGAGAAAAATGGGCCGAGAATATATTAGGCGGAGAAAAATGGGCCGAGAATATATTGGGCGGAGTTGGGAAAGGCATTGAGAAAGTAGGCAAATACTTGCTTGCCCAAGTCTTTGTCCATGGCCACTTTCATATCTTCAAAAAATTGGGCACTATCATTTGGAATGGATTCCATCCTACAAACATGAAGTAAAATCGAATCAAAGAAAAGTATAGTGAAGCAAGCAAGATTCGAATCAAGAACGCGAAGAACATCATGGCACTGTTCACATATTCAAAGTTTCAAGTCTAAACTTTTGAAGGCTATAGATGCATCAAAATCATACCAAAAGCAACCAAGAATTAGTGCAACGTACCTAGAAACTTGCAAATTTCAAGTTTGACGTTGATTCGGGTGGATTTGGTGTGTGAAATGATGAATGTGAAGATAAAGAGGATATGGGTTTTGGGAAAACCTTCTAAAAGCCTATAGCTATGGTGGAAGTGTTTTGTGTGGAAATGAAAGAGAACACTTGGATATTTGTAATATCTAGGGTTTTTAACGGATAAGAAGTTCAAAAGTCCCTCCAATTTAATTAGTGTCTTCCTAAATTCCTACCCGATTCAAAATTTAATAACGTGCAAGGCAAGCAAAAAAAAATTAAAACTTCAAAAATTGAAAGGTCTTGGGTTTCAATTTGCTTACCTCTACACCGATTCCGAGCTAAACAAATCGGGGGGCAATGTTTGGGGCTGTTGAGAATTTGACCCGGGCAGCTAGACTCTTGGAATGTCGGCCGGGCTTCGAGAATGATATCGCGGCCGGGCAAAGGTCTTTGAAAGAGCCCGAGGTTTGAAGAGCTTGAGCGGCCAGGTTTTGTTGGATTGCAAACGGGGCTAGGAACTATAAAGTATGGCCGGGCTCAGAGTGTGTCACGGCCGGGACTGCTGGGGCAGGAACTTGGAAGCTTGGCGGCTGGAGCAATCCGGGCTGTTGAAGGTTACGGCCGGGGCTTTTGGGAATCTCGGCCGGGTTTTGAGGGGATTTGTGACGGGCCTTTGAGTTGGAGTCTTGAAGCATTAGCGGCCGAGAATTGGAGCACGGGTTGAGGGAATATCGCGGCTGGATATGTGACTGAAAGGTTTGGCAGGGCAGAAATCCAATTGCCTTTTACACCTACATATATATTATATATATATATATATATATATGGCTGGAGGCTTGAAAGTGGATGAATTGAGACTTGGTAATTAATACTTAAGTTCTTTGCGGCTGGGTGAATGAGGCTGGAACCTTTGGTCTCCAAATTGGGAATACATATATACATATAATAAATATACATATGTGGCTGGAGCCTTTGGAGCCCTTACAGATTGGTGGCTTATTTATATATATATATTTATGAATAAGAATGGGCAGCCGGGCTGGAGAGTGTTAGCCCTTCTTGTGTTATTTTATATTTATAAAATATATGTAATAAAATTGTATTAAACTCGAAAGCCCAATTTTAAGCCACCAATTCAAGCCCAGATTTTCGGAGGATTATGTGCACGTGACGGAGACCTCACAAGGAAAGAAATCAAAGAATTTGATAGTAACTCCGAGTGTTCCAAAACGAGAGAAAATCAAGCAACCATAATATCTCCGCTGACGTGATCCATGGATTTAAGGGGCCTCGAAAGGAAAGAATTTTAAAAGAGTTGACCTTTGGCCATTCAATGGCCAGCCCATGGGCCAATGGACGCCCTATATAAACTTCACCAAAGGAAGACAGAAGAGACACAACATCAAACAGACAAACCTATCTTTCGTCTCGCACTTTTCTTTTCCTAGACTTAGGATTTTATTTTTCAAGCACCTAGTATAGTGAGTTCTTCATTTTTCTAGTGTAAGTTTATATTTCTTGTTATTTAAATTCAAGTTTATTTCAATTCCTTTACATTTCATTGTTATCGCACTTCAATTAAGTTCAATTTCAAGTCTATTTTATTTTATCGTTCTTATTGTTCTTATCGCTTTTATTTTCATTCTCGCTTTATTTATCGCTTTGATTTATTTTATCGCACTTCAATTCTTGTCTTTACGTTTATACGCACATTTAGTTTAATTGCATTATTTTTACTTCAAACCCTAAAAATCATAAAAACATCTGTACGAAACCTAACCATCCTCGAGCCCGAGGAAGTGAAAGAACCTAGGCCAAGAGGAGGTTCCTTGCTTGGCCGATCAATCGTTTGATCACAAGTTAGAAGCGCAACACATCCATCTACTCACATTCCATTCAAGCCCCAATTCGAGGCTTGGTGGTGGCACGCCCCGTATCCAAAAGAAGAAGGACCAAAAACTCCTTCAGTCGGCCTACCCGGCCGAAAAGAGGGAAACAGGTACCGACCAAAACGATTCGTTTAAAGGGTACGACCAATCTGCAAACAACCCACATAACAATTTCAAGAGCTATGATGGTTGCGATACTTTTGGGGTAGATGGATTCTCAAATGACGGTGGCGGTGGCGGTGGAGGTACAATTTCAAGAGCTATGGCGGGTTAGGGAGGTGAAGTTGAAGGGTGGAGATGAGCGTGGGCATTTGAAGGAGAAATGGGTGTTGGGAACGAAGGTGGGGATGTTGGAAGAGAAGGAGGAGGAAGAAGAAGGATGGGTGGTGGAGATGCTGGGTTTGGATTTAGGGTTTGATGGGTGGAGAGAAGAAGGAAGAGGAAGAAGAATGGGTGGTGGAGATGATGGGTTTGGATTTAGGGTTTGATGGGTGGAGAGAAGAAGGAAGAGGAAGAAGGATGGGTGGTAGAGATCTGGGTTTGGATTTAGGTTTAACAGGTGGGGAGTTTGAAGGGTTTTTTAATTATGTTTTTTATTTTTTGGTTTTAAATAATTGATTTTAATTAACTTTAAAAATAAAGAATTTTTAAATATTATTTGTCCCATATTGGTCTCTTTCTAACTGCTGTTTGGTTATGAGGTGGGTCCCACCACTGCCACGTCAGCATTTAACATCTGACTTTAACGGTCAATGTAACGACGGGTGTAAATTGGTAATACTTTGAAGAGTGCTGCTAAACGAACCCTAAAATTAACTAAGTACATCCTATGATCTAAGTACACCCTAATGTTTAAATTAAAATGTAAAATTAATTAAGTAGACCTTATTTAACTACCAAAAATACCTACGGTACACCCTCTTTAATTTTTAATCTTTTAAAGTATTTAAAATAAAAAATTACAGTAAAATAATAATAAAATAATATTTTAACAAAAAACTCTCTCTCTCTCTCTCTCTCTCTCCCTCCCTCTCATGCTTCTTCTTCTTCTTTTCTCTCTCTCATGTGCGACCACCACCACCTGGAATTGCAGTTCTCCACCAAGACCACCATGTGTTTTTTGAAAACATCTGAATTGGGATTGGGATTAGATTGTTGCATTTGAGAATTGGGTTTTAATGAGTTGCTGTCGGAGTTAAAGTAGAAATGGTGACTAGGGTTGTAAAGAGGGGTGGCGTAGAGAATAGGATCTCAGGGGAGTTGAGATCTGTTGTTCCCAAATTCCCTGTCTCCTCCTGTCCTTTATCTAAAATTTTGACACGTCTCTCCACCTTTAACAATACACAAACACTGTTAACTCGTATGGAAAATAATGTAAAATATCAATAGGCATTTTGAACGCTTCTTCTCCCTCAACCATGGTAGTCTCAGACTCTCCTAGCCTCCAACCTTGCAGCGGAGAACTCTTTGGGTGTGGGTTTCCAATATTTCAGCATGAATTGGTTTGTCTTATTGATTGTTTAAGTTTTATGCATAAAAAAATCAACTTGGATCAATACACTTCTCCTGGATTCCATGTTGTTTGTCAAAAATTAAGTCAATTTGTTTGAAGGCATGGATTCAAAGCAATAAATACCAATATTATTTTATCTTTTTGGTCATTTTATATTAGGATAAATTAGTAATTCAATAAATAGTTTAGTAGTAAGATGTACTCAGTTAATTTTAGGGTTTGTTTAGCAGCACTCTACTTTGAAATGTCGGGTATGAAATTTATTGAATTGAAACCTTGGGGCCTATTTCGATACTGACACTAAACCTCCAGGTACTAAAGTGTAGTTAATCCAAAAAAAAAACTCCACCAAAATGTTTGGGCTACACCTTTCAATTAGCCCAAGTCCAGCCTCCAACTTAATTACCCAGCCCATACTCTGTCTCTGTCTGTCTGTCTGCCTCTCCTCTCTCCCTCAAACTCTCAGGCCAGAAGAGCAGACGCCTCGTCGTTTATCAGGTATGCTTCCCAAACCCAGAACGGTCTTCAAAACCCTAAACCAACTGTTCATACTAAAATATTCCAACTCGTCTTCTTCCTGCTCTACTTCTTTGAACAATTTAAAAGCTTCAAGGGTTCTGTTTTTCCTTTGAATTTGCCATTGATTCTTAACCATTTTCAGTGAAGTTCGCTATTATGCTTTAGCTGAGAACATTTGTAATCTCTGAATCTCTGAGAAACAAGTGTAACAAAAATAAAACAAACAAATTGGGTTTAAGCTTTGGGTGTCTGAGATTTAGTCTGCTTCATGTTATTTTGATTCATCAATGTGGTAGTTTTTCTTTCTTCTTCTTTTCCTTTATTTTTGGGATAATTGTTAATTGGTGGTGTTGTTGAGTCACAAAGAAACAGCCTCTGTTATTTGTGCATAAATATTATTGGAGTTCAGCGTTTAAATCCCAGAAAATGTTTGTGTGAGATTAAACGTTGGTTAGTTTCTCTCAAGGTTGGGTTAGTATCGTGTCGAATCTCGATAATTAACAACTTCTTCTTGAACTTTGGTTTACAGTTTTCCTCCATTCTTTCTAAGAAAAATTCGTGTTTACTGAAAACTGTGATGTTGTGTGAGTTACATGTAATTCAAGAATTCTTTCACCATGTCCCCAATTTATTGACTTCGATTATATTATAGTCAGTGAATTTACTCCGAAATGACCTGTAGAATTGTATGAAGTATATGCTGGCAGTTTATTGATGACTAAATGGATAACTAAGTTCCTTGTATTTCCTATTTGAGTTAAAGACTGCTAAAGAAGAGGTTGACCTTGCATTGGTGATGGTGGAAGTGTGGTGGTCCCTATTAGCTGCGATCCCCGCAGTGGTTGCAGGACAAACATATGACCTAACATCTTAAATAGTTACAATTGTGTAGATTAGCACCATATCTAAAATCATAGGGCCCCTTTAATGTTGAAAAATGTCTGGAATTCGAATTCCTAATCTTCCTTTATCAAAATGGAATAAATAAACAAAATTAAAAAATTCACAAGGCTATATTTTCAAAAATTGGCAATCGTCTAATCTTCGTTGGAGCGTGGAGGGCGAAGTGTTTCTTTGGATCATAGAGGGCATAGTTTATGTAAGCATAAATCTTATCTTTCTCATCTTTAGACTCTGCCTTGGTAATGCCATCCATCCATGGAGACCAGGTTGAATTTGGAGGGGGAGGAGGTGGAGAAGGAGAGAGTGGTGGTTTTGTTTGAATATTTGTTGATGCTTGTCGTGGCATGTACTTGCTGCTGCTCTTGCTTTGTTTCTTCATCGTTGGATTGTTGGTTTCTTTCCTTGTCTTATTTGCTTCAAATCTCTGTTAGGAAGAGCAGTAACAAGAACAAAAGAATTAAATTATATGAAATAACTGACATTCATTCAAGAAAAGTGTTGCAAACAAAAATATATAAAAATAAATAACTGACATTCATTCAATTTTCCACATTGATGACACAATATTATAACTCAAAACTGTATCTCACCCAATTTACTTCAATTAAACTGAAAGAATCTAGTAGCTGAATTGTGTACTGTTCTTCTCTAGGTAGCTTAATGTGCAAGAACTTAACACCGAAAAAAAAAAAAAACTTATTACGCAAGAAACAAGAAACTTTTCTATAGCATTCAAACCAAGTTTTCAAAGTAGAAGGATCCAACAACAAAGAAGAATTGTGGTGGTTGGTTTTCAAGTTTTTCTAATTAATCTAATTTTTCAATCAAAGCTGAGTACTGGTTTTTTCTGAACAAGGGCAAAAAAACAAAAAAACCAAAGATCCCACAAAAAATAAAGAGTAGAACAAACTTGTAGAAATAACAAAGAGAGAGAGAGAGAGAGAGAGAGAGAGAGAGAGAGGTTTTTAACGTACCCTGTAAAAAGGTGGGTTTGTTTATGTAGGAAGAGGTGTTCGTCTTGGTGGTGGTATATATATGGAGAGAGTAGGGAGCAAGTTACCCAAATTAGAGGTTGAATTGGATTTGAGTAAGTTTTTACTTGTGTCACAAAAAAGGTATTTACTTAGAAATACCTAATTGGATGTGGCATTGAAATTGGGTAAGAAGTGATTATTTTGGAAGTTTTTCTTTTTCCCTTTTTGGATTGCTGAGATATATTTAAGAAGCTCTTTTGTTAATTAATTGAAGATCAAATAGGAAAAAAAAACCAACAAAGTGCAAAGGGCTTGTAGCTCAAGTGGTTAAGAGTTAAGAGTGTTTACCCTGCACTCGAGGTCTTAGGTTCGATTTCTCTTTCAATAAAAAAAAAATAAAAACCCAAAAAAGTAGGAAGCCGAAAAAAAAAAAACCTCAACCAAAATGTTTGGGCTATCCCTTTCAATTAGCCCCAGTCCAGCCTCCAACTTAATTACCCAGCCCATACTCTGTCTCTGTCTGTCTGTCTGTCTCTCCTCTCTCCCTCAAACTCTCAGGCCAGAAGAGCAGACGCCTCGTCGTATATCAGGTATGCTTCCCAAACCCAGAACGGTCTTCAAAATCCTAAACCAACTGTTCATACTAAAATATTCCAACTCGTCTTCTTCCTGCTCTACTTCTTTGAACAATTTCAAAGCTTCAAGGGTTCTGTTTTTCCTTCGAATTTCCCATTGATTCTTAACCATTTTCAGTGAAGTTCGCTATTATGCTTTAGCTGAGAACATTTGTAATCTCTGAGAACAAGTGTAACAAAATAAAAAACAAACAAATTGGGTTTAAGCTTTGGGTGTGTGAGACTTAGTCCTTTCAGTCTGCTTCCTGTTATTTTGATTCATCAATGTGGTAGTTTTTCTTTCTTCTTCTTTTCCTTTATTTTTGGGAGAATTGTTAATTGGTGGTGTTGTTGAGTCACAAAGAAACAGCCTCTGTTATTTGTGCATAAATACTATTGGAGTTGAGCGTTTAAATCCCAGAAAATGTTTGTGTGAGATTAAATGTTGGTTAGTTTCTCTCAAGGTTGGGTTAGTATCGTGTCGAATCTCGATAATTAACAACTTCTTCTTGAACTTTGGTTTACAGTTTTCCTCCATTCTTTCTAAGAAAAATTCGTGTTTACTGAAAACTGTGATGTTGTGTGAGTTACATGTAATTCAAGGATTCTTTCACCATGTCTCCAATTTATTGACTTCGATTATATTATAGTCAGTGAATTTAGGCCGAAATGACCTGTAGAATTGTATGAAGTATATGCTGGCAGTTTATTGATGACTAAATGGATAACTAAGTTCCTTGTATTTCCTATTTGAGTTAAAGACTGCTAAAGAAGAGGTTGACCTTGCATTGGTGATGGTGGAAGTGTGGTGGTCCCTATTAGCTGCGATCCCCGCAGTGGTTGCAGGACAAGCATTTCGAGTGAAGAAAAGGCGCGCTGAAGAGCAGAGATTAAAGAGTGCCAGGGGGAGAGAGAAGAATTCTGATGAGATTTTTGTCTGTGAGAGGGTGTGTACATCCAAGAGAATGCTGAAAAAGCTTGGTGCATTCTCAAAGGACCCAATTCCTGATACTTGTGTCACTGTTTGTGGTGTGTCGGAGCTGGATGCATGTTCTGATGCATGCGCACGCACTGTTTGCGTAAACCAACATCAAGTACCTAACTGGAATGACATATGCCTTCGGAGATGCCAGAGTGAATGTCTAAAACTCTCTTCTTCCAGTTATTCTTAGTGTATTTTTTTCAACTTAAAAGAGGAATGTGTATTACAAGTCGAGTTATCATAGTGTTGGATACTATCATTTTGTGACATATTCTCCGATTATCTTCTATCAATTTTAAGAAGTTTGGACTAAATTTTTGTGCTTGATTGCTCTCAAGGCTGATTTCTGGCACAAACTTGATTGTTGATTTTTTGAATTACCTTTGTTATATCTCTGGCGTTCAGCATATATAGGTGCTTTCTTGTCTTTGAGCTTGCAACTGATGTCGATTTAGGTGCTTGTTTCTTTAAGCTTGTTTGGCTCGCTTGGTGGGCTTGATATCAGGTATATACACTCAAGCATAATAGTCATATTGCAAAGCCAATGTTTATGCATCTGTTAGGTTTAGATGACATTGAATTTTAGCATCCCTAAATGTTTTGTTCTCATTTATTTTGGTTTTACTTTTTGTCTGCAAATTGTTGCTCTGTGAGGAGGATAATTTCTCACTTGAAGACTTTGGCCCTTTCAAGGCCTTTCGAGAGCACTAACACAAAGGAAGTTCGGACACTTCATGATCATATGTGTTAGGCTTCTTAATAAAGAAAGTCTGTCTTTAATTATTTCAAAGAAAAGGTAAAATGTGAGATCATTGATTTGCTTATTGCTGAATCTTCATAACTCTCCATTTTGATATAAAGTTATCAAACTGAATGAATGCAGATTGATACGAGTTTACAATGAAACAAATCTTTAAGCAAAAAAAGCCTTAACTTTACGAATTAAGCATCAAAAAATTCTTAAAGCTCTGCATGGGGCTCTTCAGGAGAGACCTTTTCCTTTACCTTCTCTGCTGTCTTATGCATTGTCTCTCCCACTGCTTCGCCGGCTGATTTAGCGGATTCTTCAACTGTGTGTTTGCTTGTTTGAAAACTCTTGTGAGCTGCCTCTTTCAATTTCTCTCCCATCCCAACACCACCAGTGCTACCCTTTCCATCTGCCTCATCTGCACCCCTGAAACTGATAAAGCAATTTGAGAAACTTGGCAGCAAACTTAAGACTTTTTGTAAAACTTTTCGAGAATAGTCGAAAATTAGGGTGCATAGGGTTGCCAAACATTAAACCAAATACCTCAGGCGCCACAATTTTGTGCTATTTTTCAAAAATTCCATGTGAAAAGAAATGCCATCTTTGAAAAGATGGGGTGAACTTGTTGGTAGTTTTTCATGAAAGTAGCAACTTGCAACAGAAGCACTTACTCTAGATTTGGAGGGGAAAATTGCAATTGCATATCACTTATGATGGTTTTGACTTTGTCCCAGGCATTTTGATGAGACTTTTGCAGGACAGAAATTGTATCATAGAGCACATCGATTGTATCTTGCATTGTTTTTCCAAATGTAGTCTGCTCTTGCTCATTCTTCTCAACCTGTTGTTGTCCTTCCCCGATCGTCGACGGAATCTGAAGCGAGACGATGATGAACCAGAAAAGAAACAGTGCGGTTCTTCTGCTAAATTTGTCCATGCCACTAAATTTGGAGGATTGTTAAAGTAGGGGCTCAACTGGGTAATATCAAAGGTGGTTTTGTACTTGGAGTTGTTTCAAATTTGAACACTTTCTAGGCTTCCAGCCAATGACATGTAATAAGGTAACGTGGGGTTACCTTCTTGCATGTAGGATTCCACATTTGAACGTGTCAAATCATGGTTAGAGATGCAATATTACAACAGAAATGTAGCATTAATAATTTATGGCTTTCTGACCAAATAAATAAATAAAATAATTTATGGCTTGCAATTTATATTGACTGCGTGGAAGTTAGTTTACAAAATAACTACTCATGTGGATCTCTAGCATGTTAATCTGATCTGAGAAAAAATTAACGGAGGAAGGTGAGCAAGATTAATATTTTATAGTACTAATAGCAATTTAATCTGATGAAATAATGCTGTCACCTCATCTTTAATAACAACGGAGAAAATGATGAAATAATGCAAGTTTTTTTTATGGCCGTTATTTTTTAGATATTTGTCTCAATAGTTTACGCTCGATAAAAGAAAATAAAGAAATTATTGAGACGAACATCTAGAAAATACAGGTGATAAAAAAAACTTTTAAGACGACCATCTAGAAAAATACTATTGCAAAAATCGAAAAAAAAACTTTGTAAGTCGCGTGTAGCGCGTGATTAAAAAATACCTTAGGAGGATAGTCTAATGAATTTTAGGAGCCAAGACGATTCATATTCTATTGATATTAGAAACTTTAAGTTTGAATAATTGATGAAAACAAAAGTAAGTCTGAAATTGGACATGCAAGTGACATCGATCCTATCAAAAGAAAGTCAGAAATTAACAGGAATTTAGAAAAATACAATCGCAAAAATAATATAAATTCTTTTTAAAAAAGGCCTCTCACACGTGGAAGTGCGTGAAGAAAAGCTAGTGTAATGTAACAATGACTCCCTATAATTAAATGCTTCTATATTTAATATTATTTTAAGTATTTATTTAATGCCAACTATTTTTTATTATTGCTTTTGTGTCTACACTTTATTCAAAAATTGAATTAAAATTTATTAAAAACATTTATGACTCTTTAAATTAGAGAGTATGGTTAGAGTTGAAATTTTATAGAGAGCTCCTAAAATAGCTTTCTAGTGTTTTTAGCTAAATTTTAACTAAAAAATAGAGAGCATGATTGTGGATGCTCTAATCACACCATGTTTTATTATAATTTTCTTGAATATTTCACTCAAAGAACGTGTGCTTTTCTTTTCTTATTTCTGGCAACACGATATTTTGTTATTTATTCTCTTCAATTTGTTTTTAGTTTTGTTTATTGGCTACATTTGACTGTTTTGCCCCATTTATATTGGATATTTTTGTTTTGGTGTTTTTTTATTAACAAAGGGTATTTTCAAAAATTTTGAACATTTTACCACTCTCGATCTTTTGCTTTATATATATACTAGCCTCTCCGCATGCGCTTCTGCGCCTGCGAGAGGCTTTTTTTTTTTTTTTTTAAATTGAAATTTATTTTAGAATTAAAAAAGATAATGGGTAGTTGTGATCCATTATCTGATTTTTCTTTTAATTTTAATTTCTTTTAATATGACAAAAGTGTGAATTTACCATATTATCCTCATTTAATTAATAATTTCAATTCTTAATGTTTGCATTAACCAAGGGCATTTTTTGGTATTTTTAATGTTTTACCATTCTCTGCCTTTTCCTTTATATATATAGCCTCTCTGCACGCGCTTTCGCGCTTGCGAGAGGCTTTTTCAAAAAAAAATTAAAATTTATTTTAGAATTAAAAATAATAATGGGTAGTTGTGTTCCTTAAAAATAGGATCCATTATTTAATTTTTCTTTTAATTTTATTTTTTTTAAATATAAAATTGTATGAATTTACCATATTATCCTCATTTAATTAATAATTTCAATTCTTAATATTTTCATTAATCAAGGATATTTTCTGGTATTTTGAATGTTTCACCATTCTCTGCCTTTTGCTTTATATATTTAGATATAGATAATTAATAATGTATAGAATAAAAATGGATTTTATGTTAACGGTATCTATCCTTAAACAATGTATAGATAAGAAGTTTAGTTTGTCATACTTTTAGTGAGAAACAAAAAATTAATGGTTAATTACAGTTTAGTACACTGTGGTTACACCCTTAAGACATGTTGCACCTATCTTTTCAATTTTAACAATCTCATACCCTGATTATTTTATTTTTTTTTATGAAAATTATATTTTAAATTTGTTACAATGTGGTTCTACTGTTAGGGTTTTCATCAGATCTCTCTGTTAATTGCTTACATGGTATTGTGGGTCCCACATTTTTCAAATTTTTTTAATTTTAAGTTGATTAAAATATGAATAAAATATTAAAAACCAAAAAAAAAAAAATTCTCTCTCTCTCTCTTCTCTCTCTTCTCTCTCTCCCACATTATTCATATTTTAATCAATTTAAAATTAAAAAATGTGAGACCTATAGTGCCACGTAGGCAACTAACAGAGAGATCTTACGGAAATCCTAACGGCGGAACCACATTGTAATAAATTTAAAAGACCAGGGTATGTGATTGTTAAAATTGAAAAGATAGGGATTAACATGTCTTAAGGGTGTAACCACAGGGTACTAAACTGTAATTAACCCAAAAATTAACAATGAAGATGATGCAATAAACATTGACCTTTTGCAAAATATTATATTTATAAATAGAAATAAATCTTTCTTTTTTTAAATTAAGAAATTCTAGGATTGCATTCATAATTCAGCCAAAGAAGTCACTAGCCACAAAAGACCAATACAAACTATCCATAAAAGGACAATACAAATTAGCCACATAAGGCCATTACAATAACAGAGCTATATCTAACATCAAAATTAAGATAATTTGGTGTGCCTCCACTGACGATCACTTAGGATCGAAGAAGCTTTAAAAAACCAAGTCGTAACAATACAATTCCTAATATTATGATATATACTATAACCTCTAAAAATTCAAAATCACAATATTTAAGTACAATCTATAGCATTAATTTGTTGGATAGCCTTACCTTTGTTTTTTTTTTTTTTTTTTTAATAGAGAAAATCATTAATTGTATTCATAAATTAGGCACAAAGACCATCAGTCACAAGGACAAATGCAAATGCCCACAAAGGGGTAATACAAATATGAAAGCATAGTAACCACATAGGGCTAATACATATATAGGCCACAACAGACCAGTGAAATTTCGGCATAAAAGCTGCATACTTGAACGAACCACACATGAATCGCAGCACCCAAATCTACCAATACAACTACAACTTTTAACACTCATAAGTACAAAATACAAGTAGAGACTAGAAAACAATCAGACACCCAACTCACAAGGAGTTGATGCAATTATTACAAAAAGAAAACTGTAAACATGTGACACCCCAACCCAATTTTAATTATTCGTTTAAATTAATTAATTTAATTAATTATGAAATTACAATTTTTCCCTCGGGGATAGGGTTATTTTGGTCACTTTTTAATCTGGTAGGATTTGGGGGAATTGAATAACAGCATGATGTAGATCGCGTCTAAACGAGTTTGTAGACACATAGTGAGCTCAAATCGGAGTTGTAACGAAAAAGTTAAGATCAACGGAAGTGCAGTGGCACAACCGTAAATATTTCGAAGTCCAGTTTTTTAAAGACCAGATTTTTCTTCTCTCTCTCTCTCTCTCTCTCTCTCTCTCTCTCTCTCTCTCTCTCGTGCGGCCAGCACCTTCAACCGCCACTGTTTTGGGCCACCACCACCACATCCGGCCATTGTTGGCCACGAGACTGGTAACAAAACAACCACCGCAACTTCCTCTTCCTACCTCACCCCATCCCCGCTGCGATCAACCACCGCCACCACCGGAAAATCGCAAAAACAGGCCAGATTTTACTTTCATTCCTGCGATTCCAACCACCATTTTTGTCGATCTAGGTATGCTTTCTCATCATCTCAACGTGTTCTAGCTGATGGTTGGGTTGATTAGGATCGATTTTTGAGTTTTAAAACTCGATTTACAACTTAAAGTTTGGCCAGTTTTCGGCTCGAGTTTCCTGCAAGTTCTTGGCCATGGTCCAAGAACAAACGTTGCTCCTGATCACGTAGGTATAGGTATTGATGGGTGTTTCAAGAATTTTCCAGTCGCCAGAATTTCTCAAGACACGCACGCGCTGCAGGCCCGTGTGGCAATGCATAGACCCTGTTTGGGTGATCCATTTGGTCCTAAAATGATCCTCATGTTGTCCCGAGCACGACAGTATACTCGGATTTGAATTTGGTTATCGTTTGGCGGTCGATCGGATTTACGTACATTAGGCGTTATCCGGGTTCGATATGTTAAGACCGTTGGATCGACTTCATTTTTAAATAGGTTGATCTAGGTACCTCTAGGATTGTGTAGGAATTCGCGGATCGAGAATCAGAGTCCTGGATGCTTTGATTCAATGACTTAAGTTTGCGTAAAACGGTGGCCGTCCGATCGTGCGATCACGAGCAATCCGACCGCTCGATCTGAACCAAACTTGCAGGACGTGTTTAGTAAACTTTGTTGAATTTGTAGGAACTTTCGGATTGGAAATCAGAGGTCGTGGGCACCGTGGGGTCGGTTGACAAAATACGAGAAGTTTGACCAACTGTTGACCACGGGTCTTTTGAGACCGTCTCATCCTTTGGGAAGGTACTAGAATGGCTTTAGGACCTTTCCATGGTTGTGTATATGCGTTAAGTTTCTGGCAATTACGAGCTTGAGTGTATGTTTCAATTGCGGCCTTACAGTACCAGATAGTATTACTTGAATTGTTCATCAATGATAAATACATGGGATTTTGAATGGTGGTTATGGCGTATTGTTGGGGTCAGAGAACACCATTGAGATTTAAGGCCGTCACCCTAAAACAAAACATCAACCAAGAAAACCACATATCCACAAATCTGGACACAAATAAACTCTATACAAGTAAAACCCAAAATCCAGTAGATGGGGAAGGGGAACAATAAGTAGGGAGGTAAGGAAAGAGAGAGGGAAAGAGGAAGAGGAGGAGGAACTTCCTTCCTTCTCCTCGAAACACAAAATGCAAAAGAGGTTTGAGAGAGAGAGAGAGAGAGAGAGAGAGAGAGAGAGAGAGAGAGAGAGAGAGAGAGAGAGAGAGAGAGAGAGGTTTTCAAAAAGACTTGTACTTGAAAAATACAGATTGAAGAAAAATATGAAAGTGATTTCATCCATTAAAACATATGTATAACACTAATCAATAAATTTAGGCGATGAGGTGAAGGAGTGAGGAATGTTGTAAACAAGATAGATAGTAAAAAAGAGAATAAGTATATCAAATTTATGACCTCCATCTCAAAACTTTGATTTCATTTATTCTCAAGTATTTTTTTAATATCAAATCAATTACATAATTAATTCAAAGATGAGTTATTCTTCTGAAGGAGGAGAAGTTGCAGGAGAGAGATATTGTGAGAACTCAACACATTGATCCCAAATTTCTACACTCTTGGTAAGATAATATGGCGCTGAACAATCGTTTGGAACAACGCCACAATGTAAACTCATGATTTGAACTGTTCATTTTTAGAACCTCATACAAGGATTATGCTTTATTTTAAGATGGATTAGGGGGTTTGATGTACTCTTTTTAGTGGTGCAACAAAAGGAAAACTCAAGTTTTAATTATATATCAAGATGTTGGATAAACGAAAATATTTGTTTGTAAAACCTCTATATTTTATTGAAAACCCACATAATTTGTATTACTTTCTAAATTGTGAAGCCTCATGTTACTCAAAACTCGTATTTTTATGTTGTTTTTTAAATCAAAGAAGGCTTTAGATAAACTTACAATACAAACTAAGCCCAAAAAGGCACTGAAACGAACACACTAAAAAAGCAAAACTAAAGCGGACAAACTTCGCACCAACAACTACTATCGCCCACATCACCACCTTTTACAGGATAGTATATTTATAAGTAGAAATGTATCTTGTTTAAGTGATTCATAACATATGATATAGTGTTTCCTATAACATCTAAGAACTAAAAATCACAATATTTAAATATGATCTACAAGCATTTATTTGTTGGAGAGCCTTGGATTTTGTAACTGAATTTAAGACAAATATGAAAGTGATTTCATCCATTATGTAACACCCCAACCCAACAAGGATTTTATTACATGGTATTATTTTCTAAAACGGAGGGGGCTATTTATGTTGAATATAATTTATGTTTAAAGCTTTGCTTTTTGTCTACTTATATTTTCTGTTTTCTGCCCCCAGGTTCTAGATATCTAAGGTCGAAACCACCACGTCAAGGCATCATCATTGTTTGCTCTGTAAGATCGCAGCGTAGGAACTTTCCTTTAAATAGGCGATTGTAAACAAGATATGTAGTAAAAAGAGAATAAGTATATCAAATTTAAGGCCTCCATCTCAAAACTTTGATTTCGTTTCTTCTTAAGTATTTTTCAATATCAAATCCATTACACAATTAATTGAGAGACCAAGTTATTCTTATGAAGAAGGAGAAGTTGCAGGAGAGAGATATTGTGAGAACCTCTTAACACTTGATCTTAGTGTAGCTTCTTCACTTATGAGGCACTTAAAAAAGATAATAAAAATTGGAATTTTAAATAGGAGACAGGAACTCTTTGACAAAAGGGTGTTTTCCCGTGTTTTTTGGTGTGAAATGTGTTTTCACGAATAAACCCTTGCCTTTCTTGGAACATTGAGCCCAAATTTTTGCACTCTTGGTCAAAGCAATCGACTTGTTTAAATTGGCAAGAGGGCCCGATAGAGCTTTGTTCACTAATGCAATGTGGCATGATTGACCCATTGATATAAGCTCAGCGCAACAACTATCGCCAATAGACCATTCCTTAATTATTGTAATGACTATTTCTTTTCCACATCCATCATGAAGCCTTGATTTGCATTCCTCTAGGAACTTAAAATTTGATGGGGCGGGTGCTAGCGTTGCAAGTCCTGGCAAAATAATTATTGTTGCAATCACGAAAATCAAGATTGCAGAAGTTTGATAACCAGTGAAACTTGCCATTTTTTTTTGCTGTTTAAAAATATACTTTTTTGCCAATGAAGCTACAGAATGGTGGAGAATCTATAACAAGTTTGTCTTTTTATAAGTCTAGTGTTATTGATGATGTGAAACGCATTTACAATGAAGAACATATTTAGTAGGATAACTCCAAACTAAACGGTAAATTAATTCAATCTCATTCATTTTAGACATAGATTTGCATATGAGTTTATCGGTTTATGAATTAATTAATTTAGATTTTTTCAAAAAAAGTTAAAAAACTATTGTTATCGGTTCTTGTGCAACTGAAGAATAACTCAAGCTTGAACTATATATAAAGCTATTAGTTAAATGAAAATATTTAATTGGAAAGCATCTATATTTGACTAAAAACCTTTGGAAATTTTGTTACTTTGTAAATTGTGAAGTCTCATTTTACACAAAAACTTATATTTATTGTTTTCTGGTACATAAGCTAATCGCAATTGAGTGCTAGTTCTATTATTCAACTTGAACAAGTCATACAAATTTATTCACCCTGAGAATAAAAGAAAATGAATTTGAGAAAAGTAATGGTTAATTATTGTTTCATGTTTACATAAGATAGCTTATATATATATAGACACACACACGCACACATAGAGTAGCACTGAATCGCTAAACCAATTGGTAAGATAATATAGCGCTAACCAATCGTTCGGAACAACGCCACAATGTAAACTCATGATTTGAACTATTCATTTTTATAACCTCATACAAAGATTATGCTTGATTTTCAAACGGATCAAGGTGGCTGACGCACTCTTATTAGTGGTGCGACAAAAGGAAAACTCAAGTTTTAATTATATATCAAGACGTTGGATAAACGAAAATATTTGACTGTAAAACCTCTATATTTTATTGAGAACCTACAAAATTTGTGTTATTTTATAAATTGTGAAGCCTCATTTTACTCAAAACTCATATTTTTATCCCTTTTTTTTTTAATCAAAGAATACTTTCATTAGATAAACTTCAATAATACAAACTAAGTCCAAAAGGGCACTAAAACGAACATACTAAAAAAGCAAAACTAAAGCCAACAAACTTCGCACCAACAACTACTATAGCCCACATCACCACTATTTGCAGGATATTATATTTATAAGTAGAAATATATCTTGTTTAAGTGATTCATAAAATAATATAATTCATAATATATGATATAGTGTTTCCTATAACCCCTAAGAACTAAAAATCACAATATTTAAAGATGACCTAGAAGCATTTATTTGTTGGAGAGCCTTGGCTTTTGTAACTAAATTGAAGACAAATATGAAAGTGATTTCATCCATTAAAACATATGTGTAACACTTATCAATAAATTTAGGAGATGAGGTGGAGGAGTGAGGAACGTTGTAAACAAGATATTTAGTAAAAAGAGAATAAGTATATAGAATTTAAGTAATCCGTCTCAAAACTTTGATTTAATTTATTCTCAAGTATTTTTCAATATCAAATCAATTACATAATTAATTCAAAGACTAACTATTCTTTTGAAGAAGGAGAAGTTTCAGGAGATAGAAATTGTGAGAACTCAAAACATTGATTCCAAATTTCTGCACTCTTGGTCAAAGCATCCGACTTGTTTAATTTGGAAAGAGGGCCCGAAAGAGCTTTGTTCACTAATGCAAAATGGCATGATTGACCAATTGATACAAGCTCCATGCAACAACTATCACTAATAGACCATTCCTTAATTATTGTAACGACTATTTCTTTTCCACACTCGGCATGAAGCCTTGATTTGCATTCCTCCAAGAACTTAAAATTTGATGGGGAGGGTGCTAGGGTTGCAAGTCCTGGCAAAATCATCATTGTTGCAATCACGAAAATCAAGATTGCAGAAGTTTGATAACCAGTGCACCTTGCCATTTTTTTAAACTTTTTAAAAATATACTTTGATGCCAACAAAGCTATAGAATGGTGGAGAATCTATAACAAATTTGTCTTTTTATAAGTCTAGTGTTATTGATGATGTGAAACGCATTTACAGTGAAGAATATATTTGGTAGTTTGGTAGTATAACTCCAAACTAAACGGTAGATTAATTCAATCTCATTAATTTTAGATTTTAATGGTTTGCACATGCGTTTTATGAGTTTATTAATTAATTAATTTAGATTTTTTCAAAAAAAGTTAAAAAACTATTGTTAACGGTTCTTGTGCAACTGAAGAATAACTCAAGCTTGAACTGTATATAAAGCTATTAGTTAAATGAAAATATTTAATTGGAAAGCACCATATTTGACTAAAAACCTTTGGAAATTTTGTTACTTTGTAAATTGTGAAGTCTCATTTTACACTAAAACTTATATTTATTGTTTTCTGGTACATAAGCTAATCGCAATTGAGTGCTAGTTCTATTATTCAACTTGAACAAGTCATACAAATTTGTTCACCCTGAGAATAAAAGAAAATGAATTTGAGAAAAGTAATGGGTAGTTATTATTTTATGTTTACGTAAGATAGCTTATATATATAGACACACACACACACACATGTGCACACACATAGAGTAGCACTGAATCGCTAAACCAATTGGTAAGATAATATGGCGCTAACCAATCATTTGGAACAATGCCACAATGTAAACTCATGATTTGAATTGTTCATTTTTAGAACTTCATATAAGGATTATGCTTGATTTTCAGACGGATCAGGGTGTCTGATGCACTCTTATTAGTGGTGCGACAAAAGGAAAACTCAAGTTTTAATAATATATCAAGACGTTGGATAAACGAAAATATTTGACTGTAAAACCTCTATATTTTATTGAGAACCTACAGAATTTGTGTTATTTTATAAATTGTGAAGCCTCATTTTACTCAAAACTCATATTTTTATCCCTTTTCTTTAAAATCAAAGAATACTTTCATTAGATAAACTTCAATAATACAAACTAAGTCCAAAAGGGCACTGAAACGAACATACTAAAAAAGCAAAACTAAAGCCGACAAACTTCGCACCAACAACTACTATAGCCCACATCACCACCATTTGCAGGATATTATATTTATAAGTAGAAATGTATCTTGTTAAAGTGATTCATAAAATAATATAATTCATAATATATGATAAAGTGTTTCCTATAACCTCTAAGAACTAAAAATCACAATATTTAAATATGATCTATAAACATTTATTTTTTGGAGAGCCTTGGTTTTTGTAACTAATTAAATTGAAGATAAATATGAAAGTGATTTCATCCATTAAAACAAATGTGTAACACTAATCAATAAATTTAGGCGATGAGGTAGAGGAGTGAGGAACGTTGTAAACAAGATATGCAGTAAAATGAGAATAAGTATATAGAATTTAAGGCATCCGTCTCAAAACTTTGATTTCATTTATTCTCAAGTATTTTTCAATATCAAATCAATTACATAGTTAATTCAAAGTCAAATTACTCTTCTGAAGAAGGAGAAGTTACAGGAGACAGAAATTGTGAGAACTTAAAACATTGATTCCAAATTTCTGCACTCTTGGTCAAAGCATCCGACTTGTTTAATTTGGAAAGAGGGCCCGAAAGAGCTTTGTTCACTAATGCAAAATGACATGATTGACCCATTGATACAAGCTCCATGCAACAACTATCACTAATAGACCATTCCTTAATTATTGTAACAACTATTTCTTTTCCACACCCGACTTGAAGCCTTGATTTGCATTCCTCTAGGAACCTAAAATTTGATGGGGAGGGTGCTAGGGTTGCAAGTCCTGGCAAAATCATCATTGTTGCAATCTCAAAAATCAAGATTGCAGAAGTTTGATAACCAGTGAACCTTGCCATATTTTTTAGTTTTTTAAAAATGTACTTTGTTGGCAACGAAGCTATAGAATGGTGGAGAATCTATAACAAGTTTGTCTTTTTATAAGTCTAGTGTTATTGATGATGTGAAACGCATTTACAGTGAATAACATATTTGGTAGTGTAAGTCCAAACTAAACGGTAGATTAATTCAATCTCATTAATTTTAGATTTTAATGGTTTGCACATGCGTTTTATGAGTTTATTAATTAATTAATTTAGATTTGAAAAATAAGGTAGTAAAACATCTTTATTGGTCCTTGTGCAACTAAAGAAAAACTCAAGTTTGAATTATATATGAAGCTATTAACTAAATGAATTGGTCAGATAGTATGACACTAACCAATCGTTTGGAATAATACCACAATCAATGGCGGACCCAGGAAGTTTTATAGGGGTAGACTAAATATTTTTTTTTTAGAGGAGATATATTATAAGCCTTTTTTCTCATGAAACAAAAATGTAAATAAAATTTTATAAATCAAACAAAGTCACATTACAAGCAAATATAACATAAAAAAGTACAAAATATAAATAAATATCTAATCAAACACATTGTCCGACTTCAGTACAATTTCCTCTCAAGGTTCAAATATGGCGTTTTGGGTGGCTAGAAGAATTTTTTTGATGTTTGCTCTCTGTGGGTGTAGCCCAATATCAGTACGATTAGAATAGGTCAAGTTGGTAGAGCCTTAGCGTGAGTTCTGCTTCTAATCAAATTTATATAGGTTTGGATTGATGTCTATTATTTCCTATATGCTTCAGGAGTGGGTTTCTTTTAAATAAAGCTATTATTTACTTTACTTAAATTGGGCTATTACTAGTTTATTATATTTATTTGATATAGTGGGCTAATATTTATTGGAGTAGGAATAAACTTAACTATATTTAATATTTAAAAATCTTCCCCTAGGCTGGATTAGGCATAAATCCACCCTTGACCACAATGTAAGCTCATGATTTGAACTGTTCATTTTTAGAACATCATAAAATAATATAATTAATAATATATGATATAGTGTTTCCTATAACCTCTAGGAACTAAAAACCACAATATTTAAATATGATCTACAAGCATTTAATTGTTGGAGAGCCTTGGCTTTTGTAACTAAATTGAAGATAAATATGAAAGTGATTTCATCCATTAAAACGCATGAGTCACACTAATCAATAAATTTAGGCGATGTGGTGGAGGAGTGAGGAACGTTGTAAGCAAAATATGTAGTAAAAAGAGAATAAATATTATCAAATTTAAGGCCTCCATCTTAAAACTTTGATTTCATTTATTCTAAAGTATTTTTCAATATCAAATCAATTACATAATTAATTCAGAGACTAGTTATTCATCTGAAGAAGGAGAAGTAACACCCCAACCCAACAAATTGTTTTTATCTAATTATTTATTTGTGCAAGTATATTTTTGCCCTTGGGGGTTGGGGCACTTTAGTCACTTTTTGTTTCGGAAGGAATTTGAAGAATTGAGCGGCACCTTTACATAGTTCTTAGACAGGTGCCAGGCTAAATTTCAATTTCAAATTGAGAAGTTATGATCTACGGAAGTGTAGTGGCACAATCGTAATTTTGGAGAAGTCAAAATTTAAATACCCAGGGTCAGATTCTTCCACATTATTTTCTCTCTCTCTCTCTCTCTCTCTCTCTCTCTCTCTCTCTCTCTCTCTCCGCGACTCCGTTGCTTTGATCGACGATTTTGTCATCTTTTGATGTCTATTTTCGACGTGTTTGGTACCAAAAGAATCGTCTCTTTGTCCTCTACCTAGCCCAGACAATTTCCCAGCTCAAAAACCTAAGGATTTGCAACTGGAAGTGTCGGCAATTTTTGAAGCTTCCGACGCCGTTTTCGGCAACTCCTGCCATCGATTTCGTCGATCGTGGTCTAGTCTTCGTGCTCTTGCTGTTTACGTGGGTAGTTTGGATCGATTTTCAGATTTGAGAGATTGTTTTAGACACCTAAGTTTGACTAGCGACTTTGGCCGTGTTCCGGGTTGCTCCAACCACTTTTGGGCCTGGGTCCAAGAACCAAAAATGCTCCCCAAGTTGTGTTTGAACTGTGGGTATAGGTATTGGCATGTGATTTAGAGATTTTCCATTGTCGAAAAAATCTCTCTAGCGACCCGCCGCTGCTTGCGGCAAGTGGTGACACGTGGGCCACCTTGATGTAGCCCATTGTGTTCTTAAATGTTCCCAATGTCGTCCTGAGCACGACAGTACGCTCGGATTTGAATTTGGTTATCGTTTGACTATCGAACGGATATTGCGCCTATTATACAATATCCGGATTCGATAGACTAGGACCGTTCGATTGGTTCCAATTTCAAATATGTTATTCCACGTTCCTCTAGGATCGTGTAGGAACTTACGGATCAAGAATCAGAGTCCCGAATACTCCGAGTCAGTTATTATAGGGTTAGGCGAACCAATCGCTATCAAACCGTGCGATTGGCTTAGATCTGATCGCTCGATTGAGACCAAACCTTTAGGACTTGTTTAATAGACTTTGTTGGACCTATAGGAACTTTCAGATTGGAAATCGACGGATCAAGCCACACGTAGTTCTTATGTCGACAAACACGATTTCAGATAATCTATGATTATTTAAAGTAAAATCAATGATTAATTTTAGATTCATCTACAACTTCAAATCCGACAAAACACACACTGAACACATTATAAACTCCTTCCCTTATGTCAGTTTATCCCCGCAACCATACCCTATCCAAGGCGTATGTTGCCAAACAACACTTTCCAATCCATGACTTAAACATTCATCCCTGTGCATAGTACTCACGAAGCACAATCTCAAGAGTCTCAACCCAGAAATGAATCCACACACACACACACACACACACACACACACACACACACACACACATATATATATATATATATATAATATAAATACACTCACCTCTCACCATCATCATGTACCGGGGGAAAACAATCCAATTCGGGGATTGTTTGACTAGACCACATGGAGGAATCCTCAACAACCATGTGGCCCGAGATGAGCCGTCCAACCGGGGGACTGGGCTAACCAGGACGCACAGCAGAATCCTCAATACTCATGCATCTGTGAGAAGTTCTACGTGCGCAGACTACCCCGCTAAGGGTCTACGGTACACCCCGTCAAGGGTGCCTGGGTTCCGACATATCCAAACCATATCCACAATTTCCAAGTATCCATCAATTTCAAAATCCGTAACCAAGGAAGCCCACACGCCGGAAACTCCAACGCCACGTGTGGGTATAGTGACCAGGGAAGGTACGTATGATGGTGAAGTTCGTAACCCATATATAAATATTATACAAATAATATTCCCTTCCTTAATTCAATCTTCCAAATATTTATCCATAGTATAGGAAATATCAAACATAGATTCCATAAAGAACCAAAAATAATTCAAATAGAAATTAGAACTTGTTTACACTTAATTTCCGTAAGATACTATATTCCACAATTAAAATTATAGACTTTCGTAAATAGCCAGATATCACTCAATCCATATACTTTAATAATAATCACAATAATATTAATTAATGATAAATAATACCCCTTTGAGATCCCATATCCTCGTTAACCCATAAAAATCAATTTTTTAGACAAAACTCAATATGGAAGAAATTCCATAATAGAAGAACGAAATACCTTTAAAAACAAAAGTCCACTTATTTACTAATAATCATAGTCGAGCCCAAGGCTCACTTTCACAACCCACTAATCAAGTATCTCATACTCGTCCCTTCCAAAACTTCAATTATCAAACTAATAATCCAAGAATTTCAAACGATAATATAAAACAATAACAAAATCCCAACATAGCCAACATAACTCAAATAACAATCAAGACACATTAATAAGGTCGTTCTAGTACTCCTCGAAGGGTGAAACTACCTCGAAAGACTCACGGTCAATCGAGGGGTCAAACTGCCCAAACTTGGTCAGCCGTGCCCGCGAGGCCCACAACCTCCGATTTATGATCCGAAAGTTCCTATGGGTTCAACAAGGTTTAGAATACACATCCTTCAAGTTTGGTTCGAATTGAACGGTCAGATCGCTCGTGATCGGACGGTTATCGTTTAACACAAACTTTAAGTTATTGAATCGGAACATTCGTGGCTCCGATTCACGATCCGTGAATTCCGACACGATCCTAAGGATGCCTAGATAAACATATATTAAAATGAAGTCATTCCAACAGCCTGAACATATCAAACCTGGATAACGCCTAATATGTGATATCCGATCGACGATCAAACGACAACTAAATTCAAATCCGAGCATACTGTTGTGCTCGGGACGACATGGGGAACATTTTATGACCAAGAGGGACACCTAAACAGTGCCCACGCACCGCCACACGACTCGGCAGCCCATGGGTGTCTAGAGAAATTCCGGTGACCGGAAAATCTCAAAATCTTCGGTCAAGACCTCTACCTACACGATCAGGACCGGTGCCGCCAAAAATGGCAACGTGAGGCGGCGATTGTGGCTCTAGGAGCCACCGGCTAAACAGAAAAAGTCCCGTAGGCGCCGCTGGGGGGGGGGGGGGGTTTGTTATGCGGGCAGAGAGAGAGGATTTTTCAGATATTTAAAAACCAATTTCCAAAAAATTATGATTGTGCCACTGAGTTTGTTTTGATCATAACTTCTTCGTTACAACTCCGATTCGAGCCCACTACGTGTCTACGGACTTATCTCGATACGATCTACGTTAAAGTACTAGTTATTTCCCCAAAATCCTTCCATATTAAAAAGTGACCAAAACCCTACCTCCAAAGGAAAAATTGTAAATTCAAATTTTATGAAATTAATTAAATTCACGAAAGATTATATTTTGGGTCGGGATGTTACTCAAGACCCGCCCCAGATTCCCCCTTGGAACCCGTGATGAACCCTGTTTCCCATCTGACATTTGGCCGATGTCGGATCCACTTTACTAAAATGCTCTTCTTTCTTAATTTAAAGTTGTAAGGACTTCGACTTCTATAGAAATTTCGAAAGAGTCTACCCTGTCAGTAGAACGTTTCCCAATTTACAATACCTACAAACAACCCCTAGAACAACCTAACTTCCAGCATGCACAAGGTAAAGGCATGCACAACAGTTAAGACTATTCAAATGGGCTTCACATCCTATACCCAAACTCAAAACAAGCAAGTAGAGCAACTAAAGATTTAGTTTACAGCCCGGGGAAAAGGAAAGTAGAGAAAGCTAAATGAGGAATTCTTACAGTGGGGGCAATGGCGATGCCTCTACATGGTGGTTTCGACCTCGGATATCTAGAAGCTAGGGTCGCAAAATAGAAAATGCAAGTGGACGAAAACAAAGCGTTCAACATAAATAACCCCCTCCATTTTAGAAAATAATGCCAAAACAATATGCAACAAAATCCTTTTGTATACTTACATATATAACGTTCGATACTTGAAAAAAATTCAATTCAGTATGCTTATGTCAAGATATACGATAAGGAAAACCATTTAATTAATACTCCTCAAATTCTTGGAAAACGTAAACTTATTCATTTAATCCTTATTGTAAAACCGTATATTTCAAACCACCAAAATAAACCTGTTAATATAAAATATAATCATCAAAACCCAAAAAATCCTTTTTCCCGCAACCATAACCTTTCTTAGGCGTATGCTTGCAAAACATAAAATGCCAAGTAATTTCCCAATATCCAATCTCATCAAATCCAAACTTCATTTCAAATGTTCATACCTGTACAGAGTACTCTAAATGCACATGCTCAAGAAACCTCAACCTGGAAATAAATCCACACATATACCCACACAAATACCCATATACATATATATATATAGACACACCCAGAATCAACACATCATCATCATGTACTGGGGGAAAACAATCCAACACGAGGACCCTTTTTACTAGACCATATGACAGAATCCTTAATACACATGTGGGCTAGGGATGAGCAGTCCAACATGGGGACTGTTGCTCCCTAGACACTCACGAAGAAGTGCTCCATCAATAAGTCGAGGTTGGCCATTTCTGTTGTGGTCGTACGCTATTCCAGTATTGGTAGTCGCCCATGTGGAAGATCAATTGGTCAACAAGCTCGGCCTTTAAGTGAGAAGCCAGCCTCTGGGCATACCTTCCTTGAACCACGGACCGAGGATGTGGAACTTAGTAGGAAGGCCGTTCTCATACCAAGGGACAACGTATTGCCCTCCATAGTCCCTTGAACATTTATGTAGATGGTCTCGAACTCTCGGTAAAAAAGCTTGGGACAGAGTATCAACAAGAAAGGTTGGTGTCGCTACCATCGAAATAGCTAAAAAGGGGAATATTTTTCGAAAATTTGAAGACTTTTGCGAAGAACGCCGAAATCTCAAAACTCAAAAAGTTTCAAATTTTGGTAAAAATTCGAAAGGAGAAGGAAAGAAAGGGTTAGAACTCCAAGAACAAGCAAGATTCTCAAAGGAAATCAAGCAAAAACAAGCACAAAGATGAAGTTGAAGCCCTGAGAAATCAGAAGAAAATTTGGCAGAGTTTGGACATCTGAGAATTTTGAAATCGTGAAGACGAAATGGCCAAGGTCGAGCTTTTATATTGGCGCGTTTTTTCAAACGAAAGGTCGTGGATCCCTGGAAAAAATATTCGACTACTCGCTAATGTGTCAAGATTTCGTTGGTCACCGTTTCACTTGACAAGACGAAGAGATGGCTAGCACAGATCAATGCAATAATGGGACAAGCGGCGTGCCCGAGCATTAAATACCGACTATCTTTTGGCATTACTTTCGAGGAATGAGGGTCCATTCCCTAGAATCCATTTGGCCACGGCCTTCTTTACCGAATTCACGGTAAGAGCCTTTTTTAGAGCTGAAGGATCTGGAAATAGAGGCAATGTTTATACCTAAAATTCTAGGCCCAAGGGCCCACTAAATTTACTGACGTATCACCATTCTTTTGGCTAAGTATCTAATCCAAAATCCAAGGTCCAAATCGAGTCGATCAAGCCTCTCCAACCCAAGGTTTATCTTGGCCCAATTGGAGCTGAGTTGGTCCAAAATTGGCAGCCCATACTGAGCAGTTCACTAGGTCTTGACCAACTATCATGGTACTCAGGGTTGAGGTCGAGCAGACATTAGATGATGGCCACGACGTGTCTAGTATCTTGAGACATGTACAAGGGTCCCATCGAGGGAAACC
Source organism: Prunus kanzakura (assembly GCA_020521455.1). Taxonomy (NCBI): domain Eukaryota; kingdom Viridiplantae; phylum Streptophyta; class Magnoliopsida; order Rosales; family Rosaceae; genus Prunus; species Prunus kanzakura. Next base: position 470,664 of record BPUM01000811.1, read on the forward strand.
TAGAACGGGATTTCTGGAAAAGTGGAAACTTTTTGCCCCATGACGAAAAGCATTAATTAAAGTCCGACCACGATGCCGTGGGACCCACGAAAAATCATAATTACGAAGATGGGCTAATTCAGCCCTACCTGAGCTGACGAATCGTCCTCCAATCAAAGCAAGCTGTAGACCGTATGCTCGGCCCGACCCTAATCATTGGAGACTGAGGATAAGGGTCAAGGATTAGAAGAACGGGTCCGCTATCTGGAGAAATGCACTGATTGACAGCCACTGTAGCCAAAGAATAAACAACTCGAAGCCAGCTGATAGTAGGACCCACAATTAAAAAGTAAAGAGTAGATGCAGCCCTCCAAATCCTTGTCTTTTCCAGCCCTATCTCCAAGACCCTCATGCAACATTCAAAGGGTCCAGCACCAACCAAAGCCTCTTACGGAGCAAATTTATCTTTTTCTGTCATTTATTCTTGTCATGTACTTTCAATATTTTTAAATGCTTTCCTATGAGTAGTAGTAAACTTAATTTTCCATCCATCAATATATCAACCGACCTTTGATTTTCAAGGCGCCGGAGCACCATCTCGATTACTTTTTCGTCCACCCCATATATCATACAACCTTCGTAGTCTAGCGACGCGTTGGAGCACCATACAAATCCATTGACAGTCATTTCCAACACCACCATCAACGGCCTAGTTGCTCAAGCCATGAACTGACGACCGGTAACTGTTCCTCTCTCGGCCACAATCGCTTTAAGCAAAGTCATATCAAACAGGCACACTCTATCAATCCATCCATCTATCCGCATCATCATCAATTGCATGGTAATCCATGCGCCCATGCACACCCCATCCAACACAAAGTAGGACGACCTGTGTTGGCGTATATCCCATCTGCCTTAAACAGTAAGCCGTAAGATTTGTGCAGCCAACATTTTATTAATCTTTTTAATTAGTAGAAAAGAAAATACTTTTATTCCTTCTACTGAAGTAGGCACTTCTCCTTTCGTGTCAATCACTGTTTGATACGTGTGCAAAAAAAAAAAAATCATTTTGTGGTTTTTGTTATAATAAAAAAAAATTTATATGTACCAAATTGCAACTTGGATGAAGGATGAATGTCTTCTTTCAGAAAATGAGGCAACCAGTGTCCTCAATATCCATAGAGCATGAGGCAAGTACACTACACATTATAAAGGCTAACAAAACTTCGGACAATGTTAGTGGCATGTAAAATTTTTGAAAAATTAAGGTGACATTTCTCTTAATATTTTGTTCATGTGACAAAATTGAAATTGGTGTATATACCAAGTGACTTTCCAAAAAAATTTCCCCTCAATTAAATGGTCCATATGCATTGAATTATGTATTACTCATGTGTTTCCTTCACATAAAGGAATTAAAATGCAAGTTGAGGCCACACAAAATTAGGACTTCAACTCCTGATTTTGGAAGAATTAAATTCTTAGGTGGGAGGTGGTATTATAATTGTTGGAGAACTATCCATTAAGGGCCGTCTAGTAACATTTTTGGAGAATATTTTCAGGGAATGAAAATGATAAAACGAATTTGTATTTTGAAGATTGGAGAATGAGTGTTGTAGCAATTGAAAAATAGTTTCAAAAAATAAAAACAGTGAAAACAGAGAATAACATAAACAAAAAACAATGTATTTTAAATGCGACTTTGAATATTTTTCAAGGCATTTTTTTGTTGGATTGTTAAAAATTCTCTAATTACAACTTATTGGCTGGTCTTTTTTATATTTAAATAATTTATGTCTAAATAAAGAAAAAAAAGAAGATCGAACAACCCAATAAAATACTGGGTCAAAAAAGAACCCAAGATAATTTACACAACGAGGGTCAATTCTATTTTGAAATCATAAACAAATTGAGATTTCAATAAATACCCAAGATTCAACCCAGAAATAAAGAAGAAGAAATGAAATATAAGGGAAATCAATCTCTTTTTGAGAAATAATCAACTAAGAGGAAAATAAGATAGAGCTTCATGAGATCTTAGATCCAGTAATTCAAAAAGGGGGAGTTGTAGTTGCTGGAGAAAGTGATAATTGCAAAAGAGAGAGTGTCCACTTTTTCACATGTTTTTTTCTTTTATACGAAAACTGAGTTTGGAAATCCGGAAAGCATCATGTTGTTGTTTTCAGATTTTAAAGAGAAGCTCTGTTTCGGTTTTCAATAAATTGTTTTCGTGTTTTCTCATACAACATACCGAACGCAAATTCGCGTGTTTTCATTCTCCCGAAAACAGAAAATACGCTTTGAAAACATTAAGGAAATGCGGCCTAGCATCTCCAACCGATATGTCAAAAGTGCCACATAGACATTTAACAGCTAGAAATAACATCTCACACACTCCAACCGATGTGTCAAAGCTGATGTGGAATGAAGGCTGGAGGTTGAGATGTTATTTTTGACATCCCAAAAGCAAGATGTCAAATGAATATTTTATTATTTTTTCTTCTCTTTTTTTTTTCATTAAAAATAAATCAACACTAAAATGTAATAAAATAATAATTTAATTTGACATATCGGGTGGAGTGTAAAGCTGTGTAAGATGTCAAATTGCCACATCAGCCATCAAATTTAAATTTGATGTTTGGTATATGACATCTCCCTTAGAGACGCTCTTTTTAATGAAAAAGAAAAAAGAAGAAAAAATAATAAAATATTCATTTGACATCTTGCTTTTGGGATGTCAAAAATAACATCTCAACCTCCAGCCTTCATTCCACATCAGCTTTGACACATCGGTTGGAGTGATGTGATATGTTATTTCTAGCTGTTAAATGTTTATGTGGCACTTTTGACACATCGGTTGGAGATGCTCTTAGAATTTGAATTTCCATTGAAGTTGTTTACTAAACTATTAGAATTAAAGTAGGAATGATATTAATTCCTTATAAGTTATTTACTAACTTCTCCTGAATCTGAATTGAAACCCGTTTGATTACTAAAATGTCCTAAATTATTTTGTGAGTAAATTTTTATTGGGTTAAAGTAGATGGTGAATTTGGAATTTAAAGATTATGTGATGATATAATATGTCAAAAAGATGAATTACTCAATTCAATTCCTCTTCACCCGATTGCGAATTAGGAAAGAAATGTTTTTTATTGTTTTTTTGTTTTTTGTTCTGAAGAAATGTTGGTTAGGACCCTTAGAAATTTTTTTTTTCTTTCCCGAAACCCGCACCGACCTTCAACTTTCCCAATTTTCAAGAATATTTATAAATCGGCAAGTCTGACTCCGAATTGAATTCCTGCTTACTCGAAAAGTGGGTTTCAAATACTTCAATTTCTCGCTCTCTCTCTTTCTCTCTCTAGATTTTCGGTACCTTCTGCTTGCTCTGCAACATGTCTGGAGAAGAAGAAGAAAATGCCGCCGAGCTCAAAATCGGAGACGGTACCTCTCTCTCCCTCTCTCTCTACTATATATATAAATTGTTAGTATTTATTTGTTTTCTTGTGTGGTGGGCAGAGTTTTTGAAAGCCAAGTGCTTAATGAACTGCGAAGTTGCGTTGATTCTTGAACATAAGTACGACCAGCTTCAGCAGATGTCTGATGACCCCAGAAACCAAGTTTCTCAGTGAGTTTTGCTTTCATTTTTATCTATTGTAATTTCTAAGATAGTGGTTATGCCTTGATTTATGAATTTGAACCTTTCACCTGCAAACCCAGCTTATGATTATGTAGATTGTCTGGCAAAAAAGGAGATTTACATTGACTTTGTCTGGCCTTGAACTGTTTTCTCTTAAACAAGTTTGATAAGAATAATTGATTATTTTCCCTTTCTTTTTCATCTTACTTCCTTAGAGTATTTGAGAAGTCGCTGCAGTATGTGAAGCGCTTTAGCCGTTATAAAAATCCTGATGCTGTCAAACAAGTTAGAGAGTATCCTTCAAATTGTGAAGATGGGAATTTATGTTCTATGTTGTTCATGATTGTGCACATGTCTACTACATTCATACATATGCACAACTTCCCATCTTTTATTATTTTCTGGAATTTCGTACTATAGAGGACCTTGCAATTATCTCATATACTACATAAAATAGAGAATTAACCAAATTTGCCCGTTAGAGGAGGCATGTTCATCAATCCTACAACTCCAAATTTAGCTGGATGGCTCGTATTAGTCATGGGTTCTCGTTATTTGTCCAAGTTATGATGTGTGTAGCGTTAAAGCAAGTTAAACTACAGCTGTTTAAGGAGTTCAATCGTTTGTTAAAGATTGTAAAAATCTAGTCAACCATATGTGGGAAACTCTTGAACAATGGAAGCATTTATTACTTAATCAACTAAGATTATCCATTCAGTTATGAGGTCTGTGTGGATTGGAAATCTAGCTGAGTTCATCTGTTGATGTGTATATGTAACTCTTACTTGCCACAAATTCAGACATGAATCTTTCAACTGCTTAATTGGGCTAGTGACTTCCATAGGAAACTCTCGTTTTTGTTAGTTGCTTTAAATAAATAAATGATGTTCCATCTGCATCAAAGGTTGATCTTAACTGGGATTCAGAATTCTGAGCAGATATCAACTGACTGAGTTTGAGGTAATTGCCAATCATGTACAATACACTCTAGGATGAAAATTTTCATTTCATTTTTTCCACAACAATCTTCTTAATGCTGGATTTTTCTCTGTTGTGCAGCTTTGTGTTCTTGGCAATCTCTGCCCTGAAACTGTTGAGGAAGCTATTGCTATGGTACCATCTATAAAGGTATATCTTATGCCCACTTTTTGTTATGGTGCTTATGATTTGTCAACATATACATATATATAGGTGCTTATGATTTTTCTAGGTAAACATACATTTAGGTGCTTATGATTTGTCAACATATACAGATACATATAATGCTTTGCAAACATGGTACATTTTTATGTTAGTGAAAGATTGATATGAGGAGATGGTTAATTACAAAGTATGTCCTATTTTCCTGTCGTTACACTATGGTAAATTGAAGGCTCCTAATAATGTAAACGCATAATTTTTTTGAAAATTAAGAGGATGATGGCAGGTTCTCAGGGAAAAAAAAGATAATTAATATAACAAGTTTAGTTAAGTTTACCAGACAAAAAAAGAGAGGCTACTATAGGGGATACAATCAGATGATGGGCAACAAAGATTATTGAACATGTAACATTCAAGATTCAGGTTCCTCACTTAGTTCCCATTCTAAGTGGAAGGGAGAAAGTTTGATACAAGTTCATGCCAAAAAATCAAACCTTATTTGAGTATAGAAATAAGGGCTTTTCATTTCCTTCTTGAGTCTGTAAATCCTGCCTAAGGTTGATTTGATTCATTTGACCCTAATTAATATATATATTTGATGGAGCCTCTCTTATGCAGGCCAAAGGACGTGTTCATGACGATGATGCAATCGACAAAATGTTGAATGACCTGGCGCTAATCAAGAAATTTGAGTAGTGTCTGTTGCTTCTGCTCCCTATCAGTACGAATAATGCTTTTATGTTGTAATATTTAGATCTTAAACGTAGCAAAGAGTTTGGAATGCAGGCATCGATGTAGTTGAATATTATGACTTGTATTTACGGATGATGATGGTGCCCATTAGTGATTTGTTCCATTGTATTTGATCTTAAAGCCAGCCCAATGTCATGGCTTGAGTGTGATGTGAATATGGTTTTTGTATTTGGTTAATTGATTAGTATAATCCAATTCATCAGGAAAAAAGGAAAAAAAACCAAATACTTAATACGAATAATCTAATCGAATCCAACTATTATATATGCAATCTTTAGTATTCTCTTTGGTTTCTGGTCAATAATATTAGAATCATAGATATATAATTTAGTTTGGTAAAAGAAACAATTGCAGTCACGGGCATTTCCTGCTGTATCAGGTATGAACAATTTGCTCTGGTCATGTCTCAAAATCACCTCTGCGACAAGCCAAAAAATGTTTTCTGGGAACTTAACTGATAAGAATTTTTAAGCTATCTTTGCCAGCCAGTTTAGCTTAGCCTCCGCTGTGTCCGAGTTGGGTGTTTTGTACATGTGTGCTTTTGGATTGGATTATGAAGATTGATTCAATCCCATTGGATTACACATGGTTAGGGAGTTTAAAGTGAGGATGCTATTTGAGGAGCTCAATCCTTCCATCAAAACATTTAAAATGTTCAAGTCCCGTGATTTTTTTATATTTGTTGATGGTGTGGAATTGGCCTCTGAAATAGCCTCCTCACTTTAAACTCCACATTGATTGGGGGGATTCATAATCCCACTACATTTTAAACTTATTCAGCTATATAATCCAACCCACCAAACGGATTGCAAGTTGCAACAGATAAATTGTATTTGTAACCGAAACAGCGGTATGGCCTGACTAACCAAGACTGTATTAGGTATCTCTCAGCACAAAAATGTGGCAACAAAAATCAATCTAAACCCTATAAATGCATCATACACTCAAACGACAAAGGTTAACTGTTCCCCAACAAATCATATACACCACAGCAGTCTCAAGACCTCCTTTCCAATGGACAATGATTTTTCCTTGCAGAATACTGGTGATGCAATTTAAATTCTTCAAACATTACCACAACCACCAGAACTCATACTGTGTCAATTCTACAGCGAAACCACCATCAATAACCAGGAAACAAAGCCTCTTACGCCCTGTTATATGTAAACTAACTTTGAAGAGCTACAATGTTTCACTGGCATATAGAATGTACCGTTCTTTCCTTCTTTCCTAGAAGAAACTGCACCGATTATGACAAATAGCCACGTTCGGCTAACCCATGAAAAGATTTCTCTACTTGCACCACAACAGCTTCCTCTGTCACAAGCCAGTTCCCCTTGCTGGACTTTCCTTCATCATGCTGAGAACAGCTCTGCAAAAGGAGGAGAGACTTTACATTAAATTGTTTCTGTATAAAACTGAAGGGGTCACCCACCGCCTACTGAAGAACATGGGCATGAATAAACTAAAATCCACAAATATTCAGACCAACTAGCAAAGAGTTGACTTACCTTGGAACAAGTATATACCATAAGTGTCATCCAATTCCAGTTCTCCAACGATGGTCTCTGACAATCACCGGCTGCTTCTTGTACAAAGTATAACACCGGGGGCATTAGCTGCATTTCATACTGCCTTGATCCACCACACAGCCTGCATTTCCCAGGGTCTCCTTCAGCTGATGAAGCCAGGAGTGGCTTTCCGCCATATGAATATCTAATTACAGAAGATATGACAAGAGATGAGAAAGGCAAATGGGAAGCTAAACAATAGATTTTTGATTTTATTCACCAATTCTAACAATGATAATCCTTAGCCCAATTTTGAAAGACCTATGGAAGATAAATGTACCAAAGCCTGAGACAAGCTTCCCACAATTTCAAGCCCAGTTTCCAATTTAAGATCAAATATAAGCTGAAAAAGTATTATCTTTTCAAAACAAAACAAAAAAAGCTATAATCACCTGCAGCTGTGAGTAACAGGTGAAAATCAAGTTTTATCACATGGAAATTGACACAAAATAGCATTTGGGTAAACTAAAGGGTAGTCAATAAGCAATTCCTCACTGGTTAGCTCCAAAAGAAAAGACACCTCATATGCTTAGATCCTAAAATACAGTTCATCCTTAAGGTCCAAATCAGAGAGAAAAATCTGAAAATATTATGGTAAAATAGTTGTCCTATATATGCAGTTAAGTACATCACTTAATTACACGTCTTAAGTTAACTTTGGCAAACCACAAGAGGTGTAAGTGTCACAAACTGGACCTAAGGTATGAACCATACGTTTGGGATCTAACCACACATGATGTTTCCTAATTTGGCCCTTTCCCCGGAATAAAAAAATTAAATAATAAATAGGACGTGTGTTGATCTACAATATTAAATCGCATGAATTTTATGTGCTTCAGCATCATACTGAGCCTCACAATTGACATTATTGACTACCAAATGCATAATAGGAATCTCTACAATTTTTAACTAGTAATGACAACAAGTTCCTGCTGCAATTGTAATTCCGTACTTACATTGTAGTTCCATATACCACAACATTCTAACTTCCATTGATTCAATACCTGAAACATTGTTCTGGATATGCATCCAACCGTTTCTTGAACTTAAGGTATGTCCTGTCAGCAGTCAAAGCTTTATCATATTCATATGCTTCCTCTGCCCACGTTTCATCTTGTACATGATCCTCGTCATTATTTCCTTCTTTTGCAATGGAAAGTGATGTGTATTTTGAACATAAAGAAGTAAGATTCTTTGAGGATGGCTCTTCTTGAGTGTATATATAAAAACAAGGCACCACTGCACAAGCACATCAAACAAGTTATAGGTCAGAAAAACCAACTACAACCATCAAATGCCACGTCAGCATTTTTACCCAAAAACAGTCACAAAATAGTTGGTAACTCCCTGAAGAACTGCCCGCCCCGCGCCCCGAACACACAAATGAAAAAAAGAAAAAGAGAAGAGAAAATTATGCAACAACCAATAAATATGCAAATAAGTAAATCATGTTGTACACACACATAAACAAGGTTTTTCAAACTAAGCAGAATTTTCTATGAAAAAATGATTTTAACATTTCTGTTCCACACAACAACGGAAACAAATCATGATTTCTTGATATGCTAATTTTTTTTCCCTAACTTTTTCTTTCAAACCAAAAGGAGAATTTAAGCCATTCTCAATCTCATATTTATTCACTGATAAGGTTCATTCTTCCACATCTTTATATTTGTAGCCAATCCTATTCTTTCCACTTTGTGCAAATTTTCCCATGTCACCTTTTACATTGAACAACCAAGAAGAGTTTGAACTTATTGGAACCATGAAGTGACATCTTTTACCCACAGAGAAATGAGGGTCGTGAAATGGTGGCCAAAGAAACACACACTATTAATAAAAACTACGAAACTAAGTAAAGGGAAGATAAGCTGAGGTTTATTCTTCTATCCTTACCAGGTTTGTTAACGTCTACCACTTTTTCCAACTGACTTGAAGGTGATTGCATTGTAGAAGTCTTACGATTATCCTTCCTATGCGGTTTCTTGGCATGAGAAGTCAAGCTTGCAGCGGCATTAAATGCTTTACCCAACTCCTCCAGATCTACATCTTCATCATCCCAATCCTCCCACCAGCTGGTGTTTAAAGCTGATACTGATGAAGTTGAAGGGACCACCTCCTGAGAAGCGGCAATTGGTTCCTCCTTATTGTGTAATTTTTGAACACGAAGAGCTCGCCAGCTGCATGTCATGATATATAATCTTAGGTATATAAGTTTAAAATGTTTGCATCAACAATAATACTTATTGCAGCTTTGTAATATCAAAACAGAATGTTTATAAAGACCTAAGAGGAGTGCTCCCACATTTTGGCATTAGACAACCAAAAACAAAAAGAACACGCTCTTCAATCTTTAAGTTTTTACTTGAAATTGGGGCATAAACCTGGAAAAATAAAAATAAGAATCATGGCTGTTCATTTCAAATATGTTCACAAGAAATTGTAAATTTATTAGTTTCTAGAAGAAAGTAAAACCTGAGCAACAAGACTTAGTTTACTTCCACATGCACTACACTCAAGCAGATCAGGTGTCACGGATTTCTCAGGAAGAGGCCAGTCCTGTCACAAAGAAAGTAAAAGGGGATATAAAAACAAAAATAAAATAACAAAAACTCAATCAGCATATCCTCCAAAAAAACATGACATTGCGTGCAGTTTCTCACAGGTAGTCCACCAATTTTTGTTGTATAATGATCAGATTGTTCACGATAATCATCGGCCCATGGTCCTGGCATCCCTAGTAGAACTGCAGCCATCACCCAAGGTCCTGGAAAAAGCAATAGGAACTCATAAGCATAGTAGGTGAAGCAATGTAAGCAAAAGAGCTAAACATTCAAACTCCACCATCACCATATATAGTTGCTAAGGAAAGAAAACACGTAAAACAATAAACTGGGCAGATTAGGATAATATAACTGATAATAAAAAGATTCAAGTTTTGAAGTTGAATGTTTTGCATTTGCCCATCATCCATGACCTTTTTAAAAACATGAGGATCCACTCAACTGAGCCTGATACGATTCTTGGGTTAATTGTTATTTTAGTTTCTCAGAAACCAAAATGATGAACAACTCTTCAAAGCTGTTATAAATTTATAGCCGTTCAAGCTCCTAAGCAGGATATATCTCCACTTATCTCTAATGGGTGTCATATAAACTCAAAATGGACTCTTAGTTTCCCTAAAGAGAAAGAAAAGAACATCTCTGCACCTTGAAATTAGGATTTGTCATGAACAATACAAGATTGAAAGAAACAAAAGTAAGCTTAGAAATTTTACTCTAGATACGAAGAAAGAAAATGAGAATTATAGGTACTGCAAGTTTTAATCACCAACAAAAACAAAAGGCTTACCCAGATACCTACTAAAGCTTTCAGAAAGGGAGAGATAGAGTGCAGAGTGAGAGGGATAGAGAGGGGAAAGAGAGCAGAGAGATATCTGAAGGGGGAGTGGGAGGCGGAAGGAAAAGGAAGGAGGGAGATGCGCAGGGGAAGGGTTTTTCTTATTTATTTATTTTTTAAAAATTTTAATTCTATTTTTTAATAAATTTTAATACTAATCTAGGAAAATTGGTTGTTAGGCCATCCCCAATGAGGGCTCTATTTGGGGCTCAACCACCACAAGGCTACAATATATACAAACTCTCTTTAAAAAGGCATCCCCAATGGTGCAAATTTGGGGCTCTAAAACTTAAAGCCCAACCGGAGTAGTAGCTAAATGTATGACCTTGGTTGAAGCCCCTGAAACCGAGTGGGACCCACCAATTGAAAAGCCGCAGCCCACTTTTGTGCTATTTCTCACTTGCCTGCGACTATACAAGGCATACTTGCCTTAAATTTGGTTGTTCATTTGCATGTTGGCCCACATTAACCAAATTTACAAAGCTGTGTCAACAGCTCTATTCCAACGGAAATAAACAGGCAAATTTATGTCCAAATGTTGATTTCCAAATCTTTTCCAAATTTTGATTTTTTTTTGTTGAAATGTTCACACACAAAAAACTAACATACCATGAACAAACATTAAAGTAAAATAGTTAATCAAAAAAATAAAAAAAACCACGTAAATCAAATTACATCATAAAAAAATATAGAGCCCGTCATGAATATAAAGCCTCCCATTGTGGGAGAGATTCCTTTAGAGCCCCAAAGATTCCATCGGAGCTCTAAATGAGGCTCTATAAACTCTTTTTAGAGCCCTAACCATTGGGGATGGCCTTAGGAAATAAAAAAATAAGGGCCCTTTTCAAAACCCAAAAATAAGGGTCCGCCGTTCAGTAATGTTCTAAGGGATTGTTTTCATTTTCAGAGAAAAAAAATGAGGCAAAAACACTTTGATGGCCCAAAAATAGAAAACACTGAGAATGTTTTCATAAAATGAAAACAAGTTCATCTATACTTGTAGAAAACATAAACAAATTGTTTTCATTCTCATGGGAAACTTTTTCATAAAAATAACTCACATATTATTATTTCAAATTGTACTATCAAACATGTTTTTATTGTTTTTGTTTTCTGAAGATGTTTTATAATTAATTTATCAGACGCATTTTCATTTCCTGAAAATGCAAATTCGTTTTCTTGTTTTCATTTTCTGAAAATATTCTAAGAAAACATTCTCTGAAAACGTTAACGAACGGCCATTTTCCGTTTTTCCAAAATGAAAATAGGTGAGATTGTGTTCAGTAGGCACGGAGAGAAAACGCAGAAAACAAAATTGTGAAAATGAATTCTATTTCACATACAAAAGTTGATAACAACAAAACAACGTTTTCAACATTTTCAATGAAAACGCTGAAACACATTTTGCAACCTTCGAACAATATTCTCAATCTCTCTTCGCTCTATCTTCCATTTATCCCAAGCTCACCCATTTATTTCAAGCTCGTCATTTTTCCACAATGGATCTTCTATTTTTCAGAAAATACAAATGGGTCTTCTTTCTTTTTGTGGTGAAATTAGTGGGTCTTCTATTTTTTTCATAGCAGTCTTCTTTTTGTATGATGATGAAAAAGATGATTGAGAGATGGAGAGAGGTGGGTTGATGGGGTTACTGCAATGTTAGGGCACTTCCAGCAGTCAAACTCTTGCCATGGCAAGGGGGGGCTAAGGCTGACACTATTCACATGAATAGTATCTGCCCTTGCAAAAAGTAAGTTGCACTTCCAGCAGTTGCCCGAGCAAAGGGCAATTACTATTCAATTTTTTGTTTTTTTCACAAATTTGTTTACCTAAACAATTAATTTGGACAATATTTTCGGATAAAATATTCGGAGAAGATTTTCAGTTTCAAATTTCAGATAAATTTCAAATTTTAAATTTCATATAAATTTCATCTGAATTTCAAATTTCAGATAAATTTCATTTCAATTTCAACTTTTCATTTCAATTTCAAATTTCAGATAAATTTCATCTGAATTTCAAATTTCGGATAAGATTTTCACCCTATAAAATTGCGCCACGTGTCATCTGAATTTCAAATTTCAGATAAATTTCATTTTAATTTTAATTTTTCATTTGAATTTCACATTTCAGAAAAATTTCATTTGAATTTCAAATTTCGGATAAGATTTTCACCCTATAACATTGCGTCACGTGTCATGTCTATCGACCTAAATTTTTCTATAAAACTAAGGCTCAACTCCACAAACCTCTCACACTACATCTTCTCAAAAATTTCATTTCTCAAATTTTAGATTTTAGATTCCATATTCCATTCTCAATGTCAGACATGGAGGAGGTCTTGGAGAGGCAAGAGCGAGAAATAAGAGAAAGAAGACATGGAGGAGGTCTTTCCCGATCCTTCTTGTCTTCGTTTTCTTTGCGTTGATACTCCTTTTCTTTGTGTACATACTCCCTTTCTTTAGCATATTCTATTCGCATTGCCCTATCATCTTCTTGTTGTTTCCTGCCCATTTCAATTCTCAATGCGCTTTGCCTTGCAATTTCCTCCAAAAATTTAGAGGCATTACTTGTAGAATTAATTCCTCTCTTTGCCTTTGCCGCCTTCCTCCCAATAGGCCTCGGCTCCTTTTCAACGGTTGAGTCTTCACTCATAGGGGATTCCATAGGTGAATCCGAAGCTTGTGAATCATGGAGTGGCGTCTCGTTTAACACCACCGGTGGAGCCGTTGGAATAATGCTAAATCTCTTACAATGCTTCACCACCTCCCAACATTGGGTATGGTTGAAAGTTTTTTTCCCTTGTCCAATAGCACCATACCACATTTGAGCTTGCACAATCTATATAAAAAAAAATTGAATATGCAAGGTGTTCACCCGTTTTGATTTGTTTCCTGTGATGGTAGGGTAAAGTTCCCCATTAATCCAAAGACCATGGTTGGTCAATAAATTAACTTTTTTTGTGTGTCGAGCGTGCCACCGTTAGCAATTTTTCAATTCTAACAGACTTGAGAGTAAAAATAACTTGCGCCCCAAGCTATTGACTTTGAACAAACGATTGTGAATTTGGGTGAGGAATATCTCCCAAGTAAGTTCTTTTCTATGCCTTAGACTGGTAAGGACTTCATAATTTATCTAAATAAAACTGGGAAGTAAAGCAAAAATACAAGTGTTTGAAAATTAAAATAAAATAAAAATAAAAACAAGTTCAAGAAGAACTGTTTGAAATACAGTAAATGAAAGGAACTGCTAAGTCCAGAAATACACCAAAATATTGGACTTTGAATTCTGCCTGAACTGCCATTTTTTAGACTATTTTAGTCAAGCTGGACTGCACTGGATTGTGTGGTTGGACTGTACTGGACTGGACTGTCAAGCTGGACTGGACTGCACTGGACTGGACTGGACTGGCTGCACCTTCAACTAATAAATATTAGCTGGAAATCGATACCAATGTTGAAATTGGCAGAGCTATAATCAAGTTGAGTTGTGAGTGGCTGGGAATTCTGAGCAGAATCTCAAGGATAGCTTTGAAGGTCCTTGGTACCTTTGTTGGCTTTGCTTTTATTGAAGGCTAGAATGATCAGTGAACTGATTGTTTCTTTTGTATTTGTTTTGTTGATTGTTGGGTGTCTTTTTCAGTTCTCATCCCTTGTATTTATAGGAATTTTGGTTCCTAAAAATATATGGAAAATATCTCCTGGAAAATATCAGTTGTGATGAATATCTTTTCCTTGTAACTTGTGAAGAAAATATCCCTCTTTTGGAGGCACATGGATGTTTTGCAGAGATACTCAGCATGCTTTCTCTAAGAATTCCTTTTGAATACCTTCTGGCCATTCTTGTAACTTGTGCTTCAAAATATCTTAACTGATGAGACCACACGGGTCTGTAGTTCCTGAGACTTAAATGGCTACAGGAGATAACTTTTGCTTTTACCTTTCTGTTGATATGGTCTTGAGTTAATGAAGGTCAGACCTCAAGTTTCAAAATATGTAATCTGGGAACTTGGGAAAGCTATTTTGGCTTATTTTTATCTCTTGGAATGATATGGGCTTTTTTTCCAATTTTTGGCAAGTGGAGCCCGAACAGCCAGTTGGGCTGATGAGTAAAAAATAAGTCCAAATGTATTTTGGCTAGAATGGAGAGTTTGGCCAAAAAGTGCAAATTTTGGTACAAACACAAGGAACATAAAAAAAATATTGGTAATGCAAAAAAGATAAACATATTAATGAAAATCCAAGAAATATTAACAAAATATAGAGAATGCAACAAACATTTAAATAAATATTAGAAATACAAGAAATATTAAAAAATATACAAATTGCAAGAAACATTAAAATAAATATGGAAATACAAGAAATATTAACAAAATATACAAATTGCAAGAAACATTAAAATTAAAATTAATAGGACATTAAAATTAATAAAATGAAAATTACAAATAATTTACCTCATCGCTCAAATTTTCCCCGCTTCTTTGGTTATTCATCGCTTTTGTGAGGGCATCTCTCCATTTCCCCAACTCTTTGTTGAGAATTTTCCACTGACTAGACAATGCCATTTCCGTACGGGTGGAACCCGATCTTTCAACAAATTCGTGATGAATTTTTTTCCACATTTGACTGAATTTCATCTCATTACCCGATATGGGATCATGACTAATTTGGACCCAACACTCACACAATAAGACATCTTCCATGATGCTCCATGCCCCTCCGGTTTCTTGAGAAAAAGCCATAATGATAGAGAAAAATTAAACTTGAAAGTGAAAAAAATTTAGAGTAGAAAGTGAAAAAAATATGGAGTAGAAAGTGAATAATTGTTGGAGAAGGAGAAGATGTATGAGGATTTGTTGTTAAAAGTGAAGAGTAGGGATTGGTATTTATTAAAAAAAAAAAAAATTCAGTATTTTTTGGGTATTTTTTAAAAAAATTTATGAATTTTTTTCATAATTTTTTGCCTTGAAAAATTCCAAGCCGTTAGATTGGATTACAAAACGATTCGGAAGGACCAGATTGCACCACGTGGAAAAGATCCGTTGGAGGAAAGTTGACGCGCGTGTAGCAAATTTTTTTTAACGTTGGCGTATGCAACGCATGCGCCAACGTTAAAAAAATTTGAAAACCGGCTGCTGACGTCACGCTAGCGTCAGCGATGACGTCAGCCGCGCCTTCGGGCTAGAGCTCGAGCTCCCCCTGCCTTCAGCCCAGCCCATGCTCGTGGACCCCACCACTTGCCCGGGCCAGCCTTCCTTGCTGGAACCTCATTTTGGGCTCTTGGGTGCCCCCCCCCCCCCCCCTCCCCCCCCCCTCAAGCCCTTGTCCTAAGGGGCTGCTGGAAATGCCCTTAAGGGGTAGGTGTGAAGGCAGTGGGTGAGTTTTAATTTTAGAGAGAGAGAGAGAGAGAGTTGGTGAGAGAACGAGAGAGGTATCTAGAGGAAGAGAGAAAAAGAGGGGAGGCGATAGGATTGAGGTGGGTTTTGCAGAGAGTGAAGGAGAAGGTTGCTTGAGGTTGTTTCATTTTAATTTTTTTTTTCTAGTTTTATACTGTCGAATTTTATTCTATTTTTTAAATGATTAAGAAAATACTTTTGAAAAATAACTCACATATTGATTACATGAAGTTGTATAAAATAAATAAATATACATAATTACATAATGTATTTTAATTAAAGTTGTACATTCTTTGCTTTTGTTATTTTCTAAAGGGTTTTTATCACAAATGATCCTAAGGTTTGCCAAATTATCACCTTTGGTCCTTTATGTTTTTTTCTGACATTATTGGTCCCTTATGTTTCCCCTCACACATCAATTTGGTCCCACTGTCAGGTTCCATCAAATTTTTTTGTTAAATTGCTGACGTGGATGCCACGTGAATTAAACACTGTTTTAAATATTTTAGGTTTTATCACAAATAGTTCCTGAGGTTTGTGAAATTATCACCTTTGATCCTTTATGGTTTTTTTTTTTTGACATTATTGGTCCTTCATATTTTTTAAAAATAGTTTAACATCTAAAATCTTCTAGAAAAAATTTAATAAAAAAAAGAGAAAACTTTCAAAACATAATTTGTTTTTTTATTCAAATCCACTTGGCCTGTTATTATTGAACATGTAGGCTCCATATACATGTCACATCAAATTCGTTAGGTTCTATTGAAATTTCTGTTAAATTGATGAAAATTTCAACATAACCTAACAGATTTGATGTGACATGTATGTGGAGTCTACATGTCCAATAATAACATGGCAAGTGGATTTGAATAAAATAAAAATTTATGTTTTGAAGTTTTCTCTCTTTTTAAAAATTTTAAAAAAATATTATTTTAAATGTTAAACTATTTTTTAAAGGGTATAGGGTTTTTCAAAACCTAATAGATTTGACGCGACATGTATGTGGAGCCTACATGTCCATCAATAACATGGCAAGTGGATTTGAATAAAAAATGTATGTGTTTGAAATTTTTATCTCTTTTAAAAAAAATTAAAAAGTTTTTAAATGTTAAACTATTTTTAAAAAAAACATTTCTTCATTTAGATCCACTTGACATTTTCTGATTGGCTACGTGTGCACCACATATGTGTCATGTCAGCAATTTAACAAAATCTCACGGTGGGAAAATTGATGTATGACTTATGTTACACCCCACACAAATCTAACGAAATGTCAGGAAAAAAATATATATATAAAGGACCAAAGGTGATTATTTCACAAACCTCAGGGACTATTTGTGATAAAACTCAAAATATTTAAAACATTGTTTAAACCACGTGGCATCCACGTCAGCAATCGAACGAAAAAATTTGACGGAACGTGATGACGAGATCAAATTGATGTGTGAGGTGTAACATAAGGGACCAATAATGTCAAAAAATATATATATAAAGGACGAAAAGTGATAATTTGGCAAACCTCAGGGACCATTTGTGATAAAAAAGCCTTTTCTAAATGTACTATCAGACAAGTTTGGATTGTTTTCATTTTTTGTACTACTAGACACGTTTTCACTGTTTTTATTTTTTTGAATATGTTTTCCAATTAATCTACCAAATGCATTCTCAAATCCTGAAAATGCAAATTCGTTTTCTCGTTTTCATTCTCTGAAAATAGGGTTAATTGTTTTATTAGTCCCTGAACTTAGACCCAATTTGCATTTGAGTACCTCAATTTCCAAAATGGTTCCCGTGGTCCCTTAGCTTTACTATTTTAGGACAAATGGTCATGCCGTCAATTTTGATAACTTTTTCTGTTAAATACAGGGGGAAAATGGTATTTTTACATTGAAACAAAAAAAAATGAATAAAAAATTATATCTTTAAAATAACAATAAAAGAAAATCAAATAAAAAACCAACAAAAAAAAAATCAAATTTGGAGAGAGTAGAAATTGGGATAGAGAGGGAGAGAGAGAGAGTTTAATTTAATTTTATAGTTTTTTTAAATTTTTTATTCATATTTTAATCAATTTTGATACAAAAATACCATTTTGCCCCTGCATTTAACGGAAAAGTTAACAAAATTGATGGCAGGACCATTTGTCCTAACGAAACTGAAGTTAAAGGACCATGGGACTATTTGTGATAAAACTCAAAATATTTAAAACATTGTTTAAACCACGTGGCATCCACGTCAGCAATCGAACGAAAAAATTTGACGGAACGTGATGACGAGATCAAATTGATGTGTGAGGTGTAACATAAGGGACCAATAATGTCAAAAAATATATATATAAAGGACGAAAAGTGATAATATAAAGGACCAAAGGTGATTATTTCACAAACCTCAAGGACTATTTGTGATAATATAAGGATCCATTTTGGAAATTGAGGTACTCAAATGCAAATCGGGTCTAAATTCAGGAACTAATAAAACAATTAACTATTATGATTTCTACTCGCTCCAAATTTGATTTTTTTTTGTTGGTTTTTTATTTGATTTTCTTTTATTGTTATTTTAAAGATATAAATTTTTATTCATTTTTTTTATTTTAATATAAAAATACCATTTTGCCCCTGTATTTAACAGAAAAAGTTAACAAAATTGACAACAGGACCATTTGTCCTAAGAAAGTAAAGTTAAGGGACCACGGGAGCTATTTTGGAAATTGAGGTACTCAAATACAAATCGGGTCTAAATTCAGGGACTAATAAAACAATTAACCCTATAAGTTTATAACTTAATTGATTCAAATGCGACAAATACTTTAACTTTTTCATTGTAACTGGAGAAATGAGAATATTCTTACCTCCATAATCTTTGTTCTTAACATCCAAGTAAGAATCAGGAAGTACCCACCGGACTCTAGGCAATTCTGGAATAATTTGAAGAAAAAAAGTTCAAAACAGAAATGAGAACCTGGACACACAAAAAAAAAAAAAAAACCAAAAGCCCAAGCAATAGAAGCAGAAGTACCTTTGATTTTGTATGTAGTCTTTTCAGACACAAGTGCCCCAAATGCTATATACATCAGACCATTATGCCCATGATATAGAGTTATTACAGGTCTGATTTTAAAGACTAAAGGCCTCGGAAGGAGTTGGGAGTTTTTCTTTTCTGGAGAACTACCAACCATAATGCCAATCACCAAGATTTGTAATCCCATACTTCGCGGCTAATATAGACGAACAATATAGCCTTAGTGAAACATGCGCATGCAAAAAAGATTGCTCGAATAAAAATCAACTTTCTAGCACAACAAAGCTAATTTATGTGGGAGTTCATTGCGTGTGAAATTTTATGTGTGACTTGCATATGAGGCATTAAATTCGAAGAGAGCTTTCCACTAATGACAGGTTTATAAGCTGCCATAAACACACAACACAAATTATCCAAACCCCTCTGTATGTCGAAGAGAGATTTCCACTAATGAAACCAACGCAACGACCTTGTGTATTTTAAAGTCTGCATTGACTCCGAAGTAGTTTCGTCCTCAATCGAAGATCTCTTTATACTGAGATTTCATTTTTGATTTTTAAGGCAGCTGATATGTAATACTAGCGCATCTTCCATGTCAATCAAAGTCCAAGTTCCAAGTTGTTTTCTTGTTGATGATTTTTTTTAAGAAAATTGAAGGATAGTCATTCTTTTCAAGTTGTTTGCCCCACATGAAGGCAACTACATGATGGCACAACATAAAATTAAAAAGGCTTAATTACAAATAACAGAGCATTGAGTTGGGGAGCAAAATGTTGAAATTGATAACAGTCAAGCCAGATGTAAACATACTTTGATGCCCTATTCATGTTATAAAAATCTTTTCTATTAATTCATATTGTGGAGCAAAATGTTGAAATCAAGGGTCAGAACCTTCACTTGTCTGCAATATGAACAGAACAACATATATCCTTTAAATTTGAGTCCAGTTACTTTGAAAACAAGAAGAAAAAAAAAAGGAAGGAAAAGCAAACTAAAAATGCAAAATAAAAAGTACAATATTAATAATACATATTTATCTAGCCTCTAAGCCTTTTTTTTCATCCTGTTGAGGGTGACTGTTATCATCACATAGAGGAGCCTATCTTGTACATTGTCTACGAATCGAAAATACGCAAATCTCCATGTCTTGTTAATAACTAAAGAACCACAGACTCCCCAAAATCCTACTATGAACCCCAATGCTGCAAAGATATAAAACCATGGAAGTTGATGAAGCCCATTGTGCACGTCTTTGTTGTTCTTGTTATCTGCATCAATGCCCTTACTTGGTCCACACTTATTTGGAAGTGGGGCACCACAAAGTTTTGGGTTCCCCTCAAACGCAGAAGCATTGAAGCTTTGGAGCTGGGTGCCTGTTGGTATTGGTCCTTCAAGATTATTGTATGAGGCATTAAATTCTTTCAAGAAATTAAGGCTCGCCAATGACGATGGGATTATTCCAGACAAGAGATTCGTGGAGAGGTACAAAACCTCTAAATTTTTTAGGTTAGATATTTGGTTTGGAATGACACCGGAGAAGTTGTTGGAGTGAAGATCCAACAGCTGGAGAAGCTGTAATTGGCCAATCTCAATAGGTATATCACCAACAATGTTATTCTTAGACAAGACTATCGTTGCTGGAAAAAAATACAATTTCTGTGTTGGAAAAATTAGATCTAGAGTTGTGTTTACGTTTTTGCTGCCATAGATAGGCAATTCAAATTCATAGTGGTTTGCTTGAGATGCAATATTAGGTTCATAAATCAACCTTGGTAGTCTACAAAGTTGCTTTGGAAATTCACCTGAAATTCGGTTGTTTGACAAGTTTATATAAAACAGCCTAGGAAGAGTCCCCAACCAACTTGGAATTGGCCCTGTGATTTGATTAAAACCCAGTTGCAACATCTCTAGATTCTTGAGCTTTGATAACCATAAAGGTATTTGACCATTGAGGTCAGAACAAGCCAAATTCAATACCCGAAGATTTTGGAATCCATCAAAATCAACCATGTCATCATCAGATGGCATTCCCTCACCTATATAAGAACCAGCAAGCGAGAGTGTGTGAAGACTTTTGCAATTCATCAATATCTTCATTGCCCCTGTGAGGTTGGTGAATCGGCTGCAACTAAGCGTGAAGAAGGACAAGGATTTCAATGAAAGAATCTCAGCTTGTATTTGTCCCTCTAGATGATTTCTACCTAATGCAATGGCTTTTAGGGACCTACATGAGTAAAGGCTTACTGGAATCGTACCAGTGAAGTTATTGACCCTTAGGTCAAGTTTAGTAAGTTGACTTAGTCTTGAGAAATCAAGCATGGTGATATCTCCTTCCAAGCTGTTGTTTCCTAAATGCAGTTCTACAAGGTTTGTGCAATTCATTAAAGATGGGGGCAAAGCACCTTCTAAATTGTTGAAATCAAAGGCCACAAACTTCAACTTGGAGAGCTTCCCCAAATTGAGAGGAAGCTTGCCGCCAAAATGATTAAAGGAGAGGTCAAGGATGGCAAGGTTAGTGAGGTTGGCAATTTTATCACTAATGGCTCCATGTAGTGAATTGAGAGGTAATGCAATTTCTTCAAGTTTAGTAGCATTATAGATATCTTCTAGAAATAACCCTGAGAGGTTATTATGACCGGCACGAAAAACCTGCAGTTGGGAACACTTCCCTAGCCCAGGAGTAAGGTTGCCACTGAATTCATTGGAAGAAAAATCCAATAGCCTAAGGGAGGGAGAATAATGGAGACAAATAGAGGATGGGACATGCCCTGTGAAGGTATTGTTGCTAACATTGAAACTAGTCAAGTTGCTTGCTTGATGGAAGAATGAAGATGGAATTGCACCAAAGAAGTGATTGCTGGACAAATCAATTGTCCGGATACTGCTGGATGGTGGAGAAAGTGGTAGCTCTCCAAAAAGACGGTTATAGCTCAAATCAAGGATCTCAAGTCGATTAAAAAACAAGAAGAACTGAGTTTCAAGTGAATCATATAGTGAATTGTGAGAAAGGTTCAAGTGGGTGAGATGTGTGAGATTTCTAAGTGAAGAGGGAGAGATACCTCCTTTGAACCCTTCGGAAGGCAAGAGCAAACGGGTGACCCAACCATCTTGATCACAAGTGATGCCCTTCCAGTGACAGCAATCAAGGGATGTCCAATTTAAAGAAGGAGAAGATAGAGTGGAGGCAAAGGATAGGAGGGAGCTACGTTCAGTTTGTTTGCAGGCATGAATATTTGTAGATATAATGTAAGAGAATAAGAGGAAGAGAAGGAAGCCATGAGCCATTAGATTATAAGGCTGCACTAGCATGTTGCTTTGTGTATGTATCGTTGCTCACTGCAAAGATATATATGTGTATATATATATAAGAGCAACCATGCTTGAAAACGATGCAAATTTAAAGTCCACAACTCCTTCAAAGTATTCAAAGTTGTTGTCATGACAGATGGTGATAATTTTACATGGAATTTGGAAGATATATGGTGTTATTTTTCTTGCCAGATAAATATGGCCTGAGAGTGACAGTGCCAGTCTTGACTTTGGGGAATGGTGTTAGGTTCTTTTTGTCGGGTGGCGGGGTTGGGTATTCGAAACTAAGGACTCGACATAAGTCGTCTGCTAGCTCATACAATAATCCAAAGTGCATTTTTTACCCAGCATCCACAATTGGTAAAAGGCAGCCCCATACCACTACAAGAAAACATGGATTCGGCAACGAAACATTAGGCAACGACTAAAATCTCCTTGCCTATAACAACAATAGGCAACAACTTTTGAAAGTCCTTGCGCAATCTGACATATGTGAACGCGGGAAACCTAGATCCTCGCTTATTAATTTCATTTTGTTGCCAATTTCATGGAGGGGCAAATTTGCCGCCAGAATGAAAATGTAATAGGCAACGACTACATGTGTGCTTGCATATAGCTGTGGGCAACAATTGTTTATCATTGCTTAAATTATACGGAGAGGACTTAGAGAGAAAGCACAACAACGTGTCACATACATAAGGCAAGGAATTGGTTTCCTTGTGTTTTATTAAAACCAATGAATCTAATTAAAATAAGTAACAATTGGTATTGTTGCCTATTCATTTTTACGCACAAAACCTAGAAAGAAAAAAAATATGAGATATTTCCAAGGCACTCAACTCTATCTCAAAATTCTATAATCTCCTTTTTGACTCAGACCTTCTGTGCTTATCCCAGCTCCTCCTTCATCTCCTTTCTAACCCCATTTAACCCTCTTACTGTCTCTCAATCATAGAGAAAAACTAAAGGCCACCCACCCACATAGGTTAGTTGGAAGATATGGTCTTGATTTCTCAGTTTTTTGTTTAATTTTTAATTTCGAATTTCTTTTCTAATCTCAACTTCCCATCCTTTCTTGTAGCACGAAGAGACACCAAATACCCACTCATTCTCTGTTTTTCCAGCACCAAGGCCATCACCTAGAATTGGTAATCCTAACCACACCATTAAATTGTTGTCTCTCTCATTTTGGGTAAAAAAGCTTTCTTTTCTCTATTTTTTTTTTCTAGTTTTCAGTTGGTTTTTTTTTTATGGGTTTCATTTACCCTTTCTCTCTTTTTAGGTCGTTCAAATTTTTTTGTTGGATAAAGTATTTAATCTGCAAATTTTCCTACTTCTTTGGGTAAAAAACCTTTCTTTTTCTCTAGTTTCACTCTGTTTTTCAGAGTTTCATTTCCTTTTTTTTTTGTCTCTTCTTCTTTGCAGGTTCTTCAAAGAATTTGTTGGATAAGGTATATTTGTCACTGCACTAATATGTGGTTAACTTATTTACAAATATCGTGGGTATGCTCCTTGTTTATAAGGCTTTACTAAATATATGTTGTCTGCATTACTTGTTCAGCTTTTGTTTTTGTTTTAATATAACTAATTGGTTGATTTTGATAAACATTTATCATTAATATTAATATGATTGAGAAGCCTTGTTCTTTTTATTATGTTTATGTCGTTCTGGAAGCATTGGTCCTACTAAAACATGTAATTTGTTGGGTTTCACTATAAATTCTCCATTTGTTGAGGTTGGGCATTTGGTATTCTTCATTTGTTGTCTCTAGTTTAGGATTTTTCAAAAAACTTGATTTCATTGGTTGAATTTTGTGTTTATCAAAATCTGGAAACCACATGCTATCTTATGTGTTTGGAAGTTTTAAAACTGATGAGGCTTTATTAATTTGTTGGTTGCATATAATTTGTGATATTATATCATAGTTATGTATATATATATATATATATATATATATATATATATATATATTGTATATTTAGTGAATGTCTTATTTTTTCTGAAATTGAATGTATATTGAGGAGCCCAATATGGATAGGCAGTGGATTCGTAATCGCAATCGACGTACTGATGAGTATTCAGATGGGGTTATGGAATGGTCGACCCCTCTCTCATTGGAATTGGCTTTGCGATTTGTTTAAGGATCCATATTATTAGGTACACATCAGTATTTTTGTGTGTTTCATTGATTGGTTATATTATATAATGAATTATTATTGTTATTCATGTTTAATTTGGCAATGCAATATAATTTTAAAATGTAGGAAATTTGTATGGCTAATGCAAACAATCGTAAACAACAAAAATATAGCCATAGAGGAGGTGCACAACCATTTGTACAACATGTGCAAGGAAAAGCAAAAGTATGTATTTGACTGCAAGTTAAATTGTTAATTTAAATTCTGTTTAATACAATGAATTTATATGATGGAAGTTATAAGGAATGAATAGAACACGAAAATTGAGAGAGAAGTACAATATTTGATGTTTAAAAATTGATTTGTTCTTTTGATGACTACTCATTTGTTCTTTCAATTTACAAAGAATGGAAAGCTCCCATCTTTCATTGAGAATTGGGGAGATCTACACCTAGACAGGAATCAACAATGGATCAGTGAGGCTGCCCAGAAGAAACATGTAAGTCAACAATGAGTAAATCTGATGTAATGATTGCTTTGTTATGTTATTTGGTGAAACATTAAAAAAAGATAAGAAGATAACAGGAAAATAAAAAATAAATAAAAAGAAAACAGAAAATAAAAAGAACCGTTTATTTATATGGTTCTCCTGGTTAGTGTTTTAGTTGGATAGGGTGTCTAGAGTAGATTCGGTGCCCTTTCTCTTGTCTTTTCTATTTGTTTTCCATGTATGACTTGCATAATCCAATTACATATTGCAAATCTTGACGCATGGAAAATATGAATACCATTTCAAGTTATTATAATTCAGATTGAATCCTAGCTAATATGTATCAGATTTAATGTGGAAGTAACTTGGTTACGTTATGGTTTTATTTTACAAGAAAAAATGAAGCAGAAACGAGATGACCTTAAGGCAAGGCTAGCTGATGAGGCTCCTGAGGGCACTCCATTTGATTCCATTGAGGTGCCATTGGAATCAGAGTTCCAGATCATGGCGGAGGACCTTGGCAGGAAGGGTTGGACCGTTTGTGGCCTTGGTTCATTTCCTCAGATGCAGAAATCCACATCTAGTCATGCTTTTTGTTATAGGCCTTCTATGGATCAATGGATTGAGATGCAAACTCAGTTCAGCCAAATTGTGGGTAGTATTTCTGCTCTTCAAAAAGAGAATGAAAAATTGAGTGCTGAATTGGAGGCTATCAAGGGATCTCATGGGTAAAGTAGTGGTGAATCATCGGAGCAGCAACACCAGATTCACTGCCCATCAAGAGATGATGCATATGACCATTTACCACCCACAAACAGTGATGAATATAGTGCATGATGCTGCAAAGTCGTCCGTATGAACAATTATAGGATATTTTGCTGAACCAGTAACCGCTTGATAAAAAATGTATTTTGTTGAACACTTAGGATTAGTGTCATATTTTGGTAAATATCATTAGGTAGTATGCAGCCTTCAATAGTGTTCAAACACTTGGGATTAGTGTCTTATTTCGGTAAACGCCCTTAGGTATTAGGCAGCAATAGATAGTGTTCAACTTTTTTTATGACTACTTGTAAAAAGCTTTGAACACTTAGGCATGCAAACATTGCATATTTTGTATATTTTGAAGTGATGGAATAGGGTTCAAGACTTTATGAATATAAATATTGACTTTGGTGTGAAATGCTTCATTCTGTATATATCAATTCATATTTTATATAACCAGCAAAAGAATTAATTAATTTAATTTTTTTTAAATTAAAAATATATGGAATAGGCAACAACTTCAACTTGCAATGGGCAACACCAATTCCTTCCTATAATAATAAGCAACGAGTTACGTGTGGTTTCTTAACGTGATATGCAACGACATGAAAGTTGTTGGAGACGAGAATAGGCAACAACATCACGGTTGTTCTCTAAGATATACGCCAACGCGTAACTTTATCGTTGCATTAGTGCTCGAGCAACGACTCGTGCATTTCGTTGCGTATTCCATTAGGACACGGGTATAATGCAACGATCGTCGCAACGACAATTTTTCGTTGCCTATATGTTCAGGCAATAAATTTTGACGTTTGGCAACAACATCAAGTTGTTGCAGAATGGGTGTTTTTTTGTAGTGTACAACCCTCTGAGTGACGAACACATAAGAATCCCAATAGGACATAATTGCACATTAAGACCAAGGTCTAAAATATCGGTAATATCGGAAATATCGGTAGGCCAAAAACATGGAAATTTCGATGGAAATATCGGAATATTATCGATATCGATAAAAATTGAATAAAAACCACGGAAATTGTAAGAAAAACTTGGAAATTTTTATTGAAACTTTGCAGGATGTTTATTTAGTCAATTATCTATTAGTTTATCATAAAAAATTGGAAGGAAATGCATTACATGATGGATTTAATTGATTTAAGTTGATTATATAGCGAGCTGGCAAAAACTGTGAGTGTAGAAAATATGTAGTAATTAATGAAAAAAGATTAAACACACCATAATCATTTATATATAATGAATTAGTACAATATTTTACACTTTATACAATGCATGGTAAGATACATGGTCAAAAGAATTCAAAACAAGTGGAAGCACAAAAGAATTCAAAACCGTGCCACACATGTTAAACTGCAGTGGAAGCACAAGTCACGACCATGTGTCAGCTACATGACCAAACAGATCAACTGTACTTGATTTTTAGTAGAACAATTGTATATGAAGCAAAAGCCGAAATGCATAAAACATAACTAATTTGGAAATCCCTCCTCTCAATCAATAGTAAACCCAACAAAATTATATTTAAGTCTACGAGTTTACTCAATTGAACAACTTATACTGGTACTACAAGGTGATACAGTCTTCAGTCTTCTTTCGAGCAATGTCAACAAGGTATTGATTCAAATGCTAACCAAATATTTTTGTAGAGGATGAATCTGTCACATGCCTTCGCGCTTCGATGCCCAATCTGCGCCACCTGCAGGTCTTTTGATAAGTTTAGCCATAGCCAAGGAGAACTCTCTTGGGTTGCAATCTCAAAGGAATCCCATTTCACCGTTCAGGGGCCCCAATATTGCACGCAATAACAGGTTTATGAGCTGCCATTGCCTCCAGCGTTTCATTAAAAAAACCTGTTCCTTGGAACTTTGCCAGTCAAAATAACAAACCACCGTAAATTTAGAAGTCAGCAAACAACAACCACACAATGCAAATTATTAATATTGAAACCCCTCTATACGTCGAAGATATATTTCCACAACAACCACTTAAGAGGGGGCCACCAGGAGAGGACTTGACCTACTTAATTTGAGGCCTTCACACAAAGTACTAAAAGTTGTTGCCGTGATATATGGTGATAATTTTTCATGGAAATTTTTGGAAGATATATGGTGTTATTTTTCACTAACCCACTAACCTTGCTTGAGAGTGACGTGGCCTGAGATATATGGGCATGTCTGCCACTAATCTTGCTTCTAAATAATCGCTCTTGATTTGGGTTTGTTTGGGATGTGAAATTGGATGAGTTGGTGCTGAACTGAAATGGGTTCTGATCACTTGTTCTTGTCTTTAAGTTACTAAAGCGAGCTGCAAGCAGAAGCACTGAGACTGAGAGAGAATAATTTCTTTGTATAATTGCTTTGTTGGTTTTGTTTGTACGGTTGAATGGGATGAATGAACTAATGATGAAGTGAATTGGGTTGTATTCACCATTGTTCCTGTATTTAAGTTACTAAGCCAAGCACAAGCACAAGCACTCAGAGAAAAAATTATACATATAATTGCTTTCTGGGTTTTGTTTAGATTGTTCAATTGATTAATCGATGAAAAATAAGAGAGCATTGCCCCATCATAGTGGGTTCATTAAACAGTCTTCTGCTTTCTGCAAATATGTGCACTACATGACATTTGGAATTCATGTAAAGCA
This sequence comes from Prunus kanzakura, assembly GCA_020521455.1. Lineage (NCBI taxonomy): Eukaryota > Viridiplantae > Streptophyta > Magnoliopsida > Rosales > Rosaceae > Prunus > Prunus kanzakura. Next base: position 498,927 of record BPUM01000811.1, read on the forward strand.
AAGATACGATTAATCCAATCAGGTACGACCCTGAAAGTGTAATCATATTCAAATAAAAAGGCAACCAGGTTCGCACCCAGCAATAAGCCAAACAAAATATCATTCCCCTGTCTAGTATTTTCTCCCCCATGACCTGACTGAAGAGAGCGAAATTCAATCCAAGAATCCTGCTATCCCAGGTCAACCTCCCATCACCATGACCTGACTGAAGAAACTAATCAGAAGAGAGAAGAAAAAATCACCCCACGACAAGAGGAAGAAGAAAACTCGGGGAGAGAGAAGAAGAAAAAAAGAAAGAGAGAGGAGAGAGAAAAGAGAAAGAAATAGATATAAACCGTTCAAATGCGTGATATGATATGGAACTGAAAAAGATATTGAAAAATGCAAAAACCGCTGTAGCGAAGAGTGGGATTCGAAACCCCACTCCTTCCCGATCTCCTTGCCCGACCTTATCCAACACGCTGCTCCAGAATTTGTGAGTAGAAGCTACAACGTTAATATTTATACTATGTCTTAAACTTTCTACAGGCTTTTGACAAAAACAAGGGAAAAAAACTTGGGAGCTTTAGTAGTATACCCAAAATAGGAGCTGAAATTATAAAAACAAAGATTTTCTATTTAAACCCCACACTTTTCTCAGTTCACCCCATGTTCTAAGTTCACTCCATCTTTTAATTTAAATTTTCACAATTTCTAAGAAAACCCCACTATCTTCCCAAATTACCCTTAAATACACCCCAAACTGAAAAAATAAGAAATAAAAGAGATTTTCTATTTAAACCCCATAATTTTCTTTGTTCCCAGCAAAATAAACACAAACAAATAGAACCCTAAACCCGAAATTTAATACTTTCTAGAGAAAGAGAACAACTTTACCTCTCTCCAAGAACTGTAACTGGAATTCCAACACTTGGGTATTGTTGAGTTGATAATCAACAAGCTTTTCCATCAACTCCCTCGCATAATTAAAGAGGTAGGCTCGTTAATTTTCTATCTTTAAAAGAGAAGAGTAATCTGGCAATATGATGTAGATGAGTTTGTATTTTTCTAAAACTTGATATGAAGAGTGGTGGGGTGCGTGGGATGTGGGGTGTGGGGTGTGTGTATAGATGTACTAGGGTTAATTATTAAGTTGGATGACCTTTTTTGTCCTTTTACACAGTAATAAAACTTACAGCTTAATGATTTAAGTATTGGGGTGAACAAAGAGAAGTGCGGGGTTTAAATAGAAAATCTCTATAAAAAAAAACCCCACATGGAATGCACTTTAAAAACATACCCAAAAACCATTTACTACATAAGAAATGAGTGTTGAAGTTCCTATAAATTACATGACTGCCATTGATTAACTTAAAACAAGTCCAACACAAAAAACTCAAAAAACACCCAAAAGAAGCCCAGCAAGCCCGAAGTACATTGTTAATACCATATCATAGAAGTACATTGTTAATACCATGTCATAGAAGTACATTGTTAATACCATTTCATACAAAAGTTCAAAAAAAACCCAAAAAAGCCCAGCAAGACATTCGATATCCTTTGCAGAAACCACCTCCAATTGTCCACAGTTTCACCAGAAACAATCGCAAAGGCAAAAGAAAATACCTCTACAAGAAAAAAAAAGTACAATGTTAATACTATGTCATAGAACTATATATATTCCTAGTAAAAATCACATTATGCATATCATAAACTTCAAGTGCACAACTATACATAGAGCAATATATCGAGCATGGTTTGTTACTGAAAATCTGTTAATACTATGTCATAGAAGTACACTGTTAATACTATGTCATAGAAATCCTCAATTGCAGGGTATGAACAGTATAACAATAGTTCAAACCACTTACTGGAAGTTAACAACTGCATCATTTCATTTGCATAATAGGTACGATAAAGAATCCAAACAGTACCAAACATCAAAACCAAGTCAACACTAAACAATGGTTTGCACATTAAAATCACAAAGAACCTAGATCACCTAGAATCTAAATCCAAGAACAGTAATTATCAATTTTTTTTTCTTTTGTTCAATTTGTATTAGAAAAGAAAATGAAGATGTAGTGGCAAGATGCCACACCAACAATACAAATATATAGTTTAAGTTCTTATATGCAAAATCATTGTTAGCTAACTCATAGTGGAAAATTGGAAGGCAAAAAGCATACACTCTCTGCCTTTCTCCTTAATAATATTACAAACTCATGAGGATCTTTCTCCCACTAACTAATTCACATCATCATCAATTTGGACAAATTTGACAGAAAAAGTAGTAATTCCTTTTGCTAATCCTTCAACTTTACAAGTAAATGTAAATCCATTTGTTAATTCCTGTTTGATACAACTATTTTCCAACTCTAATCTCACTTCTTCCAGTGGAAAGACAACATAATGAGAGTAAGTTTTTAATATTGTACTGTTATGTTCTATCCAGTTTGTTTCCTTTTATATTGACACTGCAATTTCTTGTTTTTGTTCTAAAGAAAAAAAAAATTATATGAAATATATATGACAGAGAAGGGCTACAATGAGATGAAACAAAGCCTATGGCCTATACAAACAAGTGGTCTAACATGCTTCCAATAGCCATAGCATAATTAGAGAAGAAATTGCAATTGTTACCAAGCTCAGGTACGCCAATGCAACTGCCATATGGTATTTTTGGCATTCCTCTTCAAAATTGCAATGGCTCAAGTCACTAAAGTACAACACAGTTATGCCAGCTGAGGCAGAAGCTGCTGCAAGAGACAGTGTTGCTGTAACCTGTTAGAAAAGGAATCAAGTAGCTAATTGCTTCAATGACTTGCAGACACATTGAAGCAATTTAGGTAGCTGCAAAATGAGCATTGCCTTAAACAAATATTACAATTTTTTTTCAAGACAAGAAATGGCATGTGATGCATCAAGATATGCTGAAATCTGCCTCATAAGCCTAAATAATCAAGTTACATAAAACTGAACTTAGATGGCAATTTGCTCACAAACATTAGATAGCATACACATATAGAGCCAAACAAGTCAACAACAGTGAGAAAAACAAGCATAATGAATTCTAAATCACTAATTCCAATAATTATATCATTCTAAAATAGAAAAGCCAAAACATCAATGACTCATATTGACTAATTAAGTATTTTACGCCAAGAACTCATCCCAAAATTCTAACTACCACCAACTCTGGCACCGCTGGTGCGCCAAAGAATGAAGAATCAAATTGAATCACCATATCACCATCGCCAAAACCTCAATTCAATCATACACTAAGCAAACACAGAGATTAACAACAACAAAAAATACGAGAAATTAAAATTTTCACAGTAACCTGTAAGAGCTTTTGCGTATGAGAGACTATGAGTAGTTCTTCAGAGAATCTCTCTCCTAGCGGCGTATCTGTACTAAGATCGACGAATGTTATCCAACGATCATTCCAAGTACGATCTTTGCCTTCCTTGCCAGGCTCATTTCTCTAGAGGAGTTCTTAGCTCCATCCTCGTCCGATGTTGTTGTGGTTGACCTCGCTCGGATTCGATGACGCTGGAGAAGGAATTGGAGGCTTGTCATCGGCCAACGAAGATTGAGACGGAGATGATGGCGGTGGTGCCGAAGGTGAAGGATGTGGTGCCGAAGGTGAAGGATGTGGTGCGTTAATTGGAGCATCTGACAGAGATGGAGGAAGGGAAATCAATGATGGAGTTTTGGGCGAAGGTGAATCGGCGGCGGGTTGCGGCGATGGCTTCGACGAAGGCTGTGGTGGAGAGGACGAAGTTGGACTAGGGGAAAAGCCAGAATCAGAGCTCGATGAACCTCGCCATTGTTGAAGAAGAAGAAAAAAGTTCGAGATGCTGGTTGATGAAGATTGAGTTGATTAATTGACAAAGCAAAAGGGCAAAATAGTAATCAAACATAGCTGTTGAATTTAAGAAATCGATAGCTGTCAAATTTTGGGTTTATTTTGGGTGTGTTTATATACATTCAATGGCATAGGGTTTCTTTATAGTATTATGTCTAGGAATGGTGTAACATCCCGGTCCGAAAAAGAAATAAAATAATTAAATTAAGAGGAAATAAATTGGAATAAACAATAAAATAAAATGATTTGAATTAATTAAGGTTTTTAAAAATTAAAATATTATTTAATATAAAAAGGGGTAAAAAGGTCATTTTAAGTTCGGGAAGGAATTTGGGAATTTCATTTGTACCGGTGCGTAGAGCACGTCGAAACGAGTCCGTAGAGACGTAGTGGGCTCGGATCGGAGTTATAACGAGAAAAGTACGATCTAAATACTCCAAGGGGTAAAATCGTAATTTAGGAAAATCAGATTTTTAAAAATCTGATTCTCCTTCTCTCTCTCCACCTCACGATCTCTCCCTCTCGCTCTGCAAAACAGACCCCCCCTCCCTTTGGATGGCAGCAACTTCTCTCCTCCATCGACGCCACCACACGCCGCCACTTGGGGCGGCACCGGTCCCAAAAGGACCACCACCCTTCCCTCTTCCAGTTCCGGTCCATCACCGACCCGATCCGCCGCCGTGGTCGCCGGAAACAGCCACGAAACAGGCGGTTTTGGACAGATTTTTCGGAAACTTTCGGCCGCTCGTTCTCCCACTTCCGGCCACCAAATCTTGCGATCCAGGTATGGATCTTGAACCTCTCAAGCTATTCTGGCTGCTGGTTTGTTAGGTTTGTGAGATTTCTGCGTTATGGTAGTTAAGTAAGCGATTGAAAAATCTGCCGGTTTCGACCTCCATTTTCAGCCACTTCCGTCGACTTTTTGGGGTATGTCCAAGAACAAAAGAGACTCCAAATTAGGGGTATTACCTAGGGTAGGAGTCTTGGCCCGAGATTCTAAGATTTTCCGGCGATGCGATATCGCTTTGGACACCCACGCGCTGCCAGTGTAGCAGAGGGGTATTAAGTCCCAATGTGATTCCCTAGTCCTCACGAGCGCGTAGGATTTTACGGATCTCAATTTGGATACCGTATGAGTCTCGAACAGATATCGCCTATTACGCGTTATCCGGGTTCGACAGGTTTGGACCGTTGGATGGTCTTGAATTTGTTATATGTTAACCTAGGCATCCTTAGGATTGTGTAGGATTCGACGGATCGTGAAATGGAGTCCCGGATACTCCGAAAATGCCAACCCTAGGGCTAGGATTTCAGTAACCGTCCGATCGTACGATCGTGAGCGATCCGGCCGTGCGATCCGGCCGTCCGATCTGGACCAAACTTGCAGGACGTGTACCCTAGACCTTGTGGAACCCATAGGAACTTTCGGATTGTAAAATGGAGGTCGTGGGCCCCGCGGGCCCAGTTGACCAAATGTGGAAAGTTTATGCATATTGTTTTAATGATTCATTTGAAATATATTATATATTTGATTAATGGATTTGATATAGTATGAAGTATTTGTGTTGTATATTTGGGTTTGGATACATTTGAATATCTTGGGTGTAGATTTACAATAATTGAGAAAGTGCTATCTTTGTTGATTTTGTATGGGGTACTTAAGGTTAATTTGAGTGTTATTAGCACTACCTTAGGTACCTTCCCGGTTATGGGTTTAATGTTAGAAAGGTTTTTGGTCGCTACTGTGAATATGTCACACGTGTCGTTGGAGTTTTCCGGCGTGTGACGGACCCCATACGTGGCTGTGGATGTTCCGGCGTATGGGGTGGATTATGTGATTGTTATGTCACACGTGTCGTTGGAGTTTTCCGGCGTGTGACGGACCCCATACGTGGCTGTGGATGTTCCGGCGTATGGGGTGGATTATGTGATTTATTTTGCCCAGGCCCGTCGGAGTTTGTCCAGGCCCTTCGGATGTCTTCTTAATACGATGCCTTTGGAAAAATTGGATTAAGGAAGGGAATATTACTTTATAATATTTATATAAGGATTACGAACTCTACCATCATACGTACCTCCCCCCTTGGATAATGATACTTGAAAACAGTGGTTATGGACACTGGGATATATGAAAATGGATATGGTTTGGATATACTATTCACACACGTGCCGGGTTTAGGGCGTGTGGGCTTTATTGGTCACGGATCCTGGAATTGTTGGATGCTGGAAAAATTGTGATATGGTATGGATATGACGGAACCCGGGGCATACCTTAACGGGGTGTCGCTGTAGACCCTTAATTGGGTAGTCTGCGCGCGTAGGACGGTTCCAGGCGTACGGGTCTTGATTCTTCGTCCGTACGTGCTGGGTTAGAGTGTCAGTCCCCCAGTTGGACGACTCATCCCTAGCCACCTGGACATTTGAGGGCCGGATAAGTGTGAGCTAGTCAACAATCCCCTGTTGGATTGTTTCCCCCAGTACATGCTGTGCATCATCATATGTACCTTCCCTTGGATATGGATATATGGAAATTGTGGATATGGTCTGGATATGACGGAAACCCGGGGCATACCTTAACGGGGTGTCGCTGTAGACCCTTAATTGGGTAGTCTGCGCGCGTAGGACTGTTTCAGACGTACGGGTCTTGATTCTTCGTCCGTACGGGCTGGTTGAGTTTAGTCCCCCAGTTGGACGGCTCGTCCCTAGCCACATGGATGTTTGAGGCCGGATAAGTGTGAGCTAGTCAACAATCCCCAGTTGGATTGTTTCCCCTGGTACATGAGGATGGTGAGAGGTGGGTGTTATTATTATTGCATATATGTATATGCGGTTTTGATTTTGGTTTGAGATTTGTGAGTGGTACATGTATGAATGCTTGAGCCCTGGATTGGGAAGTGCTGTACGGCAACATACGCCTTGGATAGGGTATGGTTGCGGGATTTGAACTAATATAAAAGGAAGAACTACGTGTGGCTTGATCCCTTGTCCAAGGGTACGTAGGCAGCCTGGGGTTTCAACTAGGTGCAGCCGCGGAATATTATTATGTTTAAAAGGTTTGATTGATTTTTAGCATGTGAAGGGGTTTTGATGTGATTTTGGATTTGAATCCGGTTTAATGATTGTTGGGGGTATTCGTATAGTTGTTTGAGATCATTAATCGTATGGGTTTTGTATAATGCGACTTAAGAGCTTGTTGGTAGTTTGGTTTCGGAATATTTAAACGCCGGAGGCCAATTAGATGAATTGCCTGAGTTTATATTGTGCATGCTGCCGGTTGGTATTGTTAAAAGTGTTTTATGCAGGTTGGAACTTTTTGGGGAATGTTCAATTTACAGGGGAGACTCTGTCCAAATTTCGGTAGAAAGTCTCGGTTTTTAGTAAGTGGGCCCGGCATTGGGGTGATGTTGAAAAATTTCCACAGGATTAGTCTCGAGTTTCGAGGAATTCGGGGCGGGTCCTGTCAAATGGGTATTTAACTAATTTTCTAAAAAAACTTTCTACAAGCTTATTTTAATGTTATTTATTATTTTAATCTTTCCTATGATATATTTAATCTGTTTAATGTTATTTATTATATTATTATGGAGGTTTATTATCTATTATCTATCTATATATAGAGCAAAGGTAAAGAAGGTGTAGTAAATTATTTATCTATATATATAAAGCAAAAGGCAGAGAATGGTGAAACATTCAAAATACCATAAAATACCATTGGTTAATGCAAACATTAAGAATTGAAATTATTAATTAAATGAGAATAATATGGTAAATTCACACTTTTTCATATTTAAAATAAAATAAAATTAAAAGAAAAATCAGATAATGGATCCTATTTTTATGGAACACAACTACCCATTATCTTTTTTAATTCTAAAATAAATTTAACATTTTAAAAAAAAGCCTTTTGCAGGTGTGGAAGCACGTGCGGAGAGGCTAATTATATATTAAAAAAATTATGGTGTTTTTAATCTTCTTTCATTAAGTTCTACAAATTTGCTAAACTCATAGTATTTTTCAGTTCGCTATATAGTTAATTTAAATCACTCAAACCTACCACGCAATGCATTTCCTTCCAATTTTTTGTGATAAAATAGTAGATAATTGACTAAATAAACATTCTCTAAAGTTTCAATAAAAATTTCCATGGTTTTTATTCAATTTTTACCAATATCAATATTTTCTCGATATTTCCATCGATATATTTCTGTTTTTGGACCACCGATATTTCTGAAACCCTCGATATTTTAGACCTTGGTTCTGATCACTTGTTCTTGTCTTTAAGTTACTAAAGCAAGCACAAACATTGAGACTGAGAGAGAATAATTTCTTTGTATAATTGCTTTGTGGGTTTTGTTTGTATTGTTGAATGGTATCAACTAAAGATGAAGTGAATTGGGTTGTATATATTTACCATTGTCAATGTATTTAAGTTACTAAGCCAAGCACAAGCACTGAGATAGAAAATGATACATATACTTGCTTTTTGGGTTTTGTCTAGATTGTTTAATTGATTGAGGAGGACCAATCGATGAAAAAGGTTGGGAGGATGAGGAGGACCAATCGATGAAAAAGGTTGGGAGGAGGAGGAGGAGGAGGAGGAGGAGGAGGAGGAGGAGGAGGAGGAGGAGGAGGAGGAGGAGGAGGAGGAGGAGGAGGAGGAGGAGGAGGAGGAGGAGGAGGAGGAGGAGGAGGAGGAGGAGGAGGAGGAGGAGGAGGAGGAGGAGGAGGAGGAGGAGGAGGAGGAGGAGGAGGAGGAGGAGGAGGAGGAGGAGGAGGAGGAGGAGGAGAGAGAGAGAGAGAGAGAGAGAGAGAGAGAGAGAGAGAGAGAGAGAAACATTTAATATTTGACTCCAATTACTTTGAAAAACCACCAGAATTGAACATACACTACTACAAAAAGAGAAAAAGACAACCATAAAAAGACGACGGCAGAACATAAAACCATCGTTGTATTTAAAACGACGACGGTATAAAAAAAAAACCGTCGTGGATAAGTGCCTTACTGTTGAATATTTTTAAAAGACGACGCATACAAATAAAAAAGCGTCGTTTTTTTAAAAAGGTTTCTTCAGAGTAAAAATCTGACCAAAAAACGACGACAGCATGTATGAATCCACCGACGTAGAAAATAAAGACGACAGTTCACCAAAAAACCTGCCGTGTTAACTCCTAACTAAACACGACCAACTGTTCTTAATCCGCGTCGTATAATATAATGGAATCCACGTCTGTATACTACGACAGTGCCTTCTCTAAAGACCGCCGTCTTAATTTTTATTTCTTTTTAAGATTTAATTAATTTTTAATTTTGGTAGCCTACGAAAATTAAAATGAGATCCCAAGAGTTATGATATCTTACCTTTAAAATCTTTGGATCCTGATCATAATCGAACCACCAAATTGAGAAAGACAATATTTTAAATACACAAAATCCAAAAAGAAACCAGAACTGAACTGACTACTGCAAACTTTGAGAAAGACAATGTTTTGAAAGTTAATGATGTGTGCGTCTTGGTGTCTTTGAGATACACCAAAACGCATACATCATTAACATCCAAATTATTGTCTTTGAGATGTGAGAGAGAGTGATGATGTATGTGTGTATGTGAGAGAGGAAGACGAGCCTCCAGAGAGATCAGAAGAACTTGGAACCCTAAATGAAAACTGAAACTGAAAGAAAGAGTTAAATTTATACAATAAATCCTTTAAACTCACGGCGGTCCTTATACACATACCGCCGTCTAATTGTAATAAATCATGTCGGTTATTCTTTAATGGAATCCACGTCGTATAATTTTATGAAATCCACGTCGTATAATGTAATGGAATCCACGTCGGTATATTACCAAAAAACGACGTGTTAAATAATATACCATGACGCGAGAGATTAATTTATTGACTTATTATTTTGGAGTTTACTACGACGGTACCTACAAACCTACTGTCGTATTTATTTACCACGTCCTAAGTTCAAATTACTGTCGTATTTTTTCTATTTATACGTCTGCCTTCTCTGTAAACCGCCGTTGTATTTTTATAGCTTTTTAAAATTAATTAATTTTTCTTTTATTTTGGTCATATCTTTCTTAACACAAAACAAAATTTAATTCTCAATCCTCAACAACATTTTCATCTTAAAAGGCAAATCTCTTCGTGTTAAATATTGATCAATATTTACACAATATATGTACACAAATTAGGCAAATACATCGTGGTTTCTTTTCTGCCTTCACCCTCAGCTTGTTCAACTGTTTCTTCCTCTCATATGCAAGCTGGGCCCTCTCCTTCCTCTTGTTCTCAAGCTCCTGCACAGCCACGGATGAATATCTAATAATTTCATAAAATCAAAATCAACAAAGTGTGAAAAGCACACTTTAGAGCATCAGGAATGACCATCCTCTTTATCTTATCATAAGGAGCATCAGGAACACCCTCGTATGCCTTCAAACGGGCAAGTGCGGCTGCAAACCCATGCTTGGTCTTGTGAGGAATCATTCTGCAAACCCATTTGCATTCAGAAAGACAATTTTTTAGAATTTGATGAGACAGAGCAATGGGCAAGAAGAAGTTGGTACCCTAATTGAAAACTGAGAGTTAAAAAACGCGTGAAAAAAATCATATTTAAACAAATTATCGTAAATATCCACGTCGGTTCTAATATACATAGCGACGTTATATTTGGATAATCAACGTTAGTTTAGATAAACAAGCGCCGTCATAACTACATCGGAAATCCAAAAGTCATTTGGCGCGTATTAAAAAGAGAACGACGTTGTTTTCAGAACCCCAAAGTAACCACGTCGGTTTATTAAAATACACAGTCATTGAATTTCGAAGTACAACGTCAGTTTAGATAAAAAAAGCGCCGTCATAACCACATCGGAATTCCAAAAGTCGTTCGGCAGTTGTGATAACCACGTCCGTTATGAATTATTTACCGTCGTTATAACTAAATAATACGGCGGTTTTGTAATAAAAACGTCGTTGTATTGAACTCTGGGAAAATATATAAACTTTTCGTCACCTAACCTAATATTCTACGGTTTTCTCTCACCGATAAAGTATCGTAGTTTCCCTCTCATTTCCCAAAAGCAGCATCATCGTCTGAATCTTCGTCTTCATCTCCAAATCACCATCTTCGTCTTCGTCTTCGTCGGAAGGAAACTTTCTTTGCACGCCAAAGGTTTTTTCTCACTCTCTTCCCTTTTTTTACATTTCATTTGAATGCCGTTGTTGTCTGGAAACAAGATTCTATCAAATTGAGGAAATCTTTCACTGGTTTTTATTAAATACATAAGTCGATACTCTCACGACGCCAAAAGACGACAGTTCTATCTTGTTTTCGACGATAGAATGGACACACGACGGTGGTTAAAAACCGTCATGGTGTGACAATTAATACATTGGAAACAAGATAAAACCGTCGTCTTGTGGGAGAAGAACAATCGTTTTGTGTTTGTCTTTGTAAATTTTAAACCACGTCGGTTCTTATGAGTAACCGACGTAGTGTATACACATTTACGTCATGAAAGATATAAAACCGTCGTCTTATTTCCATACGTGGTCTAAGAGACTGTTTAATAGGACGTCGCTGTTTTAGTGTTACCGTCGTTGTTTTGTTATTATTACGTCGTTTCTTTTTAATAACCGACGTTGTTTTCCTTGCAGATTAATTAAAAATGGTTTCGAAATCTCAAAACAAGGAAGCTCAAGCGTCAAAGGCCAAATCAGGTTCAAAGGCACAAGGGGATGAAGCCAAATCAGTTTCAAAGGCTCAAGTGGAAGAAGAAAAATCAACTCAAAGCAAACCCTCGAAGAGGATGAGATTTTCCTCAACCTCCGAGAAAGACTCGAGCACAGCCACATTTGTTGAGGAGCCAAAATCCGGCCGCGGTATCAGCACAATGAGCCGTGTTGTGAAGAGGAAAATTGAGAAGGTTAAGCCTATGGTTGAGTTCAATAAAAAGGGCAAACCACATGGCAAGGCTGCTGTTGAGATGCAGTCTTATGTTGGTGTTTTGGCACGCACCAGAGTCCCTCTTGTGGACAAGAAATGGACTCAAATACCCAAGGACGTGAGGGAACAGATTTGGGAAGCTGTTCAAATGTCCTATGTTATTGGGGATAGGTACAAGAACATGGTCTTGTCGTCTGCCGCCAAAAAATGGAAGGATTTCAAGTATAACATAACTAAGCATTATATCCTTCCATTCGCACATGACAGGGAGAGGTTAAGAGAAACCCCTGCTCTTTATAAGTTCATAGAGAAATCGCAATGGGATGCCTTCGTAGCTTCAAGGTTAACCCCAGATTTTGAGGCTAAGCATGCTGAGCAGAAAGAGAGGAGGGAGAAATTGGAGTACAACCATAGGTTGTCTAGAAAAGGGTATGTTGGTTTGGAGGACCAATTGGTAGAAACCATACCCGATATTGAAGAAATCGATCGAGCTGTTCTATGGAAGAAGGCAAGAGAAGATAAAACAGGAAACATCCCTGATCCAAAGGTTGCAGAGAAGGCAAAACTAATCGTAAGTCTCACTAACTCTGTTCTAAATTTGAAAAACAGAGTGTTTTATTTTGGTATAGACGTCGTTTATCTTTAAATAAGCGACGTGATAAAATAAACACCACGACGGGCTTAATTTACCGACGTTTAAAAATGAATAGGACGTCGGTTTTTTAATAAAGTAGACGCCTATATAGAATTAATACGACGGATTAAATTCCTCTATGAACTGCATTTTTGTTTTAAGTTTACTCACGCACACACTCTCCCTCTCTCTGTCTATTTCACTGAAATTTGTGGTGCACAATTTCTGGAAAAGAATGCATATTTCAATCGAGTTTTTTCACTTCTTCATTAAAATTTACGACGGTTTTATCTTATCTAGACGTTAGAATGCTTATACAACGACGGTAATTTTGTGCAGCCGTATGAAATTAAGTCCTACGTCTGTTTGTTCAATAGTCCGTCGTCTTAATTTAAATACTACGACGGTTTTGATTTATGTTTTAATCTGTTTTATTTAGAATATACGACGGATATATACCGACGTTGTAAATTATAAACAACGACGGTATTTAAATACAGACGTTTTAAATTAATACTACGTCAGTAATTTAAGAAAACCGTCGTTGTTTAAGAAAACCGTCGTTGTTTATAATTTACAACGTCGGTTTATTTATCTGTTTTACACCCTGCTCAGTTTCTAACAATCTCTCTTTCTCTCTTTTAGGATGATTTGCAAAAGCAAGTCTCCGAAGGCACTCTGATTGTCTCCGGGAGCAATGATGTCTTGACTCTTGCTTTGGGAACCCCCGAGCATGGTGGGAGAGTCAGAGGAGTTGGTGCTGGTGTTACCCCAACTCAGTTCTTCAATTTGCCGAAACAGCAGAGAGTGAAATTTGGTGACAAATTGAAGAAAAGTGTGAGGGAGGCAGTCAGAGAAGAGACCTTGAGGATTGAGGCGAAGTCAAGGGAAACTATAATGGAAGCAGTCAGAGTAGAGAGAGAGGCTATGTTGGCATATTTCCGTCAACTAGTTCCTAATTTTGATCCCAGCCAGATGCTCAAAACCCCAATTTCTCCAATTCCTCCAATTACTTTACCCCCTCAAGATCAAAGCCCAAAAAATCCAATGTCTGATAAGGCAAGCTGCTCTGGGGCCACTGGTATCAGACCCCTAGCTTTGGAATTAGAAGATCCGAAGCCTGAAGCTGATACTGCTGGAAAACAGAAAGAGGACACGGTAAAATCTCTGCTATTTTCTATTTCTGCCTTTTAAATTTTAAATAGACGTCGCTTCTTTTAATATCCGACGTTAAAATTTACAATAACGACGGTATATAGGTCTTTTTCTTACAAGACACGTCGTGTTTAGTTAAATACCACGACGCTTTTACTTGTTTCTATAGTATAGCGACGTTATAAATTCCATACAACGACGGTTATGTATTTACCGACGTGTATAACCTTTCCTCCGTCAGTATTTACTAGAAACCGTCGTTTATATTATATACCACGTCTGTTTTTTGGGTTTAATTAGAGTCGTTTATTTTAGTTCAAACACAAACTAACTTATATTTCTTTATTTATTTCTTGTAACAGGATCTCTCAAAGCTAGACATGCCACCTCCTTTGTTAGCCTTATGCCAACATGTCCAGACCAAATTGTTGCCTACTAAGGAGGCTGTGGCAGTTCACATGCCCAAGGAGGTGTTTGGCTTCGAGCATGATACCTTCCTCTTACCTAAAGATATTTTGCAGTTTGGTTTCATGGTTGAGTTTGGAACCACAGTGATATCAGTATACATGAGGTAATTCTCCCTAATCCCATTTTGTTTTACATTTTCCTTTCTTTTAAATTAAAATCTCATTTAATTGACTTTCATATATTTAGGTTCCTATTTGACTATTTAAAAATGGCAAATATGGTAAACCTTGTTGGCTTCGTGGACCCTGGGCTAGTGAGCTCTCAATCTGGATCAATATCAAACCGAATAAAAAACCTGATCAAACCAACTGAAAACAGCCGATGGGAATCAATTTTTTTTGGTCCCTTATAATCCAGGGTTAGTACCATTTAAAGTATTTTCCTAAGCTTGTAATATTTTTCTTTGTAGTACTATTTAACCTATATGAATCATTATGTGCAGGGGTCATTGGGTGATGGTAATTGTGAGACCAGCAACGAGACTGCCTATTACATGAATTCACTGCCAAAACGCATGGTTGACGACGACATGAAAAATATAGTGAATACGTAAGTTGATTTCTTCTGATCTAAGATTTTTTTCCTTTAAAGTATTTAAATATATGACGATTTTTAATAATACCGACGTTATAATGACAATATAACGACGGTAAGTTATTACTGACGTGTTAAATACTTTATTACGTCAGTATTTTCTTAAAAACGTCGTTTTAATTTAACTACCATGTCGTTTGAGTTTTATTTAAGAACGTTTTAATTTTTTCTGCTCAATTTTATAATGTTACACAACGATGGTAAGTTTTTACCGCCGTTTGAAACAAAATATCACGTCTTTTTTTAAAAAACTCCGTCATTTTGACTGATTTACCACGACGGTTACTATTTGTATTTAAATTTTTTGTTTTGTCATTAACACCCTTTGTTTTCTTGTAATAGGTCAATTAAAATGTTTAACCTTCATATGAACAAAAATTCACGTAAACAGCAGGCCATTTGGAAAAATCTACACGGCACTCCTGAACAACCAACAAGTGTAGAGTGTGGCTATTACGTGATGCAATTCATGAGAGATATAATTCATGATCCAGACCTAAATTTCGAGAAGAGGTAAAACGCAACATTTTAGATATACTTTCTTTATTTTACTACATCAGATTTTTGTTTAAAACCGTCGTTTGTATCTTTATAACACGTCGGTTTTTTGGTTTATTTTGTAGTTTGAGAAGAAAAAAGATAAAGTTCAGTATAAACAAGAGGATATTGACGAAGTTTGGCATGAATGGGCATAATTCGTGAACAACTTATTATTGAAGGATAATTGATGTACATAAATATTTATGAACAATGTTTAAGTTTATTTTAGTTTATTTAAAATGTACATAAATATTTTGTTGTAATCAAGCGAACAAACATAAAAAAAATTAAATTTTGTTTTAAAACTTGTTTAGTTCCCAAACACCGACGTCTGATTCTAATTTACACGTCTCATACGTGTACACAATGGTCGTCTTGCTGTAGCTGGAAATATAACATCGACGGCAATTCTTAAAAACGACATGTAATAGTCATAAAAACGACGGTTTATAATTAATTCACCTTGTATAAATGAATTTTGTACTTATATACTACGTCGGTTAGTATAACCTTATCGACGTCCTAATAATATACAAAGGCGGATATTCTTAAACATCCGCCTTTGTATAGTTAAACAACGTCGGTTATATACACTAAAATGACGTGTAATAGTCATAAAAACGACGGTTTATAATTAATTCATCTTGTATAAATGAATTTTGTACTTATATACTACGTTGGTTAGTATAACCTTATCGACGTCTTAATAATATACAAAGGCGGATATTCTTAAACATCCGCCTTTGTATAATTAAACAACGTCGGTTATATACACTAAAAGGACATGGTAATACGATAATCCACGTCGATTATCCAAAAAAAGACGTCGTTTTCTATTAGTTTCGACGTCTAATAATTTTATGACGTCAGTTTCTGATGTTTAACGTCGTTGTAAAAGGATACAACGTCGGATAGGTCATTTTTCATTTAATTTTTAATGACTTTTATATTTTATTTAATTCCATATTAAATTCAAAACTAAATCCAAAAATTAAACTGAAAACTACCAAGCATTGAAATATTGTCTCTATCCTAAAGCTTTAAAAAATATAATTTTAGAAATATTTTTTTATTGTATTTAATTACTAATATTAATAATATATTCAAAACAAAATCCGAAAAATATACCGGCAAATTCTATGCACTGATTGAGACAATATCTTGCCCGTTAAGGCCTGAAAAATGTAATTTTAGTTTTCAAAGTTCAAATGATAACAAAATTCAAACAAATTTAGAGACAAAGCATGGTAGTCCTTATATTTTACATAACATAACCCAAAAGTTTATGTGATCCATTGGTGCCCATAAATTCAAAATTATGCAATCCATATTTTAGCCTACTATTGTAGAAGGCATTGTTGTAAGGAGTCCATATCAATTTTCGGTTCATTTTTCTCATACTTGTGTATTTTTTTTAAATTATTGTAAAATTTAGGGTTTAGGGTTTAATTAGGGTTTAGGGTTTTTTGAAACGACGCCGGTTTTCTCCCGCTGTTTTTGGTCAACTACATAAACGAAGACTAATTGTATTCGGTTTACGACGTCGGTTATTAAAATAGCGACGTCCGTTATGTTTACAACTTCGGTCTTGTATAGAAACCGCCGTTGTACGTAAGGATTAGACGTCCATATAAGTATTGACCGTCGTCGTTGAAAAACGCGGTACTTTAAAATTTTTGACCGCGACCTAAAATTTTCAAAATTTCCCTTTAACCCTCAAATAGTTCATTCTCTCTCTTCAACATAAATTTGTCTGAAAGTTTTCGCTCTCTGTCAAGCAGTTGTTATGTTCTCCCAGCTCTCTCTCAATATCCATGTAAGTACAACTCTAGTCCCTTTAACCCTAATTCTCTCAGCTCTCTCTCAAGCTTTTGTTATATTCTCTCAGCTCTCTCTCAAAGCATTGGGTACGTAGATTCTCCAAGCTTTCTCTCAAGCAGTTGTTATATTCTCGCAGCTCACTCTCAATATCCATGTAAGTACAACCCTAGTCCCTTTAACCCTAATCTCTTCTTAAATCCATAAATGTTTTCGTTGGTAGCTATGGGTTCTTAATTGGTAGCTATATTAGGGTTCTTTTATGTTTTGGTGTTTGCATTCTTGTAATAATTGCTCTCTGTTTGGGTTCTTTTATGTTTGTTTGGCCATGGGTTCTTGGAAAAGGAATGGGGATGGGAGATTTAAGCTGTGTTTTTTTTAACTAAGACGACGGTTGAAGGATCAAACCGTCGTCCAAATGTTTATTATACGTCGGTTGTTCATTTACTCCCATCGTCTGAGTTTTAAGCCGCAACTGGTAGCCTAAAGACGACTGTTTCTCCATTAAACGTCGTCTTTAGGCTACCAGAACCCCGTTCAAATTTCTGGGTTTGGGTATCTTAATGACGACGGTGACTATAGATGCCGTCGTCTGAATTTATATTAAACGATGATTATTTTGTTCAAACCGTCGTCTTGTCCATGTTTTATATTTAATTTTCATTTTGTTCTCTGCTATTTGAATGAGGTAGTGTTTCATTGCTGGTCTTTCCACTTTAATATATATATATATATATATATATATATTTATTTATTATATGAATTTGATAGAGTGTGAGATGGATAAGTCATGGATGCATGCGGATAGAAGATCGAAGGCATATGAGTTAGGGGTGGAAGGATTTTTGAATTTTGCGTCAGAAAATCTTGGAAATACAACTGAGATTCGTTGTCCATGTGTTAAATGTGGGAATATTCGATTGTTTGGGGTTGGAATTATAAGGGAACACTTATACTTTAATGGAATTGACCAAAGCTATAAGATTTGGACATGGCACGGAGAACCTTGGGAATGGACTACCAATGCTAGTAGAAATGTGGAAGAAGATGAGCAAAGTAGGTTCAGTTATGTTTCTGAAGAATTAGGGATGGATAATAATGATTTTGCCAATACTGGATCTGATCCTTATGAGTTTGCCAATGTGATTGGGGATGGCGATGAACCCTTGTACCCTGGTTGCAGTAAGTACACGAAGTTGTCGACTTTGGTGAAGTTATATAATTTGAAAGCAAAACATGGGATGAGTGATGTTTGCTTTACAGAATTATTGATACTTCAAGGAGAATTTCTTCCAAAAGGAAATACACTACCTTCCTCTATGTACGAGGCAAAAAAGACTTCGTCTGCTTTAGGGATGAGTTATGAGAAAATCCACGCATGTCCCAATGACTGCATTTTGTATCGGAAGGAGTACGAGAATGCAACTAATTGTCCTACTTGTGGTATCTCAAGGTGGAAGGAAACCAAGGATGGGTTCTTGAAAGAGGGTGTGGCAGCGAAGGTGGTGTGGTATTTTCCTCCAATTCCAAGGTTTAAAAGGATGTTTCAATCACATAAGACAGCTAAGAGTTTGACTTGGCATGCTGCAAGAAAATCAGTTGACGGTTATATGTCTCATCCAGCGGATTCCCCGTCTTGGAAAGTTGTTGATGAAAAATGGCCCGACTTTGGTAATGAGCCAAGAAACTTGAGATTGGCTCTCTCATCTGATGGATTCAATCCCCACAGTTCTTTAAGTAGCAGATACAGTTGTTGGCTAGTTATGTTAGTTACATATAATCTCCCACCATGGCTATGCATGAAGCGGAAGTTCATGATGTTGACCTTACTGATTTCCGGTCCTAAACAGCCCGGAAATGATATAGACGTCTACTTAGAGCCTTTGATTGATGATTTGAAATCTCTGTGGGATGGGATTAGAGGAGTGTATGATGCCCACATAGGAGAATACTTTACACTCATAGGTGTATTACTGTGGACAATTAATGATTTTCCTGCCTATGGAAACTTATCTGGTTGTGTCGTTAAAGGATATAAAGCTTGTCTAATATGCGGTGATGATACACCTAGTCACAGGTTGAAAAATGGCCACAAAATTTGTTACATTGGGCATAGAAAGTGGTTACCAATCAATCATCCATATAGGAGGCAACGTGCAGCTTTTAATGGAAACCTGAATATGGCATGCCTCCCGAGCCATTAACAGGAGAAGAAGTGCTGCATATGGTTGAAGATATTAATTACATATGAGGCTCGAAAAATGGGGGAAGTGTTGGTGAGAGTGATGGTGACAGAGTTTGTTGGAAGAAGAAATCAAAATTCTTTGATCTCGAGTATTGGAAATACCTCCCTGTGATGAATGCCCTAGATGTTATGCACATTGAGAAGAATGTTTGCGATAGTATCATATGGTACATTACTAGAGATCCCTGGAAAAAATAAAGATGGGATTGCTGCTCGGTTAGACTTATTGAACATGGGGGTAAAAATTGATTTGCAACCTGAGTATGGAGAAAGACGTACTCGCTTGCCTCCAGGGCCTTGGAATTTGTCAAGAGCAGAGAAGAGAGCGGTTTGCAATTCTTTTTATGGTATGAAGGTTCATGAAGGTTATTCTTCAAATATAAAAAATCTTGTATCTTTAAAAGATTCAAGACTTCTTGGCCTTAAATCTCATGATTGTCATACCTTGATGCAACAATTGCTCCCTGTGGCAATTCGTTCTGTTTTGGAGAAGCCTGCAAGGTATGCAATAACTCGATTGTGCTTCTTCTTCAATGCTATATGTGCAAAGACGGTAGATGTTTCCAAGCTAGATAAGTTGGAAGAAGATGTAGTAGTTACTTTGTGTTTGCTTGAGAAGTACTTTCCCCCTTCATTCTTTGATATCATGGTTCATCTAGTAGTACATCTTGTCAGAGAAGTTCGTCTATGTGGGCCAGTATATTTTAGATGGATGTATCCGTTTGAAAGATATATGAAAGTACTAAAGGGGTATGTTCAGAATCGTACTCGTCCCGAAGGTTGCATTGCTGACCGGTATATAGCTGAAGAAGCTGTAGAGTTTTGTACCGAGCATTTATCTGATGTTAGTACAGTTGGAGTGCCTTCAAGCCAGAATATGGGAGTTTCAAGCCATTATCAGGTTGCACAGTGAGCTTAGTTGATATGGACTTGTTGAACCAGGCACATCTATATGTCTTGGAGAATACGGAGGAAGTCCTACCTTATATCGAGTACGTATGAGTTTAATTTTTCATATGTAGCCATTTTAAATATTATTACTCCTTATGTTTATCTTATATACAAGGGACCGTAATGCGTGTTTTTTTCGTGTCAATTGTAGGGAACATATGATCCACATCAAGACCACTTATCCGAAATTTAGAAAGAGAACAAAGTGGCTACAAGATAAGCACAATAGCACTTTCATTCAATGGCTACGCTTTAAGGTATATATGTTATTGAATGAAATATTGAACTTATTTTAATTTTCTTTCTTTCTATATATATGTTGGATTGAATTAAGATATATGTTTAATTTGCAGGTTCAAAGTGAATTTAATGGGGAAGACAATAATGGCATATCAGAAAATTTGAGGTGGTTAGCAGCTGGTCCAAGCATGGCAGTGCCATCATATAGGAGCTATCTTATTAATGGTGTCAAATTTAACACCAAAGCACAAGATGATGTGCGAACTGTCCAAAATAGTGGAGTTTATTTACTTGCACATACTATGCAAGTTGCTAGTGCCAAGGATAAAAACCCTATTGTCTCCAATATGGGTTTTTATGGGGTTATTCAAGAAATTTGGGATCTTGACTACCAAAAGTTTAGAATCCCAGTCTTGAGGTGTGATTGGATAGATAACACTTCGGGCCTTGTAGTCGACGAACTTGGATTTACCCTTGTAGATCTTAGTAAAATTGGACATAGGAATGACCAATTTGTTATGGCTTCTCAAGTCAAACAAGTATTTTATGTTGACGACCCAATGCATTGTGGTTGGTCGATAGTGTTATCAATGCCTAATAGAGAATATAATGATGTTATTGGTGATGATGTGCTAGGTGATATTAGAATTGAGTGTGAGCCATTTTCTAGAGGGATACCAAATGTTGATACATTTGATGACCTAGTGGGTGAGTTTGGGAGTGAGAATATTAGAGATGGGTGTGAAGATATATGGATTGATTGATTGTTGTAATGTATTACATTAGTTATGCAGTTAATTGTATGACATTAATTCATAGCTCTGTATATCATTTTAATTCCGATCACATTTTCATTCTGCAGGCTTTGGGCATGACAAATCAAAAATTAAAAATAATCGGTTAAAGCTGAAAATACGACGGTCAAGTTACAAAAATCGCAAAAAGAGACGTCTACAAAACAACCAACGTCGGGTTTTCACAACCGACGTGGAATGACAACGCAAAAATGAAATAAAAACCGCCATTTGAAAAAGAAAACACGTAGGTTAATTAAAATTCATTTCAAAACGGTTAATAAATATTTAAAACAACGACGGTAAATAAAATAATCAACGACGAACAATAAAGTATAACACGACGGCTGAGTTCAAACCGACAAGTTACGGATATAATCAATTGATGATTAACGTCGTAAAAACATTGTTGCACGTCAGTTATAATTAAACAATTGACGTCTCGGAAAATACACACGTCAAAAAAGGTTATAAAAGAGACTTAACAAAGACTAGCCACGTCATGGAATAAATAAATAACCGACGTAGTAAGGATATAACAACGTCGAATAATTGAATTCTTGGGACATAGTAAAGTATAACCACGACCTTCATTTTACAATAACCGACGTCATATCCACAACTCAAGGCATTTCGTTACTTATTAACGACGGTTAGGCTAAAAGCAATGACGTCTCAGAGATTACACACGTCTAAGTGGCTCACAAAAGAGACTTTTAAAATGCCAACCACGTCAAAGTCTACAACCACCGACGTTGTAAAATACTAACAACGTCCTAAAATGTGACTCCTAGGCTGTAGTAAATGGATTAAACTTGACAGGTATTTTAATTAACCGACGGGTAATGTTAAATCCCCGTCGTTTTTTTCTTTGTTCAAGCCATCAAAATAATTTTCAACGTCTGTGGTGACCTAAAGGATCGTGGTTATGTTCTTTTTTACGTCAGTTCAAGTAAATATATGCCATCTTAAATGTTTAAGACGTCACTTTTTTTGACAAAAGTGACGTCTAATTTACCATGTTATATGTTTTAGACGTCAGTTTTTTTATTTAGTGAACGTAGTATTTATTAACCACGACGGTTTCTAAGTTTTACACGTCGGTTTTGTTTTATTTAGAGACGTTGATAAAAATATTTACGTCGGGTTTGTAGTTGTTTTTTACATTTAACATGATTTAAACGTCTGTATTTTACTAAAATCGTCGTCTAATATAGTCGAAAGTTGTCTTTTTATGCTTTTATGTATGAAATCGACGTCGGTTTTAGTTTTTTTATGACGCGTAATATATTAACCATGTCGGTTATTTGCCGTCGTTATTTCATGTGTTAAAAGACGGCGGTCGATTTCTCGTCGGTTGTAAAACATGATACACGACAGTGGATTCCCGTCGTCTATTTTGTTTTTTTGTAGTAGTGATATCTTTGGTCTTGGAGCACGATTTGGGTACTGACATGGCCCTAGAGTTATTTAAAAGGTGACTTCCTATTTTGCTACCTCTTTATAAATTGCCAAAGACAGAAAGGCTATTAATAACTTAACAATGTGGCTCAAGTACAACCTCTACATCTATTTTGCTAACTTTGCAATGGCTGCTTCATCCGATCATTCACAACTGGAGCAATTTCCCTTCCCTTTGAGCTAAGCGATTAGTTTTCCAGATATTTCATATTGGTAACTGTTGGCACTAAAACTGAACAGATAGAGATGAGTGCAACTTACAAGTGGGATGGACAATCGAGAGATCGATTGAGTGTTCGAAGGTAGATTCTTCCTGTCTTCGGATGCTGATCCTGAATAGAAGGAAGCCAAGATTCGTAAGGTCTATGGAACCGGTGTGGAACCAGCCTAAGACCCTCCGATGCCGAAGTAAGATTGTTTTCTAAGAGCTTTTACTGTTGACAAGATATGAGTATAAAAAGTCAAGCTGAAAAGTCTTACCCCTGTATTGTAGTGAAGGGGGCTTATTTATAAAGGGCATTTTGTATGCTCTTAGTACTCACTTTCGATGTGGGACTCGTGGGAGGGCCCTATGAGGTTGACACGAGTCTTTAGATATTTTGGGCGGGTGCTTCGAGGTTGATTCTGTAGAATCGGTATGGGGTACCGATTGTAGACTGTGTTGGACCTGTAGCGGCTGTTTGCAGCTTTGAGACAATGCCATCGGTAGCCGATGCCGATTGTTCGAGGCCTTGGGTACTTGGGTGAGTTTCTCTGATCCACGTGTCGTTGTATGAGTGGAGGGTCAGATATGGTACAAACAGTAGTCCCCCAAGTTACCGATTGAGAAGCTTCTCGGTTGGGGACTTGAATATGTCCTCGGCATTCTGACCCGGACTCGATGGTCTCATTGTTGTCGATGGTGGTATGTAGTCCCCCAAGTGCCCGAGCGAGTGAGTTTGGAAAAGAGACGGCATCAGGTACCGAATGGTTAGAGAGGTCAGTGTAGGGCAGGGTTTTGGAACGCCTGCCGTTCGGCATGAGAGGTGAGTGGAAACTCATCGATGTGCGCCTGCCGTTCGGCACGAGAGGTGATTGAAAAATCATCCAATGTGCGCCTGTCGTTCGGCACGAGAGGTGATTGAGAAATCATCCAACGTGCGCCTGCCGTTCGGCACGAGAGGTGATTGAGAAATCGTCCAACGTGCGCCTGCCGTTCGGCACAAGAGGTGATTGAGAAATCATCCAATGTGCGCCTGCCGTTCGGCACAAGAGGTGATTGAGAAATCATCCAATGTGCGCCTGCCGTTCGGCACAAGAGGTGATTGGAAACTCATCGATGTGCGCCTACCGTTCGCTAGTTGAGTTGTGCTCGAAGGTGGCTAGATCTGCCACGTTCAGGAAGTTGAAGCGTCTCTAAGGATTTGAAACGTTTCAACTGACAACGTCTGGGCGTCTCCATGCATGCGTGACACGTGTCGGCATGGCTGTGAAGGGTCGCGTCGTTTCGTATCCCGATGCTAGATCGGCTTTATAAATGTGAGGAATGGATGAGGGTTCGAATACTTGGAGTTTTTGAGAGCAAAGAGAGCTTGTGAGAGGCGATTTTCGGCAACCGTGCGAAGGCTGAGCAGGCGATTTCCGGTGAGCATGAACAAGGTGGAGGCGATTTCCGGCGAATTTGAACCACCGTGCAAACAAGGTATGTTGCCGTGTTTTTGTATTTTTCCGAATCAAAGTGTTGAATTCGAAAAATTTTGGTTTGAATAAAGTATGAACAAGCATGAACAAGTATGAACAAGCATGAACAAGCATGAACATAGGTGTTTAGGTGGTAGAATAGGATTTTGATTCTAGCATAGCACTTAGTTTCCCTTCGTTTGTGTTTGTAGATGTCAGATACCGAATCCGAGGGTAGGCGTAGTCCGAGGGCTTTTGAGGACGAATCGTCCTCGGGGAGTTCGTCCGAGGGGAGTGAGAGTGCCTATTTTGGGAGCTCTTCAAGCTGTGAAATAGTGGAGGGGGCAGGAGTGCGCACCGAAGCTGGGGGCACTTCAACGAGAGTGCCTGGAGGTGGTGAGCCTTCGACTTCGGGTCGTGAGGCTGAAGAGGGTGCTGTGTCTGTTGCTGCCCCAGGGCAGGGGGTGTTGAGGGTTGTCAGTGGTAAGCAACGGATACCGGTTGCGAAGCCGACGGAACTGGTTTTTGGGGTAGATAATTTAGAGCCGAACAGCCTGACCGAATCCGAATTGGCCAAGATTCGGGCGGAGTATAACATTCCGAAATCGGTAAGGATGCGAATTCCGGAGCCCTTGGAGTCGCTTAGTGACAATGACAAGGGAGTAGTCTTCTTCACCGACGTGTTTAAGCATGGGCTTCGGCTGCCGTTGAGGCATTCGGTACAGAAGATTCTGGCGGCGATCGGGTATGCGCCAGGGCAGTATAATCCAAACTTTTGGATTACATTGCTTGGGACGATCACAGCGTTCAGCTTGGCTGGCGAGGGGGAGCCGAGCGACGAACAGTTTGCCTAATTGTACAGTGTGACGAGGGCAAAGAGTGCCGATCATGGGGGGTGGGTTCAGTCCAACTGTCTATCGGCAGGGCAGCGTGGGCACTTTGTGGTTGGGGTGCCGAGCTCCCAAAAGACATGGCGTAAGCGCCGTGTGATTGTCTCCGGCGATTGGGAATCGGCACCGGGAGTTATAGTAGAGAGGAGGATTCCTACGACCTTTCAGACTATCGGTAGGTGAAGGCCTGCCGTTCGGCGGGAGTGTTGTTCCATTTTTATTTTCATTTTATTTTTTTTTTTGCGCTAACCGTTAGCTGTGTTGTTCCAGTGTCGTTGAAACGGCCTGCCGCACCGATCAGAGAAGTGGAAGCAATTGAGCGGGTGCGAGTTAAGATTGCCGAAGAAGATCGCTTTTTTAAGGAGCTGCTCTACTTCCGGAATCTTTACAAGGCAGGCTTGATCGGTAAAGCAGAGCACGATCGAAGGGTCAAAGAAGAAGAGGAAGAGGAGAAAAGGCAGAGTAAGTGATGCCGTTCGGCAGTCAGTTGTATGTCTGTTTGTTGAGGTACCGTTTCTTCCCTAACTTGTGTGTGTGTGTTTTTTTTTTTTACAGTGGCAGGTGGGAGGCCTATGAGCGAGGCAACCAGGAGGCGCCTGGAGGGCCAAGTGACGCCGAAGCCGAAGCAGAAAAAGGGGGAGTCCCCCAGACCGAAGAAGAAGAAATCGGCCTAGGCGTCTGGAGGTGCTTCGGCTGATGAGATGACGGTGGCCGATCGCCGCCGGGAGAAGAAGGCAGCCGAAGCCGAGGCCCTTCGGGAGATCCATCTCCAAGTTACAAGCAAAAGGATGATCGAGGGTGCCCTCGATGCAACGCCGTTGCCGAAGCGGCCAAGGGGTCCGAATGAAGGGACATCAGTGCTAATTCCCGATGATGAAGAGGAGGGGGAGGGGCTGGTCAATATAGCGTGCCCTCGGAAGGCGGTGCCGTTCATCAACTCCATGATTGATGGCGCCCAGATGGAGCTGTCCGAGATAGAGCAACTGTCGATGAAGACATTGCGTGAGCAGACCGGACGAGCTTTTCGGCTTCAGGCTGCAGTAAGTGATAGAAAATTTTGTTTTGTTTCTGTGTATTTGTGGAATCGGCTGCTACTGAACTTTTCGTTTGTACAGGCTGACATGGAGATGTGGCTTTGCGTAAAGCGAGCCATAAATGCTGCCGAACGGTACCAGAAGAAATTCGAGGAAGGCCGTTCGAAGATTGCCGAAGCCGGGAAGATGCTGCAGGACGCTGATCGGCATGCCGAGGAGAACGCCGCTAAAATTACAGAGTTGGCATCTAAGCTTGCGGCGGCCGAATTGGAGGTGGTGGCTGCGCAGGAGGCCAAGGCGGCAGTGGAGGTGGCTATGGATGCGGCCGAACGGTCGCATGCGAAGGAGGTAGAGGATGAGAAGGCGAAGGCCGTGGCTGACTACCGAGCGTCGGAGGAGTTCACGCTTCTGGTGGACAAGGAAGTCATGGAGCAATGTGACGACTTTGTCTACCGATTCAAACGGTATAATGCTGACAAGAAGCTGAATCTCAACTTCCTTCGGGATCCGCCACTACTGCCAGAGGGCGTAACCGAGGAGATGGTGGAGGCTTATAAGGGCGAGGATGCCGAGCCAAAAGAAGCCGATGACACCGAGTCTAGCAGCGAGGAGGACGATAGTCATCCTGCACCGAATGTGGTGGCCTCGACCAGTGCCGAGCCTGTTGCTGCCGATCCCGAGCCTGCTGGTGTGGCCGCTGATGCTGAACCTTCTGCCCCTTAGATTTGTTATAGTTGCCTCTTCTTCTTTTTGCATAATTTGGAAATGTAAAAACAATATTTTTGAAATATGCCGAACGGCATTTTGTTGATACAGTTTGCCCTTCTGTGGCTATTTTATCCAATGTTTACTTGCGTTCGGTTGAAATATAACTCCCATATTCGTGTATGTGTGCATGCCGTTGGTAACATATTTAGAGTATAATACCGTTTCTTTTTGGCAAAGCTGTATGTATAGAATAGGGATTGTATTGAAATAAACCGTTTACAAAGGTGACGACCGAAGGTGACAACCGAAGGTGATAACCAAAGGTGTGATCACTTGTACAAAGGTGATGGCCGAAGGCTCGATCACTTGTAGTAGTATTTGAGATGCTCTATGTTCCAAGGGTGGCCGAGGGTTTGACCATCGGTACCGCACAATCGGTAAGTTCCGGGTCGGCAGACGGTAACGACCTCATAAGGGCCTTCCCATGAAGGGCCAAGGGTGCCTTCGTTGGGGTCCTTGGTGGCGAGAGACACTTTGCGTAAGACCCAGTCCCCCACCTTGAGCGATCGGCGTCTGACGCGCGAGTCGTAGTAGCGAGAGGTCCGTTGTTTGTAGGCAGCGTTCCGAAGCTGAGCCTGGGAACGGTGTTCATCAATGAGGTCCAGGTTGAGCGTGAGCAAGGTTTCGTTTTGCTCTGGCTTGTAAGATGCCGTTCGGCACGAGGGTGCGTTGATCTCGACTGGGACAACAGCTTCGGTACCGAAAGCAAGGGAAAAGGGGGTTTCGCCAGTCGACCGTCGGTAGGAGGTGTTGATGGCCCATAACGCTTCTGGGAGTAAATCGGGCCAGGCTCCCTTTGCTGCCCCGAGCTTCTTCTTCAGTGTCTTCTTGATGATCTTGTTGATGGCTTCAACTTGGCCGTTTGATTGTGGGTGTGCTGGAGATGCGAAGAACAAGTTGATGCCGAATCGGTGGCAGAGGTGCCGGAACTGAGAGGAGTCGAACTGTTTTCCGTTGTCGGTGATGATTGCGCTCGGGAGGCCGAATCGACAAATAATATTCTTCCATACGAAATGTTCAACCCTGGCTGCGGTGATTGTTGCCAGAGGTTCGGCTTCGGTCCACTTTGTAAAATAGTCGACAACGACGATGGCGTACTTGAGTTGTCCCTTTGCTTGGGGCATGGGGCCGATGAGATCTAAACCCCATTGAGCGAAGGGCCATGGGCTAACAATCGGAGTGAGTGGTTCGACAGGTAGTTTGGAACAGAGCCGAAACGTTGGCATTGATCACACCTCTGGACGAGTGTGGTGGCATCGGTATGGAGGGTCGGCCAGTAATATCCTTGCCGAATGGTCTTGAAGGCCAGAGACCGGGCGCCAGAATGGTCTCCACAAGCTCCTTCGTGAATCTCTCGTAAGACGTAGTTGCCCTGCTGCGGAGTCATGCACCGAAGCAGTGGTAAAGAATGACCACGCCGATAGAGAATCTGATTCGAAATTAAGTATCGTGCCGATCGGCGGCGGAGAGTTTTGGCCTCAGTTTTGTCGGTCGGTAGCGTGCCACTTGGATCCTGCCGAACGGCATGTACCTCAGTTTCGGCGGTGCTGCGCCAAGCGAGGATTTCGATCGGTACGTGGCGACCGACGTTGTCGTCAATTGCTAAGGCCAATCGTGACAGGGCATCGGCATGGCTGTTCTCGGACCTGGGGATCTGCTGAACTTGATACGCAGCAAAGTGGTGAAGCAACCGCCGAG
The DNA here is from genome assembly GCA_020521455.1 of Prunus kanzakura. Lineage (NCBI taxonomy): Eukaryota > Viridiplantae > Streptophyta > Magnoliopsida > Rosales > Rosaceae > Prunus > Prunus kanzakura. Next base: position 527,683 of record BPUM01000811.1, read on the forward strand.
CGTGTGTCAAGTAGGCAGCCATCGAGGTATCCTTGGCTTCGAATTCGGTCAGTATCTAATTAACGACAAGTTGCGAGTCGCTGCATATCCTGAGTTGTTGGGCGCCCATTTCCTTGGCGAGCCGAAGGCCTGCCAAGAGAGCTTCGTACTCGGCTTCGTTGTTGGAAGCCTGGAATTGGAACCGGATGGCGTATTCGATGGTTGTCTGATCAGGGGTTTTGAGTACTAAGCCGGCTCCGCTGCCTTGTCGGTTAGACGAGCCATCCACATAGAGAGTCCAGACGGGAATCGACGGACTAAAGTTCCCCTCGGTTGGATGAGCAACTTTGGATGCCGAAGCCGATTCTTGGGCGATGCCTTCCGGATGTTCCTGTTCGGACGTAGTCATTTCAGAGATGAAGTCAGCTAAGGCTTGGCCCTTCTCGGCAGGCCAAGGGTGATAGTGGATGTCAAATTCACCGAGTTCAATGGCCTATTTGACCAGCCGACCGAATGTCTCGGGTCGCTGTAGTATTTGGCGTAGAGGCTAGTTGGTGAGAACGATGATACTATGAGCCTGGAAATACGGCCGAAGCTTGCGTGCTGAGAGAACAAGAGCATATGCAAGTTTTTCCAGCTCAGGGTACCGAATCTCGGCGTCCTGCAGGGCGTGGCTAGTATAGAAAATTGGAAGCTCGATGCCGTTCGGCTTGCGAATGAGTACATAACTTAATGCCGTTGCCGATACTGATAAGTAGAGAATTAATTCTTCGCCGGGAAGAGGAGTGGATAATAGGGGCGCTCTGCTCATGTAGGCCTTGAGGTCTTGGAAGGCTCGATCGCATTCGGCAGTCCAGACAATCTGCCGTTTGCTTCCCTTAAGGGCTTTGAAGAAAGGGGCACACCGATCGATAGCCTTGGATATGAATCTGGCAAGAGCGGTGACACGCCCCGTAAGGCTTTGAATATCCTTCTGCGTCTTTGGTGTCTGCATGTCGAGCAATGCCTTGATTTTTTCAGGGTTGGCCTCAATGCCCCGTTGGCTGATCATGAAGCCAAGAAATTTACCCGAGGAGACGCCGAAGGCGCACTTACTTGGGTTGAGACGCATGTTGTACTTCTTTAAGACACCGAACATGAGGGGGAGGTTATGGAGATGAGAATCGGCCGTTTTGCTCTTGACCAGCATGTCATCCACATAAACTTCCATCGAGGTGCCGATGAGTTCAGAGAAGATTTTGTTGACCAAGCGCTGGTAGGTTGCCCCAGCGTTCTTCAGGCCGAATGGCATGACGTTGTAACAGTAGAGTCCTTTGTCGGTGATGAATGCCGTATGCTCGCGATTGGCAGGGCTCATAAATATCTGGTTGTACCCTGAATATGCGTCCATGAAGCTGAGAAGTTCATGGCCTGCCGTTGCGTCTACCATCTATCGATCCTTGGCAAAGGAAAACTGTCCTTGGGGCAAGCCTTGTTTAGATCGGTATAGTCCTGACACATTCGCCAGGCGCCGCTCAATTTTTTGACCAAGACCGAATTTGCCAACCAAATTGGGTAGGTGACTTCCCGGATGAAGTCGATTGCCCGTAGTTTCTCCACCTCGGTTCGCATAGCGTCGTACCGTTCAGCATCATAGGATCGTCGCTTCTGTCTGATGGGTTTGAAAGTGGGACAAATGCTGAGCTTATGACTGATGACACTTGGGGCGATGCCAGGCATGTCATCGTATGACCATGCGAAGACTTCTGTATTGGCGCGCAAAAAGGTAATGAAATCGGCACGCAGTGCCGAATTCAAGGTGGTGCCGATGCGAACGGGAGCTGGACACTACCGATCGGCTGAATGACGTCTCCCGAGAAACTTAGGAGGGGGGTGATATTTGTGTTCAGATGCTGAGGGTCTATACCAAGGGCATTAAAAGCATCGGCAAAGAGCACATTGACCGAACTGCCGGTGTCTATGAGGATTCGGCCCACATCGAAGTCTGAAATATCTGCTCGTATGATCATGGGATCGGAGTGAGGGAAGATGATGCCTCGTTCCTCCTCCTCAGAGAAGGTAATAGGTTCATAGCCGTTTCGCACCACTTGTCGTTGCGTCCTCCCGTTACACTGAGGATCTGGGGATGCCGAACGGCACGAACGTAATTCTTGACGGATCGGTTGCTGGTTTCGGCAATGGGTGCCCCTCCACTGATCATATTGATCTGCCGATTCGCCGATTTGTCCGATGCTGGTTTGGTGCTTAAATACTGATCCAGCTTGCCCTCGTTGATGAGGCGTTCGACAATTTTTCGAAGGGCGATACAGGATTCTGTGTCGTAGCCGTTGTACTGGTGGTATCGGCAGAAGACGCCAGTGTCCTTCTCGTTCTGTCGAGGAAGCTTCCGGTTGCTTGGCTTCGGTATCATTTCACCTTCGGTCATGAGGACATGTTCGTAAGTGGTGTTGAGTAAAGTGAAAATTTCCTCTGGCCGATTCTTCTTCGGATCCCCGAAGGCGCTTCGCCTGCCGGAGTCCTTTCCCTTTTTGTTGCTGTCCTGCCGATCCCGGAAGTGGTCCTTTCGTTTGATTCGGGACTCGTAAGGAGCAGACTCAGGGAGTGCCATTCGGTAGGGGGCTGGATCCGTGGTCCGATTCGCCGGGACTTGGTCATAGCTTTGTGCCGAAGGCCGATCGGCCGTTGCCGCTTGCTTGGTGGGGTCGAAACCGATCCTTTGGAGTTGAAATGTTCGGCCTTGGCGTGGATGGCTGCCTGCTTCATTAATTCGGAGTAGGTGGTCCAGTTGCTGCTGTGGACGAGGTAGCGAAACTGAGACGACCGAAGGCCACTTTTGAAGGCACCGAAGGCTGCCCTGTCGTCAGTCTCAGGACATCGGGAATATTCATGGCTGAACCTAGCTGCATATTCCCGTAATGGCTCATCGTCTTGCTGCCGAACGGTATAGAGGTCATCGGCAGAGTACAGCCGATCGGTCTGAATCATGAAATGGTTCAGGAAGGTTTGCTTCAACTGATCGAAAGAGTCAACCGTACCTGGCTCCATTCGGTAGAACCCGTTCAGGGCAGCTCCGGTCAGGGTGGAGGGGAATAGCAAACATTGGCCTTCGTCTGTCAGCCCTTTGCAACCCAAGGCCGATTTGAAGGTATGAATGTGAGTAACGGGGTCTTCCACGCCTGAGTAGAACGATATTCGGAGTGCCTGGACCTCCTTTTCATGTCTGAATGTTCGGATGCGATTGGTGAACGGGCCTGGCTGTACCTTTCCCCACGTTGGTGTCGAGCCTGATTCTGCTCTTCCTCAATTCGGTTCATCTTCTGGAGAAGAAGGCGGATGGTGGGGTCGGTGGAGGGGAGATCGTTACCGAAGGGTTCCCCTGCCTGGCTCGCCTTCTGCCGATAGTCCTCGTGGTTTGATCGGTGACCATGGTGCCCCTTAGAGGGTCCTGGCGATCGGTATGAGATAGTGGTTCCTGGTGAAGTTGGGACATAATCCGATTCATCCGTTTCCTCCAGGCCGACTGCACCATACCGTTGGCGCAAGGGAGATTTTGGTCCAAGCGCCTCTAACTGCCGATCGTTGAGTTTTGCTTGGATCCGGATGGGTGAGGGCTACCGTTCCTTGCGCTGCTCGTTGATCCTATCGCGACAATCGGAGTAAACTCGATATTCTGGATGGCGCTCCTTGGGGGAGGGTACGTACAGTCGTCGGGAGGCAGTTGGTTTGTCTGCGGCTTGCTGTTTCCCTTTATCCTAAGCGCTAGGCTTCCGTACGCTCTTGATCGACTTCTCCTGCCGAAGCTGCATGGTTCGCTCCAAACCGTTCTGCAACTGGGTGGAATGTGTTTGCTGATCATGCAGTTGCCTCTGGGTGTCATCGAGTTTAGAAGCGAGGATATTGTTGTGCTCCTGCATTCTTGCCATTTCCTGCTGTAAAGTCTCCATGCGAGCCTCCAGAGTGGTTGGTCGAGCAGGTGTCTCTGTTCGTGGTGTCTGAAGCAAGGGAGCTAGACTTGGCTCACTGCCGAGGCCGAGGATGGGGCCATCGGCAGGGAGGGCCGAAGATGGATTCATTTTTTGGTCTCAGAGATTTTGAGATATGGGTTAATCGATAAGCGATTCCCACAGACAGCGCCAATCTGTTGGCACTAAAACTGAACAGATAGAGATGAGTGCAACTTACAAGTGGGATGGATGATCGAGAGATCGATTGAGTGTTCGAAGGTAGATTCTTCCTGTCTTCGGATGCTTATCCTGAATAGAAGGAAGCCAAGATTCGTAAGGTCTATGGAACCGGTGTGGAACCAGCCCAAGACCCTCCGATGCCGAAGTAAGATTTTTAGGGTTTTGCGCGACGAAATTTTGGTCTCTCAAAGTTTTGCGCGACCAAAATATTCCCGCATCCCATTTTTGGTACCCGCCAAATTTTTCGAGTACACTTTGCGCGACGAAATAATATATATTGGTCGCGCAAAGTCGTAAATTTTTTTTTAAAAAAATTCCCATTTTTGGTACCCGCCCAAATTTTTCGAGTATACTTTGCGCGACGAAATACTATATATTGGTCGCGCAAAGTCGTAAATTTTTTTTAAAAAACAAATACCCATTTTTGGTACCCGCCCAAATTTTTAGAGTACACTTTGCGCGACGAAGTACTATATTGGTCGCGCAAAGTCGTAAATTTTTTTTTTAAAAAAAATACCCATTTTTGGTACCCGCCAAATTTTTAGAGTACACTTTGCGCGACGAAGTACTATATTGGTCCCGCAAAGTCGTAAATTTTTTTTTTTTTTAAAAATACCCATTTTTGGTACCCGCCAAATTTTTCGACTATACTTTGCGCGACGAAATACTATATATTGGTCGCGCAAAGTCGTAATTTTTTTTTTTTTAAATTCCCATTTTTGGTACCCGCCCAAATTTTTAGAGTATACTTTGCGCGACGAAATACTATATATTGGTCGCGCAAAGTCTTAAAAAAAAAATTTAACTACTAATAAATATATATACTATTCAATTTCTTAAGTGTTATACGTACAAAATAAACAAATTTAAACCTACTCAACGATCCAACCGTCAAACTTCTTTGTTTATACTTCGAGATCATTTACGCCAAAATTCAGAAAAAATAAACATTAATAGATCAATTAATGGGACAAAACATTTCGACGGTTATAAAAGAAAAATCAAGATTTAACGGTTATTTCAACTCTGATTTTGATGATTTTTTACAGCTACACTCCTTGACCCTATATGAATACAATGACTGCATTCGATCGTCAATTTAAAATATTTACACTAGTAGATACCACAAAATCTTATGTTATGTTTAATAAAAGTATAAATAAACTCTTAATTGTTAGTGAATATATTGTTTTGATGGGATATGTATTCTATGAAACTAGTTTCAACGATCTAACCGTCAAATTTGTTTGTTTATACTTCGAGATCGTATACCCCAAAAATCAGAAAAAATAAACATTCAGAGATCACGTTATGGGACAAAACTTTTCGATGGTTATAAACAAAAATCACGATTTAACGGTTATTTTTACTCCGATTTTGATGATTTTTTACAGATACACTCCTTGACCCTATATGAATACAATGACTCAATTTGATCTTCAATTTAAAATACTTTCACTAGTGATACCACAAAATCTTATGTTGTATTTAATGAAAGTATAAATAAACTCTTAATTGTTAGTGAATATATTGTTTTGATGGCATACGCATTCTACGAAACTAGTTTCAACAATCCAACTGTCAAACTTGTTTGTTTACACTTCGAGATCATATACGCCAAAAATCGGAAAAAATAAACATTCAGAGATCAAGTAATAGGACAAAACTTTTCGACGGTTATAAACGAAAAATCACGATTTAACGGTTATTTCAACTCTGATTTTGATGATTTTTTACAGCTACACTCCTTGACCCTATATGAATACAATGAACCAATTCGATCGTCAATTTAAAATATTTACACTAGTGGATACCACAAAATCTTATGTTATATTTAACAAAAGTATAAATAAACTCTTAATTGTTAGTGAATATATTGTTTTGATGGCATATGTATTCTATGAAACTAGTTTCAACGATCCAACCGTCAAATTTGTTTGTTTATACTTCGAGATCATATACCCCAAAAATCAGAAAAAATAAACATTCTGAGATCACGTAATGGGACAAAACGTTTCGATGGTTATAAACAAAAATCATGATTTAACGGTTATTTTAACTCCGATTTTGATGATTTTTTACAGCTACACTCCTTGACCCTATATGAATACAATGACTCAATTTGATCTTCAATTTAAAACATTTACACTAGTGGATACCACAAAATCTTATGTTGTATTTAATGAAAGTATAAATAAACTCTTAATTGTTAGTGAATATATTGTTTTGATGGCATACGCTTTCTATGAAACTAGTTTCAACAATCCAACCGTCAAACTTGTTTGTTTATACTTCGAGATTATATACGCCAAAAATCGGAAAAAATAAACATTCAGAGATCAAGTAATAGGATAAAACTTTTCGACGGTTATAAACAAAAAATCACGATTTAACGGTTATTTCAATTTCGATTTTAATGATTTTTTACAGCTAGAGTCCTTGACCCTATATGAATACAATGAACCAATTCGATCGTCAATTTAAAATATATATTTTCTAACAAAAACCCAATCCGAACTACAAAAATATATTTTTCTAACAAAATAAATTTTTTATTTTATTTATTTTTGTAAACACTTTGCGAGACGAAGATTATTATTTCGTCGCGCAAAGTCATCCAAAAAATTTTTAAAATAATTTTTTATTTTATTTATTTTTGTAAACACTTTGCGAGACGAACGAGAATTCGTTGCGCAAGACTTTGTGCACCGAATTTTTGTCTTTTGTCGCGCAAAGTCATGCATAGATTTTTAAAAATAAATTTTTATTTAATTTATTTTTGAAAAGACTTTATGAGACGAACAACACTTCGTCGCACAAGAATTTGTGCACCGAATTTAAGTGTTTCGTCGCGCAAAGTCATGCATAGATTTTTAAAAATAAATTTTTATTTAATTTATTTTTGAAAAGACTTTACGAGACGAACAACACTTCGTCGCGCAAGAATTTGTGCACCGAATTTAAGTGTTTCGTCGCGCAAAGTTACTTTTCGCGACGATGCTTTGTCGTCGCGCAAATTTTTGTCGCGCAAAGTGACTTTGTGCAACGAATTGTTTTTCGTCGTGCAAAATGTAGTCGCGTAAGACTTTGAGCGACGAAGTTTAATTTTCGTCGCGCAAAGTCACTTTGTGCGACGAATTGTGTTTGGCCGCGCAAAGTTTGGTCGCGCAAGAGGTTTTTTTTTACTAGTGCAGTTTGTTTGCAGGCATGAATATTTGTAGATATAATGCAAGAGAATAAGAGGAAGAGAAGGAAGGGATGAGCCATTAGGTTATAAGCTTGCACTAACATGTTGCTTTGTGTATGTGCCGTTGCTCACATGTATTTACATATATAAGAGCAATGATGCTTGAAAAGGATGCAAACATCAGTACAAATTGAGAAGTCGGCAAACCACAACCACAATGCAAATTGTGTGGTTGAAGAGATATTCCCACTAATGAAACCAGATAGAAGACCTCATTGGGTCTTAAGAGATATTCCCACTAATGCCACCAGGAGTGGACTTGACCTACTTAATTTAAAGTCCACAAGGCCTTCAAAGTACTCAAACTAAGAAATTAGCAAACAACCATGCTGGAAGATAACTGATCCATGTTAATAACTCAAAGTCCAAGTTCAAAGTTGTTTTTCTTGTTGATGATTCTTCTAAGAAAATTCAAAATTGGAGGATAGTCATTCTTTCCAAGTTGTTTGCCCCACAAGAAGGCAACTACTATAATAACGTTTCTTGATAGAGCAATAATGTTCAACCCTCTGAGTGGGCACAAGTTAACTACTACTTGCTGAATATATTGATAGCAATAAAATGCAAATCAGGTCTCGTAGTTAGCTTGAAAGCTATGCAGTTATAAAGGATTCTGAAAGGAAGAGTGTGCGAAGACTTGTGCAACGCATTAGTATTTTCATTGCTCCTGTGACATTGGTCAATCTATTGCCACCAATTGAGAGGAAGAACAAGTATTTCAATGAAAGAATCTGAGGTTGTATTTGCCCCTCTAGATGATTTAAAGTCAATTGAATTGCTTTCAAGGACCTATATGAGTAAATGTTTATTGGAAACGTACCAGTAAAGTTATTGACTAAGTCTGGAAAAATCAAGCATCCAGATATCTCCTTCCAAGTTGTTGGATTGGATCCCAAGTGTAGTTCTACAAGGTTTGTGAAATCAAGGGTCACAAATTTCAAAGATGGGGGGCAAAAAACACTAAAGATGCACATCGGATGAAAATTCTCGGCCGGCGCCCTGCACCCAGCAATAAGCCAAACGAAATATCATTCCCCTGTCTAGTATTTTCTCCCCCATGACCTGACTGAAGAGAGCGAAATTCAATCCAAGAATCCTGCTATCCCAGGTTAACCTCCCATCACCATGACCTGACTGAAGAAACTAATCAGATGAGAGAAGAAAAAAATCGCCCCACGATAAGAGGAAGAAGAAAACTGGGGGAGAGAGAAGAAGAAAAAAAGAAAGAGGATGAAGAAAACTGGGGGAGAGAGAGAAGAAGAAAAAAAGAAAGAGAGAGAAAAGAGAAGAAATAGATATAAACCGTTCAAATGCGGGACTAATGAAAACCCCCTCTACACGTCAAAGATATATTTCCACTAATGAAATTATGAAACCAACGAGGGTCGTAAGAGGGGGCCGCCAGGAGAGGACTTGACCTACTCAAAGTTGTTGCGAAAATATCGTCATATGGAACTCAAAAAGATATTGAAAAACTTTAAAACCGCTGTCGCGCACAAGGGGATTCGAACCCCACTCCTTCCCCATCCTCTTGCCCCACCTTATCCAACACGCTGCTCATGAATTTGTGATTAGAAGCTACAACGTCAATAGTTATACTTCCTCTTAAACTTTCTACAGGCTTTTGACAAAAACAAGGGAAAAAAACTTTCTACAAGCTTATTTTAATCTTTCCCATGATATATTTAATCTGTTTGTTATTTATTATATTAGGGTTAATCGTTTTATTAGTCCCTGAACTTAGACCAGATTTGCATTTGAGTACCTCAATTTCCAAAATGGTTCTCGTGGTCCCTTAACTTTACTTTCTTAGGACAAATGGTCTTGTCGTCAATTTTGTTAACTTTTTCTGTTAAATACAGGGGCAAAATGGTATTTTTATATTAAAACCAGAAAAATGAATAAAAAATTATATCTTTAAAATAACAATAAAAAACCAGCAAAAAAAATCAAATTTGGAGCGAGTAGAAATCAGGATAGAGAGGGAGAGAGAGAGTTTAATTTAAATTTTATAGTTTTTTAAAAAAAATTTATTCATATTTTAATCAATTTTGATACAAAAATACCATTTTGCCCCTGCATTTAACGGCAAAGTTAACAAAATTGACGGCAGAACCATTTATCCTAACGAAACTGAAGTTAAAGGACCACAGGAACCATTTTGGAAATTGAGGTACTCAAATGCAAATCGGGTCTAAATTCAGGGACTAATAAAACAATTAACCCCTAAAAATATTTTGAAAAAACATTCTCCGAAAACATTACCAGACAGGGTCTAAATGTTATAAATGACCACCATAACACCCATTATCTCCACCTTTTCATGTTTGTAACTTATGCTCTTATTGTTGTAATTAGTAGCTATAATTTATGGGTTAAATACATATAGTTGGCCTATAAATAGGTGTTTATTAAAGATGACTAGTAGAAGTTTTACAGTGCGTTTGGATGAGGAAATTTAAAAGTACAAAGGATTTCATAAGTGACGGAATTTAAAATGACGGAAATTAATGTTCTAGAATTTGTAAAATTTCTTGTTTGGGTGACAGATTTAAAACACGGAATTTAACCTTTATTTGTAAAGAATCTTTTTTAAAAACTCAATCTCTCTTGAGATTTTAGAAATGATGACTTTTAGATAGAATTTAAAGTTGGGATTTATGATCTCCAAATTCCATGTTTTTTCCCACGCGGAATTTCTAAATTTCTATGTTTTTTTATCCAAACACGGGAATTGGTTCATGTCAATTTAGAAATTTTGAGTTCTGTCCAAATCCCAAGTTTATTTCCCTCATCCAAACACACCATTAGAGAACAAATTCTCTTGTCTTCCTCTTCCTCTTATTTCTCTCTAATGTCCCCTTAGTTATATAACACGTTATCATCACGAGTCTCTAACCACTTGAGATAGCACAATTTCATCTCAAGTATGAAAGCTCTTGTTACATATGCTTATCAAATGGAAAGAAGTGCATCAACAAAAAGGAGTTGAATGACAAGATTCCAAACACATAAGAATTGTTGTATTATATTTCTCATTTACATATGTAGTGTATGAGTTTTGACGAATTTGCATTTTTATTATAGATATCTATCCTATCTATCTACTTACAAGATTTCAATTATATTTTGTTATTTGTCAGAAATCCAAGATTTTCATTCAGGAGCAAAGTGAGAGACTCCAGAATCTCAATTCTTATACAACTAATGGAGGATTAGAAGTTCCTCAGTTTTTATTCAATCATGTACGGGCCAGAAGATCCTTAGATTTCAATCCTTACAATATAAATATTTGTGGACTTGAAGTTCCCCAATTCTTAAAAGGCAAAGGATGACCTCAAGCTCTTTTATTCATTTTTCATTGGAACCAGAAGTTTCAACAATTTATTTTATTGCAATATTTTAATACTTTACTTAGTTTTTTTCTTTGGTTTCATTTTTATTTTATGCAAGGACCCAATGTCTCTTAGTTCTCAATCCATATAATATCTATACAAGGACTTGGAGTTCTGCAATTCTCATAAAGCAAATCAAGACTTGCAATTCTTTGATTTTTCTTTAACTGGAACCAGAAGTTCCAACAATTTATTTTATTCCAGTATTTTAATTATTATTTTATTTTAATTGTTATATCCAGTTTTTGTTTTCATTTCAATAATTTATATTTAAGCAAAAGTTCAAAAATCTTAGAACCCAAAGTTCTAATTATGTCTAATCCAAACTAAAAGTTTCAGCCACATATTTATTAAAATAGGTAAATTCTAGAACCTGAAGTTCTAATTGTGTCAACCTCCAAATTGATATTTCAACAAGTGCATATGTAATATGATTTTGAGCTTAAAAATATACATCATTTAAGAACCTGAAGTTTCAACATTATTTGGATTTCATGTTTTCTATTTTTTTTTTATCTTTTTTTTTATTATCTTGAACAATATCATATTAATACAAGTTTGGACTTGAAGTTCAAAACCAAATATTCTTTTTAAATTTGATATATGTACTTGAACCTAAACTAAGTTTCAGATATATGTTAATATATATCCAATGTTCATAATTTTTATTGAGATTAATATTAATATGAACCCACAATTCTTAATTTTTATTGAAATTAATATTAATATGAACCCTAATTATATATGTATCATGTTTTCCATAATGAAATCAAAATATTGTAACCACATTCTAATTGGAACTTTCAAGTTCCTTGGTTCTTAGTTTTTATTATTCTTATATTTGATTCGAACCTGTAGTTCTATATTACACAATCTAATTGGAACTCGAAGTTCTTCAATTTTCATGTCTATGTTATTGAGATCAAATTGAACTAGAAGATCTTTGATTCATCATTTAGTTTTGAACCTAGTGTTATTATAAAAAAATAAATACTTTTTATGTGATCAGTTTGAACCCTACATTCAAGATCAAATTCAGTCTATAACCAGAAGTTTTATTTACGTGGCTCGTTAGAACTTGAAGTTCGAGAGTTTATTTCAATTTATTGTATTAGAAATTTGCGAATATCTTCATATTAGAACCTGTAGTTATATAAATTAAATGTAGGCTTAAATCTCACTTTGCCCCCTCAAACAACGGTCAAATCTCACTTTGCCCCCTCAAACTTAAAATGACCCACTTTCCCCCAAAAGAGGAGATTGAGAGGTTGTGAAGAAAAGTAAAAAATAAAGAGATTGAGGGGTGGCTGATTTCTGGGAGGGGCTAACAACAGTGTGGATGCTGTTGTTGGCATCTGACCTTTCAGATCATTAAGAGAAAACATTGTCTTTGTTTCGAAAACTTGAGATGTATTGATTGTTTAGGCATCAGTTTGGTTGATTTCCAAGAAGATCTCTGTTTAAGAATTGCAGAGTTTTGAGAAAGAGAGAGGGAGAGAGAAAAAGAGACAAAGGGAGAGGGGGTTGGAGTCGCTGGAGTGGCTGAGCTGGGGATGGGTGGGAGAGGAAAGCTTTGGAGGCAAAGCTGCGAGGAATAGGACTCCACTTCTTTTTTTTCCTTTTTTTTTTTTGGGTTTTGATTTTGTTTTTCTTAAATTTTTCTCCAAAATAAATTATTTTTAATGATTTAACAGCAAATTGGACGAAATTACCAAAAAGCCCATGCCACGTCATCAGATTTAACAGAGTTTTGGATGAAGTTGATGACATGGAGCAAAGTGGGTCACCAAACCTTGGTTAATGGGGGAAGTGGACCATTTTAAGTTTGGGAGTGGGGCCAAAGTGAGATTTGGCCACACTTTTAGGGGGCATTGATGTAATTAAGCCTTAAATTTATCTTAGAACCTTACGTTCTATATATTCAATTTATCTTTTAACATTCTATTTTATGTTTAATATTCTTACCTTTTTTTATTAGAACTCGCAGTTAATATTATGTAATTTTTTTTTACAAATTTATAAATAAACCCAATCCTAGACATGTATTTATAAAAAAACTCAAACACTATTTAAACATAGAAACACACCCAAAATCAACAATTATATATTTTTTGGGTGTGTTTATAAATGGGTTTTGAGTGTGTGTAATGATGGGTTCTGGGTGTGTTTATAAAGTGTTTTGGGTGTTGGATTTTTTTATAATTTCAGCTCCCATTTTGGGTGTTTTAGTGAAACTCCCTTTTTTTTTTTTGTTATAATTATTTAGTACTACATTTGGACCATAAGTTCTTTATTCCATCTGAACTAGAAGTTCCCTGTAAAGCTCTTTAGTTGAAAGCTAGAAATTTCACTACCATATATGCATAAAATAAAAAATTTAATTTTTGAATTATAAAAGTTCGAAGGTTTGCAGTGACATACTTAATTCAAGACATGAAGTTTTGATTACACTTTTTAATCAAAACCTGAAGTTTTAGATACATAAATTGTAGGAAAAAGTACAGTAAACCCCCCAACCTATAGGGTCATTTACGAGTACATCCCAACCTATGGGATTTTTACAAGTACATACTCAACGTCATGAAAAATTACAAGAGTGCCCCCTCCGTTAGCGAGATCGTCAGAAAATCCGTTACCTGCCTATGTGGCAGTTATGGGACCCATTTTTTAATTGACGTGGAGTTCCACGTGGACAAAAAACTAATAAAAAATTTACTTTTTAAATTATTTTAAAAGATTAAACATATTAAATTAAAATTTAAAAAAAAAAAATTAAAAACCCTACCCAGATTCTCTCTCTCTCCCCGATTTCTTCCCCCTTCCTCAAAATTTCTTCCTCCCCCCAAGATTTCTTCCGCCACCCAATTTCTTCAACCCCATATAACTCTGGGTGCTTCAACCCCATATAACGCCACAATATTCGAACTTCTGAACCACCCAACCCGCAGAGGATGGAAGGAGAAGAGGAAGCTTTCACGATCCAAACCCTCCTAGACCTCATCATTGTAAGGACGTGACTCGAATTGTTGCTTAGATCTGGGTGGCACAAGGCCGTGTTCGAATAAGAGGTTTGGGGTCGTGCAACCTCTCCCGTCGCCCACCCCCAAACCCAACTCTCTTTCTCTCTCCTTCTCCCTCCCAACCCACCCCAACTTCTCCAGCATAGGCCCAGCCGCCAACCATTATCAAAATTAAACTCCCACCGTCCTTCTCTCCGAAATTAGAATCACTGTCATCGCCCTCGCCCTTGTCGACACAGTCGAAATTATAATGCTTTGAACAAAATCCTTGCCACGAACAATACGTTCTACAAGAAATTGGGTCTTCTGCATATTGAAAATTGTACATAAAATCAAAAACTGTTCCTTTTGTTTTGTTTGCAACAGTCGAGGAGTGTATACTAGCAATCCATACCATTTTTAGCGTAAATGATGCCAAAGGTATTATAATCTTACATCAGCAAACAATCCATCTAGAAGGTTAAAAGATGTGTTGACGCCAAAAAGTGGTTCTTTGACTTTGAGGGTCAACTTAGTAATTTTATGCCTTCGGTGATTCAAGGGCTTCGGTAGGGAGCGTTATCTGCAAAATAAGAGAACGCTCGGTAAGACTTAGGGCACCGGTGTGGTACCGGCCGTAGGCTCTCCGATGCTTAAGTAAGTTCGGGATTTATAAAGTTCAACTGACAGATTAATAGGCTTGTATGCCGTACCTTCTGATCCCTCTATTTTGGGATAGTGGGCCTCCTTTATAGGCCTTGGGAGGTGTGCACTTGTTGTAGAATTTCGATGTGGGACTGTGGACGTCGATTGTAAGCGCGCCACGTGTCCTGTGAGTGGGCGTTGCCCTAATGGAGGGATCGGTAGCCAGACTGCCGAAGGCAATCTTGACCAGGTTCTGGGTGCCGAAGGCGACTTTGACCAGATTCGATCCGGTCCACGTGTCTCTCTCTAATTGGTCGTTCATTATGGTGTAAATAGGAGTCCCCCAAGTCCTCAGGCGAGATTTCTCGGTTGGGGACTTGCTTATCCTTCGGTGAACGCCAAGATTGCCCTACCGTTCGGTAGCTTGTGAAGGGGGCGCGCTGGGGCCTTGTCCCAGTGCCGATTCATCCAGGAATCTGCCGAGAAGCGCAGGGTCGCCACTGAGAGGATTACCGTTCGGTAGCCCGTCAATGGGGGCGCGCTGGGAGGGTTGCCGTTCGGTAGCCCTGGTGGGTTGACTGGGTTCCGAGAGATGACTGCCGATTGTTCATTGACTTGGGCGAGTTTGATCTTTTCTCTTGCATCCTTCGCATAGAGAGGGGCAGTGATGGGACAGAGCGACGCTTCGTCTTCTGTACCCGGCGTGTTTTCAGAGGTTCCACTCTGCGCATGACACGTGGTGCGTCTAATCACGCGGAGCGGCGCCATTAATGCGCCGTTTGGTTTCTCGAGGTATACCGTTACGATCTTTGCCTTATAAATAGAAGTGGCGTCTGGGGCGAGATTCACTTTGCATTTGTGAGTAAGGCGAGAGCTCTGTCCAGGCGATTTCCGGCGAGAACGAACGGTAACAGAGGCGATTCTCGGCGAGAGCAAACGGCAACACAGGCGATTTCCGGCGAAAGCATTCGGAAGGCGAAGCGATTTTCGTCCTTATACCCCAGTTCTCATAAGGTACCGTTCGGTAACTTTGCTATTTCCTTTTCTTTCGTTATGCGTGCGTCCTCCCATGGTTTGAACTAGACTTAGAACTTTATGCAAGTGGGGTGTGGTTCGGTAGTCTAGTTGCCATAGGTAGAGACGTAGGCATCGGTAGGATAGCTCACTGTATGACCCTTAGTTTCCTTCCATTGCTTTTGTAGATGTCTGATAGCGAGTCGGGATTCGAGAGTGAGCCCAACGCCTACGACAATGAGTCTCCAGATAGGCGAAGGGATACAGATAGTGAGGAACCGAACCAAGATACCGAGAGCGATAGTGGCTCTGACGTGGAAGTGGTTGGCGAGAGGTATAGGATTGCGCCCACTCATGGCATCGGTAAGGGGCTTATGACCAGTCAGCCCTTACCGTTGGCGGTCGTTTACAGTGACGGTCGGCAAGTTGGCGTGGGCCTACATCCCGAGCCTCGAGAGGACGTTCAGGAGCCGGAGGCATCCTCTAGCCACCGCCCGGAGGCCTCCACGTCTGGTCGTGGAGAGACTTCCGAACCAGTTGCCCTGCCGAGGGTAACAATAGTGAACAGCGGGACCCAGAGGGTACCGATGGGGGTAGCGAGAGAGCAGCTCTTTGACGTAGACTACCTGCCGCCCAACAAGTTGACTTACCGAGAGCTGGCGAAGATTAGGGCGGAGTACATGATTCCCCATTCGGTAGGGATGAGGATCCCAGGCCCTACCGAATCTCTGAGCAAGCCCAAGGATGGAGAAGTTGCGTTCTTTACTGACGTCCTTCAGCAGGGCGTTAGGCTGCCGTTGCAGCCTCCAGTTCAGCGAATTCTGGCTCAGATTGGGTATGCTCCTGGGCAGTTCAATCCGAACTTCTGGGCCGTTCTGATGGGGGTAGTGACAGCATTCGGAATTGCCGATGAGGAGGGGCCTTCATACGAGCAGTTCTCCCACCTGTACAGCATCACCAAATCCAAGAGTGCCGATCATGGTGGCTGGGTTCAGGCGAACTGTCTCAGGGCTTCCGAAAGGGGCCACTTTCTGAACGCCGTGCCGACTTCTCAGAAGTCCTGGAGGAATCGGCGGGTGCTGCTTTCTGGCGATTGGGAATCGCCTTCGGGAGTTCCCGTTCGCTTCTCTATCCCAACCACTTTCCAGATTGCCAGTAGGTTACTACCATGCCGATCGGTAGATCAATCTTCTTCGTTCAGAGGACTAACCTGTTTCGTTATTTTTGTAGGCAAACTGAAGCAACCAACGGCAACCCAATCGGAGCTTCGGCAGCTTGATAAGGTGAGGCTGAAAGTTCTTATTCACCGAGAACCTCATCAGAGCCCGCCTAGCTAACCCTGCCGAGAGTAAGTTCACTTGCTGTTTTTTGTTCCTTTTTTTTTTTTGTTTTTGTTTGTTTACCATTCGGTATACCTCACTTACCGATTTCTCATGTCCTTGTGCAGTGACCGAGGAGAGGAAGAAGGCCGAGGTCAAGAAGATGTCCGAGACCTCGAGGCGGCGCCTCGGAGTGATTGCCAAGGGCAAGAAACAGAAGCGGCAGCCAGAGGCTTCTGCCGAGCGGGTCTCTGAGGCAAACCTGGAGGAGCAGCCACTGGCCGAACGGCAGAGGCAGCGCAGTGCCGATCCCGCGATCAAAAGAGTGCCTGCCAGCGAACCGGCACCCACTCCGAGCAAGGGTGCCGACGCCACTTCGTCCAAAGCATCTGGGAAACGGCCGTTGATGGTGGACCTGGATGCCGCCTCGACTCCCAAGCGGGTGCGGCTCGCCGATTCCAAGAGGGCCATCCTCGCTGCCTAGGACGAAGAGGGGCCTACCGAGGCGGTCACATTAGCATGTCCCTCGAAAACGGTCCAGTTCGCGAACCACATGATCGTGGGCTCGCAAATGGAATTGGCTGAGATCGACGAACTGCCGAAGAAGGGTCTTCGGGAAGAGGCTGGGCGAGCCTTCCGTCTGCAGGCCATGGTAACCTCCCAACTCCGTTGTCCATTTTCCTCCTTTTTTGTCGTTTGTCGCTCGATAGTAACCTGTGATTCAACTTTTCAGGCATCGATGGACATGTGGCTGTGCATGAAGAGGGCCATCACAGCTGCCGAACGCGCCAAACGGCTGTACGAGGATGCCCGTTCCAAGGTTGCCGATGAGACGAAGGCTCTCCAGGACCACGAGAGCCTCGTGCAAGACATGCAGGCTGCCGAACGGCAGATTCAGGCGCATGAGGCGAAGCTTGCCGAGATGCGCGAGGACCTGGACCGCGCGGAGCAGGCGGCTAGGGATGTCGAGGGAGCCAGGGCGGCGATGCAAACGGCGCTAGAGACCTCCGAGCGGGCAAGAGCGGTAGAGGTCGAGGCTGCCGTTAATGAGGCAATTAGGAACTACCGTTCCTCCACTGAGTTCACTTCCCTGGTGGACAATGAAGTGGCTGCTGAGATGGCAGACCTCATCTGCCGTTTCAAATGGTTTAACCCAGGCCAGAAGCTGAACCTGAATTTTGCTGCCGATCCTCCTCCTCTACCGGAAGGTATTACAGAAGAGATGATCGAGGAGTACGAGGGGGAGGACGCTCCTGAAGATGCTGATGGCCCTGATGCCGAGGCCGCCCCTGATGCCACCGCTGATGCCGTGGTCGAGACTGCCGATGACCTGGGAGATCGGACTGCCGAGGCCTGAGCTACTTCGTATTTTATTATTATTATTTTCTTGTATCATTATGGCCGTTTGGCCAAATTTCCGAACACCTTAATGCCGAGGGCATTCTTAATTTAAGTAATATTTGACTTTATTGCATGTGTTTTGTATTCGAAAATTACCTATGCTTGTTACTGCCGTAGGCTAATAACTGATTAGGATAATTACCGATTGAGCCGTAGGCTAGTAGAGATGCCGTGGGCAAGTCTAGGGTAATTATTGATTTTTATGCCGTTGGCCATTTTGGAGTTTGTTAGAAGTGTCTCCACCTTCGGTAGACGAACCCAGAGTTATGGCACTGCCGTTGGCTGGTACCTGCTTGCCAGGACCCAAGTATCATAGGCATCGGTAGGAGCGAGGCCCCAATAGCCTTTTGTCTATAGAGATGCCGTGGGCAAGTCTAGGGTTCCGTGTAGTTTTATGGTCTGTGCGTGATGAGAATACCGTAGGTAATTCCCGAGCATCGTACTGCCGTTGGCTTTGTACCTGACGCCTGTTGGCCAGAATTTGAAACAACAATAACAACAAAAAAACTAAAAAGGACCAAGGCATTCTTGAATCGGTAGAGACTATTTAGGGTGTAGCTTTCAATTGCCGTAGGCAATGTTGCTGTGGCTCGTAATAATGAACCCTACCGAAACATTTTTTTTTGAAAAGATGCCGATAGGCCATGATGTTCCGAACGTGTGCAATTCTGAATAATCTCATTTTATATATAAGTGCCGTTGGCAAAAATACAAATTCCTCCATGCCGTTGGCTAGGGGGCTTTACTTGAAATAACTTTTGAGATGCTCCACATTCCATGGGTGACCGAGGGTCTTCCCATCTGTGCCTCGGAGTCTGTAGGTACCCGATCTAAGGATGCCGATGACTTCGTAGGGTCCTTCCCAGGAAGGTCCGAGAGTTCCTTCCATTGGGTTTTTCGTTGCAAGTGAGACCTCGTGCATAACCCAGTCTCCGATTCTGAAGGAGCGGGGCCTGACCCTAGAGTCGTAGTACCGAGAGACGCGCTGCTTGTAGGCCTCGTTCCGAAGGTTTGCTGCCGTTCGGCGTTCCTCGATCAAGTCCAGGCTTAATGCGACTGCGGCTTCGTTCGCCTTCGGCTCGAAGCTTTCCGTTCGGTAGGAAGACTCGCCGATCTCAACTGGGACAACGGCTTCCGAGCCGAACGCCAGGCTGAAGGGAGTTTCCCCTGTGGAGGTTCGGTAAGACGTTCGTATGGCCCACAGAGCTTCGGGAAGCTTCTCCGGCCAGGTGCCCTTGGCACTGTTGAGTTGCCGTTTTAAGAGTTTCTTGATGATTTTGTTTACGGCCTCTACCTGACCGTTCGACTGTGGGTGAGCTGGATAGGTGAAGAACAAGTTGATTTTTAGGCGAGTGCAGAACTGCCTGAAGAGTCCCGAATCAAACTGTCGACCGTTATCAGTGATGATGGCGTAGGGGATGCCGAAGCGGCAACAGATGTTGGTCCAAACGAACTCCTCGACCCTTGCTGCCGTTATGGTGGCTAGGGCTTCGGCCTCAACCCACTTTGTGAAATAATCCACAGCAACGATTGCATACTTAACCTGTCCCTTGCCCTGCGGCATCGGACCGATTAAGTCGAGTCCCCATTGGGCGAACGGCCATGGGCTTATGATCGGCGTGAGGGGTTCGGCAGGCATGTGCGGAATATTGCCGAACCGTTGGCACTTGTCGCATCTCTTCACCATGGCTATCGCATCCCGATGCATCGACGGCCAGTAGTAGCCCTGCCGGAAGGCTTTGTGGGCCAGGGATCTGGAACCGGAATGGTCGCCGCAGACTCCACTGTGGATCTCCCGGAGGACATACTCACCCTGCTCTTCGGTGATGCACTTCATGTACGGAGTGGTGTAGCCACGTTTGTACAGAACGTTATTGATGATGACGTACCTTGCCGATCGGTAACGCAGCCTTCTTGCTTGGGCCTTGTCCTCTGGAAGGGTACCGTTTGCTAGGTAGGTGTATATCGATGACATCCAGGTGTCTTCGTACCGAACGGTACATATGTCATCGGAGGTGGTGCTTGGCCGAGCTAAGATCTCGACAGGAACCCGTCGGCCAATTTTGTCATTGATTGCCGAAGCTAGCCGGGCTAACGCATCGGCGTGGCTGTTCTCCGATTCGGGAACCTGCCGAATTTCATAGGCCTGGAACTGCCGAAGTAGCAGGTGTGCTGATGTCAGGTAGGCTGTCATAGATGCGTCTTTTGCCGCGAAATCGGCAGTGATCTGGTTCACGATGAGCTGTGAGTCGCTGTGGATGCTGACCTGCTTAGCACCCATGCTCTTAGCTAGCCGAAGGCCGGCTAAGAGGGCTTCATATTCAGCCTCGTTGTTGGACGTTCGTAAGCCGAATCTGATAGCATATTCCATCTTGGTTCCGTCGGGGGCGGTGAGTACCAGACCGGCTCCGCATCCCTGCTGGTTTGCCGAGCCGTCCACATGTAGGATCCAGATGGGATTAGACTGGTCTAACCGGCTACCGTTCGGTAGGCCTTCGAATGGAGGGGTTTTCTCTGGTTCTGAAGCCTCCGAAGGTGTTAGTTCAGCGATGAAATCCGCCACGGCTTGTCCTTTTTTCGGCAGGTCTAGGTTTGAACTGCACGTCGAATTCTCCTAACTCGATTGCCCATTTCACCAGCCTACCGGACGTTTCTGGTTTTTGAAAAGGCTTATTATCACAAAACGTCCCTGACGTTTGCGAAATTATTACATTGCATCCCTAATATTTTTTTGTATCATTAATGGTCCCTAACGTTAATATAGGTACTCTTAAATAGTCCCTCTGTCAAAAAAACCGTTAAATCCAGGGGTATAATCGTCAAATCAATCCAAAATTATTAAAATATATTTTTTTCCCTTCCCTTCTCTCTTTCTTTTCTTCTTTATTCTTTCTCTCCGCCTGGCCCGTTCTTTTCTTCTCTCTTTCTTTTCTTCTTCCCTTCTCCCATTCGTTTACAAATGGAGTAGTTCAAGTAACCGAACTATAGCAATTCGAATAGCAAACTCGTATTAAACACTCCCAAAAATACCCAAAATGCCTCCAAAATCAATCCTTCAAACAAAATAAAAGATTGTTTAATAGACCCCAAAATATACTAGCTCACACACGAAATTCTCCAAAACAATGCTCTCAAGCCGCCTCCAATTTTGAGCAGTTTTCCCACATTACCTCAAAATCCAAACTTCTCAATCAAATTGAACTAATAAGCAACCAACATAACATACAATTATTACGCGGCAAAAATTTTCCCAACAAATTAAACTTCATTGCATATTCATATGAAAAGCTACAAACTTACACAGGCCTCCCTGAAGGTATGGGCAGCTGCGGTGACACGGGTACCGGCACAGCCACTACAGGTGGCTTTGGCTGACTCTGTTGCACCTCCACGGTCGGCAGTTGCGGTTTAGGGAGCTCCGGCATGGCCACACTCGTCGGTACGCCACCAAATCCCGTGAAATCCAGCTGCCTCGCAAGCTTCTTCGCCAGAACATCACTCATCGAAGACGAAGATGACGTCGTAGCGGCTGTTGCCGCATCCGAATGCCCCTTCGTCGGAGCGTACTCGTCCCCTTCAGCTTCCCCCATCAAATATAAAAATTCAGAGAGAAAGAAGAAACAACGAAGGAAAAGAAGAAGAAAAGAGGAGGAAAGAGAGAAAGGGGAAAGAAAAAAAAAAGAGGAACAGAGAGAGAGAGAGAGAGAAGAAGAGAAGAAAAGAACGGGGCTAGTCGGAGAGAAAGAAGAAAGAAGAAGAAAAGAAAGAGAGAAGTGAAAGGGAATTTTTTTTTTTTTTATAAATAATTTTGGATTGATTTGACGATTATACCCCTGTATTTAACGGTTTTTTTGACAGAGGGACTATTTAAGAGTACCTATATTAACGTTAGGAACCATTAATGATACAAAAAAACGTTAGGGATGCAATGTGATAATTTCGCAAATGTCAGGGACGTTTTGTGATAATAAGCCTTTTGAAAAACCTGCCGAAGAGGCTGGTTGGTTAGGACGATGATAGTGTGGGCCTGGAAGTAGGGCCTCAATCGGCGGGCAGAAACGACAAGGGCCAGAGCAAGTTGCTCGAGTGGGGGGTACCGAGACTCTGCCCCCTGAAGGGCTTTACTGACATAGAAAATCGGTAGCTCCGCCTTCTCTGGGACCCGTATCAGTACTGAACTGACGGCAGTAAGGGATACCGATAGATACAGGGATAGAATTTCTCCAGGTAGGGGCTTGGATAGTAGTGGCGCCCTGGCCATGTAGTCCTTCAAGTCTTGAAATGCCTTATCGCATTCGGCAGTCCACTCGATATGGTGTTTGCCCCCTTTCAAGGCTTTGAAGAACGGTGCGCACTTGTCGGTGGCTTTGGAGATGAAGCGAGTGAGGGCGGCTACTCGTCCGGTAAGGCTCTGGATGTCCTTTTCTGTCTTCGGCACCTTCATGTCGATTATGGCCTTGATTTTGTCGGGGTTAGCCTCGATGCCCCTCTGGCTGATCATGAAACCGAGGAATCTTCCGGAAGATACGCCGAAGGCGCACTTCGTTGGGTTGAGTCTCATTCGGTAATCCTTCAAGATGCCGAACATGAGTGATAGGTTTTTCAGATGCTCGCCTGCCGTTAGGCTCTTTACTAGCATGTCATCCACATATACCTCCATTGTGCTGCCGATCTGCTCGGCGAAGATTCGGTTGACCAGCCTCTGGTAGGTTGCCCCTGCGTTCTTCAGGCCGAACGACATGACGTTATAGCAATACAGGCCTTTATCTGTAATGAATGCCGTGTGTTCGCTGTCGGCAGGGTGCATGAAGATCTGGTTATACCCCGAATATGCGTCCATGAAGCTGAGCAGTTCGTGGCCGGCAGTGGCGTCTACCAGCTGATCGATGCGTGGCAACGGGAAGCTGTCCTTCGGACAGGCCTTATTGAGGTCGGTATAGTCCTAGCACATTCGCCATCCGCCCTTTGCCTTCCGAACCATGACTGAGTTTGCCAGCCAGTCCGGGTACACAGCCTCCCGGATGAATCCTATGGTCATAAGTTTGTCCACCTCGTTCTTCATAGCTTCATACCGTTCGGCATCATAGGATCGGCGCTTTTGCCTGACGGGTTTGAAGGCTGGTGAGATGCTCAGCTTGTGGTTGATGACATCGGGGGATATGCCCGGCATGTCGTTGTAAGACCAGGCGAAGACTTCCGAATTCTGCCGAAGGAACTGGATGAATTCGGCACGGAGGGTGGCGTTCAGCATTGTACCAATTCTTACGCACCGATCCGGTTGGCCCTCGTCTAGCGCCACAGTTTCAAGATCTTCGGCAGGTTGTGCCACCGGAGTGGGTGTTTCCTCCCCTGGATCATCTACTGGTTCATTACCGTTCGGCAAGTCTACGACAGTCAAGGTCTCCCTTTGCTTCTGAGGGGCTGCCGATTTCAGCGCCGTGGCGTAGCAATTCCGAGCGCTCACCTGGTCGCCCCTGATTGACCCAGTGCCGAAGCAAGTTGGGAATTTCATGAGTAGCATGTGGGGGGACAAGTGGGCCTTGATCGCGGTGAGTGCTGTTCGGCCGACGATGACGTTGTAAGCCGTCGGGCAGTCCACCACGAGGAACTGGTCGTAGACCATGGTCCTTCGTGGGGCCGTGCCGAAGGCAATTGGCAAGCTGACACTGCCGACTGGCTGGACCAAATCTTTCGAAAAGCTAAGGAGAGGCGAGAGTTGCCTGTTGATCTGGCTGTCATCTATCCCAAGCTCTCTGAATGCATCGGCAAAGATGACGTTTACCGAACTGCCAGTGTCAATCAGAATTCGTCCGACATCGAATTCGGCAATCTCGGCTCGGATTATCATAGGGTCGTCATGCGGGTAGATGATCCCCTCCTCTTCTTCCTCAGAAAAGGTGATGGGTTCCCAACTGACCTTCGGCATTTTAGCGTGCCGGCTGCTTTCGATGCCGAGGACCTGGGGGTATTGCGCCGCTCGAACATACTGTTTCATTGACCGATTGGACGCCCCGGCGAGGGTTGGCCCTCCACTAATTGTGCTGATCATGTTGATTTGCCGATTGGCGTTCGGCACTGGCGCCTGCTGCGGTCTGGCAATGTACCGATCCAGCTTGCCTTCCCGAATCAGTCGCTCGACAATTTTTCACAGACTTATACAGTCCTCGGTATTGTGGCTGTTCTGCTGATGGTATCGGCAGAACTTCCCTATGTCCCTGCCGTTTTGACGACTAGGCTCCGGAAGGCGGGCTTCGAAATTATCTCATTCTCGTTCATCAGTACTGCCTCGTAAGAGGTGTTGAGCAGCGTGAACACTTCCGTCCCTTGGTTATGAGCTGGCAATGGCGCTCGGTAGTTGTCCCTGCCGTACCTGCTCTCAGGGTCTCAGGGTACTCGGCAATGGCGCTCGGTAGTTGCCCCTTCTGGGAGCTTCCGGTATCTTTGCGCTTGTGGCTCTCAGGGTACTCGGCAGCTTGTGCCGCTGGTACGAACGGCGATGCCTGTGCGGTGGAGGACTGCTGTATGTATTCGCTCTGCCGAGCCGTGGGCTCGGCCCTCGAATTGAAGTATTCGGCTTTGGCGTGGATTGCCGCTTGCTTCATGAGTTCATCATATGTACGCCAATTGCTGCTGTGTACCAGATACCGAAAGTGTGATGACCGTAGGCCACTCTTGAAGGCGCAGTAGGCTGCCCTGTCATCGGTATCCGGACATCTCGAGTACTCATAGCTGAATCGTGCGGCATACTCACGCAACGGTTCGTCATCTCTCTGCCGAATGTTTTATAGGTCATCGGCAGAGTACAACCTGTCTGTCTGAATCATGAAATGGTTCAGGAAGATCTGCTTCAGCTCGTCGAAGGAATCGACCGTTCCTGGCTCCAATCGGTAGAACAAGTTCAGAGCCGCCTCTGTGAGCGAGGAGGGGAACAGCAGGCACAGTCCTTCGTCGCTTAGCCCTCGGCACCCTACAGCCGATTGGAAAGAGTGGAGGTGCATCAGAGGATCTTCCACTCCGGTGTAAGGTGTTATGCGTAAGGGTTGGACGTCTCTATCCTGCCGTGAGCGCCTTATGCGTTCGGTGAAGGGTCCTGGCCGAAGCCTTCCCCAGTCTGGCTCCTGTGAGCGTGTCCTATCGTCCTCCATCTTCTGTACCCTCTGAAGGAGGAGGCGAATGACGGGGTCCCTGTCTGGTATTGCTTCGGCATCCTGGTGCACCGATCGCTGCTGGGACCCACCAGGGTTAACCTCGGAGAACTTCGTCGGGGTTGCCGAACGGTAGGACGATGACCGGTCGGTTGATGGGATGTACTCTTGGTCAGATCCAGCCGTGGACTCTAGAACCGATATCCTCCGAATAGGAGATTTCCTCCCTAGACCCCTTAAGCGGGGATCGTCTAGGTGTGCATTGATCCTGATCGGCGATCCTTGCCGTTCGGTATGTCGTTCGGCCTCCCGTTCCCACAGCCTATGACGGCAGTCAGAGTAGACTTTCCTCGGCACATAGGGCTTATTTTTAGGTGCCGGGACTACCAATTGTTTGGACGGCGCAGGCATTGCCTTTGCCACCTGCTTGCCCTTCCTTTGCCGACGGGGAGTCTGTAAGCTTTCGGACGACCGATCGGTCTGGATGTTTTGTGTTTGTTGCTGATTCAGCAACTGCTGTGTTTCGTCCACCCTGGACGAGAGGAAGTTATTGTGTTCCTGTAACCTAGCCATGTCCTGCCGGAGGGACACGACTTGGGCTAAAAGCTCTGCATTTTCGGGGACTTGGGGTGCCGGAGGGTTAGTTGCCGGTGTGTATGGTTGGGGAGCTGGGCTAACCCTGCTTGGCATACCGTACGGCATCCCCTCCTGCGGTAGGAGCGTGTTTTTTGAGTTGGTCCCCATATATTTGGGATAAAGGGTCGATTGTTTATCGTTTCCCACAGACGGCGCCAAACTGTTGATGCCAAAAAGTGGTTCTTTGACTTTGAGGGTCAACTTAGTAATTTTATGCCTTCGGTGATTCAAGGGCTTCGGTAGGGAGCGTTATCTGCAAAATAAGAGAACGCTCGGTAAGACCTAGGGCACCGGTGTGGTACCGGCCATAGGCTCTCCGATGCTTAAGTAAGTTCGGGATTTATAAAGTTCAACTGACAGATTAATAGGCTTGTATGCCGTACCTGATCCCTCTATTTTGGGATAGTGGGCCTCCTTTATAGGCCTTGGGAGGAGTGCACTTGTTGTAGAATTTCGATGTGGGACTGTGGACGTCGATTGTGAGCGCGCCACGTGTCCTGTGAGTGGGCGTTGCCCTAATGGAGGGATCGGTAGCCAGACTGCCAAAGGCAATCTTGACCAGGTTCTGGGTGCCGAAGGCGACTTTGACCAGATTCGATCCTGTCCACGTGTCTCTCTCTAATTGGCCGTTCATTATGGTGTAAACAAGATGAATTCTCATTTCCTCTCTCATCAACGAAACCATTAGAAGCATATTCTTTTCTACATTTTCGCTCTTCAATTACGGAATCTGCTGTTTCCAAATTCAAAGAGATGCCGATGATTTCAAATTCGAAGAGAAAAACGGCAAGGGTTTATGTTTGATAATGGCTAGCGGTTGGGCCTATGCTAGAGAAGTTTGGTGGTCTTCTTAGTTTTGCTAGATCGGAGCTGTGGGGAGGGGCGGTGTTGGAGGTTAGGCTGGAAGGCAGGGGATATTGGAGAAGATGAGTTTTTTATTTTTAAAAATTTTATTTTTGGGGTTTTAGATTTTTATTTGTTATTTATTTTATTTTATTGTTTTTTGTTTATTTTATTTATTTTATTTCTTATGTGGAGTCCACGTCAATTAAAAAACAGGTCCCACTTTTGCCACATCAGCATTTAACAGATTAACTAACAGTTTGGCTAACGGAGGGGGCACTTTTGTAATTTTTCGTGACGTTGACGTTGAGTATGTACTTGTAAAAATCCCATAGGTTGGGATGTACTCGTAAATGATCCTATAGGTTGGGGGGTTTACTGTACTTTTTCCTAAATTGTAATCCAAACTAGAAGTTATGGATTTTGAAATTTTAAGTCCACAAAGAATATTTTAAGTATATTATATGAACCAGAAGTTCAATGAAAAAAATAATTTATATCTTTCATGGATCCTAAAAGTGGATATTCATTTTAATGTCTTTGCCTTATATATATAATTAAAAACGAAAATAGAGATCCAAGTAGGATTGCAATGTGGAAGAGCATAAAGGGAATAAATTCATCCTTTCATGTTTCAGGTGCTCCAGCAATAGCAATGTGGAAAATATGATGTGTTTCAATTGTTGGGAAATAAAAGGTCTTTATTATGCATTCATGAATCGAATGTAAGCATTACATAATTCACTAAAGAAATATAAGCATTACATAATTCCCTGAAGAGAATGTAAGCTCTATATCATTTTCGGAAACAAATGTCACTTGCACATTATCGCTGTTTGTGCAAATAGTCCCACGGGAGAATATCCGCTTGAGAATCCTTGGCCCTTTGAACTTCTTTCTCTCTCTTCCTCGGTTCTCGTAAAAAATACCAGAGTAAATAGACCACACTCGGGGGGTGTTGACCAAAGGCCCTCCGATGCCTAAGTTAGGTCAATTGTATCTAGGAGAAACAATAGCTAAAAAGGGTACGAAGTTTTCTCTACGGGTAGAATCGGGTAGCCAGAGCCGTGTGTGGTGGCCGGAGCCATGTATGAGAATATGGAGACAGGAGAAAGGTGTGGCCGATAGCAGTGATGGTGTCGTCAGCTAGGGAAGAGAGTGTGGAGAATTTCGGGTATGTTCGTAGGGTTTCGAGATTAGGTTTAGAATTAGCTTTAGTGTTGAATGAAGCCATGTATTTATAGGGCTCTAGGCATCTAGGGTTTTTCAAATAATAATTCATATTGGGAAGGAATTTATTCTTTCCCCAAATTGTAGAGATTGAGTCCATTAGGAATTTGATTGGGATCAAATCTCCTAATTTGATGATGATATCTCCAAATTATGATAATATCTTAATTGTTGATATTATCTTTTTAAATAAAGATAATATCCCTTTTTAAGATAATATCCCTATTTTTAGTATCAATTAATTGCAAAATAAACGGCTCAATTAATTGACCTACAAGATATTCTTCTTGTTCATGTGGCGTCTTGTGATTGGAAGCCGAATTATTTGCTCTCACAAATGCCCCCCAGCTTTTGCATGGCGCTTGTGTGGCATGTAGGAGATGAAATTATTCTTTGGGCTTTCCAACTGTGTCTGGGCTTTCTTCTTTGAGTTAGACTCCTTTTGTAGATTGGGTTCCCAATTGAAGTGGGCTTTTGACTTTCCTTGGAGTTGGGCTCCCAATGGGAATAGGCTTTGATCGGTGCATATTTATATACGAGTCGGATCAGGTGAGAACGCTAAAATGAGAATCTTATATGAGAATCAATCCAAGCCATCTAAATTATCTGAACGGCTGAAGAGAAAAAGCAAGCTTACAATACAAATGGGTACGCTACACTTCCCCTTAGCCCTTGTGTCCTGCTGCACGTTCTCAATCGCGCCTTTCTTTCTGATCGCGCCTTTATTTTTCAGAGTTCTTGTTCCCAGATTCTCCTCTCAATACCATTTCCTATTTTCCTTGGTCAGAATTGATACCTTTCTCCTCAGAACTCCCTCTCTCTTTCTTTGCCCTCTCAGTTTCCCTAATCTCGATCTGCATCTCTGTCTTGCTCTCTCAGCTTCTCTTTCGGTATATCTTTCATTTTTATGCAGACCTTGTACAAATAAAACCCCCTTTCTCTCTTACTTCCCTTTCTTCTTCTCTCTCTGCCCAAATACAAATACAACTCTAGATTTGGAATTCTTAAAGCCATCGTCAATGGCGGTCTTAGAGACAGAGTGCTCATTTGCAAAGTCCCGATCATCGTCGTCAGCCTCATCCAGCAGTTCTGACTACCTCTACGGTCACATCCGTTTTCCCACTTCCTATGACGTCGTCTTCGGCAAGTTCATCTATATCTCATTGATCAAGCTCTTCTTATTTAATTGTCAGCATCCTTAAATCTAAACATATTTTTGTCAACCTAAAAATTTTTGGGACTGAAATGGGTGAATGATGGGTTTATAGTTTAGGGTACAGATTTGTTGAAATTTATTTATTAATTTATTTTGGGACTTTTAATGGGATCCTTACAAATCAATGGTGTTCATGGTGGATTTGGGTTAATTTGGGGCTTTAAGGGTTCAGATCTACACAGGATGTGGAAATAGTATTTTCTACCTTAATTGCTTTTGGGTTATTATGCCGCTGGTGCTTACCGCAGTCTTGCTCTTGTTGGTGAGTTTTAGCTTGTAGTCAAATTTTGATGTTTTTACTAGTAATTGGGTTCTCAAAAAAGTGAAATTTATCAGCTCTGTAGTGTCTGCAGCAAATCTGTGGGCCCTAATCATGGATGCAGGGACAGGTTTCTCTTCCCAGGTTTATGAGTTGTCAACTGTCTTCCTACATAAGGTTAGCATATGAAACAAGTGTATTCTATCATCCTTCCGTAAGTAATATACTTCTTGAAATATTGATTATCTTGATTAATTCATTTGGGACAGGATTGGATCATGGAACAGTGGGAAAAGAATTTCTATATTAGTTCAATAGCTGGTGCCGCTAATGGGAGTTCCTTGGTTGTTATGTCCAAAGGTTTGCATTTATTTGTACCATTAAATAAAAAAATAAAAAAATATACTGTTAGTTTTGTATAAATGTGTGTTGTGTGCATCTTCACCTCTTTTGCTTTCATATATCCTGTGGTACTAGTCAATGGTGAAATATGATTATCTTCTTATTTTGCCAAATCCATAGTCACTTGTTTCTCTGAGTTGTCTTCAATTGGTTCTATACCAGGGTTGTGATTGAATCTAGTTTTCTTCTCATATTCAGTTTTTATTCATGCAGCATTCTCAATCTAGGATACCCTTTTGCAAGTTACCTAATTCATTTTTCTTTTTATTCTAGCAACATTCTTGTTCCAGGATGCCTCTTTGAATTATGTTCTTTGAAGTTTCTCCCAAGAGACATGAACATTCTTTTCGCACCACTGCAAACTCCCAGTTATCCTCCATTTGCGTTTTTCTTCCTCCTACCACCGTGTTTATGTTCTTTATCTTCCATGCTTCCCATATTTCTTCTTGCTTGGATGGCCTCTGCACCATGCTCAACTCCTCTGCAGTTCATTATTCTCTTTGGAACATCCTTGCTGATAAAATCTCCTATTGATATTGTGATTCCGAATACTTTTCCTTCCACCAAACATTAGCTTTGATTGATTTTCGTCCATTAGATCTCACCCAAAAAGTTATTTTCATGGGGCAATGTAATAATATTACTTACAAAACCATTTCCCCATTGTTGAAGAAGCTCAAGAACAGACCAACGGGGTTTTAGTCAAGTGGTCAAGGCTATGCAAAAGTCATGATAATTATGGATTTTTGTCTACTATTTGGCTCTCTAATGCTCTACTTCCTTCTCTATACAGCTTGTTTTTCGTCTCCAATTTGGTTTTTTTTTTCTTTCGTATTTTTTAATGTCAACTTTGTTCTTTGTCTGTATATATACAAAACAAAATTTAGGCATGGTCTTTGTCTATATTTTTTAATGTCACTTTTTTCTTTTGTATTTTGTTCTTTGTCCATATTTCTTTTTTCTTTCATACTTATGATAATAGTGTGAGTAGTATGGATATGAGTATCATTTTTGTATCTTAATGTGTTGATAATAGTGTTAGTAGGTATCATTTATGTACTTTAATGTGTTGATAATAGTGTGAGTAGGTATCACTTATATATCTTAATGTGTTGATAATAGTGTGAGTATGTATCATTTTTGAATCTTAATGTGTTGTTAATAGTTGAGTAGGTATCATTTGCGTACCTTAATGTGTTGATACTAGTGTAAGTAGGTATCATTTCTATATCTTAATGTATTGACAATAACGTTAGTAGGTATCATTTTTGTATCTTAATGTGTTGATAATAGTGTTAGTAGGTATCATTTATGTACTTTAATGTGTTGATAATAGTGTGAGTAGGTATCACTTATATATCTTAATGTGTTGATAATAGTGTGAGTATGTATCATTTTTGAATCTTAATGTGTTGTTAATAGTTGAGTAGGTATCATTTGCGTACCTTAATGTGTTGGTACTAGTGTAAGTAGGTATCATTTCTATATCTTAATGTATTGACAATAACGTTAGTAGGTATCATTTTTGTATCTTAATGTGTTGACAATAATGTTAGTAGATATCATTTCTATATCTTAATGTTTTAATGTGTTGATGACAGTGTGAGTAGTACGGATATGGGTATCAGGTTTGTATCTTCATGTTTTTGTAATAGTTTCAGTATATCTTATATAACGGTGTATGTTGCAGGTATAAAATGGAATCTGGGTTTGAACTATGTTTCACAGAGGCGAGTACAGTCATGTAATCAAGCAATTTCTATGGATACAGTATTAAAATTCACAATAAAATATGGGTCGTAAACAATTCAAAGGATTCACTAGAGCTTCAACATCATATTTTTATAATTTTTAAAAATTATAAATTTTACAAATAATAGAGAAATGACACAAGTCAGAGTTGCAATGCTGCATCATTACTTGTTTGCCACCAAAATATCTTTCGTAAATGCAACGAAGAGTGACACCCGTGAGAAGCACTGACGTTGCACCCTCCAGGCGCTTCCACTTGTCATTCTCTCCCATTTATTGCATTTATTATGAATTTTTGACATTAAAGCATAGAAAATATATAAATAAACTGAATATAATGACACATGGCAACGGAAGAATGCGATGTCAGTTTTTTTTACAAGTGTCCTTGCACAACGCCATGTGTAATAAATGTTTCATGTTAAGATTTTATTCTATTACCTAGAATGAAGCGTTGTTGAACCATAATGAAACATACATGATGCTTGTATGAAACATATATCGTATGCTTTCATGATGCTCTTTTTAAGATTAAAATTTTTGTTAAAAAATTAATAAAAAAGAATCAGAAAAACACCTTGAACTATTTTCTCTTCATCTTTTAAGCTTTAAAATATAATTGACCTATAAAAAAATTCAAATAGTTTCTCAAACTCAAGTTTGTTGCTACAATAACTATAACACTAAGTTGAAGATCTTTACTCTTCCTTACTACAACTCTTCCTCCAATTAATAATACAAATTTTTCAAAGTCAAATTTGGATTTTTGCGCATTATAGTCAAACATAATGTTGCAAGGAGTTTGTAGAAATATTCGGTGTATTTTTCTAAGTTTTATTAGTTTTTGTGATTTTTGGAAGTTAAAGAATTCGAAAATAGTAAAAAATGG
The DNA here is from genome assembly GCA_020521455.1 of Prunus kanzakura. NCBI lineage: Eukaryota > Viridiplantae > Streptophyta > Magnoliopsida > Rosales > Rosaceae > Prunus > Prunus kanzakura. The sequence continues at coordinate 560,238 of BPUM01000811.1, forward strand.
AAGAGAATGACACGTGGTAGCACTCAATGACTGCGTCGTCAGAGTTTCTGACGAATGTCACTATCCCGTAGCGCCATATGTCATTAAAGTTTCATTTTTGTTTATTTGACTTTCAAAAATCACACAAATTAATTAATAGTCAGAAAAATCAGCCGAAAATTTCTAAAAACTCCTTGCAACATTATCTTGAACTATAATATGTGAAAATCTAAAAATTTGCAGTAATAATTGGAGGAAGAGTAATGATCTTCAACTTAGTGTTATATGTAGTATATGAAAAAACTTGAGTTTGAGAAATTATTTAAATTTTTTATGTGTCAAATTTATACTTTACAACTGAAAAGATGAAGAAAATGTCGCAAGGAGTTTGTGGCATTTTTTGGTGAATTTTTTAGAGTTTTTTACTAATTAATTATGATTTTTGGAAGTTAAAACAATGTAAAATAGTAATAAATGGAAGAGAGTGACACATGGCAGCATCTAATGGCTGGGTCCTCAGCTTTTCCAACGGGTGTCAGTATCTCATAGCGCCACGTGTCATTAATGTTTCATTTTTGTGAGTTTATCTTAAAAAATTCACGAAAAATCATTAAATAATTAGAAAAATACACCAAAAATTTCTACAAATTCCTTGCGACATTATGTTAGACTATGATGCTCGAAAATCAAAATTTGACTTTGGGAAATTTGAAGTAATAACTGGAGGAAGAGTTGTAGTGATAAAGACTAGTGATCTTCAACTTAGTGTTATTGCTAGTATGGAAGCAAATTTGACTTTGAGAAATTATTTGAATTTTTTTCTTAGTTGAAATTATATTTTAAGTCTCAAAAGATGTAGGAAATGTCGCAAGGAGTCAAGGGTATTTTTTGGTGAATTTTTCAGATTTATTATGAATTTATTATGATTTTTGGAAGTCAAAATATTGGAAAATAGAAATAAATGGAAGATAAGGACACATGGCAGCGCCTGATGGGTGCGTCATCAGCTTTTCCAACAGGTGTCAGTATCTCATAGCTCCACGTGTCATTCATGTTTATTTTTGTGAGTTTATCTTTAAAAAATCAAGAAAAATAATTTTAAAAATCAGAAAAATACACCAAAAATTTCTACAAATTCCTTGAAACATTATCTTCGACTCTAATGCTTGAAAATCAAAATTTGACTTTGGAAAATTTGAAGTAATAATTGGAGGAAGAGTTATAGTTATGAAGACTAGTGATCTTTAACTTAGTGTTATTGTTAGTATGGAAGCAAACTTGACTTTGTAAAATTATTTGAATTTTTCTCTTAGTCAAAATTATATTTTAAGTCTCAAAAGATGTTGGAAATGTCACAAGGAGTCAAGGGTATTTTTTAGTGGATTTTTCAGATTTATTATGAATATATTATGATTTTTGGAAGTCAAAATATTGGAAAATAGTAATAAATGGAAGATAATGACACATGGCAGCGGCTGATGGGTGCGTCGTCAGTTTTTCCAGCGGGTGTCAGTATCTCATAGCTCCATGTGTCATTCATGTTTCATTTTTGTGAGTTTATCTTAAAAAATTCACAAAAAATAATTTAAAAAATCAGAAAAATACACCGAAAATTTCTATAAATTCCTTGCGACATTATCTTCGACTATGATACTCGAAAATCAAAATTTAACTTTGAGAAATTTGAAGGAATAATTGGAGGAAGAGTTGTAGTGATGAAGACTAGTTATCTTCAACTTAATGTTATTGTTAGTATGGAAGCAAACTTGACTTTGTGAAATTATTTGAATTTTTTTTAAGTCTCAAAAGATGTTGGAAATGTCGTAAGGAGTCCAAGTCATTTTTTGGTGAATTTTTCACATTTATTATGATTTTTGAGAGTCACAATATTGGAAAATAGTAATAAATGGAAGAGAATGACACATGGCAGCGACTGATGGGTGCATTGACATCTTTTCCACCGGCTGTCAGTATCTCATAGCGCCACGTGTCATTAATGTTTCATTTTTGTGAGTTTATCTTAAAAAATTCACTAAAAATCATTAAAAAATCAGAAAAATACACCAAAAATTTCTACAAATTCCTTGCAACATTATCTTCGACTATGATACTTGAAAATCAAAATTTAACTTTGAGAAATTTGAAGGAATAATTTGAGGAAGAGTTGTAGTGATGAAGACTAGTGATCTTCAACTAAGTGTTATTGTTAGTATGGAAGCAAACTTGACTTTGTGAAATTATTTGAATTTTTTTCTAAGTCAAAATTATATTTTAAGTTTCAAAAGATGTTGAAAATGTCGCAAGGAGTCCGGGGTATTTTTTGGTGAATTTTTCATATTCATTATCAATTTATTATGATTTTTGGAAGTGAAAATATTGGAAAATAGTAATGAATGGAAGATAATGACACATGGCAGCGGCTGATGGGTGAGTCGTCAGCTTTTCCAGCTGGTGTCAATATCTCATAGCTACATGTGTCATTCATGTTCCATTTTTGTGAGTTTATCTTAAAATATATTCACGAAAAATTAGAAAAATACACTGAAAATTTCTACAAATTCCTTGCGACATTATCTTCAACTATGATACTTGAAAATCAAAATTTGACTTTGGGAAATTTGAAGTAATAATTGGAGAAAGAATTGTAGTGATGAAAACTAGTGATCTTCAACTTAGTGTTATTGTTAGTATGGAAGCAAACTTGCCTTTGTGAAATTATTTGATTTTTTTTCTAAGTCAAAATTATATTTTGAGTCTCAAAAGATGTTGGAAATGTCGCAAGCAGTCCGAGGCAAACAAGTAATGATGCAGCATTGCAATTATGACTTGTGTCATTTCTCTATTATTTGTAAAATTTATAATTTTTAAAATTAATAAAAATATACGTAAAATTTACTATAAGTTCCTGGGAACAACTCTTCATATTTGAATTGTCAAGGGAACCAAAGCTTTAAACAAGGGTCTGCACAAATTAAATGAACATAATAAGAATAAAACCAAGCTGCTTAAATTGCAATATTAAACCCAAACAAAAGTCACAATTTAACAATTAGAGGAATACTCAACAAAAAATGCAAAAGTACCAAACACGTTTAAGCAATTTCTATTTCTTGTTTTTCTATATTTGATTACTTTCACAGCAATCACGAAATCAATCCTCTTCCAATCGCAAAGGCAACCAAAGCTTTAAACCAAGGCTGCACAAATTCAATAAACACAATACAAATCAAACTAAGCTCCTGAAATTCCCAAATTAAATAGCTAAATTAAAATAAGCTGCACATATTAAATATACCTCCTAGCAAAATTCCCTTGCGCTTTAGCTTAGCTCTAGTTGTGAGAGGTGGAAATGGGATAATGGTCACCTTTGTTTTGAATAAAGGGGGAGGCAGAGGGGTGAGGAACATGGAAAAAAAGAAGAAGATGAAGTGAAGTTACTCCATATACAGCTTGAAATGATACATAAATGACCCATTATCCCCATAGGCAACCTGAAATATGCAACAAACATGATACACAATGATGTCAGGATAGAAAAAAGTTTCTCACGTAAGAGGTGTTTTCTCAAGGTCCTGAATTTTAAACAAAATTGGAAAGGACATTGACATTCAAAAGTAAATTTAACAGAGATGTTGCATATGTGTCGTAAGGTGCATAACCATATCCATGATGATACATAAATGACCCATTATCCCCATAGACATCCTGAAATATGCAACAAGCATGATACACAATGATGCCAGGATAGAAAAAAGTTTCCCACGTAAGAGGTGGTTTATCAAGGTCCTGAATTTTAAACCAAATTGGAAGGGGCATTAAAAAATACTTACAAAGAACAAAGCTGACATTCAAAAGTAAATTCAACAAAGATGTTGCAGTTGTGCCGTAGGGTGCATGATGATACAGAAATGACCCATTATCCTTGTAGATAACTTGAAATACGCAACAAGCATGATACACAATTATGCTAGGATACATAAAAGTTTCTCACGTACGAGGTGGTTTCTCAAGGATACACAATGATGCTAGGATTCAAATAATTTCTCAAACTCAAGTTTGCTTCTGTGCTAACAATAACACTAAGTTGAAGATCATTACACTTTCTCTAATTATTACCATTTGAGGTTGTACCCTCCAAGTAGCATGTATGTACATTGTATACCTCTTCCAAGTAACAGAATTTGGATAAAAATAAAATTTTCCATATTTTTTTTAAGCATCAAGAACCTGAAACAGGGGGCAATAAAGAACTTAAAATTCAAGAGAAGAACTGAACTCAAAATAAACATAATTAACGAACTTCAATCTTAAAAACAATAAACTCAAACATTTGTTCACATCTTAATAATTTTGCAATGCAAATGCAAATTGGAGGGGAAAAACAAGTTGCATAGAGAAGGAAGGAGAGCATTAGAAAGCCAAATAGTAGACAAAAATCCATAATAAAAAACCCAATTGGGTTTTCTCATTTACTAGCCAAAGGCATTTAGTTGCACATATTTTTTCAGCAATCACAGCAACCATAGCAATTAAGGCAATCACAACAACCAATACCAATCACAATCATCCATTTGAACCATACATTGTATAACTATACATACACTTACAGAGTAAGATTTTTTTTAAACCTTGATTCCTAACCTTCACAGAATCACGAAAGCCAACCTTTGTCCAATCTCAAAGCCAATTACAATTTTAAACAAGGCTTGCCAAATTTAATTAAAGAGGACAAAATCAAAACAAAACCAAACAGACCAAATTAATTAATGAAGAAAAGAAAATTGAAAAACAAGTAATCAAAAATGAAAATAACAAGTCATAATTAAAGATATTGATGCAGATAGAGAACGGTAGGAACAGCCAGATGGGTTGTCGTAAATATCCAATCTTTGAGCACCAGTATGACTTTGCCAGATTACTACCTTTTTCTCCACCACCATGAAAAGCGAGGGACACAACGAAGAGGAAAATGAAAGAGATATCAAATGGGAGCAGTAAATAGGGCTTTTGGACCTCGATTTTTGAATTGAGAGAGAGAGAGAGAGAGAGAGAGAGAGAGAGAGAGAGAGGACGATGAGGAGGAGGAAGAGGAGGAGAGAGATCGACGCAGAGAAACTGAGAGAGCAATACAAAAAAGGAGTTTGAAAGGAGAGAAACTGAGAGGGCAGAGAAAGAGGAGAGGTGGAATTCCAGAGAAATGTATCAATTCTGACCAAAGAAAATAGGAGAAGGTATTGATTGAGAGGAATAAGAGGGAGTCTGAAAAAAAAAAGTGAGGGAGCGTGAAAAAATTGGCAGGGAGCGTGAAAAAGTTGAACAGCTGTTTAGGAAGGAGGGAGGAGAGAGAACAAGTTGAGTGACTCACTCTAGTACAACCATTTCCTTTACAATTGCTTTTCACAGAGTCGTTGGATATAATCCAACGGTGTTCTCATATAAAATTCTCATATAAGCGTTCTCACTAGATCCTGACCCTATTTATATATCATTTTGTACCCTTCTAACGTATGATTTGATTATGTTTTTGAGTTAAACTTGTGCTTTAAATAAATTTTGTATTTGTTTCAGTGTAATAAGCTTGAGACTCATTAAATGCATTTTGGAGACAAGTTAGCTTAAAACAGTGTCTGCAGATCAGTCAACTTCACGAATTGGACTGTACTTGCTCAGGATGAACCAGATGATGAGCCCTATATCATTGGAAAGATGCAGAAGTCTAGTTTCTGGAACATTTTACGGTTCATAATTCCGAGTCTTCTAGAGAAAGTTATACAAGTTTTGGCAACTTAAAGTCAAATTCGGCAGCATCTGCGTTACTGGGCTGAATATCACATTTGAAGGTCTTTCCGATTTTTTCTTGAGTTGGGCTGCATACGCTTGGAAAGATAATTCAAAGGGTTTGAAGATCCAGATTTTTCCAGATTTTTTAGGAGGGAAGATCAAGCCCAAGACTAGCCCACAAGCTGACTGCAATGAAGTCAATTCCAGTCTATTTTCGGCAATCAACTTGCAAGGGCCAAAACGTACGCTTGTGTTACTCAGATGGGAATACATTCTTCATACAAGTTGTTCCAATGGGTGTCTATTATGACATATCTAAATTTGAGCCCCATTGGATACATATTGAAACCTCAGGCCTTCATACACCAAGCCTGGTTCAGAAGAATCTTTTATTTCCAGCAACCAAAAGAAAACCCACATGGGTTGGCAGCGAAAGGCAGCCACAATTGAACACTTTTGAAATCCCATGTGAAGAAAGCTTGAGGTGCAGCAAAAGAAGGATGGGATGGAATTGATTCCAACCACACTAACATAGACAAGATGAAGTGGGAGTTATGGATTGTATTAAAAGAGGAATGATGGTGTTGGATTTCATCATGATGTTCCTCCCTCTTAGCCCTATAAATAGAGAAGTCTTCAAGCTTCAAAAAACACCCCCAAAGGGGGGAGCTCTCAAACACTTCTCTAGAGCTCCCCTCCCTTCTCTCCCTCAAATTCTCTTAATTTCTCTTTCTAGTTTTCAATTGTTGTAATGAAATATTTGTGCTGAAATTCTCCTTAAGTTTTTCTTAGTTCCACTTTACTTTTCATTGTTATGTAAATTCTTTTCTTTAGTTTCAAGTTTGATTAGTTTCCAAGTTTCAATTATGGTTTTTGTTCTTATTCATTATGCTTCTAAGTTAACATGCTAGTTTGAATGATTGATCACCATTTAGACTTGCATGTTAGCTATCTTGGTTTGAATTAAGAGTAGACACCATGCTTTAATTCGAATTGAACTATGAATAGGAAGAGTATGTATGGACATTCGACAACATGGATTAGATACATATACTTGGTTGTTTAAAATGTTCTTCTATGCTTAATGGATTCCTAATGCTTAGTTTAGGTTAGACAACAGATGATCAAATTAGGGAATTAGGAATACAAGGTTAGGACCAAACACCATGGCTTAATCATACTTTAGCTAGAATCAATCCGTTAATCTAATTGAACTTGGGAACTTATCTGCTTGAGTTATTTTATTTTCTTTCTTTCTTGTTTTATTTATTTTCTTTCTTGTTTTTCTATTTTGTGTAGGAAAACTGAATTGGATTATTCAATCACCAATCCCTGTGGAATCGACCTCGCACTTACATATGCTATACTACCGAACGGCTCGTGCACTTGCGAGTATCACAAGTTGAAGATGCAGCTGAATCCATTTTGGTGCAGCTGAATTGACCAACAGGTTTGTGATTCCTCATTGACCTAGGATGCTCAACCTATATAAATGTAGGACTTATCTTCCCTCTTCTCCAAATTGCCAATTTGTCTACTTTCTGGCTTAAGAGAGATTTTGGAAAATTCGTACGACTTGTCGAAGAGAAGAGTTGCCATGCATCCCAAGGTAATCGAACATATACTTTTTTGTCTTTTCTTTTCCGCAGCGAGGACTGGTCAGGTGGGCTCCGCCAGTTGTCATCATGACAGTAGCGGCTGCCGCGGTTTCTTCTTTTTATATGTTTGCTACGAGGACCAACTGGTGCGGGCTAGCCGATTGTCGTCGTGACATCACCGGGAGCTTGTGGTTGCAGCACTAGCTACGGCGGTGGCGGTGGCTGGAAGTTGCCGTTGTTGCCGCTTCTGTATTTTCTCCATTAGTGATGGGCCAATGAGCCTGGCAGCTTGGGCTGCATCACAGCTCAGGCCCGTCTCGCGCGAAGCCTACTTTGGCCAGGCTCGGGCCACGTGGGCTTTCCTTTTTCTTTTTCTTTTTTTGGGGAGGCCGGGTTTGAAGTGATCAGGCTGGAGATGTCGTCAGGCCTAGGCTATTGAGCATAGCGGGCCTGTCGCTTGCTGTTCCGCGCGGCTCAGGCTGCGAGTTTGTGGCTTGGGCTGCCCGTTGTTGTTTTTTTTTTTTTTAAATACAAATTTTCTATGTATTGTGATTTTGGCATGTTCCTAGCTCAAAACCATGTTATGTAATCTTTAGAATAGGTCATGTAAGGTTGAAGTGATGAAGATCAACAAAGGTTTTGAAGCTCTCAGGCGTAAGGTTGTCTCAACTTATGATTAAGAAAGGTAAGTTTGACTTAGAGACCATGCATGCATTCATAGGTGGTTAGACGTTTTATTTATGCATCAGTTAACTTGACATGATGAGCAGAGTGCCTTAAAGTGCTTCGATGTTAGGTTTCTTGTATAAAAGTTTCAAGGGAAAATTCTCATTTTTGGAAAAGTCGTGCTCGAGCGAACCTCGAGCGACAGACGTGAATTTCAGTTTCCTTTTTTTGTTTTGGAGAGTTTTAAATTGTTTTTTCTTCCTAATCTTTTTGGGACTCCTTCCTATGGTTGGTATGAGTTTCCTAGAAGCCTTACACATGTTTTATTTTAGGAATTTTGTTCCTAATCCTATTGGGTCTTTTTACATCTTCCTAGTTTGATTCTAAAATAGGTTTTAAGTCTATAAATACTTGGTTTTTGTAATAGTAAAGAGACACAACTCACATACAATATCTCTGTGCTTCAAACATCGTTTCTTGAGTGAGTTGATTTTTCATATATGAACTCCTAAGGTTCAAATATTTTTCTTGAGAGAGTTCATCGTGCATATATGTATAGTTCAAGTAGATTGTTCCTTGTTGAATCTACTTGAATTATAATCTTCATTTGAGTTAGTGACTTGTGTCTTGCGTGTTGAGTCAAGAAGACAAGTCTTTGTGGGTTCGTGCCTCAAGGTGATTGACGAACAAGGGGAGTTTGAGCCGTGCTTGAGAAGACGAACGGTAATCAATTCGTGAGATTGGAGAAGTAGCAAGAGGCGTGAGATTCAGCTGCCTTATAGAAGAGTCAAGTAAGATGAGTTGAGTCAAGTCTTTTATGTACTTCTTGTTAATCTTAGTGGATTGTTTTATGCCTTGCAAAGTGCTCGTAGTTTTTTAATCTCGTCTTGGGTTTTTCCACATTAAAATTCGATGCGTACTTTATTGCTTATTTATTTGATTGATTTAGAACTAAATTTAATTTGATTAAATTTCAACTTGGTAATATTAAAATTGAACTTAAAAGCTAATAAAAGTCTATTCACCCCCCTCTAGGTTATTGGGTAATCTAGCCACGCAATTTCAAGATGATTTGTTTTCTCATAGCTTCATGTGTTTTTAGAAATCCCTACACAGTAATTTCCCTTCACTAGGATGATTTCTCTATAGTTAAGGAAGTGAACTTATTTGAGGATGATATGGATATGGAAGGAAGTCAAGCTGGTACATATGCGGAGAAAAAAAAAAGGCAACGAGGAAGTTGAATGTGAGGGTAATGAAGCTGAAAATGAAGAACATACGAAGGATGAAGATTTTCAGGATAGTGATTATGATTACCCTGATGATGAGACGTCAAACGTTGATCTTGAAATGATAGCAAATATGGGTGAAGAGAAACCAAACATTGATGCTGTAATGGTGCCTCCTAATGAAGCTATATGGGCCATCTCATTAGATGGTGAAGACACTCCCTTCTGAAGGTGAAAGTTCTAAGGATGAGCAAGAAAGTGGAGAACATTCAAACAAGTCAAAGAAGAAAAGGAAGAAAAAATTAACAAACTTTAAACAGTTTAGAAGAGAGACAGACCTCAGAAATACTCAATTTAGATTAGGAATGTAGTTTGCCAACAAAGAAGAATTGAAGGAAGCTATTAAGGAGAGTATGCAATTGTCGAAGGCAAACCTATAAATTTTGTGAAGAATGATAATTTTAGGGTAAGAGCCAGTTGTGGTGGCCACAAGTATTGCCCTTTTACTATGTTTCCTTCAAAGATCGATAGGGATCAGCCCACATTTGCAATCAAGACTGTTTGTTTAGAACATAAGTGTTCTAGAGTTAATAGATTGGGGTATTGTAATTCAAGATGACTATCCATTAGGTTTGTAGACAAAATTAGGAAAAATCCCCACTGGGATGTAGGAGCAATGCAAGCAGAAGTGCGAGAATAGTATGCTATGAATGTCAGCAAACATCAAATATGGAGAGCCAAGAGGTTGTCAAGAGCGATCATTGAAGGTAGCTACATGGAATAATATGCAAGGTTATGGGATTATGTTGAACAATTAAAGGCTTCTAAAGGCAACATAATTGTAATTAAGAATGAGATGGTTGGGGATGAACCTATTTTTCAGTGAATATGTGTGCTTGGCAGTTTATAAGATGGGGCTTTTAGAGGGATGTAGGCCTGTGATTGGTGTGGATGGGTGCTTTTTGAAGGGACCATACACAAGCCAAATATTAACACATGTTGGGGTTGATGGGAACAACAGGATGTTCCCCATTGCCTATGTTGTAGTTGAAGCTTAAAATAAGAGTTCTTGGATCTGATTTCTTGAGTTGTTGGAATCAGATTTAAAAATTGAGACTAGGGTTGTTTGGGTGTTCATAAGTGACAAGAAAAAGGATCTAGTTCCAACCATTCAAAAAGTTGTGCCTACAGCTGAGCGTAGAATGTGTGTGAGGCATCTTTATAGCAACTTTAAAGGGCAACATTTGGGCTCCTTTTAAAGAACATCTTCTGGGCTGCAGCAAGGGCCACCACTGTTCCATGATATGAAGCATAAATGGAAACAATGAAGGTGCAAGATAATGAAGCTTACAAGTGGCTCTTAAAAAGGCCAGCAAAGAATTTGACTAGATCTCATTTCGATGTACACTTTAAATGTGGCATCTTATTGAACAATCTATGTGAGACATTCAACTCTTGTGTCCTAGAAGCAAGAGACAAGGCCACCAAAATCACCCCAACACCATGCTTTTAGTGGTAGTGCATGTGACAGTGAGTTCGCGTTGCTTTAAGGTGAGACCATACTTCTGATGTCAAGTCGATGACGCAATTTGCAAGATCGGGCTCAACAAAATTAAGGATCTAAGATAGAATCATATCATTACATCTCCTCCCAAGTTGAAACTCTAAAGGTTTTTTGGATTATGTCCAAGTCCCGTATTTGTCCTCAGTGAGTGGTTTTGAAACTAGAACCATCCCATGGTGGTTTGAGTGATGAATATAATACGGATTATGGATCGGTGATATATTTTACTCCTTTGTTGTCTTGGTTGTGGTTGCCTTCCTTCTCCATTGAAGGGGCTCGTGTTCAAGTGCACAAGCAATAAGATATGAAGAAGAAAAGGATGGAAAGAGAAAGGAAGCTAAGGTTTTTGTGTGGATAAGTTGGTAAGCTCTGGTACCATGTGAACATCAAATTTACTGACTTGTACTGTATATACAACAATGATAATTACATGGATATATAGCAACTGTAGGAAAGAGATCATTACAGCCTCAATTACAAGGAATTGATGTACTAAAGAAGGTAACTAAATCAAGTCATAGGTCTATAGCAATTTACTCCAATAATTCAATAGTTGCTATATCACAATAGGGGTTGTGGGTTAGGTGTGATGGCTAGGGTTGGTCAAGGGTGGTGGATTGGTGGCTTCGAGACTAGTGATTTTTCAAGCTCATCATTAAAGTTAAAACTTAACATTATACTCGAAGTACCACGTGGATGTCTTAAATGGGTTAATTTCCAATTTATCTGATAGAACCTTATTGATATGACTTATTTATCAAAATAAACCTACAAAGTAGGTATTCATATGACTTATTTTTCAAAATAAACCTATTCAAATTTCATTGATCGAACGAGGGAGAGGGAGGAGTGTATGAACTAAAAGAGTAATATAGTCTGCTACAATGTGGCCCTCTAATGGATCCCCATCCAACCAATAATTTAAAAAAATTATTTTAAAATTATGGTTCAGATTTCTAGATATTTGAGGAGAATGTACACCTAATCTTTTAACAATTACTTTTGGTTCGAATTTTTTTTAATCAAAAGTTTAGGCCATGTTTGGTATTCTATTTGAATCCAAATTTTTAAACATAAAAACAGAATTTGAGTCTAATTTTTTTTTTTTAAAAAGTGTTTTGAAGTTGCATATACCAAACAAGAACCTTAAAACATGGATTTCGGAATTTTTTGCCTACTTGAATAGGATACTAAACAAGTTTTTAAATCTTAAAAATTGAATTTTAAAACTCATTGTTTTTAAGAAAAATCAAAGCTTTGAATTCCTACTTGAATAGGATACCAAACGCCCCAAAAAATAAAATTATATCAAATAAGTAGTCTTTATTACTCCTTAAAAAACAATCAAGATAACATTCAAGATACAACCAAAAAACCTGGAAAATGAGATGCACTTAGGGTGGCATCATTAAAACTTAGCCTTGAAAACCCCAAGTAAAGGAAAATCCGGTCAAGGAAAAAGAGTACCACACACTTCAAACTAACATTAATCATCTTCTCTATTCGCCACAAGCGTAGGCAATAACCAATGTGGAGCCAAACTAGCCCAAAACAAACACCTCCGTTCTCGTAAACCAAATTGAGTCAATAGTGCCCCGCTTCATTCCCTTTGCAAGGCTAATAAAATACTGCACGAACTTGCAAACTCACCAAACGCCCTTAATTTAACCAAACATATTTATTTTTTTGGATTTTCAGTCGTTTTACCCCCTAAATTATGACCTTAATTAAACTTACTCTCCTAAACTAAAATATCAACCAATTTAACACCCTGAATAAATGAAAACAACGAATTTAGCCATTATCGTTAAATTTTTTGAATTTCGTCCAATTTTCAGTTAATAATATGGGTAAATTTATAATTTATAGTAAAATAAAAGTCAAATACATAAAACTGAAATTAAAATTAACATTAAATTTGTAATTAATATATTAATGTTAAAAATAAATAAAAAACTCTACTTTCTCTCTATGTGCAACTCTTTCTGTGGGCAAAGCTTTCACTCCATCTTGGAGCTTTGTCAATTCCTCCAAACAAAAAGAACACCAACACCACTAATACTAAATGAATTTGAACATGTTAATTAATTAGTGTGAGAATGTGAAGGTGAATTGTCTCACATTGGAAAGTTGAGAAACCTAACAAGGGCTTATAAGGAGTTGGGCTACTCCCCCCATAGCCAATTGGTTTTGGGGTGGAACCTCAACTTTCTTCATGGTATCAAAGCAGGTTTTCCACGTGTGAAACCCCAACGGCCACACGTGCTCAACTTCCTTCATTGAAAAGTTGAGAAACCTAACAAAGGCTTATAAGGACTCCCCCCATGGCCAATTGGTTTTGGGGTGGAACCTCAACTTCCTTCAATTAGCTAAATGCATTAAAAGAATAATGGGGTCAGGATCTAGCTAGAGTGCGGGTGGGGATGGGCTAGCAATTAACTGGGTCAGATAGACAGGATGTTGGGCATGAATTTCGGGGGTACGAATCTGGGCTGTGGTTGGAGGAGGCCTTTTTTTTGGCTTGTTAGAGAGGAAGGGAAGAGACAGAGGCTTGCCGCATCATATTTTCTAATATGGGTCTATTTCAAATTTACAAAGAGTCTTGTCTCATGAGCCCTCTCTCTCTCTCTATCTCCAATTGATGTTGGAGTTCCAGTCCATCAACCTGTTGAAGTGAGTCTCCTAATTAATCAAGGAGATTTATTTCCTTGATTAATTAAGGGATTTACTTTCCTATTTTTATATAGTTGTCAAATCATTGTATAATTAGGAGATACTTTCCTAATCCTTTACTATATCTAATTCCTTGCAAAGCACTCATGTAAACTCTTATATATACCTCCTTATGGAGAAGAATAAAATAAGAACCTAACATATTAAAATCCCATATTCATATTTTAGCACGGTATCAGAGCCAGGTTCACAGGGTTTTTGTGTTCTTAGCCGTGTTCACAGGGTTTCTGTGTCCTTTAGCAGTGTTCACAAGGTTTGTGTCCTTTAGCCGTGTTCACAGGGTTTCTGTGTTCTCTAAATACTCGTATCGAATTTCCTCATATCGTATTCCTCATGTTTCCAGATTCAGATTCAGATCTTCATACCCACATCCTCATATCCTCTTATCCTGAAACCCTAAACACATCTTTTTTCTCTTATTCTTAAATCCTTCCGCTGCCATGGATATCGTTTCCAAAACCACCGAATCCACTTTCTCATATTCAAAAAAAAAAAAAAAAATCAAATCAAATCAAATCAAATCAAATCAAATCAAATCCCTCAAATCTAAAGTCCTCAAATGTCTTATTTCAAATTTCTCATACTCAAATCAAATTCCTCAAATCTTATACACATACCTCTCAAATCCAATTCCTACATCAAATTCATACATCAAATTCCTCAAATCAAATTCCTCCAATCAAAATCCCTCACATTCTCATATCACTTTTTACTTCTCTTACTGCAGACTTAAAACGACCGGTCGCCCGAAGAAAGTGACCAGTCGCCCGAAGCAAACGACCGGACGCCCGAAGCAAACGACCGGTCGCCCGAAGCAAACGACCAATCGCCCGAAGCAAACGACCGGTCGCCAAAGACTCTGCCTGAATTGCATGGATTATCGACTTGGGTGCTACGAATTTCTTGACTCACTTACCAAGTTGGGCATTTGTGACGTATATGCACCAACTTGAGGAGGAGTGTTGAAGTGAGTCTCCTAATTAATCAAGGAGATTTATTTCCTTGATTAATTAAGGGATTTACTTTCCTATTTTTATATAGTTGTCAAATCATTGTATAATTAGGAGATACTTTCCTAATCCTTTACTATATCTAATTCCTTGCAAAGCACTCATGTAAACTCTTATATATACCTCCTTATGGAGAAGAATAAAATAAGAACCTAACATATTAAAATCCCATATTCATATTTTAGCACAACCAATTAATTAAATAAAACTCATAGTTGAGAAGAATCTGTTCCAGTCCATAGGGCTGCAATTTGCTACTATATTAGGGAAGATGAGGATTGGGAGAGAAAGGTGTTAAAATAACTATATTGCCCTCCAGTTTTGTTCCACATGAGCCTTGCATGTGAATTTTGACTCAACTTTGGATGGAATCAACTAAAATTTAACAGTAGGGGTGAAATTAGTGAATTCATTTAATTCAGGTGCTAAATTGGCAGGTTTTTTAGTTGAAGGAGGTAAGTTCAATTAGGGTCATACTCCATAGTTCGAGGGGAAAACGACACATTGTTCATTTTTTTAAAAGTTATTTTATTAAGCGTTTTTTTCCCTCATATGACCCAATAGAAATTAGAATGCTGCTAAACGAATCCTAAAATTAACTGAGTACACCCTACTACCCAACTATTTATTGAATTACTAATTTATTCTAATATAAAATGACCAAAAATGATATATTGAATTGTGTACCCTAATGCGTAAACTCTCACCATCACTCTCCTTAAGACTTAACACATGTCCATTGTTATAATTATGATTAACTATTTAATTTTTAATCTTTAAAAAAAAAATTCTCAAAACAAAAATTTCTTTTAAAGTATTTATAACAAAACAAAAAGTTAAAAAAATTTAAAAAATAAACATTAAAAAACACTCTCTCCTTCCCCACCCACCCTGACCCTATTCTCTAGGCCACCTTCCTCAGCAACCCTAGCCACCATTTCTCCTTCAAGGCCATATGCAATTTCAGAGCTTTTTTGGTCCTTATTGAAAGAGATGTATCCCAAAATAATAAATTTGATGCTTGAACATCTAAAGTTTGTTTCAAGATAATCACATGAAATCATGATTTTTTGCTCTACGAGTTGCAGTCGGGTGGGGATGGTGGTGGCAACGTTGAGGGTGGTTGTGGAGAGTAGAATGAGGGGATGATTATGTTTGATAGGAATCTCTATCTAAGCTGGCACTATGGTTAGTTGTTAACCATCGGTTAGCGTTAAGAGTTGGTTAGGTTACCTTATATTAACTGTGAGAGAGTCTGTATTGAGGAGTTTAGTTGAGAAATTGTATCTTGTTCTTTGTGAAAGAAATAATATCATTGTTGTTCTTGAGATATTGAGTTAAGGTAGAAGGCAGGTTCCTATCACTGTTTCATTATTTTGCAATTAATTTTTAAAAAAATTTATATAATTGTTTTATTGCATTATTTTGTAAAGAATAATGTTATTTAGACACACAACATTGACCACTTTAGCTGACCACCTTATGTGGCAATTGATGTGTCATGCCAAGTCAATTAATGAATGTCGCCATGTCAATTAAAAAACCCTAGCGTTCCTAGTAAGTGGCCTCATGTCAATTAATGAATGTTTTAATTTCTGTTTGTAATGTGAGCCATTGGATCATAGTCCAAGTGGACTCTCTTTCTAGCCTAGGATTTAAGTGATAGCTTGTGACAAATGTAAGCATCTCATAGGATGATAGGAGCAATGGCTAAGATTCAATCTTGATGTAAATCCGTTAGAGAAGCATCTCACTTCTCTCTCTCCTAAACGATATATTGGCTAGTGGAGCAGAAATGAATAGTAATCTCCATTTTTCTATTCAGAGCAACGTTCTCTTCTTTATTCTCTCTCTGTGATTTCTTCCTTCCTCCCAAACATCCAAAATATTCAGAAAACTAATTACTAGAAGCTTTGAATTCTAACAAGTTTGCTGCACAATGAGTAAAAGGAATGCGATACTGATTCATTGACTTGAAGTCTAATTAAATACAAATGCAAATAACAGAAAGCTAGAAAATAAAGCAACCTCTAATCCCACGACTAACAACTCCTAATAATCTGGGATTCTCCTAAGGAATAGGTAAAAGCAACAGACTTCCTAACAAACAGGAATTTATTGAAAAACAAACGACTATAAATATCTTAACAGTCTGCACCTTTCTCTCTCTTTTGCAATTGGCAAGCCGTAGGTTTTAGAAAGAAAGAAAGAGAGTGGTGGCAATGGCGGCAAAAGCTAGACTCCCCAGAAAAACTCGAAACCCAGATCTTATTCGTAGGGTAGGCAAGTTCTCCAGGTCCAAGATGTACCACAAGCGCGGCCTTTGGGCCATCAAGGCCAAAAACGGCGGCGTTTTTCCCCGCCATGACCCGAAGCCAACGGCTGAGACCGGGTTGGAAAAGGCCCCCAAGTTCTACCCTGCCGATGACGTCAAGAAGCCGCTCGTCAACAAGCGCAAGCTCAGGTTCTCTTATATTCCCTACTTTTAGTTTTTTTAAAGTAGAAAATGGGTTTAATTTGTCATGTATACATATATACACACGCATATTTTAAATTGGTTGTATTTTTGTAGGGCTAGTATTACACCAGGTAGGGAGTTGATTTATATTGGCGGGAAGGTTAAAGGGCAAGAGTGTTGTTTTTCTTAAGCAGCTTCCATCTGGGTTGCTTCTCGTTACTGGTGAGCGTCCATTTTCATTTTCAGTTCGTCCATTTCTGCATTTGTATTTGTGTTTACGGTTGTTTTTGGTTTTAGTTGAAAGATTGTGAAAGCTTCATCAAAGATGGAATCATTCCTGGAAAATAAAGTTTTATTGTTTATAAGGGGGATATTTTGGGGAAAGATAAAGGTGTGGAAGCTAAGGGAATCACCCTTCTGTACCAGCATATGTGATTGCATCAATTTACAAAATGTCACCAAATGTCTAAGCACACAGATACTTTAATGTGGATGTGTTTCTGCTTAAAAAATATGATCTCTGTTCCATTACAAGTTTTTGTGAGTGTACATACACTTTCAAATGTAGCTTCACTAGACCCTGTTATAAAGGGCTTTTTAATTCTATACTTTTTTCTGTTTTCATAGGTACATTCAGGGAAGTGTATTTCTAACTTGAATGCTCGTTGTATGCCATTGCAGGGGCATTCAAAATTAATGGTGTTCCTTTGATACGCGTGAACCAGTCCTATGTGATTGCCACTTGCACCGAGATTGACATTTCTAGGGTGAATGTCGAGAAGTTTGATGACAAATACTTTGCAAAGCAAGTGGGGAAGAAGAAAAATAAGGGAGAGGGAGAATTTTTTGAGGCAATGAAAGAGCTTCGTTTTATAATTTCTTGGGTATACTAGTGATTTGCCCCCTAAACTTGTACCTTATTTTCAATTAACCCCCTATCCTTTTTTTTTCGCCAATTTCCCCCCTGCTGTCTAAATCTGCAACATTTCATCCAATTTTCAATTAATTTATTTTTAAAATTTATTTTTTTGGAAAAATATTGAAGAAAAATAGGAAAATAGACCGGAAAAAAAATCCTCCTGCAGTGAGATGCCCCCAATTCTCCCATGACCACCCTTTACCCCTACCACCACTCCCCCACAAACCCACAAACCCAGAAAAATAGGGAAATTGACAACAACAACCAAAAAAAAAGAAAAAGAAGACTAAACCAAACCTATCGCCACTCCCCTCCCCCAGCAACCCTAGTGTAGTGAGATGCCCCCAATTCTCCCATGACCACCCTTTACCCCTACCACCACTCCCCCACAAACCCACAAACCCAGAAAAATAGGAAAATTGACAACAACAACAACCAAAAAAAAAAAAAAAAGAAGAATGAACCAAACCTATCGCCACTCCCCTCCCCCAGCAACCCTATTGTCAACCCCCCTCCCCCATCTATATCTCCTTCAGCAACCCTAAACCCTAACCCCAGCCGAAATCCATCCCCACGCGAGATATATTCCAAGCCCCAGCCAAAATCCATCCCTAACCCTTGCCCCCAAGTCCCACGGTTTTGGGTTTAGCCAAAGAAGAAGAAGCAAGGGAGAGATAGAGGCAAAGAGAAGAAGGAAAAAGAAAACGAAAGAGAGGACAGTCGGAGATCTAGGCTCGACGATGAAGACTTCACGGCCTGGATAAAGCCTGCAAGATCTAGGCTCGATGACGGCGGCTACAAGATCTAGGCTCGACAGTGGCGACGACAACTTCACGACTTCATGGCCATAGATGGAAACAAACACAGAGAAGAAGACGAAGACAGAGGGAAGAGAAAAGAAGAAGAAGAAGAAGAAGAAGAAGAAGAAGGAAGAGAGAGAGAGAGAGAGAGAGAGAGAGAGAGTTTTCAGTTTTAATTTTATGACTATGATTTCAATTTTCTATTATTTATTTTATTTTTCATTTTTTATTTATTTTTAACGTA
This sequence comes from Prunus kanzakura, assembly GCA_020521455.1. Taxonomy (NCBI): domain Eukaryota; kingdom Viridiplantae; phylum Streptophyta; class Magnoliopsida; order Rosales; family Rosaceae; genus Prunus; species Prunus kanzakura. Next base: position 579,219 of record BPUM01000811.1, read on the forward strand.
CAGAATGACTATTTTACTCTCATATTTAACTGCAAATTGGATGAAATGTTGCGGATTTAGACGGCAGGGGGGAAATTGGCGAAAAAAAATAGTTCATATCCTTAATTTTCTTTAAAAAAAAAGATAGGGGGTTAATTGATAGCAAGGTACAAGTTCAAGGGGGCAAATCACTAGTATACCCTAATTTCTTCAGCAAATTTATATCTGTTATTGCTATTGTCTATATGGAGTTGTATTGTTGTACAATGTCGCAGTGTCATCAGTGTGTCTTAATTCTTTAATTTTGATCAGACATTCTATAATTTTTGGTCTCCCTTTTCATTGCATCTCTCCACTCCTTTCAGTAAATAAAGTAACTTTTAATTCTTCATAGGAGATAGGACGTCATCTGCTTGCTACTGCTCGGATCCTTTTATTCTTGTTATGTTTAAGTTTTTTTTTATCCAGGAGTCTCCTAAATGTTAGAGAATAGTGTCCATTAACATGCCAGCTTCCGGTTGAATAATTTCTTGCTTGTATTAATATTTTCCCAACAACAAATTGAGGAAAAGAATGTGCTCCCACAAGAAAAGAAAGATGATCAGAAAAGTGTGGATGCCTCATTGATAAAGTCGATTGACGCCGTCCCAGACTTGAAGACATACTTAGCAGCGAGATTCTCTCTTAAGTGAGTCAGGCATGAAGCAGTGGCGGATCCAGGATTCAAAAGTCAGGTAGGCGAAACTTACCTTAAAAACTTGACTGTACGAGTGAATTTCATTTATAAAAATAAAAAGATACACCTAGTCAGGGGGGACGTAATGAGCCTTACCCTCAAATATGCATCTCTATACAAAAATAAAAGCTTAACAAAAAAAAAACATAAAAAAAAAAAACAAATAAATGCAATGCAACACAAAACTAAACTATTTAAATCTAAAACTTTACCCTACAAGGCTTAGAAATCTTAAATTCCTCAATTATCTCTGCATTATCGACACAAGAGTGTGGGCTGGTTATAATTGTTTTCCTTTTATTTTTAAGTTTGAGTGGGCTATAACACATGTGGGTAGTTTTACTTGGGCTGGGTAGGCAAAGGTTTACACTATCACATGTGATGGGTAGAAATAACCTTGTTTATATATAGGTTTTTTTTTAAGTGAAATAATTTGGGGTAGGCAGCTGCCTACCCTGCCCTGGCTGTAGAACCGCCCCTGGCATGAAGCCTCACGAGCTTGTCTTTTAGATGATTATCTCGTTTCTATTACTTACTCTTGAGGAGAATTTTCTGAGCTTAGACTGCCTGTTTAAGATTTCTCTGCGGTTTTGTGTTTTCATTTTGTCGGCATATCCAATTTCTATTAAAAAATAATAAAAATTTGTCGGCATATCCAAAATGATGTATTTTATTTGTTTTAGAGTTGTACTGGTATATTCGTCTTTTTTTTTTTTTTTGGGTCTGAACCATGAGGTGGTCCTGGATGGGCCCCAACTATGGGTGGCACCTTTAAGCCTTAACCACAACCCAGACTAATCCCCACTCACACTGGGTCGGCCCGTAAGGGGTAAAGTGCTAGCCAAAGTGGTGACTCCGTACGAGAGTAGGGATCGAACCCCTGACCTCTCTTAAGGAATGAGAGTGACGAACCACTCACACCAACCACCTTGGTTGGTATATTCGTCTTTTACCTCACTCAGATGTTTTCTTAAATGGATCATCGCACTATAGTGGTTATATTCGTCTTTTTTTTTTTTTTTGGGTCTGAACCATGAGGTGGTCCTGGATGGGCCCCAACTATGGGTGGCACCTTTAAGCCTTAACCACAACCCAGACTAATCCCCACTCACACTGGGTCGGCCCGTAAGGGGTAAAGTGCTAGCCAAAGTGGTGACTCCGTACGAGAGTAGGGATCGAACCCCTGACCTCTCTTAAGGAATGAGAGTGACGAACCACTCACACCAACCACCTTGGTTGGTATATTCGTCTTTTACCTCACTCAGATGTTTTCTTAAATGGATCATCGCACTATAGTGGTGCAAAGTGTAAGGGTTTTTTTTTTTTTTTTTTTTTTTTTTTTCTTGCTGTTAGTGCAAAGAGCAAGTATTTTTATATAAAGTTACCAAAAAAAAGTATTTTTATATAAAAGAATGCATGGACCGCATTATTGAGTTGTAATTAACTTTGATCAAATTCTCGCAGGCCCTTGATCTCTCTTTTTGTTTTTGTGTTTTTGTGATTAGACTGTAGCTCGTAAAATTTGAACTCAAGACCTTGAACGCATATATTGGGTGTCGTTAAACAAATTAATCATTAGCTCTCTTTTAAACATGATCTAACAGAGAGTTAGTTGTTTATTTAGATAGGCCTACTGTAGGGCTCGGTTTGATTAAGCGAAGAAGCATGTGTGAATGTGTGAGTGTTTAAGGGGTCGTTTGTTACACAGGCTTGGCTTGGCCTGGCTTGGACTAAATTTAGTACTACGTTTGTTTCATCTAATCCTAGTCTTAGATGGGATTGCTAATACCGCGCCCACCAAAAACACCTCTTTAGGAGGTGACTACTAAACCCATGTGGAAATGGAGGATTAACTAGTCCCATACTCACCAATGTATAAGATACATATATTATATTGTAATACTAATAACATATATTACTACTACTATTATTATTATTATTATTATTATTATATTATATTATATTATACTTACATACACATATACTATAATGTACATATATACACGTATATACACATATAATATATGTATATATGTATATATATACATACACATGTATATATACACATATATACATATATAATATACATATACATATATTATTATTATAATATACCTATATACACATACATATTAATATTATAATAATATCATACATGTATATATTATAATACATATATATATATATATATATATGTATATATACATATATGTGTATATATATTATATGTATGTATTAAAATATACATATACACACGTATATACACAGACACATATACATTATATATGTATATATATATTACATATTATAATATACATATATACACCTACACACACACACATATATATATATATATATATATGTTTATATTATTTATAATATATAATATTATTATAATATACATATATACATGTATATACACATATATGTTATATATATATTATATATGTTTGTATATATACATGGCTTATTATCACAAAAGGTCCCTAAGGTTTACGAAACTATCATATTGCATTTTTTTTTTGTTTTTTTTTTGTCACTCGTGGTCCTCAAGGTTAGTATGTGTGATCACAAATGGTCTCTGACGTTAGGTTTCGTCAAAAACTCTGTTAGTTTGCTGACACTATATTTTTGAAGATATGGGCTCCACATATATGTTACACCAACAAATTATTGAAGTTTTTAAAAAATAATTTAAAATTCATAAAATTTAAAAATGAAAAAACCATTTATATAAGGATTTTAACCTTGAGGACCATTTATAAACCCTAAACCCTTGGTTTTTTTTCATTTTTAAATTATTTTTTAAAAACTCCATTAGTTTGTTGATGTGGCATATATGTGGAGCCCACATCTAAAATAATATAGTGTCATGTGTATTTAAAATACAATATATATTTTAAAATAATTTAAAATTCATAAGACTTAAAAAAGAAAACCAAAATTTTATGAATTTTAAATTTAAAAAATTAAAAAATTTTGCAATGACCATTTGTGATAGGTGTGTAAACCTCAGGAATGTTTTGTGATATATATATATATGCCACATCAACAAACTAACGGAGTTTTGGACGGAACCTAACGGCAAGGACCATTTGTGATCACACATATTAACCTTGAGAACCACCAATGACACAAACAAACATTAAGGATGCAATCTGATAGTTTCGTAAACCTTAGGGATCTTTTGTGATAATAAGTCTATATACATATATATTATAAAATACATATATACACACATAATATATGTATTTATACATATATACATATATATATATATAGAGTTTTTCTCTAATGCGGACATCCGCATTGTGTTAAAGTCCAGTTGTGTCCTTCCAGCTTCTTTTCTGTGGGTGGATTTGTTTTCATACGTATATATAAAGCAAAAACATGATAAGCACTCCATATATAAATATATAATTAGGGGTTGGGCCTTCCAAAAACTATCCCAAAGGTGGGAAGGTGTGCAGAAGAACAAAAGCAATACCATTGGTTGCTACTGTAAGCTGGCTTCTTTTTCTGTTTAATTATAGAACCATGTCAGTGATGAACGGGTTCCACTAAGCTAGTATGGTTTCTCAAGCCAAGTGGGTTCACTAAGAACCAAATCCACTTGCAAAAAAGAAGTTGAAAGGGAGACGACTGGACTTTAACATAATGCGGACGTCCGCATTAGAGAAAAACTCTACTATATATATATATATATATATATAGATATTTTTGAAAAAATAAAAAAATCTAGTCCTAGTCCAAGCATACACCAGTATAATCAAACCTATTCTCATCCTTTTGCCATTATTAACAAAACGCAGAAGCTTCAGGTACAGGATTCGTGTTGCAGCCTTGGTTCTAAATCAAAACCTGTAATTCTATTAATATATCAACTGTTATATATATCATATATATACATGAATAGCTGGGTCACAAAAGGCCACTTCATCTCCTATTCCTAGAAGAAATAAAATTAGTTTAATGTGGAGGATCTTCAATGATACTGAAAGGTTCACTTAATTCCATCTCTTGGCATTCTTTGTTCCTTTTGATTTTGCCTTTGCTTGCTGAAATGCCTGCATCTTTTGCTTCCTCCGAGCTTCCTTTTCAGCCTATAGAGGAAAAGAAAGATAGTATTGGCTCAGATTGCTGCACTGAAATATATGAATTTCTTCGTTTCATAATGGACGAAAGCTTACCTTAGACATCTTCGATTTGGCTTTCACTTTCGGAGCCTTTTCTTCAATCTCTGCCTCGCGCTCAAGCTCTCTTTCCCTAGCATCAAGATTCTTCTCTAGATAATACTGCAGGTCATAAAAGTTCAAGGTTAGAATCACTGATTAAATAAGCAACTGCATAATCAATTTAGTTTTTTTAATAAACTCCAGACTCTCTAAATGGGATCACTACTGCTCATTAAGTTTTCCTTCTGCTTAGATTACAAATGAAAGAGGGATTAAGCAAACGGATCCATGTCACGGCATGATAATTCTACTTTTTTACTTGAATAGTTAGGAAATTGATATGATGGTATATAATCATCCTAGGACGACAATTAAGGGCATAGCAATCTGCTAAGGGGGAGTCATCAATCTGAGCAAACTATCAAGTTAAATATTTCATGAATCATAATTTGGTTGAGGCTCAGCTGCAAGATGCTGAGATAATCTTCAACTTTAGCTCATTTCTTTTCAAAAATTACTAAGATAGATAAATCCATAAATCACATACTTTAATTCAGGTACAGTGAAGGTAGATAGAATGCTTACATTGTAATCGCCTGCATAATTTTGCAACTTGCGACCTTTAACTTCCACTACTCTATTAACTATTTGCTTTATGAAGTATCGGTCATGAGAAACTGTGATGACTGTGCCCTTGTACTCCGTTATTGCCTCCTGAAGTAACAATTAGAGGCCATATTATAGGCAAGTGATGCTGAGAAGCTGAAGTAATACAAAACATTAATTGTAGACAGAGAATGGAAAGAAAAATGTGAGATATACCTCAAGCATCTCTTTTGAAGGAATATCCAAGTGATTTGTTGGTTCATCCAGAACTAGCAGAGTCGATGGCTTTACCATGAACTTACAAAAGGCAAGGCGTGCCTAACAAAAGTGAAAGACAAACCGTTAAACCATCATCTTGTTCAGCAATCAATCGATTTTTTCATGCCCACCATTTGTTTTGGGATATTGACACATTCACTTCCATGTATAGTGCAGGCTATTTGTATAATTATGTAAGCACAAAGTAGAATGAAGGAAAAACACAAATAAATTCAAACCTTCACAAACATTAAAGTTAATGCCTCGCTGGGAAGGAAAAGATATAGAGAAGACCATTGATTATATATATATCAACTTAGGTACAAAGAACTGACAAATTTCAGTTGCAATCCCTTTAAATTACCTTCTCGCCACCACTCAAGAGGGAAACCTTTCTATCAAGCATATCAGATTTGAAATTACAACGCCCAAGGAGACCCTTTATATCATCAAGTCTCCAGTCCTCTGCGGCTTCTTCTACTGTCTCAAGCACTGTTTTATTTAAATCAAGTGCCTCAGCCTAAAAATACATGAAATAGGTTAACACCAGCAATATTGCCAGGCAAAGCATATTGTAAAGTACAAAGAAACTTCAATAAAATGGAAATAAAAATTTACGTGAGGAAATCTAGAAGCATGATGGTATTAATTAAATCAAAGTACCATTATATAAATTATGGTAACGCACCTGATTTTGCTCAAAATAGTTTGGGAGGACATTATGCTCGCCAATCTCAACTTCACCTGCTATTGGCTTTTGTAAACCCATTATTAGTTTCAGCAAAGTACTCTTTCCACATCCATTTGGCCCAATAATGGCAATTTTCTCTCCCTTTTCAATTGTAAGATTTGCCCTGTTAAATAGGACCTGGTACAAAACATAGATTGACAAATATTAACAACTTGTCTCATTTCTCTTCAACAAAGTATAAAATTTGCAGATGAATGGTTTAAAAATACAATTGTCAACCCACCTTATCCTCAAAGCCGAATTCCAGATTCTTTATTGTTGCAACAAATCTTCCGCTTCGTCCCCGCTCAGGAAACCTGATCTTCATTTGTTTCCTCTGGAACGGCCTTTCAATTAGATCCTCTTCCTGAAGTTTCTCCAGCTTCTGTTGTTGGCAATAGAGAGAAGGTTAGATAAAGGATTGAAGTAGGCAGTAAAATGATTAAATATCATGCCATAGAGAGCAATACATACAAATATTTTAGGGACATCAAATAGATATAATCAACAATCATGTACGTTTAGCATTTCTATTGAGTATCATGACAAACAAGAAGCATTAGGTATCAAAAATTAAATAAAGAAAAGTTTATGCAATATTTTAGTTTGTTTGACTAAACAACAAAGATTGGATGAGACAGTCTACAAGCCCACTGAACGAACAGTTTGAGAAACGCTTTGTTTTGGAATGAATATTTCTCATCACTCTTAAGTGTTCATGACTGAGAAAAGAAAATTAAAGCAGCTAGGTTGTATTGTTGTTAAACAGAGAAAATGATGCAACAACATCCAACGTCCAGGTTAGATTGGTGTATTTAGTTTCTTTTGGAACTGCACCTCAATTTATGTGCGAGTCTGGTAAATCTCAGCGTACCTTTTCAGCGGAAGAAGCACGGCCAGAATTTGCTCCAGCACCCAACCTTTGTATCAAGTCTTTTGTCTGCTCAATTTCCTTCTGCTGCTTCTCCCAAGCAGCATTTTGAGTTTCAATCCATGCTGCCTTTGCAATAAAATACTCAGAGTAATTTCCATCATATGTCCTGGAGACACCCATATCAGTTTCCACTATTTTTGTACACAACTGATCAAGAAAAGCTCGATCATGAGATATGATAACCATTGGCACATCTTGCTGATTGAGATAATCCTCAAGCCACTCAATTGTGTCAAGGTCAAGGTGATTAGTCGGCTCATCCAAGAGTAGTAAATCCGGCTCCTGAAGATAAAACATGGTGCAATGATCAACAGCTGAACCACTATACATTCTAATTCAGCTTACACATGCAATCCATATTACCATGTGAAAAAGGGATAAACCACAAATGATTAGTCTGCTAACTTTTTGTGTTGTTTGTCAAATTCACCTCACATAAACAAATATCATAAGTTTTATGAAACAAATATTCGTTGGAAACAGCATCTCGCTCTCCAGAAGTTTATGTTAGCAATTTCCTTATAAACTACTAATAAACAATTGCCCTGAAACCATTTTCTGCAAATACAAAAAGGGGCATAATACTGTCGTAGCAAGAATGAAAATCATGTAGAAAGATATCCATCCATGCATTAGAAAAACTTGAAGCTATAATTCAGCTTCCTACACCAACATAGATCATCCAACACATAAAATACCCCTGATGAATAGGATAGTTAATATACCTGAAGTAAAATCTTCCCAAGTGACATTCTCATCTGCCAACCACTGCTAAATGAGGCCACCAATCTATCCGAATCCTCCGGAGCAAACCCAAGTTCAGGCATCAACTTATTAATCTTTGCATCAACCATATCCAAGTCAACTGCCTGTGCCTGATTCTGAAGCTTATCAAACTCATCCAAAAGCCTTCCCATCAAGTCCAAATCATTAACCGAATTCTCCAACGCCTTTTGAACCTTCTCCAACTTCCCTGCTACCTCCATCTCCTCCTTAAACGCACTCATAAACTCCTCCTTGACTGTCCTACTCAAAGAAACCTCGAATTCTTGACTCAAAAACGCAATTTTCATATTGGGTTTCGCCTTTATTACATTCCCAGAATCGGGTTCTTCTAAACCAGCAATAATTCTCATTTGGGTTGTTTTCCCTGCTCCATTTACACCTACCAATCCAACTTTGTCCCCCTTTTTCACTTCCCAACTCACATCTTTCAATACAGTCACACCTTTATAGCTCTTCCTCACATTTTCAAGCTTAACACCCGAAGAAATACCTGAAGCCCCGGAATTTGAATTCTTTTTACCACGTTTATGCTCAAATTCATTCTTAGAATTATCCGAAAACAAAGATTCAATATCGTTTTCGGCCGTAGTTTCGGCTACCGATGTTTCGACGGCCAAAGCCGATATCCGGGTTGGAATTTTAGCATTCGGCCTTCTGGGTTTGTATAAATTAGTGGTTTTGATAGAATTGGTGTTGTTACCTCTAGTTGATTGAGCAGCTATTCGATTTGAAACTGAGCAAAGCCGAGGTGGGAAAGCGGTCATTCGGGCATCGAAATGGGCTGAACCAGTGAGGAAGCTCGAGCGGAGGTCAAGGCGGTGAAGCTTAGAAGTCAAATCCATGGCTGGGAAGTGAGTAAGCGAGGGAAATTTTTTTGGTGAGTGAGAGTCTTTGGGGAAGATAAGCACAAGTTTTGGTGGACATGAATTGGAGAAATATTAAGGTGCGAGAATGAAGAGATAGAGAGAGAGAGGTAGAAGGCAGAGTGTGGAGTTTCTCTCTCCGTCTCTGTGAGAAAAACTCTCAGCCTACGAATACGAATATATTGGTGAAATGTGTGGACTCTAAAATACCCTCGTAAAAATAGTTAGAGAGAGACAGAGGATAGATAGAAAAGAAGCGTTCTTTTTACACTACTGCTATTCTATCGTTTGTCATTGTTTTCTGTTTTTTCTTCTAATTGTCCTTTTTTTTTTCTTTTTGCTTCAAATATTTTTCTATTTATCATTGTTTACGATATTGGAAAATGGTAGCCGAAGACGGTATATATATATATATATTTTTGGTTAGAAGTATATTCTATATTGTCAATGACAACCTTTTACGTTTGTTAATCCCATTTAACTTTCCTTTTTATATTTGTGTTGTGATTTTATCAACTTAGCACCTTAACGGGTTTAGTTTAGTGAAAAAAAGTATTGATCTGCATTTTTATGAGAAACCTGTGTCTCTTTGATAGTTTAGACTATTCCATATATTAAAAGAATAATAATTATCTTGACATGATAATCATTGATCTTAAGTTCGAACCAAAAATCACCTCAACACGACAATCAAACTGATAAAAATGAAAAGAAAAAAAAAGTTAATAAAACAAAGCAAAGAATTAACGACTGAAAATTTTAGTAAAATCCTGTCCACGTTCAGAGAGAGTTTTCATATTTATTATATATGGAGAAGGAAAAAAACACAAGAATAAAGACTCAAACTTGTAATTCCAAACTTGAACCCGTATCGTATAGAAGTCAATGTCATCCATTGTACAGTTACCTCTGAAAATTAGAAGTAAAAGACATTCTGAATATTTTGTAGCCGCGAAAAATAAACATAACCTATAAGACACGCTGCTGTAATACGAGTTTCGTGGTGCAGATTCCGCAAGGAGATCCTCAGAAATTGATAACATATCCCTTCATCTAATGCCACGTGCTATTCATTGTGAGGGTATCCTCAAGCCACGTCCCCATAACATATTTTCATTTAACAACATTGGATGAGATGAAAGTTTTGCAGTCAAAAATCAACAACTAATCTCACAATGAATAGCAAGTGGAATAGTCACGTCACATAAATCGTCCACGCATAGCTCTAGGTAGCAAAACAGTACTATTCCAACTAATGACGATTCCAATTGGCATATTGTAATTGATCGGGGATAATTACCCTCATTTTACACATGGCTCAAAATTTTCACTTTTAATGTATAATATCAATAAATATCATATACAACTTATACCACGTAGTTGTACTCCAATTACTGAGCCTACCTAGCCCATAATTTCAGGGGAGATTCATTATTATACCTAATATAGAAGCTTAAATTATTATATATAAAAAACTTTATATGAAATGGATTTTAGAATCACATCCAAAACTCATTTACAACATAACAAATAAGCTTTTAACTTCTTGTAAATTACAAAATTGTCATCAATTTTTTAAAACAAGCCCAATCTCAAAACCTCATTAAAAAAAAAAGCCTAAAACACTTAATAGGGCATCAAAATAATTTAATAATCAAAATTAAATTCAATAGGGCCAACTGTCATTTTTTAGGGGTTTTTTTTTTTTTTTTTGGTTTATAGAAATTAAATGGTGTAGGGTTTATTTATATCATTAGTGCTTGTTGAGGTCCAAAAATCCGAGGGCTAGGCCCAAACTCGTTCTTAGCCCGGCACAAATAATTAGTCGCAAAGGAAGCCCAATCGGGACATAAAAGAAATTGTAGGACACACCTACATAAGCCGTGGGTCATGTGTCACGCCAAGCAAGCATGCACAAAAGGGCCAAAAATGCAACGGCTTTATAAATTCACGCTCATGAACCTATCCGGAGCTATTTAATTCGATCTCGACTTATTATGGCGCAACAAAACTTAAGTACAAGCACAACAAATAAACACACGATGCCGTCAAGCCATGCTACAAGCTCAAGTGGGCCCAAGCCACGTAATTACCCGGGGCTTGCTGAGAAGGTTATGGTATGAAAGGGAACAAGCGATCACAGGGCCCATTGAGGGTTCGAGGAACGAAAGTTTTAAGCCACTTGGGAGCATTAAAACTCAAGTCCGTTCCTCGGGCCCAAACACATGGGTTAGCATGAGAGAGGGAGAAAATTAATCCAATGTCATAGGAGAATATCTAGTTTGCTACAATACTTAGATAAGCCCACATCAGTAAAAAGCCCAAAATGAAAACAAATGGGTTGTTTCCAGCAGCTTGACGAAAACCCATTGAATGTTGGAAATAGCATGCCAATAACCCAATACTATGCACAAAGCCCAACCCAACGCTTTATAAAAAATTCAGCATCGTGTTCCACCCTTATCAGAACTCCAAGGTGGTCAACAAGGAGCTATAGCAGGGACCAAAGGAAATCTATGTACGTAGAAGGAATACCCACTGGACAAATGACTTCATCCATTCTCTCATTTCCTCTGCGAGCTCCAGTTTGAAAATCAAGGGAGAAAGCAAGTGGCGCCTCACCCCCATGGGGAGACCCAGCTGTACAGAAAACCTTAGAATTCAAAGGGGGCTGCACTCCGGTAGAAGAGATTTCATCAAAAGGAGTGAATGGAGAGAAGCGAAGGAAAAGTGGGAATGGAAGATTGATAGAATTAGAGTCCTGATCGCCTATAAAAGAAAGCTCCCTCTACCCAGCAAACACACACAATTCCAGAGCAAGACCAAACTTTGTCAAGCAAACTGGAATTTATTCTAGATACCCCATCTTTTATTTCCATCGTTTTCTCTCTCTTTCTGAGATAGGAACCCTCCTAATTTTCCCTTCTTTACTCTAAATCTTCTTTTATGAAAGAAATTCATGCTTTGATCTCTCTCTCTCAAATTGCTAAACTCGTGAAGGCTTAGCTCCCATGCCACAAGCTCCTCAAGCTAAGTCACTAATAAATTTGATGTGTTCTTCTCGTTGTTGGTGAAAAGAACCCGAACGTATTTTTTTAAGGCTTCAGCAAGTCTTTTAAAAATTCTTTTGGGAGTCTGGTTCTTGAACTCAGGCATCAGGAGGTTTTTGTTCGTTTTCTTCTTACAGCAGCCCAAGCCCATTCGTCAGGCTGCTAGAACAAAAAGACCCCTACAGTGCTAAGAATGGGTATATGACTAAATATCTCTAATTTCATAATTCTTCATTTCATTTCATTTTTTTCTTTATACAAGCAAAATTAAAAGATAGAGGAATCAAATACAGAACCAGGAGGGTAGAAATAAATGTTTCATTTGAAAAAAAAAATGTTGTGAACAATTTGAGCTACAAAACTCTTGTAGACATTTCTTAGTCCTTTAATCAACAATCCACAAGAAAATTACCAGATCCTGTTTATATTCTTTCACTGATATTATACTTGGTAAGGACTAGAACGTTTCATATTTGTATTTAATTCTTTTGAACATAGGTTTTAAAAACCAAACCAGAAATTCCAAAGCCTTTGATCCGAAGAAACATTTCATTACTGGTTTATATTTCAACAAACACTATAAAACAATGTCCATACCTAAATAACTTGTATGCCACCTTGTTCTCATATTTGCAGGTGTAAGTGATGTAATTAAAATGGAAAGAGAACAAGTATAGGTGAAGTTTTGAGTTTACTATATATGCTTTTAGGATATTTACCACAATGAAATTCTAATCCAGCAAATTATTTCATCAGAACATATTATTGAATTTATGTTGCGGGGAAAAGAAGGCAAAACCTAATCTCAAGAGTGATTTCAATTTCCTGTGCCTACAACTCCAGGTATCTATCAGAGTCAGCAATGAAGATTTAACATACCAAATGCCCTGGAACGACAACAGTCTTAATTTAAAGGAAGACTGGTGGAGGTAAAAAACAAGTTTCCTCAAGCAGTACCAAATACCAAATGCTAAGCGATGCTCGGTGCGAATTCGATAGCCAAAACCACCTTATGTGAAGTCAGTGACTCGAAGAACCAAAGTATCCCGCAACCAACAGCTGCAGTGTAAGAAGTGCCCTTACAATGCACCAACTTCAGGCCCCTGAAATTAAAAATCATAGACAAAGCAAGAACTGGTCAATTTTCAATCATAACAAAAAAAAATGCAAGGAAATTAACACAGGAAAAGAAAAGAACAAATTTTCCGACTGTTACTTTACATTGGACGGAATGGGGGCTCTAGATACAATGGGAAACCAGTACTAGAATTTCAATATTCTATGACAAAAATAGAAGCTGCATGCAGGTAAATTTCACTTTGATCTCCTGCCATCTAACAGTGACAAGTCCCAAGTTCCCAACCATTTGAGGTCAGCTAAATGAATCTCAGTTCTCTGTTCCATCAAATCGTCGACCATATTTTCATAAGTCATACAGAATTACATCTTTCGACTATCTGTGATTTTCCACCATGTTAATTTTAGTCTTCCGCTGCCCCCTAAGCACTGGCATCTATGTTGCTTACGTCACTCTTTCTGACCGGTGCATCTATTTGTCTTTGTTATACTTGGTCCATATCAGAAACATGAAACCAGAACCATCAAGGAAATGATATTAATCTCTCTCTCTCTCTAACATATAGCCTGTCTTGAAATGCAAAGTTTGTGAAACACTAAGCATTATGATTAACTTAAATGCATGAAACATCTAACATCTGAAATACAAAAATATATATAACCAGCAGCACCAATCATCAAAGTTCGCAGTTTCGATAAAGTCAACATAATAACAACAAAGATTTTGTAGACATGGCAATTGTGTCCAAGAAACATGTGCAGTAACATCAAACTGAACACTGAAAAACAGATCATTTCAACTGCTGATACGAAACAATACTCACTTTTGTTCTGTGCATGCCACGTGTGTATACCATTATACCAATTCCACTGGAAAAACAGAGCAACAAGACGAACCAAACCAGCAGCAACCACTTCAACAAATGCCATAACAAACGATCTCTGAGGAGACATCCCAGCAGTGGCAATAGACAGCAACGCCCCTTCAAGGTTACAAGGCACAAAAAAAGCAGCAGATTTGATCCCCTCAAAAGCCTTCTTCGCAACTTCTTCAGCTTTCATCACCCCTGACGACTCTGCTATAATGCTGGTCAGTTGCGGCCGCTTTTTCGTCTCTACAAGAAGTAGTGAATATCAAAATCAGAGTGGATGAAAAATCAAATCCAATTCAATCAAATCAAGCAAATCTCACATGGAAAGTAAACAACTTTATTCACATTTTACCTTCAGTGAGACCAGGGGTGTCTGTGTCCGGAGGGAATATAAGAGAAACATGAATATCATGAGATATGACCTCTTGTTGCAGAGCTTCGGCCAACCCACGAAGGCCAAATTTGCTCGCAGAGTAAGCTGTGTAGCCGTAGATACCAACTTGACCAGCTTGGGAAGACATGAGAGCAATCGAACGGGGCATACTGTCCTCTCCTTTCTTCATTTTGGGCAAAGCAGCTTTTATCATGTTGAAGCTGCCAATCAGATTTACGTCCACCATGAACTTCACCTCATCCAATCCCTGCTTCTCGAGTTCTTCAGGGACGAAGACCCCTTGGTTGACAATCAGCACATCAATGGGGCCTGCCTCCTCCACCGCTTTTGATACCGCATCGTAGTCACGAACGTCAGCAGAGAAGATCGACACGTCAATGCCCGTGGAGAGTTGGATGTAGTTCTTAGCTTCCTCGAGCTTGTCCATGGAGCGGGCGAGGATGGAGACTCGGGCACCCTCGGAGGCGGCCTGATGGGCCAATGCCAGCCCGATTCCGCTGGAACCTCCGGTGATGAACACGTGGCGGCTCTTGATTGGGATCTTGACAGGGCGGGGACGGACTATGAGGTAGAGGATGAGAAGGAGAGCGAGTGGGAGCAGGAGGAGGAGGAGGGCGAGGAAAGAGAGGTTGAAGTATGCCATTGACGGAGCTTTGAAAAGATAGTGCAAATGAAGGCTGGTGATGTCTCAATCAAAGCTTCTGTGAAGTGCTTATCAATTGATATCCCCCCATCTATCTATACATAGAATAATTCAAATTAGAGAAAGTCATAACGAGATTTGAATTTTGGAAAAGAAAATTGAGCAACAATTGGATGAAAATCAACTTGGACAGAGGTTTTCATTCATTCAAATACAATTGACTTTGCATCCATGATGAATTGAATAAAAAAAATCTGTTGATTTCCCGTTGAAGAAGAAATAGAAGCAAGTAAACCCTAGATGGATGGATGATGGATCCATTAACTAAATCAATACATGAGTAAAAATGAAAGTCCAAGGAGGGAGGGAGGCTATAAATTACCTTTTTTGAACCCCAATCAATCGCCCTCAGTGTTGGGAAGCTACTGAGCTGAGAAAGGGAACCAAATAGTTGAGTGAGATGCACCAAGCATGTCAACTTAACTGGTGTGAAGAGAGAGAGAGAGAGAGAGAGAGAGAGAGGACGGCGACGGAGATGACTATTTGGGAGAGTTGTTTGTTGTTTGTTCTGTTTTAGTCTGATCTGACGTGGACACAATAACACAGGTGTCTTCTTTCTATTGGGTTGGAATGCCATCTCAGTACTAACGATGTAGCAGAGCGTTTTTTTTTTTTTTTTTTTTATGAAATCATTTTAATAGAGTCCATGTTCCTAAGGCCGGCCATTTGGCCCAGTTTCTACAGGCTTGCATAAGCTTTAATCTGACCCACAATCCTTTTCTTAACCATTTTCATTTTCTTATACACCCTATTATCTAAATACACCCTAATATTTAAATCAAAATGTAAAATTAACTAAGTACACCCTATGATCTAAGTACACCCTAATATTTAAATCAAAATATAAAATTAACTAAGTACATCATATTTAACTACACAAATACCCTTGGTACCCCTAATACATTATATCACATCTCATTTGTCACGTCATATTTTAATTTCTTCTAAAGCTTTTGTTCTTCACATTAAAATGAGTCAATTTGAACAAATCTGGATTTTTTTTTGTTCTGCAAATTCCTTTTCTTTTTCTTTTTTTCTCATCTCAATGGGGTTATGATTTAGTCTTCAAATAACGAATTTGTTCAAACTTTTTTTCTCATCTCAATGGGGTTATGATTTAGTCTTCAAATAACGAATTTGTTCAAACTAGTTCGACAGCAAGCCATATGGGTCTAATCCCAAATGCCTTCTTATATTTGAACTTTAGATCCAACTAATAGCTTCAATGATTGATAATAATAGTTAGATGGTCTTCCGCTTTCAGATTTGGTCTCTTAATAATTTCCTTAACCTTCATCTCTAATGGAGGATTTGTTGGGCAGCAATGGAGGGCTGTTGGTCAGCAAAGGAAGGGGAAAAGGAACGAACATTCAACGATACCTCTTTAAGCCACCGCCAATGCTCGCTGCGTTGTTCGCCGTCAGAATCAAGTAATACATTTGATTAGAGTTGGATATGATGAGTAGGATGTACATACTAAAATTATATTTGTTTCCCAACTCAATATATCCTTTTTGGTCATTTTGTATTAGTATAAATTAATCATTCAATAAATAATTTGGTAATAGAGTGTACTCAGTTAATTTTAGAGTTCATTTAACAGCACTCTAAAAAATGCACGCAACTAGAACAGGAAGGAGAACGGGTTTTTTTTTTTCGGGTTGAATGAACAACAGTTTGACAAGTGTTTTTTTTTTCTATAAAGAATGTTGTTAAATAGTTAAGAGAGATGCATGCGGTAAAAGCATTTCCTAGGGCAATGGCAAAGGCCATAATATTGAGACTAAATGCTTAAAATTATATCATAACAATCTTTTACTTTCACATCCAAAGTACGAATGCAACCAAAGTGAAACTAAAAATATTTCAAAATTGCAGTGCACAACCTGATATACTAATCGTGTATGAAGCTCTTATCACAACTGTAGAGAATTTTCAAAGGGCCAGCTTTCACATCTTTCCAACATCTAACATTCTAGCACAGAATACAACCCTCTGACAAAATCCAGAACAGAAATATTCACTGGAGACAAGCCAGGACTCTAACACCGTTGGTACATTTAAGTAATAGTAATTGGGTGACCATTTGTTCAATACTTTGAGCAAAACTGACTCGCTGGATGTGACTTCCGGCATGTACAAGGGTTGTGGTCACTTGGGCACCGCTCATTCAAAAAATCCACATGTGATCTCCACTCACTAGGACAAGAACACAGATACATGATACAAATCTTGCTTGAGAAAACGGCAACTATCGTCAAGTAGTTCCCGTCTATCATATCCGAAGTTTTACTTTTACAGTGGATCCATGGATTGAACCTCCGTTTGGTTCAACAAACAAGGATGAGATTAAAAAGCAGCTTTAGAAAGACCTTCGATGAGGGCTAAAATGAAGTACTATGAACTTTGCCAAGTGATAAGGAAGTTCAATTGACTTCTATATATGCAAGCAGAACATGAGTCACTTGTTCTGCTGACCCAAAATTTATCAATGCAAACTAGTGTTACTCAACAAAAAGACACCAACTTCGGAAGTTCAGCTGGATATCCCGACCATGCAAGAGTAATGAAGGAGAAGTAAGGGGTAAACCTGAGTAGAACTAATGAATGAAAGGGAAGGGGGAAGGGGGAAGGCACGGGATAGAGGATTGGTCAACTCATCAACCCCATCATAACCTGAAGATTGCAAGTTCGAATCCTGTCCCAACCAGACCAAATCACTTGAAATGTATTTTGAAACCAATGGTGCCGGACAAGCTTCTTTTAACAAAAAAAATATACAGCAAAAATCAGCAATATCTTAAGTTGATTGTCTTACCTCCATTCCACGAAGTCTATCAATTATTTTGTGAGAACTATCAACAATCCTGAAGTCCATGATCTTTGTTTCACACATGGGTATTAAGATTATGATATTAGAGTTGGTAACTGAACATAAACACCAGCTCCACCATACCATTATTCTATATTCAGCTACAAGCTCTATATCCATGGCTAGATGACCAACTTTTATATTAAGAAGCATTTACTTGAAAACTGATCACAGCTCCTACTTCGAAACTCTAAAAAACCTAACAATAGATTTTATATGGCCTCACAACCTGCATCACATTACCTGCCAAAAGGACTGCAGTAAACAATAAGATCATGTTATCATCTAAAGCGAATCGTATGAGGTCTGATGTTTCACACAAAAATATCATGACTCATAGGGCACCATTCGGTACCATTTCGAGCTGACAAAAACACAGTTTAGAAAGATCCATCAAATATACTATATATGATAAAATTGTGGTGTTAAATACAAGAAAATTATTCAAAACCAATAAAAAAACAATAAAAGAGCATTAATAAACAAATTTAACAATGAGCATTGCAGAAGAAAAACTACATTATAAAGTTCATTTAATCCATAGGATTGGGAATTTAAAAAGTATTTTTGTTCAACCTCACTGACTCCATAAAATACAGATAGGTTTATAAGAGAATTTCTCAAACTCTTGAGCTTTCAAACAAATAAAATTAAAAAAACTACAGTACTTTGAAGAAGGAAAAGACAGAAAAGGAAAAGAAAACAGAAATTTCATTTGACAGTTTTAAGATTCTGCTCTTTGTAGTAACCATCAGCTCCTTTTAAACTTCAGAAGAATCACCAGACCAGTACAAAAACACTGATGCACCTATTTGAGATCTGCACATTTAATAAAAAATTGTGAAAAATAATTTCAAAAGAGATGAAAGGTTTAAAACCCAAAATCCCTTTAAAATGAATACAAGTTAAGACTTCAAAGTCGAAAGGAGAACTGGTCTCGACAGTTAATTTCTAAATGCAACAATGAAATCAACTTGCTGCAAAACATTAGATAATTCAAACTGCTTAAATTCAAGAACTTTGACAAGAAAGTATCCATCTTAAGGAGCTGTACAAAATAAAGAAGCAATAATATTAGGATTTAAGCAATAATATCCATCTAAACTGCTCAAAAGAACGCACACTCCCTTGATCAATTGCAAAGTCACTTATTCAGTTCTTGAAAATCAATCTAAATACCCAGCAAGCCAAAGTTTCTGTCATCTAAAACCAAAAGTCAATTTGTTTTCACACAACAAATTATACACCAGGCCTTTCCTCGCAAAGGAATCACCCCTGCGTTGACAATAGATGGCATCTAAAACTTGAAACCCCTAATAGCCTTCAGTAAACTAGTAAATGAAAATGAATGGGATTCAAGCAATGATGTTCTATTTCCTGTTAGCCTATACAACTAAATCTTCTACACTCGTTCAATTAAACTTACTAAAGTACAAATAGTATTTGACTACCAAAAAAGGAATAGTATAAGAGTGACTTTGTGATTAGTTGTGGTGTGAGCGTGAGAATAACTAAAATTACCAAGTAAAAGAGTGATTTTGTTATACCTCAGGGGCACCTAATGCCCCAAGTAAGGAGCGCCACCAGATTGCCCAACACCATGCTGCCCTCTTCCTGAACCACCTTGCCCTATCTGCGGGTTCGGGTAGCCACCTTGCATTGCACCTTGATTTCCATAGCTTCCCATCATTCCAGGGCTTATACTTGCCTGATTCGCATACCCACCCTGTATGGCATGTCCTGCACCAGGAACACCCGGATTCACATTCGGAGCCGTTCCAAAAGTTCCCAAAAGGTTTGTCAGCCCCAAACCAGCCCCCTGAGTTGCAAACAATGCAGTCAGTGCCTGCCCAAGTGCCGGATTCAATGCCTGGGCGGCCGCAGCACCCTGGTTAAACCCAATCCCACCACTTGCTGGCGCCATCAAATGCCCCATTCCTGCCGCAGCTCCACCAACATAACCCGGATTCTCATTCCTCTGAAACTTGGAATTATGGGATTTGTGGTGGTGCTGGTTCGGGTGCTGAGACTTGACCGGCTTTGGACCGTCAATAGCCTTCTGGCAATGCAAAATGTGGCCTTCAAAATTCTTGTGCGGCTCTTCCAATGCCCTCTTTGCACTCTCTGGCGACTTATACACAAACAAACAAAACCCTTTAGGCCTCCCAGTCATCTTATCAAGCCCCAGTGGCCCTTCCTCAATTTCTCCAAACCTAGAAAAGAACATCATCAGCTTCTGGGGTTCCAAGTCAGCCCCAACATTGCTCACATAGATCTTCCTCTGCGTGTACTCCGACACTGTCTGTGACTGTGCCGTCTGGACCGCGACAGGCACAGCGGCGGCAGCACTCGGAGCCGGACCTGGGCCAATAGCCGCCAGCTGGCACGCAGTCATCCGATTGCCGATCTTCTTCTGCGGCTGCTTCAGGGCTTTTCGAGCCCCAGAACGGGTCTTGAAAAGAATGAAGCCATAACCTTTGGACTTACCAGAGACCTTATCGCACACAGCCTTGCAATCCTCAATCTCACCGTACTCCTTAAACACGCTGGTTAGGGTTTCGGCGTTGGTGTCCCATCCGAGCCCGTGGACGAAGATCTTGCGGTGGATCGGGTCCTCATCTGCAACTTTACGGATCCGATCAGATACGTCACCGTGCGTATCGGCTGCTTCGCGGAGCAGGGCAATAAGCTGGTCCTTGCTGAAGGGTTCTAGAAGATTCTGGATCGGCTCGTCCTCGTCGGCACCGTCATCGGCCAGATCCGAAGCTGCCGACGTGGACGTCGTCGTCACGTTCTCGTTTTGCTTATACTCAACACCAGGTTCTTCTTCATCCTCGTCCTCTTCCTCTTCCTCTCCTTCATCTTCTTTTTCTTCTTCCTGTTCATCTTCCTCCTCTTCTTCTTCTTCAACTTCTTCCTCTTCTTCTTCTTCGACTACTTCCTCTGCTGGTTCGTTTTGGGGTTTGGGTTCCTCTTCTTCAACGACCGGTTGTTGTTTCTTGGAGGGCTCGGAGGACTCGGTGTTGTTGGAGTCGAGCTTTCGTTTTCTCCCCATTTTGTGGGTGGATGGAGGCATCTCAGATAGAGAGATTGGGGATTTTGGGGGTTAGGGTTTCTTTGGGGAGCTGGTGACGGCGCCCAAGTGGAAACACGGGATACAGAGGAACTAGAGGAACACAAATAAATAGGGGAACCGAGAAATATAAAGGTAACAAATATCTTTCCACCCTATTAGGGTTTAGGGATATTTTGGTACTTTTACTGAAATAACTAAAGCCTAAAATCGTAAATCCCTATTGCATGGGGGATTCTCCATTACGGAGTACGAATATGCGGATTAGTTACAAACTTTTGTTTTTCACCGTTCGATTGTTTCTATGGTCCAGATTTAAAACAAATTTTAATTACAACTCTTGCACATCGTCTCTCTCTTACCGACCCACTGGAGTCCAGTGACTCCCCCCCATCGCGCCTCCCTCTCTCTCTCCCCCCGACCCAAAACCCCCTTCTCTGAACTACATCCTCTCACACTCCTTCCCTTACCCACACACCCAGACCTCCTCCACAAACATTGTCTGCCGCGCAAATCTCACGGCCTGGAGTTCCGGGCCGAGGGGATATGAGTGGACACGCGGCTTCCTGCTTTTGGATGGGGTGCGTTTGTGTGCAAGCGTGCCAGCACGGTCTACCGTGCGTCGAGGTGTGGTTTGAATGGAGGTGGTGAAATGGTGCGCCTGTTTGGACTTGACTTTTAATCAAACGATTGTGGCCGAGAGAGGAACTAATCTCTGCTGGCAGGTTCACGGCCTGAGCTACAAGGCCGTTTAGTGGTGGTGTTGATGGTGGTTTTAGGGCGGTGCTCCGGCGCGCTGCTCAGTGAGCGGCGGTCGTATGATATATGGGGTGAATAAGCGAATAACAGAGATGGTGCTCCGGCGCCATGAAAGTCAAGGGTCGTATGATATATTGATGAATGGATTTTCCTTACAAACTAACACTACTCCTAGGAAAGCAAGTAAAAATATTGAAAGTGCATTACAGGAAAATATAAGTTGCTCCGTGGGAGGCTTTGGTTTGGTGTTTGAACCCTTTGAAAGTGGTCCTGAGTCTTGTATTTATAGGCAGAGTTCCTGGAGGGGTAATCGAGGCTGAAAATCTGCATGGTGGAGCCTGATTAGCGCAAGTGGGTAGTCCAATCGACATTTGGGATCGTGAAGTATGGTGGTGTGACCCCATAAATCCCGGTGAATCTCGGCCGCCGCCCTAATCGTGGGTTCTGCGCTTCTGGCCGTGGAGACGCATTTATTGCTCTGGTGGCTGGTCACCTAATCTCTCAAGCTGCAAAGAGCTTTGTGAGAATGTTGGCGTCTAATCACTCTGATCCCTATCACCAAACCCTGACTCCAATCACTTCCCACCTTCCCTCGTGCATTAAATGCTTATTCTTGGTCAGTGCGTTTGCTGCAATAAACAGAGGCCTTGCTTCATTAAATGGAGCGTGGGACTCTGCTGTCACGTGATGATCTGACTTTAATGCTTTTGGCCGTGATTTTGCTCGATCTCCGCCTCGGCCTATAATCGAGGCCGAGATGATCGTGCCTTAGCAATTTTTTCTCTTGTTTCTCTAGAATGCCAAGCATCCTGGCAAAACGCTGCGTTCTAACTTCTCGAGAGAGAGACGGGGCCGAGAAGAGGGGTTCCCTCGGCCGATTCATGGCCGTGATTGATTAGGCACAAACAAACACCATATTTAAATTTGTTCAATATCTATGGTTGTTATGTTACAAAGAAGTCCATAATCAACATCCAAAATAACAAATGTTAATCCAACAATGATGGTAAAAAACCACCTTCACCTGGCTCTTTTTTTTTTATACAAGAATCTGACTGTAAAAAACAAACAAGATTTCAAACTCAGCGAATCTCCGATTTTTCTCAGGGTTCAAAGCCATCAAATTCAAATTTAACATTTTGAAATTGACATCTCCCTTGGAGATGCTCTAAAGTTTGTAATCCCAATTCTAAAATAACCCTTTTGTAAAACACCTAGGAGTGTATCTAATTCAAACTTTTAATGACTTTTATATAGTTTAAAAGTATGGAGGTATTCAATTTAGAGTGAAAAGGAAAATTAAACTTATTCTAGGAAGGAAATCCTAATCCAAATAAAATAGGAAACTTAGAAATCCTACTGAAATCTGGAAACACTAAAAATCCTAATAAAATCTGGAAAACTTAGAGAACCTAGGAACTAACAAATAAATTAGGAAGCTAATTAATAATTCCCTCTTCCATCTCTTTCGTTTGTAAACCCTAATGGGTTTGACAAAGATGTCCTCATCAATTCTCCCTGGCTGAGAAGAACTTGACTCCGGCAAGTTAGAATTGTAGTAACATTCCTGGAAGTCGGAATCAGCGTGCAAACATATAGACTCATCCTCTGCCTCCCTCCCGAATTTGATAAAATCAGTGAGTTGTAGGAATGCCGACTGATCAGTTACACTTTTCCCTCCTTTGCTGAACGGTGATTCGATCAATGGGCAACTTACTAGTGTCATCATAGGATGAAAAATCTTACCAGATTCAACCTTAATGTCGACAACACTAGCAAGAAGTTCAGGCTTACACACTTCTTCCTTAAAATCACCTTGACCAGCAGCTTCTACTTGAATCTCCATGGTATTGTCTTGAAAATTTTCTCCTTGTTTCCAATCATCAATGGATTGACGTTCTTGAGACTCCTTCTTTGAACAAATATTGATCACGTCAAACTTATCCACATAACGGTGCTTGGATGCTTCTAGTTTTGCAAGACGATGCTCCATGAGTCTGAATCGTTCTTCGGAATCTGCCACTTGCTTTGTTAGAGTTTCCAGCATATGAACAATCCGTTCGTAGGCCTTTGCTGGCATGATTGCCTTACCAACTGTAGTTGGAGCCATACAGTCGACATACAATGCGCAGAAAAAGAGATTTGAAAATTTTGAACCCAAGGAAAACGAAAACCAGGTTCTGATGACTTTTGTAAAACACCTAGGAGTGTATCTAATTCAAACTTTTAATGACTTTTATATAGTTTAAAAGTATGGAGGTATTCAATTTAGATTCTTAAAGAGTTTATAAAAGTCTAGTGGTATTCAATTGTGACTTTTAAAAAGTATTTAAAAGTTTGGTGGTATCCAGTTGTGACTTTTAAAAAGTCTTTACAAATTTGGTGGTATCAAAAAAAGTATAGATTGGATACACCCCCCCTTTATTTAATAATAGCCAATTTTAAATGGGTTATTATCACAAATAGTCCTTGAGGTTTACGTAATTATCACATTTGGTCATTTATGTTTTTTTTTCCTGACATTATTATTCCTTTATGTTACACCTCACATATCAATTTGGTCTCTACCGTGAGATTCTGTTAAAATTTCTGTTAAATTGCTGACTTGGCATGCCATGTGGATTAAACAATATATATTTAAAGGGTGTTTTTTTGTTAGAAAATATATTTAAATGTTTTAAAAACTAAAAAATAGCTTAAAATATTAATAAAGCTTTTAACATTAAATAAAAACTAATAATTTTAAAAAATTCTCTCTTCTCTCTCTCAAACTAACCCAGTACACGTCTTGACCAAAAAAGCTAACCTAGAGACATCTCCACCACTATTCACCACCGCCCACCACCCACCACCCACCACCCATCACCCACCACCTTTGCTATTAATGAGACCCATTCCACAACTCTCAACCACCACCTTTGCCGCTTCTCTCTCTCTCTCTCTCTCTCTCTCTCTCTCTCTCTCTCTCTCTCCCCCAGACCCACACATAAAGTTACCCACCTGGCCACAAACACTCGCACTCCACACTGCCACCGCACTCTCCCCCTACCCCATCAACATTGATGGCTCCCTCTACTCCTTTTCTTTACCCCCTCCCTCAGAAAATTCAAAAACCAAAAAGAAAAAGATGAAGCAGTCGATTTGTGGATTTCAAAACCTTTCAATTTAAACAAGCAATCTTTCTAGTGGCAACGGCAGTGCTAAGAAAGAGGGGGTGGGCAATTTTGTGGGGTTGAGTCGGGGCAGTGGGGTTGAATCAGGGAGGGGGGTGGGTGGATGGGGAGGTATGTGGTGGGTGGGGTTGAGAGAGAGAGAGAGAGAGAGAGAGAGAGAGAGAGAGAGAGAGAGAGATCAGAGGGGGAAAGTGGGAGAGACGGAAGGGGAATGAGGGGGAGTGACAGTTTTTTTCCTTCTTTATTTTAGTTTTCTAAATTCTTTAGATTTTAAATCTTAACTATTTTTTAAAAAAAATTATTTAGATCCATGTGGCATTATTCCATTGGATATGTGGGCACCACATACATACCATGTCATCAATTTAACTAAAATTTTGACGGAACTTAATGGCATGGACCAAATTGATGTGTGATGTGTAACATAAAGGACCAATAATGTCCAAAAAAAAAACATAAAGAACCAAAGGTGATAATTTTGCAAACCTTAGGGATCATTTGTGATAAAAACCCATTTCAAATATGACATTCCAAAATGACCATACACTATCTCATAATTGCTTAGATGCCCTTTCTTTAAATAGATTATTATAAATAAACCCAATTCTAGGCATGTATTTATAAAAAAACCCACACACTATTTAAATATAGAAACACACCCAAAATTAATTCTAAAATAAACAATTATATATTTTTTGGGTGTGTTTATAAATGGGTTTTGAGTGTGTGTAATGATGGGTTTTGGGTGTGTTTATAAAGTGTTTTGGGTGTTGGGTTTTTTTATAATTTCAGCCCCCATTTTGGGTGTTTTAGTGAAACCCCCTTCTTTAAATACCCACACAGGTAGCAACAATGTCCCAACAGTTAAAGGTTATTAAGTCAATGTCATTTTCCCTAAAAAAAACTCTAAGATATAACGTTAAGAAGTTTTATAGGAAATGAAGCTAATAAGTCTAAAACTTGATCATCAATTCATTTCAAGGTGTATAAATATGAGTCCTTATTTCCTCTCATTCCTCACAAAATACTTTCATCCTCACAACTCTCCAATTCTCTAATTCTCATATTGCAGTCAAGTTTCTCATTCATCTAATTTGCAATTTTGCTCTTAAATCCTCTTCATAGATTGGATTAATTACAATTTTGGTCACTCAAGTTTGGCCCAATTTTAATTTTGGTCACCACACTTTTAATTTTCCGATTTTGGTCATCACATTTTGCATCGTTAACAAATCAATTCCAATTGGGAATTCCGTCAGTTAAGACGCACGTAGTGCGTGCATGCAAGGGTATTATTACCTTTTCGCCTCAGCCCCTGAATCAAAACACAATTGTCTCGCGTGATTTCTTCTAAAAAAAAAATTAGGGTTCTGGAATTTGGGGAAAAGGCTGGTCGATTTCGAGGTATAGGGTTTGATATCATCCAATTGATGAAGATTTAATAGGCGAAGTCACAATTTGAAAGGGAATCATCAATTTCAGGTAGGAATTCATCCATTTTGGGGGTAATTTCTTGTTTGATTTGGTTATATGTCGATTTCAGTTTCTAAATTTGCCTATTTCTTGTATTTATTATTATTATTATTATTTCAGTTCTTACAATTAGTTGCATTTCCTGTACTTCATCTTCTCATGGATTGAGGTGCCCTTTATGTGGAGATGAAATGAAATTACTTCTATCAACTATAGAACAACATTACAACAAATATTTTTGGAAGTGTACAAGGAAATACGTAAGGCATGGTTTTGAATCAGTTTTATTTTATGATAGGGATGTTGTGGTTATGCAAAGTGGTTGTATGATGTAGGAAGGTGCTAGATGCAAATGTTTCGTATGGTGTGATGATGTTGACAACACAAAAGAGAGGGAAGATATAATCTTTAGAGACTCGCAATAGATAGAAAACAATGGTAGCAAGGACGTGGTGTTTCAATCTATGCAGCTACAAGTTGGAGATGTTTTGAATCTGCTGAAAGAAATAAAAGAGATGTTGTTGATCATTTGTATCTTGATTACTGTCAATGTGGTTTTCAATTTAGTTTAAAAAAAATGAGGTGCTTAGATGGTGCTTCAATTTGGGTAAAGACATGTTTTAGTTGCTCAAACGTTTTGGTTGTAGCATTGTGATCAAAATTTGGGGAAAGACATGTCTCAGAGGTTGTAAATTTCTAGTCATGAAATGAAAACATTCAGCTCTTGTTTTGGTTGTTACATTCTTTGGCTTAAATGAAATGAAATGAAATGGAAACATACACATGGTGCAATACACAAACCAACATACACATGTTGTTGTACACAAACTTGGCCATGATTCACAAAATAAGCCAAAATACAATTACTTTAGAAGCAATATACACATGCTACATTACACAGACTTGGCCATGGTTCACAAAATAAGGCAAAATACAATATCCTAAATTATATCAGTCAACATCAAAAAAGTCTCATTCTTTTAAAAATCAAGTCTTCTGCGTCTTTGGAATATGCATACCTTGCTTTCTAGTAGTTGCCTTTCCTGGTGGTTTCCATGAAGCATAATTTCTAGTTTGCCTCAGTCCATTAGAAGCATATGCATTCTGACTTTGAGCAAAAGCAAGTGGAGGAATGGGTGGCCTCATCCTAGTTATAGCAGAAGTAGGTGTGATGAAAGTTCCACCTCTAGGACCTGTGTGCTTGGTGGTTTGGGTAGGTGATGGTGGATGAGTCTGCAATTGGATAATAAGATGATAAGATAAATATTTAATGAGAATAACATAAGTCAACAAAATTTCATCAACATAAGTCATCAATATAGGCAAATGTCTTACTGCTCCAGCATTATAATATTTACCTCCTTGTCTTCTTTGAGTGTTGGGAACATATTTTTTTCCTCAGTTGTAATAACACAACAACAACAAATTATACATCTTTACAGGCTACTTATATATATGCACAATTAGTAATTAATACAGAAAAATACTAAGCATGACTTATTGGTAGCTTATGAATTCTACCCAAATTAGGTATTGAAGGAGATGAGGTTTGACTAACATTTGTGGTAGGTGGGGTTTGACTAACATTTGTTGTCACATCCCGGGATCGCTCAACTGTAGCACGATATTATCCGCTTTGGGCCCCCCTCTCTACCCTCACGGTTTTGTTTCTGGGAGCTCACGAGCAACTTCCCAATGGGTCACCTATCCTGGGATTGCTCTAGCCCCAACTCGCTTAACTTCGAAGTTCCCATGACTCCGAAACCAGTGAGCTCCCAAAATGCCTCGTGCTAGATTTGGGAGGGCATGTACATATAAGGCACATCACCTCATCTCCATTGGTCGATGTGAGATCTTACAATACTGGAGGAAAATACTAAGCATGACTTATTGGTAGCTTATGAATTCTACCCAAATTAGGTATTGAAGGAGATGAGGTTTGACTAACATTTGTAGTAGGTGAGGTTTGACTAACATTTGTTGTCACATCCCGGGATCGCTCCGCTGTTGCACGATATTATCCGCTTTGGGCCCCCCTCTCTGCCCTCACGGTTTTGTTTCTGGGAGCTCACGAGCAACTTCCCAATGGGTCACCCATCCTGGGATTTCTCTAGCCCCAACTCGCTCAACTTCGAAGTTCCCATGACTCCGAAACCAGTGAGCTCCCAAAATGCCTCGTGCTAGATTTGGGAGGGCATGTACATATAAGGCACATCACCTCATCTCCATTGGTCGATGTGAGATCTTACAATACTGGAGGAAACAAGAGACTTGATCCATGAAATTAGAATCAAAGTCATGGGACATGAAAGGGGTCTGCCAAGAACTCCCCCCACGGACAACTAATAATTACATTTGTAGTAGGTGGGGTTTGACTAACATTTGCAGCAGGTGGGGTTTTAGTTGCATATCTTTTGTCAACATAAACTCCTTTGGAAGCAGGATTTGGTTGATTTTTGCAACTCCCCTTATTATGAGCCTTTTTTGAGCATCTTTGGCATGTGACTGTGCCATCTTTTCTTTTCAGCCTTATTTGCTCACATTTTGGATATTTCTTTTCCATCTCTAAATCCTTTATTATCCTCCTTTTCTTTGGCCTTCTAGGCAGCTTTTTAACCATTGGAGGTAGTGGTGGAACTTGAGTTGTCTTAAGCCACATGTGCATAGCTTTGATAGGATTGAAGATATGTTTGTAAGCCCTCATATATGCCTTATTGGTATAGTATGGATCCACATATACCTCAGCATCTTCCCTATTTCGGAAAATTGCAGCAACAACATGGTGGCAAGGAATGCTTCTACTTAAGTCGGCAACATATTGATATGCTATTGAGCCCCCCACTTGGAACAAGCCATTTCCAGAGTACATTGGCACATATTTCCTGGACAATGACTTGAACTTGTTAAGTGTATTCTGAATTTTAGGATAAATTGGCTGCTCATGACTCCTCGTAGAATCATTCTTAACTTGTAACCTCCTCATTGGGTTGCACCTAATTATTTCCAACATGGTGAAGATGGCTTTATCCCTTGCTTGCAGAATCCAAGAATTAAAACATTCACATAGGTTATTCAATAACATATCACACTTAATCCTTATAATAAATGTATGTCTAACGCATTTGTTTATGTCCCTATTCATCAACCAATCATGTGCAGCTTCACCACTTTCTAATCCCTTCATCTTGGTCATCTCACACTCAAACTCAGCCACTTTGGTGCTCTTGCAGCATTCCTTAACAAATCTTTCAAAACTTTTCCCTTATGCAATGTCTTGAAATTCCCATAAAGATGTCTGACACACCAACTATGTGATGCTTTAGGCACAACTAAATCAAATGCAGCATCTAATCTCTACAATATTAAACTAAGAATATTAAATTAAGTATATTAAATTAAGCATATTAAACCTTAAAGATGAAACTAAGAATATTAAACTATCTTTTGTTGGTCTGAAATGAAAGTTCATCCATGTTCACTAACAGGACCCAAATCCTCAATAAGCAATTGAAGGAACCAACACCATGTTTCTTTAGTCTCCCACTTAGCCACAACATAAGCAATTGGATACATATTGTCATTTGCATTAATACCCACTGCCACAAGTAATTGCCCTATCATATGTTAACATAGTTAGTGAAACATAGATTCACATGCCTTGGATAAGAAATTGCCCTATGATGATGTAGTTATAATAAGAAAATCAGAAGGAGATTCATACCTTGGAATATGACCTTTAAATGACACCCATAAACACCTATGATAGGTCTACATCCAGCTAAAAAACCTTTTTTGCAAGCATTTAAACACACATAAAGCCTATGGAAATAAGGGGCTTCAATTTTCATCATTATAGTGCTGCCCACATTGGTTTCCCTACCCTCTACACAATACTTCCATAACTTAGAGTACTGTGAAGCATAAGTACCCTAAATGATTTCAACAGCCTTCTGCCTAGCCCTACCACATATTATTGTGTCGGATTCAGCTGTGCCAAAATCGATTCAGCTGTATCCTCAACTTGTGATACTCGCAAGTGCACAAAATGTTGGGTAGTATAGCATATGCAAGTGCGAGGTCGATCCAATGAGGATTGATGATGGATTGATTCAATTTGATTCCCTGTACAAAACATAAATGGAAACAAGGTTTAAAGATGAGATGATATAGAAGAGCGTAAGAATTGAAAACATAAAATTAAACAAAAAAAGAAGACACTAAAACTGATTTTGGGTTTGAAAACAGTTTTAGAATGTTAGGGAACAATCCAATTCTAAGTCTAAAGCAATCAAAATTAACAAGTTCAATTCAAGTAAAAAGATTGATTCTCTCTTATGTATAATTTAGCCATGGTGTCTGGTCTAAACCTTGTATTCCTAATTCTCTAATTAGATCATTGTTGCCAAACATAAATTAAGCATTATAAATCCATTAAGCATAGGAGAACATTTTAAACAACCAAGCATGTATCTAATCCCTGTTGTCGAATGACCATACATACTTTTCAAATTCATAGTTCAATTTGTTGGAAAAACGAGTGCTAAATTGCTATAAAATAAATAAATACAGCAAATAGAACAGATTTTTACAAAAGGAGAATTGAATTAGAAGAACCTTAATTGAGTCGAGGCAAGTGTTGGACACTCTGACCTTAAGACAAATTACACCCCACACTAGTGCTTATGGTTTACTAGCGTTCGCCTCCCAGGATACAACAACTCCCCTCCTTGTGAAAGAAACACTGCAATTCACAAGTAACTTTGTGAATATGAAAATTTTAATACTCTCTATATATGGAAGTTTGTATATAGTGAATTAATTGAATAAAATGACTGCAGGAGGCTTGTTCAATTTATAGATGATGAAATACCCTTTCTAAAGAGGTATCCCAATCTGAAAAGGCGAACAATGCATCCCTAGGTCTACGATTCCATACATATATGAAGAGTTGCAATCCCCCATTTGAAGATGGGCCATTATAATAACCCAATGGTCATGTTTTTAACCCAATGGACTTTATTAATTTCCATTCAAATAGAAAATTAATATTAAATAAAATAAAATAATATTAAATTTCTTACACAATTCGAATTAAGACATATGGTGTCTACTCTTAATTCCAACTAAGATAGCTAACAAACAAGTTTAAATAGTGATCAAACATTCAAACAAGCATATCAATTGATAAGCATAATGAATAAGAACAAAAAAAAAAATTGAAACTTGGAAACCAATCAAACTTCAAAAACTTAAAATCATCATGTTCATAACAATAACAGAAAAATACAAGGTGTTTATTAAATAGAAAGACAAAGTAAGGCTAAGGAAATACAAGAAGAGAATAAAAGGCGAAGGAAGGAGAAGAAGATGCTAGAGATGGAAAAGGTTCATCTCCATGGCTGCCATTAGGCCAAAAGCCTCCTAGCTGTTGCCTTCTCTCTTCTCTCCCTTTGTGACTCTTAACTCTCCTTCTCCTTGTGTACAATGTGATGGAATATGAATGAATCCCCAGCTCCTTGAAGACTCTCTATTTATAGGCACAGGGGGTAGATGAAATCAGATTAGACAATTGAATCCACCAACCACACCCATTACACCTAACACACAATTGCATTTGAAAATAATTTAGCTTATAAGGCTTAGTGCTACAGCTCCCACTTCATCTTATCTTATATCTTTTGGCTGATGCACTTCATCTTGTCTACCCACCAACAATCGCACTAGCAAAAACACTACATCTTGTCTGCCCACCAACAATCCCACTAGCAAAATCACTTCATCTTGTTTGCCCACCAACAATCGCACTAGCAAAAATAGGTCATGCCTAGCTCAACATGACTAACAACTTCATGGGCTCACGAATTGGGCTTTCCTTTAGCAATTGACGACTATAAGCCCTCTAACTCGAAGTTCAGAATGTCATCTTTCCAACCACATGTCATTTGGGCCAATCCAAGGTCGGATGAAGATGTTAAGCTTGAAACAAGTTTGTAGCTCAGTCTGCACGCTTTTGCACCATCTTACTCCTTTTCCTATCCAAAACTACCATTGCTACCTAAAGCTCAATGAACTGAATGTCAAACACAAAAGAGATTAAAAGCACAAGTTTAACTAAAAAACATAACCAAATTCATATGCTAGAAGGGTAAAAAATGGTATACAATTATGTACTGATCACATATACTCAAACTGACCTCATACCATATCTCCCTCTTAATAAGAGCTTGGAATAACCTCAACCCCATCTTGGGCTCATCTCTAATTCAATCAAGATATTTTTTAGCAAGGCAACTTGCAGTAGCTTGAGGGTTGCTATAACTTATGCTACACGTGTGTGTCTCTGTCATGCTCTTAATTTGCAAAGTCCCATCTGCCATGAAAGAAGCCCATAGATTCCACTTGCATTTCATACACTTTGTGTTCGTATGAAAATTGTATTGGTATTTCCTAGACTTTAGTATAGGTCGGGAATTACCCTCCGTTTGGATGAGGGAAAATAACTCGGAATTTAGCTAAAAGTCGGGAATTTAAGATGAGAAATTGACAATTCCCTTGTTTGGCAATTTAAGCGTGGAATTTATTAAATGACGCGCGGCAAAAATCATGGAAATTGAGGCATCAAATTCCCGAGTTTAATTTCCACCAAAATAGGAGTCATTTCACAATTTCCACAGTGCGGGAATTCATATTTTCCGTTGTGCCAAAATTTAAATAAATAAAAAACGCCAAAATTTTCATGAAAAAAAAAAAGAAAAAAGAAAGAAAGCGCCAAACTTAAAAACAGCGCCAAGTTTGGAGCTTCCTTGTCTCTTTATAAACCTATGAAACCCTGAACAACAGATTGCCTTGTCGCTTTATAAAAAAAGCTGCGAGCCAGAGAAGTAAGAAGCATCATAAAAAAGCTGTGAGCCAGAGAAGTAAGGAGAAGGAGTTCTTCTTGGGTTACACGTCTCTCTGGATCAAGTTTGAAGGTTAGTCTTCAAGCCTTTCTCTCCTTCAATTTATATTTTTCTATTTTAGGGTTACCATGGTTTCTGAATGGCTATCAAAATTGGGTGTTTCTAACTAAATTTATGAATGTGTTGAATGGGTTTTGTGATCTTTGCGTTTACTGATGCCTAAAGTCACTTTTGTCATAGTGATATCTTAATTCTTATCTACGTTTTAATTCAATTGTTATAATAATCCTTCTGTGATATCTTAATTCTTATCTACGTTTTCTTTAACCTTGAACCATGAGTATGCTTTCAGGAGATACTTTAGTATCATAGTTAAGTTTCAACAGATTGCCTCGTCAATTTGAGGATGTGGGATTTAATCAGACTATTCCCTTTTTAATGGTATCCATTTAAACCAGCAAAGGAAGTCGCGATATACTCTATAGTTGTTTTGTGTTTTTGTGTTTTTGTCTTCTCTGCTTTCTATATCGTTTCCTGCTCTGTAGTTGTTTAATTCACACATATAAACATGTATGGCTACTGTTAATATTGATAACATGTTAATGAGGTTAAGACAAAAGCGTGCTATAGTGAAGAGAAGGAAAATTATTGTCTGTACAATGATCTCTTTTATGGTTACGCTAGTACAATGGTATTATGATAATTTTCGTGTTAAAGAGCCTTCACATGATTGGGATGAAGAAAGGTGATCTTATTTGAACCGTATGTACAATGGAAAAGAAGTTGATTGTATTGATCAATTTCGAATTAGCAAAAGTGCATTCAAAAAGTTATGCAGAATTTTAGAAGAAAATGGTGGGTTGGTTCGAACAAGAAATATTTCAATTGAAGAATTTGTAGCAATATTTTTGAAAATAATTGCTCACAACTTGAAATACAGAGTCATTGGTTTCGACTATTACCGTTCAATCGAAACAATTAGTCGGCAATTTAACAGAGTCTTATATGCCGTGATGAGAATTAGTGAAGAATACATTAAATTCCAGCCAAGTACTGTTGGGAGTTCTGAAAGAAGCAAATGGCAATGGTTTGAGGTACTTATCTAAAGTTTCATACTTATACTTTTTTATTTTATTTTTCAACTAGTTATCTTAAGTTTCATACTTATACTTTTTTATATTTCATGTTTAGAATTGTCTTGGGGCACTTGATGGAACTCACATTCCGGTAGCAGTGTCAGTAGAAGAAAGACCAAGATATCGAAATAGGAAGACCGATCTCTCCACTAATGTTTTAGGGGTTTGTGCTCCAGATTTAAGATTTATTTATGTATTACCTGGATGGGAGGGCTCCGCATCTGATGCTCGAATATTGCGAGATGCTTTACGCAGGAACAACCGATTTCATGTTGCAAGAGGTAAGTTTTAATACTAGTTTTAAATTAGATTGATATTCTTTCCTTCTTTTTTTTCAATACAAGCTAGCTCTTTATATCTAATTTGCTTTTTAAAATTTCTTATTGTAGATAAGTACTATCTTGTGGATGCGGGTTATACTAATGGACCGGGGTTTTTAGCACCGTATAGAAAAACTAGATATCACTTGAGTGAATGGAGTGGGAACAATCGACCTGAAAATTACAAAGAGTTATTTAATCTACGTCATTCAATTGCAAGGAATGTAGTTGAAAGAGGATTTGGACTATTGAAGAAACGATGGAGTATATTACGTACACCTTCATTTTTCAACATCAAAACTCAAGTTAGAATCATAAATGCATGCTTTGTATTGCATAACTTCATTCGAACTGAGCAAGCTAATGATCCTGTTTTAGAAGTTCAAGATTTGGAATTTTTAGCTTCTGTGGATCATGACATATCAAATCATTTGACATTGGAGGGAAATAATGCTCATGATAGGATTGCAAGTGCTCAAGTTACTGATCAATGGACAAACTTTCGAGACACATTGGCAGTAGAGATGTTCCATAATTATCAAGTGCAACGAGGCATCATTAATTCTTGATTTATTGTTCACACTTGGATCTGTATTTCATGGGCTTTTTTTTGTGGAGAAAAAGTTAATCAGAATGATCATTACTTCTTATGTTATTTTTTTTGGTCTGATACTTCTTATGTTATTTGTTTCTATGAGTACGTGACTATTCTATCACATGTTGTCATGCTTACTGATATCCAATGTTGGGATTCTCTACCTAATTTCCTTTCTAATTGTATTTTAAACTTGCAAAAGTGAACAAGCAGGGGCTAAAATCATGAATGGATTTGGAGGAAAAGAGGCTTGCAAGGGAAAGTCAAGGAAAAGGAAGGACAAACAAGGAGTTGAGCTTGAAGGAGAAGACAAAAACTATTTTCGGTGCAATATAGATATGGAACGTGAATTAGCTGATATACTTCGGGAGGAGCGTAGCTTGGGTCACAAAGGAGATGGTGGATGGAAGGCAGTTGCTTACAATACTGCTGCAAATATATTAGCTGCACAATTTAATCTCCAGATAAGTGCTGATAATATTAGAAATCGTGTTAAGTCATGGAAAAAGTTCTATGGAGTAATGAGTGATATATTAAGTCAAAGTGGATTCAGTTGGGATTCAACAAAAAAGATGATAAGCGTAGATGAAGATCATGTTTGGGAAGAATATGTGAAGGTAAATATATTTAAAGTTATTTTTTTAAAATCATGTGCTTTTTTTTTTCTTTTTTTTGTTAAAGAGTACTTATAAGATTCTTATTTGACTTTGATTATTTGTTTGGTAGTCTCATGACGATGCTAGAGGTTTTCGATTTAAAGTTATAGAAAATTGGGATGATATAGTAGATTTATGTGGAAAAGATAGAGCCACTGGAGAGGGCGCTGAAACAGGTGCAGATGCAACTGAGGTTATGACTCCTACTAATGAAGTTGATCATGTTGATTTGGATGGTGATACACAAGATTTAGAAGATATTCATGTTATTGATGATATTTCACCAACCTCAACAAATGAAAGAGAAGAAATCGTGCATCAAATTCTTCTGATATTCTTCCTACAAAGGAAAGAGGTGCTGTCAAAGATGTTATTGCTGATTCGATTGCTAGAATGGCTTTATCATTTGAAGAGTTTATCCGTGCTGATACTAAGAACCTTGATCCAGCAGATGTATATGATGAAGTACAAGCAGTACCAGGTCTTAGTGAAAATGAACAACTCAAAGCATGTGCTTGGCTGATAAAAAATGACAAACAATTTCAGATGCTGAAGGCACTCCCAATTGAGAAAAAAGAGAGTATGTTGCTGATGTTTATTGCACGTGTGGAGTGATTTAGTTTGCTAATATGCTCTGTTTGTTTAAGTTGAGTTATTTAGTTCATCAAACGATCTGTTATTTTATACTTCGAGGAATACTTTCTATGTTTGTTATCAGTTTTTTTGTTCTTTCGAAATATTTAATTTCTGTCATTTATAATTTACATGAGCTATCCAAACATTGAAATTTTCAATTTCTGTCATTTACAAAATCCGGCATACATAAATCCAAACACTGAAATCTTCAATTGCCAAAAATTTAAATGACGGAAATCTAAATTCCGTCATTTTAAAATTTTATGTAATTGCTAATTCCTTCATCCAAACGGAGCATTAGTGTGTGAATATCTTTTACTGGAAGTTTTGACGCAACACATTCAACCCCGGATTTTCAAAGTGTGACTTGATCAATATGAGGAAACTGATTTTAGGTAAATCATGACATAATCATGCATTCATTATAGGATTCCTAGTTGGAGTTATTTTCACTCAAATGCTTTTATATTAGTCCTATTCTAATAGGATTAGATTTTATCTTTTGAGATTATTTTCCTAGTTGGACCTTATTTTGGTTTAAGTAAAAATATCATTTTTCATATTTGACTTGGAGAGCATGTTTCTTTTAATACCAAATTGGTTTCCATGATTAATATTGTTTCCTTCTATAAACAATTGGTTAGAGTGAAAGTCATAGAGCTGATGAAATCAATTAGGATTCTAAGAGTATCAAATCTAATCAATGGCAAGATATTGATTCATGGCCTTTTGCACTTCTCTTGCAAAGAGGAGAATGGGTTATGTATAAAACATGGTGTGCATCTCTTTTACAAAACACAACTTTGATATATTTGTTTTGAATTCCTAAGAAAAGCTTATGTGCATATCAAATACTTTCATCATTCATATTACATTCATTTGCATGTTCAGTGACTCATACGATTGAGGGCACCAAGACCGTGGTGACGGTTTTCCTTCAACGAGCTTGAAGCAATCGTGACTAGTATTGTGTTCAACGTAAGGAGTGTCGAAAGATCATCTCGTGACAGAAGTTGAGTTACAAATAAGTCGGTAAACATTATCTAGAATGTGTTTAGGATAAGTGTGTGAGTACTTCTTGTAATCATCGTTCTATAGTGGATTTGTGTTGGATTGAGGAGTCTCGTGGATTTTCCCCAGAGGTGGGGTTTTACCACGTGAAATAATTCTCTGCGTGTTCCTTTATTTTCTACTATGCACGTTTCAAGATTGATAATCCATATCAATCATGCTACTGAAGTTTATTTTTATTTATTGATTATAATTTTAAATTGGCATATTCACCCCTCTCTAAGCATTCTTAGTCATCCTACAAGTAATTTCACTTTCCTTGCATCCTCTTCCCATCATTTTTAGTAACCTTCACCTCATACCCCTCATTGATAGCATAATGTGAAATAGCTGTCAATTGAGGAAAATATAGAGGAGAAGGAGTAGAGAGAGTGGAGAGTGTAGAGAAAATGAGAGCTGCACATATTTTTCTGATTTCAACTTCTTGTTCTTTTCTATTTCTTCTTAATCATATATACAACCAATTGCTTACCATCACTATACAAGAAAGACACGGACAGACAAGGAAAACAAAGTCCCTAAAACAAGGTCCATAAAACAAGGACCCCTCAAGACAAGAAAGTGTGTAAAGTCCATAAAACAAGGACTCCTCAAGACAAGAGAGAAAGTGTGTTTCTACTTTGTGTTTCCACAATGTGTTTCACAACCACAAGATGACAACTGCTAACACTCCCCCTCAAGTTGATATCACCAATGCCCAACTTGATCAATGAGTTGTGGAATACTCTGCTAGAAACTGCTTTTGTCAATATATCTGCCAGCTGATCTTCTGACTTGACAAACTGAAGCTGAATTTCTTTGTTTTCAAGTTTTTCTTTAATGAAGTGTCGATCCACTTCAACATGTTTAGTGCGATCATGTTGGACTGGATTGTGTGCAATGGATATTGCAGCCTTGTTATCACACTGTAGATGCATTCCTAATGTAGGTGCATATCCAATCTCTATAAGCAATCTCTTTAACCAAAGGAGTTCGCAAATTCCTTTGGTCATTCCTCTGAATTCGGCTTCTGCACTAGACAAGGCAACGACATTCTGCTTCTTGCTTCTCCAAGTAACCAAGTTACCTCCTACAAATGTGAAGTAACCTGATGTTGATCGTCTATCAGTGACGTTTCCTGCCCAATCTGCATCTGTATAGCCATTGATATTTAAATGACCATTTTTAGAGAACATAAGTCCTTTTCCTGGTGCTGACTTCAAATACTTAAGAATCCGAAGAACCGCATCCATATGATCTTCACTTGGACAATGCATAAACTGACTAGCAACACTTACAGCATATGCGATGTCGGGTCGGGTGTGAGACAAGTAGATCAATCGTCCCACTAATCTTTGATATCTTTCTTTGTTAGTGGGTACTTGATTGGGATATTCCCCAAGGCGGTGATTTTGAACGATTGGAGTGTCCACAGGTTTGCAATCTAACATTCCAGTTTCTGCCAATAAATCTAGAACATACTTCCTTTGTGAGAGAAATATGCCTTGCTTTGATCGAGCAACTTCAATGCCCAAGAAGTACTTGAGTCCACCAAGATTTTTCATTTCAAACTCCTTTGCCAAACATTTTTGTAGTTGAGAAATTTCCTGCATACCATTCCCAGTAATAATCATATCATCAATATAAATGATGAGAGCCATTACCTTTCCTCCCTTGTGTTTTAAGAACAGAGTATGGTCAGAATTACTCTGCTTAAAACCATAATTCTTCATTGCCAAGGCAAAACGCCCAAATCATGCCCGGGGAGAATGCTTCAATCCATATAATGCCTTTCGTAATCTGCACACCACATTAGCATGAGTAGATGTAACATATCCTGGTGGGATATCCATGTAGACTTCTTCTGTGAGTTCTCCATGGAGAAAGGCATTCTTCACATCAAATTGGTGGAGAGGCCAATCAAGATTTGCTGCAA
The DNA here is from genome assembly GCA_020521455.1 of Prunus kanzakura. NCBI lineage: Eukaryota > Viridiplantae > Streptophyta > Magnoliopsida > Rosales > Rosaceae > Prunus > Prunus kanzakura. The sequence goes on from BPUM01000811.1 coordinate 618,960, forward strand.
TGGACAATAGCACGCGAACGGTGTTAAGTTTTGCAACAGGAGCAAAGGTTTCTTCATAGTCAATACCATATGTTTGCGTGTATCCCTTGGCCACAAGTCGTGCTTTGTAACGTTCAATTGACCCATCAGCATTGTATTTCAAAGTGTAGACCCATCTGCATCCGACAGTCTTCTTTCCTTGAGGTAAATTCTCCAGTGTCCACGTGTGATTTTTCTCCAGAGCATGCATCTCCTCCTTCATTGCTTGAACCCATTTTGGATCCTTCAATGCCTCACTCACTTTGGTTGGAATATGAATTGCGGATAACTGGTGTACAAAGCCTTGGAGGGGTGCAGATAATTTTTCAGCAGAAACATAGTTTGCAATTGGATACTTTGATGCCTTGCCATTATCCGGTGAATACCGAATTGGCGGTTTTCCACGGTTCTGTCTATCAGGTAATTGATATCTAACAGGTTCATCAACTAAAGCAGTAGATGTAGTAGAATCACGTACCTCAGGATTATTCTCAGGAGATTGATCAGCGGGTACTGAGATGTGAGGGGGGTCTTCATTATCATCATCGATGAAGTATGAAAACAAGCCAATTTTCTTGTTGTGGGGCGACCGGTCGCTGGTCTCCTCGCGACCGGTCGCATTTGGACAGGTTCGATTTTCAGCTTCAGCATTGTGGTGTGACCGGTCGCTGGGCTCCTCGCGACCGGTCGCATTTGGACAGGTTTGATTTTCAGCTTCAGCATTGTGGGGCGACCGGTCGCATTTGTGCAGGTTCGAATTTCAGCTTTAGTACTTTGGTGCGACCGGTCGCTGGGCTCTTGACGACCGGTCGCGGGTGGCCAGATTACATTTTCTCTTGGATTTTTTGGGCTCGTTTTGCTCCAATCTTCAAGTTCTTGAATTTCCAGAGCCTCCTTGCTCATTGGCTCTATTTGTATGTCTCTTTGGGGCGGAGAGTTGGACATCGGATCATGGAAGAACATTTCAGACTCTATAAAAGTGACATCCAAGGTGACATAGGTACGACGAGTGGGAGGATGATAACACCGATATCCCTTCTGATGAGCAGCATACCCCATAAAAACATATCAGAGAGCACAGGGATCAAGTTTGCTACGTTGATTTTTATGGAGATGAACAAATGCTACACAACCAAAGATTCGTGGTGGAAGCATCGAAACAGATGGCAGGGGCCCATAATTGGCAAGAGTTTGGAGTGGAGTCCGGAAGTCCAAGACCCGCGAAGGCATACAATTGAGAAGATAAACTGTCGTGATGATGGCATCATCCCAGTGGTTGGGGGGAATATGAGCCCCAATCAGTAGTGCTCGAGCTGTTTCAAGGAGATGTCGGTTTTTCCGTTCCGCAACACCATTCTGTTGTGGTGTTTGAGGACAAGTCGTCTCATGAATCATGCCGTGCATCTGGAAGTATGTTTGAGAGTCATGGTTGACATATTCGCCCCCATTGTCGGAGCGAAGAACTCTGATCTTAGTAGAGAACTGAGTTTCAATCTGTCTGTGGAAAGACTGAAACATAGTAAACACTTCATTTTTATTCTTTATCAAGTACAACCATGTCATCCGAGTACAATCATCCACAAACGTCACGAACCACCGAAAGCCAGAATGAGAAGTTATAGGTGAAGGCCCCCAAACATCAGAGTGAATTAACTTAAACGGAGTAGTACTCTTACTTGAACTCAATGGGTAGGGCACACGGTGACTTTTAGCCAAAATGCAAGTGTCACATTTGAAGTCGGAGTCCTTGAAATCTGATAATAAGTTTGGTAGAATATGCTTCATATATCCAAAGGATGGATGCCCCAATCGACGGTGCCACAACCAGACTTGCCTTTGTTTGGTATCATGTGTCACATTGTGAGCCATGCCTGTACTAAGATCCTCCACATAATATAGCCCCCCTCTCATAGTACCACGACCAATAATCTCCTTAGTGTGAATATTCTGAAGTAAACAAAAACTCGGGTAGATTAATACACAACAATTCAATTGTTCAGTAATCTGACTAACTGACATTAGCTTATTTGATAAAGATGGAACAAGTAAAGTATTAGATAATGAAATAGAGGATGAGAGAGCCACAGTGCCAGCCCCTGTCACAGGAGAAGTAACTCCATTGGCATTAGCAATACTAGTTCGTCTGGGTTGACTGGTACTTAGAAAATCATCAGGATCAAATGTCATATGATCGGTTGCGCCAGAATCAATTATACAGCCCGTTGAATTTCTATCATCCGAAGTATGGAATACATAGCCAGAGTCACTACTTGCAGCTTCATATCCTTTTTGATCTTTTTCATATAGTGTAGTTTCAGTCGGGGTTGTTTGGTTGGGTTGGCGGCAACACCTAGTCCAGGTGAGGCCAATCGGTCGGGTCGGTGTCTGGGTCGGGATCGGTGTCTTCAATACTTCTAGGTAGGTAGGTTGAGAAGAGTTGGTGGTACTATTTCTAGCAGGGTAAAAAACATCTTCCCCCATGGAGGTAGCAAAGATTCAGAACAAGAGTCAGCAATTCCAAGATCGCTGCTCTGATACCATGTCAATTTAGGAAAATATAGAGGAGAATGAGTAGAGAGAGTGGAGAGTGTAGAGAAAATGAGAGCTGCACATATTTTTCTGATTTCAACTTCTTGTTCTTTTCTATTTCTTCTTAATCATATATACAACCAATTGCTTACCATCACTATACAAGAAAGACACGGACAGACAAGGAAAACAAAGTCCCTAAAACAAGGTCCATAAAACAAGGACCCCTCAAGACAAGAAAGTGTGTAAAGTCCATAAAACAAGGACTCCTCAAGACAAGAGAGAAAGTGTGTTTCTACTTTGTGTTTCCACAATGTGTTTCACAACCACAAGATGACAACTGCTAACAATAGCTTCTCTTAACTCTTTCTTAAATGCAAATAACATGCTCACTTCAAATTGAGGATTCTCCATATCTCTCATCAAGCAGAGTATCATTCATGTGACCTTGTGGTATAAATGGATTTTCTTGTTTCTTCTTCTTTTTTTCAACATACACTGGAACCTTGGGAATTTGAACATTGTGCATAAACATATTATCATCCTCAAGAGCTGCATCATTTTCCTCATCATAAATTTCTTTGTCAAACTCATCACCACTGTCTTCATATATGGGAACACTATGAAGTGAAACCTCACCACTAGCCTCAACAACATCATATTCCTCATACCCATCAACATCATCTTCCTCATCATTATCAACATCAACAACCTCAATATAATATGAATCATACATGGTTCCTTTCCCTTTAGCAACTTTACCTCCATCATTCACATAATTTTTACACTGTGTTTTAACAAAATTCTCATTTACTTGACTGAAGCATTCATCTGGAATATCATTAAAGAATTGCTCATAATCTGTCTGTTGTGATTGGCTGTAATTCTCCTCAATAATGTCAGGCACATCAACCTCATGATCTACATATACCACGATATGCAGATTGATACAAATGATAGATAACAGATCTAAAATTTCAGCATCTGAATCCAACCCTAATACCCCTTCATGCACTCCCTTACCAGCAAAAGTGTAAAAAATCCTCTGCAATTTTGAATCCCACTTTGCTTCATAATATCCCTTAATTCTGTTATAGAAAACCTATCTGGATCAATATTATCATAAACATCTATTGTACCTCCCTCATAATCCTTCCCATTGTTCATGAATTTACCAGCATATCTTAACTCCATAATGAAGTGTCAATCATCTGAAAAAATTTACATTTTTGGCAATAGTTAACAATAGCAGACATTATATTTTGACAAAAAAAGAATTTAAAAACATCCATATTATATTCCTAAAGCACTACTAGACAACACTCTCTACAGGAAAGATCCTTTTTCCACCTTACACTATTCATCCACCATGCTCAATCCATTTCACACGTGATGAATGCATATAAAGTACTACCACAATGCACCAAAAATAACAATAAATCAACCCCACAACAACAATAAAGTCGTACATAAACTCAGAAACTCACTTGGATGAATTGGAGCTTTCTTTGGGTCCACACCTTTGGAACCCACCATGTATGCTTCTTCATGACAATTCTAGAAATTGTATGCTTCTTACTTGCGAATCTGAATCAAACCCTAAACCTCAAAATCGACCCGATTTCTCCCTAATCCCATAACCCTAAAATTGGTGTAGGGAGGGACCTGTTCATTTGGCATCTTTTTGATCCATACATTACATACATACCCCCTTATAATTTCTCTTACAAACAAAGTTGATAATAATATATATCGATTGGCAAAAAAATAAAAGTTGATAATAATATATCGATAACTGAAGAAACAAGGCATGTGAGTGGGGATGACTTGATCTTTAAAATCCAAAAAGAGAAGTCTGCCTGTGCAAGTCCAAAAGTCAAAGCATCAAATCCAAAAGATAAAAAGCCCACTTCTTTATTAAAAAGGAACCAACGACAAGATCCATTATGATTATACTAGCCTCTTTGCACGCGCTTCCGCGCCTGCAAGAGGCTTTTTTTATAAATTTAAATTTATTTTAGAATTAAAAAAGATAATGGGTAATTGTGTTCCATAAAAATAGGATCTATTATCTGATTTTTCTTATAATTTTAATTTTTTTTAAATATGAAAAAGTGTGAATTTACCATATTATCCTAATTTAATTAATAATTTCAATTCGTAATGTTTGCATTAACCAAGGGCATTTTTTGGTATTTTAAATGTTTCACCATTCTCTGCCTTTTGCTTTATATATATAGATATGCATACATTACATTGTTGGTGTATCCTTCATTTCACGTAATCAGTACAATTGAATTCATGGTCCTATCCTCTATCTATCTCCCATCCTATGTCACAATCACACCCAATTCCATTTTCTCATTTCACAATCACAGCTTCAGGGTTTGCCGCAGAAATACTGTGGGGTACATAAGCCCAAACAACTGGCCCATGGACTTGATTTTTTTTATTATTTATTTTTTGGGAATGCTATAAATTAGTTGTGTGTATATGTGTGAGAAATCTCCCTCCCCGTTAATTTAGACTATTGCTCGATAAAAACACCACATCACATGCTTGAATTTGAATTCCGAAAATAACAACGTAGGGCTATAGTAGCAGAGTCAATTAATGCACAACTAAAACCCAATATAACCTGTGGGACCTAACCAAAACCGAATTAAACCAAATCAAACTGATTATTTATTTGTTTTGATTTTCAATTTTGGGATAAAACGGACCGAACTGGACCGTGCCCGCCCTACTCACTGACACCCAATGGCGCGAGATGTAATTTATGCCAATCACGCATTCATCGTCTAGGACATCCGACGGACTAGATTTATCTAGGGCCCAAAATGATAAGAAACCCACGTACGACACGCGTAAGATGCTTGTATGCCAGATAACATGAAAGTTGACTAGGCATTCTAACCAGCAAAGAAAGTGAAGTGTCCACAAAGGCACACGCACTACAGCTAAGCCAAGCCCAAAGCTTGCGAAAGCAAAGCCAGACAAGGCGGCACCCGAGCAAAAGGGATAGATAGGCCAAACCAAAGACGCAAGTAAAGCGCGTCATGGGAGTGGCACTTCTGTAATTATTCAAAGAGAAGAGGCCTATTATAATAAATCTCGTCTTATATAAACACATATGTCTGATTTGTCTGCCGTGCTGTGTATGATACTGTAAAAGTTTGATGCAACAGAGAGTCTCCTTTCCCTCTCACCAAAGCTCTATAGACTCTTTGTATTTTATTTATCTTGGCGATTATAAAGGTGGGCAAGTTTCTTTGAGGATCTGAGACCAGTCTTTATCTCATGGAGGATCGAAAGGAGGTGATTCTCTTCTTCTTCTTCTTCTTCTTCCTTTTTCTATTGGCTGTGGTTGATTTGTTGTTTGGTTTCTGGGAAAAAAATAACTGAGGAGAAGTGAGGGAAGTTTGGGTTGTTTTGGTAGCAAAAGGTGAAAGAAAGAAACCCAAGTTAGCAATTTTCTTTGAATTTTGTAAATGGTTCTGTTGGACTAAACAACAAGTGTGTAGTTCAAAATCTGTTCTGTAAATAGTATCTTTTGTTTTACTGCGTTTTCTGGGTAACCAAACGGAGCTTAAACTTTCTTTTTTGGAGAGGTGGGGGACGGGGGCTGTGAACTCTGTTTAATTTGTTCATTAGCTTGAAATTCCATAGAAAATTAGATCTATTATTATGATTTTATCGGTCAAGTTTCCATCTGTTTCTTTCTCTTAATTCCGGTTTGAAAACTTAAAGCTGCTTTTGTTTTTGGTTGAGTCTTTTGACCTTTTCTGAGACATCCACAGAAGCAATGATTACAGTCAAAGTTGTCTCCTTTTTTATATAATTGGAGGGTTTTGAATTTCAATGTTCGTCACAATCAGCTTAGTGTCTTTTAAATACAATTCAACTATGTGATTTGTCATTTTGGAAGAACAGAATGAAATTCAGGGATTGAGTTTTTCAAAGTTTGATTCTTAAAACTGGTTATACCAACCACGCTACTTTCTCTCTTTAGTCTTTACTACATGAACCGAAGTCCAAAAAAGTCCGTGTCTTGGCCTGTGACTCTGTCCCAGTTGGTGTTCCACAACAGTATTGTGAAATTCTTTATTAAAATCACTTCAATGAATTTGGAGGAGTGATTTGATGATTGAAATGGCTATTTAATGACTGTTTATTTCATACCTCTTCATTATAACTTGGGTTTGAACGTACAGATTATTTAATCCTATCCATGTAGGTTCCTATTTATTGATTGAGTGCTTTCTTTTCGTGTTTCCTTAACCCCCAGATTTTTTTTTTTGGGATAGAAATGATATTCTACTTTAATCTAATCTAAACTATAGGAAGTGAGATTCATACTCGGGGGTGCACAGTGGGGCCAACTTCATTAAGTCTATATCTACTCCTTACCCCCACATATTATTTAATAGTCTTTTGGTCCTTTGAAATAGGTCATTGAAGATGGAGAGAAGCAATTTTCAATTGGGAATGTTGATTCCTTTATTGCAACTAATTACATTTTATTTATTCATTGCTACTTTGCTTCACGCAGAAAAATGCCCCATGGTTATCAGTGCCCCAATTTGGGGACTGGGATCAGAAGGGCCAAGTCCCAGACTACTCTCTTGATTTCTCAAAAATAAGGGAAATGAGGAAGCAAAACAAGAGAGATGTGTCCAGAGCCAGTCTTGGAAATGAAGAAGAACTCATTGCCACAAACACAGTTAATGTGGAACCTCCCCACAATGACCACCACCCCCACTACCATCAGAGGCACCACTCTCCAACTGTAAGAGATTCCTTTTATGGCCTTTCTTTTTCAGTTCTTTTTTTGGTATTTAAATGTGATAAAATGGCATTATGATACAACTATACAAGCGGTAGTTGGTCTAGTTATAAATGAAGAGAGAGTAGGCTTAATTATGAACAATATTTATGGTAGAGGCATGTGGTACCACTTTTTATTAAAGCAGCTGAGTCGACAATGTAGCTGAGTAGGTAGCAACCATCTATTATAGTAGTGGAAACCACTTGATTTGGTCAAAGCAGTGGAAAATTTCATAATCACTTTCAAAAAAAGTTTATCGGACTTCTTCCAAAATGTCTTTTTGGTTCTGAGAAAGTCACATAGGAAAGTTTATTTTTTATTTTTATATATATACAGAAAAATCCTGGGGAAAACCCATTATGGTGATAATCTTTGAGAACAATTCACATATAGAAATAAATTAGAATGTTTTTATGAATATATTAAGGTTACATTTAATTTTAAAGGTGGCTCCACATGCATGAGATGCTCCAGGCCATTAAAATAATCTGCTGTGTTTAAATTAAACTATAAAAAAGAAAAAAGATATCCTCTTTATGCTAGAATAAGAATTTAATGAGTGATCCTAGATCTTTACACCCAAGTCCAAATGGTGCACATGCACCGGCTGTTTTAGGCCATATAATTCAATATTTGCCGATAATTTTATTGACTCTGGATTTATCTGTCAATTTGAGAAGATGTCATTTGTTTGTATGTGTTTAGAAGATAAATAAAAAGGAATAATTTTAATAATGTTTCTTATGGCATTTGTGTAATAAGTAGTTTGATTGTTCCTATTCATGTCATTTCGACCATTTTTCCTATAAAAAAAAACATAGTGATTAGTTGCCTAAATAATTATGGATTACTTGTATATAAGAAAGGGCCCCTACATGATGGTGAAAGGATTTGACTCAGCAACACGATCATGAACTGTCCTTTTCATATACTTTAATCTTCAATTTGGTTTTGTTAACAAGATCGTATTATTTATTGTCTGTTGTTTTTTGTTTTGTTTTCGGAACAGACTCGAAGGAGCATCTTCAGCTACTTCAACTGTTGTGTGAGAGCCTGATGAGCAAGGAGATTAACTTTACCTCCTTGGCGCTTGTTATGTGTTTCATGTTTTCTACTTTGAGAATGGGTGTTATTTTTCCTAACCCCACCCCCTCATTTGTTATGTGTTGTTGGATTTGGTGATTCTGATTTTTTCTTTGCTCATGTTTCTGCTCTCTGCATCGTGTAATGCTGCCTTGGCCTCTTAACAAAACCTTGCATGTATGTATGATGCAAGATGCCTTGGTGTTTCTCCCTCTGTGGTCTATGTACATTGTATAAAATGTCAACCTGAAAAATTTATTTCATATTAGTAGAAATAGAAGTTGTTAAGGAGTTTCAAAGTAGCTTAAATATTGGTTTAATCTGAACTATTGGGTTAATTTGGAGAGGTTATATTCATTTACCATCATAAGTGAACTATGCCCAATATCAAAGTATTTCTACCAAGGGAAAAAACCATCATAAATGTTTTTAACTTCACAATCAATCCGAGAATCAAACCCCAAGTGTGCTTCGAAAGGATAGCGGAGCCTTAGGAAACACCCTAGTTATCTTCACCAGCAAAAAAGATAATTGCTTGCAGATAAATATTTAAGCTTGGCATGAGAAGCTTGTGGCATGGGAGCTGAGCATTCGTGAGTTTAGCATGAGAGAGAGAAGGCTTGGGTTTCCTATGAGAAACATAGGCTCGAAGTAAGGGGAAGAGAGAGTTTTGGGAGGATTCATCTAAGGGCCGTTATTAAAGAGGACCTAACATGACCTCATTTTTAGGACCTTAGGTGAGTACCCTCTGCACACACGCTTTCGTGCATGTGAGAGGCCTTTTATAACCTCGTGCGCTGCACGCACTGGCGAATCTACAGAGGCGCAATGAGGTGCAGTTACTCCTCCCCTCGCCGGAAAATCACTTTGAGAAGCTGGAAATGCCCCTTTGCTACTGCCCACTAGCTGTTCGATTATTTGCTCCAAAGAAGCTCCAGGCAGCAGCTCCTTTGCGTAGGCTGCAGCACGCAGGTAGGGCTGAGCATCGGGTCGAAACCAATGGTTTCTTAGCAATCCAATCCAATCCAATTTTTTATTGGATTACAGATTTTACAATCCAATCCAATATGATCAGATGTTAGGATCCAATCCAATCCAATCCAATGTACATTGGATTGGATTGGATTGGATGATCGGTTTGTATGAAAATATAATCATTGCAAAAAAACTTTAGTTTTTCATTACATATAATTCATAATTCAAAATTCAATCCGAAGATACAACATGAAATTTAAAAACAACATTACATTAAGAACTACAACCATTCTTTAAATTTGTTTAAAAAAAACTAAAGTTAACCAAAAAAACTCAGAGAACTCTTTTAGGCTTCGAGGTCCATCAATCCTTCCATGTTAGAGAGAATGCAATCATCCACATCAATTTTCATTCAATGTAAGTTTTGATGTAGGACCCAAAATTTCTACAAAGAAGAACATATCATATTAAGATAAATATAATAAAACCAGTACTAATTAATTTAAAATATGACAATTATCTTGAAATAATATTTACCTGATTCAATGTCTTCAATATCATCTGTGATCTCAAAAATATCAGTTTTTGGTGAAGAACGTAACCAATTTTGTGTGCAAATAAGTGCCTCAACTGTTCTCGGGGATAATGAACTCCTATATGGATCGAGAATACGACCACCAGTACTAAATGTTGATTCTGATGCTACAGTAGAGACAGGTATTGCCAAAACATCTCTTGCTATACAAGACAAAATCTTATATTTTTCAGAGTTCATCTTCCACCAACCCAAGAGATCAAAGTTATCATTTTTTGGATTCTCACATGTTTCAATGAAGTACCTGTCAAGTTCTGTTTTGGACTCTACACCATCTGTTTCCTCCACAAGTTTCATGAACCCAGTAGTGAATACAGTAGCAAAATCTACTTCATTATTGTCAATCTCCATCTCATTTGGATTAATTGTCTCATCCATATTATGTGTTGCACTATTATTGTAAAGCAATTTATACTGGTCATACAATTCATGCAACTTGCTTTTCACTTTACTTGTCATCTCACTAGCTTTTTCTTCACCACATAACAAAGCAAAACAATATTGCAAATAACGTTCCTTGAAACGTGGATCAAGTAAAGCAGCAACAAACAAATAAATATTCATTTTCTGATAGCTTCCCCAATATTTATCATACTTCTTCTGCATATTCTCAGCCACCAACTTAAGAAAGACATCTTTGCTTTGACTCCATCTTTGCAATTGAGCATGAACCACACAGAGTTGTTTCAAAAACAAATTTGAAGTTACATACAAAGTACCAGAAAATTCTAAAGTTGCATCATAAAAGACTTTCAAAAACTTAATAAAGCCACGTGCATAATTCCAATCCAATGAGGTGGGAGCCTTTTTATTTTCATCCATACAAAATTCACGAACATATTGTGTATCTTGCTCCTCTAAGCACTCAAAAGCTTTTTGATATTTTTCTGCAACTTCTAACATTAAATAAGTAGAATTCCACCTTGTCTGAACATCTAGACATAACCCCTTATGTGAAGAAATTTTTACTCGCTCTGCACATGCCTTAAACTTTTGGGACCTGGCCGGAGAAGACTTAACATATTTAACCACATTACGAATTCTAGTGATTGACTCGTGATAATCTTCTAGACCCTCCTTCACAATGAGATTTAGTATGTGTGCACTACACCTCATGTGCATATTTTCACCGTTCAATATTGAACCATTCCAATCATTCACTTTTTTTGACAAATATGCAACAGCAAGATCATTTGAGCTTGCATTATCAACTGTCATAGTCAACACCTTCTCAATTTCCCACTCTAATAGACATGTCTCAATTGCCCTTCCAATTGTGTCACCCTTGTGATTTACAATTGTGCAAAAATTCAGAATTTTCTTCTGTAATCTCCATTCATTATCTATATAATGTGCTGTGAGACACATATAGTTAAGATTTTGGCGAGATGACCATGTGTCTGTGGTGAGACTAACTCTTTGGTGATTACCAGCTAAATAATTTTTCAACCTTATCTTTTCTTTTTTATAAAGGTTTAAGACATCTCTTGCAATTGTAAAGCGAGACGGGACTTGAAATCTAGGTTCACAAACATGTAACATGTCCTTAAAACCCTCACCCTCTACAACTCTAAAGGGTTGTTCATCAAGTATGACAAACTTAACAACTGCTTCCCTACATGCCTCTGGACTATAACTTGTAGCAATGAGTTTGCCTTCTTCCTCCCCTTTCTTTGGTTGGAAAGACAAAGTTTTTTGCTTCTTATTATCTCGACCAGGATACTCCTTACATTGATTTGCCAAATGACTCAACAAGTTTGATGTCCCATTTTTCTTGCTACCACATGCATATATTTTATTGCAATACTTACATTTTGCTTGAGGATTTTTTGGATCATCTTGCAATTTAATAAAGTGTTCCCAAACAACTGAAGGAGGTCTAGAAGGTTTTCTCTTACCTTCAATGGGAGTAGAATCGCTGGGTTTTGTTTCTTGTGGCAACACTTCAACATTTGAAACTTTGACAGCATCAATTGGTGGTTGACTTGTATTTCCAGTTTGGTTTCCCACGGAAGTTGAAGTTGAAGTTGCCATCTGTTTCATAAAACTATGTTAATAACTTAATATTATGCTTGAATGATGAATCACTGAGTTCTTGAACCCAGAAATAATAAACACTTACCAAATATGCTTATGAAGGGTGTGAGAATTCTTCTGAGCTTGTTCAAACTCGTGGACCCTTGGTAAATAAAGCAAGCATGCTATCTAATATATTAATAACAAATGGGAGTTTGTGAGCATGTTGAGCATGCTGTGTTGTCTGTAGGAAACAAATATGAGAGTTTCTGAGCATGTTTAGCATGCTGGTATGGGTAAGGTCAATATATTAATTTTTTATCAATATGTATTTATATATTTTACAATAGGAACGTATGGGAAGAACAATATTATATATAATATATATATATATATATATATATATATATATATATATATATATATATATATATGAATGTATATATATTTGATTGGTTCGGTTTTGGTTGGATTTTAAAAACTTGATCCGCCATCCAAACCGATCCAATTGGATTTTCAATTTTCTGATCCAATCCAATCCGCCAATGTTGTCGAAACCAATAAAAATTGGATTGGATTGGATTGGATTGGTCGGTTTTAGCGGATTGGTTTGGATCCTGCACAGCCCTACATGCAGGGCTGCTTGGCTTCTTTTTTTAAAGTGATATGTCCAAAACGCATAGGTTTGGTCCAAGTGAAAAAAAAAATAAGAAAAAAAGAAAGGGCCACCACTACCCACACCGGCCAACTCCCCAACCACATTATTTTTTTCTCAATCCTCCTTTGCCTCCATCATTCATTAGCTTTTCTCTTTGTGCTTTTTTCATTATCATTGACTATCTCTCACTCTCTCAAATTGGTACAACTAAATTCCATTACATTCATTCAGCAACGAAACCTGAAAGGATCTCTCTCCCTCTTTGTATTCTTTGATTCATTTGGTAGAAACCCATTTGTTTTAGAGGCAAAAGAAGGGTTGTGAAGTGGGCATAAGCCATGGCAGCTCCAAAACCAGAAGAGATAAGCCATCCACCAATGGACCAACCCTCCACAATTTGTCTGGAAAATTAATTTCTCTCTCAAATTTCAAAGTTATTTCTCTTTATGCTTTAATTAATTAAGATGGATTGTTGGGTTTTGGTTAATTGATTGAGTTTTGGTCTATATACATTGTATAAAATGTCAACCTGAAAAATTTATTTCATATTAGTAGAAATAGAAGTTGTTAAAGAGTTTCCAAGTAGCTTAAATATTGGTTTAATCTGTTGGGTTAATTTGGAGAGGTTGTATTCATTTACCATCATAAGTGAACTATGCCCAATATGAAAGTATTTCTACCAAGGGAAAAAACCATCATAAAAGTTTTTAACTTCACAATCAATCCGACTTATATATCTATGAATTTTGGAGGGAAGGAAAAGAGAAGAGAGACAAAAAGTATAGGCTACTTTTTCTATGCAAATTTCATCCTTTTAAGAAGCGGATGATGCTTCTTTCTAAGACCATCGCCAATTCTAAGGTCGTCTCAAACGTAAAAGATGCTAAGGGGCTGCACCAGAATGTCAATTACAATTATAATTCACAAAAGAAGATGAGGTCGTTTGAGTTAGAAAAGAACAAATCGCAAATTACATAGAACAGAGAAGAGCCCCAAATTAAACGGACTAAGAGACAAACAAGACCGAGCAGTAGATGTGAAGAAGAAAGCGAGATAGGGATACGTAATCAAGAAAAGGTTGCGCAGAGAAGAAAGAAGACGCGGTGAGGCTGGAAGACAAAGCTTGTATACCTTCCTCTTTTTTTTTAATTTTTTTTTGGGTTTACTAGTGAAATACCCCTTGAACTTGAACCTCGCTTTCAATTAGCCCCCTATCCTTTTTTTTTAGAAAATTTAGGATATGAACTATTTTTTTTCGCCAATTTTCCCCCTGCCGTCTAAATTTGCAACATTTCATCCAATTTGCCGTTAAATATGAGGGTAAAATAGTCATTTTGTATGTTAAAAATAAATAAAAATTGAAAAATAAAATAAAAAATGGAAAATTGAAATAATAGTCTTAAAATAAAAACTGAAAACTTTCTCCCTCTCTCTCTCTCTCTCTCTCTCTCTCTCTCTCTCTCTTCCTTCTTCCTCTTCTTCTTCTTCTTTTCTCTTCTCTGTCTCCGTCCTCTCTTCCTTCTTCCTCTTCTTATTCTTCTTTTCTCTTCTCTGTCTCCGTCCTCTCTTTCATTTTCTTTTTCCTTCTTCTCTTTGCCTTTATCTCTCCCTTGCTTCTTCTCCTTTGGCTAAACCCAAAACCATGGGACTTGGGGGCAAGGGTTAGGGATGGGTTTCGGCTAGGGCTTGGAATAGATTGGGGATGGATTTCGGCTCGGGTTAAGGTTTAGGGTTGCTGAAGGAGATATATATAGATGGGGGAGGGGGGTTGGCAATGGGGTTGCTGGGGAAGGGGAGTGGCGACAGGTTTGGTTCATTCTTTTTTTTTTTTTTTTTTTTTTTCTTGTTGTTGTTGTTGTTGTCAATTTTCCTATGGGGTTTGTGGGTTTGTGGGTTTGTGGGGGGGGGGGGGGGGGGGTGGTGTGAAAAATCAGATATGGGTTTATGGGTTTGTGGTTGCTGGCTGGAGTTTCTGGGTTTGTGGGGGAGGGGTGAAAAACCAGATTTGGAGTTCTGGGTTTGTGTTTTCTGGCTGGAGTTTCTGATTTGGTTTATACGGATTGCAATTTCTGGGATTCTTTAGTATCTTTTTCTTCTTTGTTTTTTTGGGTTAATTTTCCTATTTTTCTTCAAAAATTTTCCAAAAAAATAATTTTAAAAATAATTTAACTGAAAATTGGATGAAATGTTGATGATTTAGACGGCAAGGGGTAAATTGACGAAAAAAAAAAATTCATATCCTAAATTTTCTAAAAAAAAAGAATAAGGGGCTAATTGAAAATTATGTACAAGTTCAGGGGGTATTTCACTAGTAAACCCTTTTTTTTTTTATACAAAATAAAAGGGTGTTTGAGTAAGACAAGGGGTATGAGGGAGGGATAAGATTATTAATTTTGAGTGTCATTAGATTCATCTAAGGGTCGTTATTAAAGAGGACCTTACATGACCTCATTTTTAGGACCTTAGGTGAGTACCCTCTGCACACGCACTTCCGCACGTGCAAGAGGCCTTTTATAATCTCGTGCGCTATGCGCTATTTAAAGCTCTTTATTTTTATATTTTGTTGCAATTGTATTTCTCGAGATGTCCATATCAACATTTTCTTATTTGAATGACCACGTGTGTGATTAATGTGGCATATTTTTCTAGAAGTGCGTTTTTAAAAGGTGTAAAAAAAAGGCGCAACATTAATCACATGCATGTCATTCAAATAAGAAACTATTGATATGTGATTTAGAGAAATACAATGGCAGAAAGAAAAGATTTTTTTTTTATAAAAAGGCTTCTTAAGTCGTGCATGATTAAAAAAGGCCTCTCGCACGCGCGGAAGTAGCTAGTCTAATTATACAATCGCAAAACTCAAAACTTATGCTGGATATCGGCCTTTAAATGTGACCTGTTCCAACCAATTTATATGTTGTGTTGGGTGTATCTTGAGGTGTCAAACAGATCGGGCCGGTCCAAGCATAGCCCACTTAAGTAAGGCTCAATACGGCCCGTATCTTTGGGTGGGTCGAGACGAGGTAATTAGGCTAAATGGGCCAGGCTGGCCTGTGGCCCGTTGAGGGCTATGCTGGCACGTTTAAAGCCCATTTATTAAATCATATTTATTTTAGAAAAAAAATAATACATGATATTATTACATTTATATCTTAAATTCAAGTTTATTTCTTTTCTCGATTTAATTCTTTATATATAAAATAATGATTTTGTTTTTCAAGTTTCAATTTTTAAAATCCAAACAATAATCTAGTCATTTTCTATTTAAATGTACTTTAAATAAAGTTATTGACCTCTTTTTTCAACAAATAATAAATCTTGTTTGTATATACATAATTATAAAAAAGATTTAAATGAAGTTGTAAAAAAGTTACCAAAAAAAAAGAAAAAAGACAACACATAAGTCTAATTTGACGTGGGCCTATTTTGGCCCGTTTAGTGGCCCGGCACGAGCATGACCCTAGTCGTGGACTCGGGCTAGGATTGATGATTTTCATAATTGAACGGACCCGGCACGACCCATTTATTAAATGAGCCGACTCTAAAGAGGCCGACTCGGCATGTTTGACACTTCTCTGTGTATCCCACCACCCAAACCACTATTTGTAAATTTTTTTTTTGTTTTTGTCAGAACTATTTTGTAAATTATTTGTGAATCCTTTTTATTGTTTTCTTTTATATCTCTCTGAATTTTAAGAATGATTGGTTCTTCTTCTTCTTATTTTATTCATATTTGAACACTTGATGAGTGTAAATGATTACAGTTATCAATATTATGAAATATTTCATATTCACAAACTTTTTTTGTTGTTGTCTGCAATTGTATTGAAAAGAACTTAATAAAATTCGAGCAAGTACACGTTTGCTTGTGTTGGTTTTGTAAACAACATGGCGTTTGCTTGTGTTGGTTTTCTTCGCTTAAAGTTCATTCTTGGCATGTCTGTGTGTGAACACGTTTTATCAATAGTTCTAATTTTTACTTTTTTTTGGGTAACAAGAAGAACAAAAAAATAATAATAATAATTAAAAGCTCATGTCTTCTCCTTAAACTCTTATTTCAACGCCAAAAATAAAAATCCTAATTCCTAAATTCATAAAGGTCATTCTCAATTCAAAGAGACGGTTGGTTTGTTTCCTACCAAAAACAGAAAAGATGAATATATTAGGAGTTTTTCTTTGTAAACCAACCGGCAAAAGGAAATCAAGTGAAATCCAAATAGGAGGAGGATTTACTGCTCAACCTTCCTATTTATAGTTTGACATCTACATATATCAATCAACTTGAGGTTTCTTTTATTTCTCTTCTTGTCAAGTATACAAGAATGATTACTGATCGTCTCTCAAACTTGTCAATTGTGTCCTCTGTAAGTTATTTCAAGTCTTTATTCAATAATACTAACCTTGATCAGACATGGCTTTGATAGGTAGGATAGAGATCTTCTTCTTCTAGGCAGTCCTTAAGCTCTTTCTCTTATGGGGTGAGATTTCTGTATGAGTAGGGTAATCGACTGCTAGAGAAGGGACCTCTATTTATATGCATTTACTCAAGTTTCCTGCCCATTAAGAAATACTTAAGTAATCCTGATTGCATTAGGATAGTGTGTTTCAATCCATATAGAATTAGGAATTCTCTAAGTTCTTTTCTTATTAAAACACTCTTTAGAAAAGAACCGCAGATAATGTTTAAGTTTACACTCCTAGATCAGTGTGAATTGCCAAATCCTTATAGGATTAGAAGACCACATTTACGTAAGACAAGTTATTGTCTTACAGTCTCCCACTTGGTCAATAATCACAAAGCAAATTTCACTGATCACTTTAAGGCCTTGTGGAGTTTCAACTAAACAAAATTCCCACCAAGCAACTGTCAGTTTTGGAAAATTATAAGGAATTATCGAGGCTTATTGAACATACAGTTATCGAAACCTTTATAATCACACTTAAAATTTTCCAACACTACATGAAGCTTCGATCAAGATTAAAACTTCAGAGTAATCATGAAAAACCTGGAAGTGCTTAATTATATCATGACTACTCTATTGTCCCTGCAAATGACTACCAAGGTCTTGTCTTTGAACAAACAAAGACACAACTGTCATGAACACAAAACCTGTACAGCTTCTCTTTATGCTAGCATTGCTGTCATAAATATGTGTTCAAGCAATTATAAAACAATTCCAGTAATTAAACTGAATATAAAACTTTATTAACCTCAAGTCTGAAATCATCCATTGTAACTCTACTAGTTAAGCAAACTGAAACAGAAACAAAACTAATTAACAAATGCTGAACCGAAACCAAACTCCCACTGATGCTCCCACTGTTTTAGCCACTCAATTCAGTTGTTAGTCCCATACTAATCACATGTCTGTGGAACACACCATTAGGCAATCCTTTAGTGAGTGGATCAGCTATCATGTCATTTGTGCTGATATGATCTAATGTAGTGTATCCATCTCTTATTTTCTCCTTGACAGTAAAGAACTTAACTTCTAGGATTCTTGAAGCTTTGGTCCTTTTGTTCCCTTTTGCAAAAAGAACTGTTGCACTGTTGTCATTCCAAAGTTGTATAGGTCTGTCAATTGACTCAACCACATTTAGACTAGAGATAAAGTTCTTTAACCACATAGCTTGAGAGGTTGCTTCATAACATGCTAGAAATTCAGCCAACATAGTTGAAGCAACTGTGAGAGGTTGTTTGATGCTTCTCCATGATATTGCAGCTCCTGCAAATCGAAAAACAAAACCTGATGTTGATTTTAGATCATCTTTGCATCCTGCAAAGTCTGCATCTGCGAAACCTTCCAATTCCAATCTGTCACTTCTTCTAAAAACCAACTTATAACTCTTTGTCCTCTGCAGATATCGCATAACTCTCTTACCTGCAATCCAGTGAGCTTGTCCAGGGTTTGATTGGAATCTTCCCAATACACTTATAGGAAATGCTATATCTGGTCTTGTGCAAACCTGCGCATACATTAGACTTCCTACCAGAGAGGCATAAGGCTTGTCAGCCATCTCCAACTTTTCTTGATCAGTTTTAGGTGCTTGGTCTCTACTGAACTTGTCTCCCTTCGAAATAGGCACATCTGTGCCTGCACAATCTTGCATATTAAACCTATTTAATATCTTTTCTATGTAAGCTTTTTGTGAGAGACCTAGCAGACCCTTGCTTCTGTCTCTACATATCTCAATTCCCAATACATAAGAGGCTTCTCCTAGATCAGTCATGTCAAAATGCTTAGCAAGAAATGCTTTGCAGTCATGCAACATTGACATATTAGTGCAGGCTAATAATATGTCATCAACATAAAGAACTAGGATTATGAAATGACTCTTACTCCTCTTCATGTAAATGCATTCATCCAAGATATTTTCTGTGAAACCATATTGCTTAACAACTTCATTGAACCTTATATACCACTGTCTTGATGCTTGTTTGAGACCATAAATCGATTTACATAGCCTGCAGACCAGATTTTCTCCCTTCTCTTGAATAAAACCTTCCGGTTGTTGCATGTAGATTTCCTCCTCTAGGTTTCCATTCAAGAATGCAGTCTTTACATCCATCTGGTGTAAGTGTAAATCGAAATGAGCTACAAGTGCCATTATGACTCGAAATGAGTCTTTGGTTGAGACTGGGGAGTAGGTCTCATTGTAGTCGATTCCTTCTTGTTGTGTGAATCCTTTGGCAACTAGTCTTGCCTTAAATCTGTCAATCTGTCCCTTTGAGTCTCTTTTGGTTTTGAAAACCCACTTGCAACCTATTGGTTTGCATCCCTTTGGTAAAGGCACTAATTCCCAAACTTTATTCTTTTCCATAGAGCTTAATTCTGACTTCATAGCAGCCCACCAATTTTCACATTTCTCACTCATCATAGCTTGCTTGAAATTAATGGGATCTTCTATACCATTCACATCGTTTTCAGATTCTTGGAGATAGACATGATAGTCATCATGTAAGGCTCTTTTCCTTGGTCTCTGTGATCTTCTCAGTTCCAAGTTTAACTGTGCATTATTTTCTACTTCTGCATTCTCAGTTTCTGGTTGCATGATTTGCTGTTCTTGAACTTGATCTGCTGTTGTCTGTTCTTCTGCATCAGTCTGGTTGTCACTCAGGTTTAAACTTGGTAGGATCACAATTTCACTTTGTGTGTTTGTTTCAATGGAATTTTCAACTTCTGTTATCACTTCATCAAACTCAAAACTGTTATCCTCAATTCTTTCATCTTCAGATTCTATGAACACTGCTCTCTGTGTTTCCACAAACCTGGTTGTGTTTTTGGGACAATAGAACCTGTATCCCTTTGTTTTATCCGGATATCCAATGAAATAACCACTTGTAGTTCTTGAGTCCAATTTCTTTTCCATAGGGTTATAAAGCTTGGCTTCTGCTTTGCATCCCCATACCTTTAAATGGTTTAAGCTTGGTTTCCTTTTGTTCCAGATTTCATAGGGAATTTTGTTTACACTTTTGGTTGGAACCCGATTAAGTATATAATTAGCTGTTTTCAGTGCTTCTCCCCACAGAAATATAGGTAGATTTGTGCAGCACATCATACTCCTAATCATGTCCTTCAGTGTTCTGTTTCTTCTCTCTGCAATGCCATTTTGCTGTGGAGTTCCTGGATTTGTGTATTGAGCAATTATCCCTTCTTGTTGCAGAAATTTGGCAAAAGGTCCAAGGTTTCTTCCACTTTCATCAAATCTCCCATAAAACTCCCCTCCTCTATCAGACCTTACAACCTTGATTTTTAGGTCCAGTTGGTTTTCTACTTCAGCCTTGTAGATTTTGAACATGTCCAAAGAGCTGGATTTTTCTTTGATCAGAAAAACATGTCCATACCTTGAGTAATCATCTGTAAAGGTGATGAAATAGTTAAACCCTTCATGAGTTGGAGTTGGAAATGGACCACATATGTCTGTATGGATTAATTCTAGAACACTTTGACTTCCCACAGCTCCTTTCTTTCTCAAGTTAGTTAATTTCCCTTTTACACATTCAATGCAGACTTCATCTATATCAAAATTCAATGGTGGTAGAACTAATTCTTTGCATAAGGTTTTCATTCTTTCCTTTGATATATGTCCAAGCCTTTTATGCCATGTTTTAAAGTTTTCTGTTTTGATTGGATTGGATTGGATGACATTGATTTCCATTTCTGCTGTTTTGCAATTCAATCGAAACAAGTTATCAACAATGCTTGCTTTTCCAACTATCTCTTTATTTCTGAAAATAGAACAACCAAAATCATCAAAGTTCAAAGTGAACTTTGACTTTACAAGCCTAGTAACTGAGATCAGGTTTTTCCTTATAGTAGGAATGTAAACCACATCTTCTAATTCCAAAATAAAACCAAAATCTAATTCAAGCCTAACTACTCCAATGAAGTCTACTTTAACTCTGACTCCATTGCCTACGAACACCTTCACTTCATCCTTGCTTGGCAGCCTCCTCCTTGTTAACCCCTGCAAAGAATTAGTCACATGAATGCTTGCACCACTGTCTAACCACCATGAATTATCTGGGATATTAACTAGATTAGATTCAAAACAAACTAGAACTTGGTCTTTCTTACCTTTAGCCTGTTGCTTATCCAACCATTTCTTGTATTTCCTGCAATCCTTCTTCATATGTCCATTTTTCTTGCAGAAAAAACACTTTAGTCCCACTGGTTTCAAGGCCTTTAGACTGTTATTCTCCTTTTCCTTTTCTCTTCCAGCAACAGCTCCTTTGTTCTTAAATTCCAGATTTTGTTTGGTTTGAACCAGATTCACCATCCTAGCACCTCTTTCTTTTATGATATTGATTTCCTGCTGAACACTTATGGTTATAAGGTCATTCAGTGTCCAATTTTCCTTTTGAGCTATATATGTATCTTTGAGAGACTTAAACTCCTTAGGCAGTGAATTCAAAGCAAAGTGCACCATCATATCCTCATCCACATTCATTTTCAATTCCTGCAACTTAGTCCCTATGTCGATCAGATTCATAATGTGAGCTCTAACACAGCCTTTTCCATCATATTTTATGTCTGTCAGTTGACTCAGCAAGGTACTCTTAACAACTTTCTCTGATTCCTTGAACCTTTGTGCAATAGATTCATAATACTCCTTAGCATGCTCAGATTTAGGGATGCTTCCTTTTACAGATGGAGCCATAGCTCTCTGCATAATCAACATGGTCAATTTGTTTGCCTTTTCCCATCTAGCAAACTTGGTTTTGACTGCTGTAGAGGCATCTGTGGCTGGGGCTTGAGGTGGGTTCTCTTTGAGGACAAAATCATAATCCAGAAATCCCAAAGAGATTTCCAGGTCTTGCTTCCACTTTTGGTAATTCGATCCAGTTAGGGTTACAATGGACTGATAGCTTGAGAAATTAACTGAAACATAATAATAAAATAAATGAACTGTCCCCAAATAAATCTTTACTTAAACATTATCAATTTATACCTGTAGGTTATAAACTGAACATGTTCCAAAACACTGGAAATTTTTAGGTCTGAATAAACTCCTTGTGCAAGAAACTTCTTATCTGTGGATCAAGAAATTTCTTGCAGTTTACATAGTCCTTTTCCATGTTGTTCCATCACAATTGTCATCAATCTGTGCCTTTTCCATCTGTGGATGAAATCAACACAGAAGGCTACGAATTGTGATGCAATTCTTGATCAATCTATTGATTGAAACTGCTGCTGTAACAATTAAACTGCTGTGGCTCATTCAATTGTTGCAGCTGTAATTTCAGTCTTTGATCAAAAGTCTTATAAGCATGATCGAGCAGAAAACTTGATGCTCTTAATCAAAACTTGATAGATATGCAATTAGTTTTAAATACATGCTCTATGACTAATGATCAACTAGAAGCTTTAAACGTGGTGCAGATTTTATAAAATTCGAAAGATTAGATTATAGAACAAGACCTAGTGCTCTGATACCACATGTAAGTTATTTCAAGTCTTTATTCAATAATACTAACCTTGATCAGACATGGCTTTGATAGGTAGGATAGAGATCTTCTTCTTCTAGGCAGTCCTTAAGCTCTTTCTCTTATGGGGTGAGATTTCTGTATGAGTAGGGTAATCGACTGCTAGAGAAGGGACCTCTATTTATATGCATTTACTCAAGTTTCCTGCCCATTAAGAAATACTTAAGTAATCCTGATTGCATTAGGATAGTGTGTTTCAATCCATATAGAATTAGGAATTCTCTAAGTTCTTTTCTTATTAAAACACTCTTTAGAAAAGAACCGCAGATAATGTTTAAGTTTACACTCCTAGATCAGTGTGAATTGCCAAATCCTTATAGGATTAGAAGACCACATTTACGTAAGACAAGTTATTGTCTTACATCCTCGTCCTCGTCGGGTGCTGTCAGGATTCGGGTATGGGGAATGCATCTTTGTGTGATGATTTGTTGTATGATATTTTGTGCAAATTATCACAAAAGGATCTGGTAAAATGCAAGATGGTGTCCAAGTCATGGCATCAAATAATCTCCCATGTTTGGTTGCGGAGATTTTGGTCGCAGTCTCCTATTGTGGGTCTTTTCTTCCGCACTCTGCACTCACCTGAACTTGCGGGTACGCTTACGGATCATCGAATCAATTATATCTTTGAGTCAAATAATATGGGTAGAATATTTTCAGATATATTTCATTCTCCGAAAGGAGGTATTTATAATACAGGTTACAAACCCTAGTAGGGTTTAATTAGGAAATAAGTGGAATCCTAATTACATAATATCTATACAAAAGGAAAAATAAATAAAACCCAAATAGAATAGGATATATTCTACTCGCCAACACTCCTCCTCAAGTTGGAGCAAAGACGTCACGCATGCCCAACTTGTCAAGCGAGTTGAGAAAGATACTTGTAGAAACAGCTTTCATAAGAACATCAGCTAACTGATACTCTGAACGGATGAAGGGGAAGGACACAATCTCCGCATCCAACTTTTCTTTAATGAAATTTCGATCAACCTCCACATGTTTTGTACGATCATGTTGTACAGGATTATGAGCAATTGCAATCGCAGCCGTATTGTCACAATATAAATCCATGGGTTTATTAGGCCCAAAACCAAGGTCTTTCAACAATCTCCTCAACCACAGTAACTCAGATACACCATGGGCCATTCCCCGATACTCGGCCTCAGCACTAGATCTAGACACCACCTTTTGTTTTTTGCTCCTCCACGTAACAAGATTGCCACCCACAAACATAAAATACCCAGATGTCGAACGCCTATCTGTGGCTGAACCTGCCCAATCAGCATATGTATACCCTTCTACATTCGTATGGCCATATTTGGAGAAAATTAACCCCTTGCCAGGAGTTACTTTCAGATACCTTAAAATACGAGTTACAGCCCCAATATGATCCACACTAGGAGAGTGCATAAACTGACTCACTATATTTACAGCATACGCAATGTCCGGACGGGTATGAGCTAAATAAATCAATTTCCCCACAAGTCGTTGATAACGTTCTTTATCAGTCGGAACTTGATCGGGATATATCCCCAACTTATGATTCTGCTCACTAGGGGTATCAATTGGTTTACAATCCAACATTCCAGTTTCTGCAAGTAAATCCAAAACATACTTTCTTTGGGATAGAAAAATACCATGTTTAGATCTGGCAACTTCAATCCCAAGAAAATACTTTAAATCACCCAATGATTTCATCTCGAACTCAGAAGCTAGATACTTCTGAAGACTCTGTATCTCTACATGATCATCTCCAGTCACAATCATATCATCAACATAAATAATTAAAGCCGTCAATTTACCTTTATGACGCTTCAGAAACAAAGTATGATCAGAGTTACTTTGCACATACCCAAACTTCTTCATGGATGCAGCAAATCTTCCAAACCACGCTCTTGGAGACTGCTTTAATCCATACAAGGATTTCCGTAGCTTGCACACTACACCCTCCTTAGAAGTCACAGGGATACCCGGCGGAGGATCCATATATATTTCTTCCTTGAGGTCACCATGGAGGAATGCATTTTTGACATCAAATTGTAGCAGCGGCCAGTCACGGTTAGCAGCTAAGGATAAGAGTACGCGTACAGTGTTGAGCTTAGCTACTGGAGCAAAAGTCTCTGTGTAATCCACTCCATATATCTGAGTATACCCTTTTGCTACCAATCTTGCCTTGTAACGGTCAATGGAACCATCAGCCTTGTGCTTCAAAGTAAACACCCATCTGCACCCAACTGCTTTTTTTCCTTTTGGTAAAGGAACTAACTCCCAAGTAGCATTCTTGTTCAAGGCTTCCATCTCAACATGCATTGCATCTACCCAGTTTTGATCAGATAGAGCATCCTGCAACTTAGTTGGCACACATACACTAGATAATTGACACAAATATGATGCATATGACTTAGATAAACGATGAGTTGACATATAATGGTTAATGAGATATTTAGACTTGGCATGTATATCAGGAGAATATTGCACTTTAGGTTTCCCACGGGTAGTACGTGGGGGCAAAGAATAGCTAGGCACATCACTAGAAAGTACCTCATTATCACAACTTGATTGAGGCAATGGCAGGGCAGAGGGGGGTCTATTATCAATTTCATCTGTACGAGAGTCGCCAATATCACTGTTATGTCCTTCTGAGAGAGGCTCGAAAAACACCAACAATTTCGTCTGGCGACCGGTCGTGGCTTTCCTCGTGACCGATCGCGTCACTCGTACCGGTACTGTTGTCGCTTGTCGACGCGAGCGACCGGTCACTTCCTATGTGTTACCGGTCGTTTTCATCACAGAGTCGTTGGCTACCAGTCGTGTCTTCCCTGCGACCGGTCGCTTCCTGTTCGCCAGAAATTCATTCTTCAGGTCCAAAAACTTCCATATTTTCCACTCTGAAACTCTTCAATTCACTCCCCTTCTCCCCCTGAATTGAAGAGGAGGGAGAGACATAGTAGGGTACTTCTTCATGAAAAGTAACATCCAAAGTGACATGTACCTTCTGAGTAGGCGGGTGATAACACTTATAACCCTTCTGAGTAGTAGAATAACCAATGAAGACGCAGCGGAGAGCACAAGGATCAAGTTTACTCTGTTGATGAGAGTAGACATGAACATACGCAACACACCCAAACACCTTCGGAGGTAACTTAGAGACCGAAACCGGAGGAGTAAGAGCACACAACACATCAAGTGGAGTCTTGAAATCAAGAACCCGACTAGGAGTACGGTTAATCAAGTAGGCTGCGGCCAAGACACCATGTCCCCAAAGATGATGGGGAACAGACATATCCAACATAAGAGAGCGGGCAACTTCAAGTAACTGACGATTCTTCCTTTCAGACACGCCATTCTGTTCAGGAGTGAATGGAGTGGTAGTTTGGTGAATGATACCGTGATCACGAAAGAACTGATTCAATGTATGATTCACATATTCACCGCCATTATCGGTCCGAAAAACTTTAACATGAGCATGAAACTGAGTAGACACCATGGCACAAAAATCAGGGAGAATAGAGGCAACATCATGTTTATTCTTCATCAAATACACCCATGTTAAGCGAGTGCAGTCATCAATAAACGTAACAAACCAACGGAAACCATGAGAAGTCACACGAGCAGGACCCCATACATCAGAATGGACTAACTCAAAAGGCAAGGCAGCTTTATTATTACTTAAGGGAAAAACAGTACGGTGACTCTTGGCCATTACACAAGTCTCACATTTGAAGCTAGACTCATCACAGGAGCGGAATAAAGATGGAAACAGACGCTTAAGGTAGCCAAATGACGGGTGTCCCAAGCGACGATGCCATAACCAAATTTGCTGTTTGTCTTTGACACTGCAACGTTGAACAGTATTAACGACACGATCACGAACTGGTGTAGAAGGTAATGTCAAATAATACAACCCCCCTATCCGTTTACCATGCCCAATCACCTCGTGAGTCTTGAGATCCTGAAAAGAGCAATGGGTATGATAGAAAGTAGCAGAAGCATTAAGTGTATCAAGTAAACGACCAATAGATAACAAGTTACAATGGATATTGGGAACTAATAACGCACGAGACAAGGACAGAGTTGGGGTGAGAGAAATGGTGCCCTCGCTAGTAATTGGAGAGGGCAAACCATTAGCACTAGTTATGTATGGGTCACGGGTGTTACTAGACAACTCATCAAAAAATTTAGCATCATAAGTCATATGATCAGAAGCACCAGTGTCAATTATCCAAGTATTAGAGCCAGTACCTGGAATAGAGTCAGAAACACGCAAATTTGCAGAAGCAGCAGCAGCACCAACAATGGAATTATCACCCATGATTGTAGCAGAAACTCAACAAATCACGCAGAGTATACAATAGATCACAGCACAGACACAAATATGGCAGATGCACGAAGACAACAGAGGCACAAACACAGTAGAGGCACGCAGTAAAGGCACGAACACAACAGAGCACAAGGCACAAACACAGTAGAGGCAGATGCACGAACACAGTAGAGGCACAAACACGACAGAGCACACAGCGGAACACGGCAAAGGCACAGACACAAGAACCCTAAAAGAAATTAGGGCACACAGTAGAACACGGGTGGGCACAACACACACAGGTCACCAGAAACCTGGCTCTGATACCAAGTCAAACAATATGGGTAGAATATTTTCAGATATATTTCATTCTCCGAAATGAGGTATTTATAATACAGGTTACAAACCCTAGTAGGGTTTAATTAGGAAATAAGTGGAATCCTAATTACATAATATCTATACAAAAGGAAAAATAAATAAAACCCAAATAGAATAGGATATATTCTACTCGCCAACACTTTGTACGTGATTATCCCTTCTTGAATGCCTCACAACTTGATATGTACAAATTGTGTCGATTCCAGGAGCGTGACACCTCTGATAATCACCTGGACTGTTGTAATGGCTTAATTCTATTGTTCAACCCGTGCAGTTATCAGTTGTGTGTGTTCAACCCTATCACCAAACAACATGTCTCCATACCTAAAGCATGCGTACATGAGAATGAGCAATTTTGTGCTGTCTTGGCATTTGACCCTCTTGAATCCAATCACTTGAGAGTTGTTCGAATTGATTATTCCCAGCAAACCTCAACCTCAACCCTGCTGGACATGGATATATTTTCTTCGAAAACCAGACAATGGGTTCGACATGGGCTGCAACTCAACCAGATGTTTATTGAGGGGTTCAAAACTTTCAAGCTTTGCAGGCATTTTGTATACTTGCGCGGGGTGTTATACAGCCTAACTAGTTCACGGGAACTTTTGTGTATTGACCTCAATACTATAAAAGCGTGTTCCTTTGATCCCCCTGATCATGTCCTTGAGGAGGATGATAAGATTAAGGATGATGATACAACACTAATGGGATGTCTTGGGATCTCAAGGGGTCTTATCTGTTACGTAAAAGTAGACAGTTCGCATACTTATCGCTTTTGGTCTTACGATGATCGACAATGTGTTGGGGAAAACACCGGTTTCCCCACCCGTCACGGCATAACCCGATGGAAGAAATACACAAAACAAACAACAAGCTCAAGATGACAATGAGTAAATACATGAGAGAACACACCAAGAATTTACGAGGTTCAGCAAAAACCTGCCTACATCCCCGGAGAGTCACCACATTCACTATAACATGAGAAAGATACAAGTACAAGAATAACCACTCAAGTTTTATACCCAAACCCGAGTCCCGTATCCAATAGGATACACCCCTTGTACACCCTCTCTCATACATATGAAAAACACTCTCTCCCCAAGAGATATACCCTCTCTTGAACCCTTGATGAACCCAGCTAAATCCCACAGCTGAAACATCCTCCAGGAATTCATGGAACTGCTTGCTTGCATCTCACAAGCAACCCACTCTCCCTCTCTGCCGTGCTCTCTCTCTGGTGCCTTTCCTTGGTGTGGCTGAAGCACACCAGCCCACACCCTCATCCTTTGGTGCGACACAAGCACACATGCACACATGCACAAAGGCTCATAAAGAAGCCTCGAGCCATGCACCTTCAGCAGCCCACAAATTTCTCTTTTCCAGCTGCTTCACATGCCTTGTTTCCTCCCTTTAACAACATGCCCACGTGAGTTGCACTCCTTGACTCCACACTAAGGAGGGATTTCCAACACAATGCCCATCTGGTTCTGGTGTTGGTCAATGGACTCTCAGATATAGTGTTTCTGTAAAACAATTTGAATGGAAGGTTATTAGACTTCTTCATGGCTGAGAGTATTATGATAGTAGAGTGTGGTCTTTTGGTCTGAAAGATCCAGCTAAACCCTACGCAATAAGTCCAAATTCCCATGTCTTTTTCTTTGGCCAATTAGGGTGGATCTGCAGTTACGATTTCGAAAGTGGAGAGGTGGAACTTGTCTATGCAGAAAGAAGTAGTAGAATAGCTTCACCTGGTCATCACTTTCCTTTCTTTACACTGCGTCCTTGCTTGATACCTTTTCACTGCTTGGATGAGAGGAATGCCGGCTCTTCACTAAACAGACCAGAGGGCACTTCCGATTCCGAAGGAGCAGAGATTTTGAGTGCCGAAGTAGCATGTCAATGTGATGAACAAAAATATAGCAAAACCTGTAGATTCGTACGCAATAATGACTATATCAGATATGTTGTTAGTAACAAAAGACCGTTTGTTTTTCCTAGTGAAATGCAGTTATGTGCAGCGATGGAAATGCATCAATGACCACAACTCCATAACCTTTCTACCTCAATGGCATCAACCTAGAAAGCTATTAATTTTTTTGTTGGAATGTTTTGTGATTGTATGTATTGGGAAAGCTATTCTTAGTAAGATAGATAGATGTCTTTTGTTTTGTATCCTTGCATTTTTATCTTGTTTCTGTTTTTCTCGTCCTCCTTATGGACAGATGGAGTCTACAAGGGCAACTAGGTGGTTTTGGTTGTCTGTCTACTCTCTTTCCATGCTATTATATTTCATCCATATTTCATCTTGTTTAGTAGTATTTCTATTTCCAATATTAGGAGATGTCTCAAGTTCAAGTCTCCCTTTTTCACAGAGAAAAAGAAAAAACACAAAAGTTCAAGTAATAAAAAGAAGAATTTCTCTCAAAAGGTCACCTAATTGAAGCAATGAGTTACAGGGAAATTGGGTGTAAGACTCGGAGAAAATCCAAATATTATGGAGAAAAATCGGATAATAACCTCAAGGATACTTTGTGCAATCAGGAATGAAATCTTTATGTTAATTTTGGATTTGATCCCTTTCAATCTGAAATAAAGATTCTGGATCAGTGAGTGATCAACACACATATATCAAGGCCATCCATCCACTAAACTGGTTATTTACAGTTTGTTTTTGTATGATTCCACAAGTATTTCAATCAAGGTGCTGCAAATCATCTTGTTTCAGGAAATCTTGGAGGAGAGGCCTCTTTTGCTCAGAGCTTTGCATGTATGCTTCTGGGGCTTGTTCCCTTTTGAAGATTTATAATTGTTACAATCTTTGCTACTAGATGCTGTTTCATATGCTTGTGTGTGGTGGTGTGATACTTACGTATTGTGAGTATAATGAATGAGGTTGGGTAATAGATTGTATATACTGACGTAGCCATTATAAATCAAAATTGATTGTGGATTATCAAACTTTGAATTTGCTGAGTGGGGGGGTTTTATATTTGGTTTCTCCGCAGAATATACCCTATTACGAAGTCTCTGTCTTTTGGTGATAAAAATCATGAAGGTCCAGCTGTTTTTGCGATGCTTAATAAGGCTTTAGAAATTGCACAACGGGAAAAAAGAGTCATTGAGGAGAGGAATATAAGAATTCTGATTGCACAGATGCATGTTGTGAAGGTAACAATCAGTCCAACCTCTCATTTTCTAAAATCACGAACTGGTATCTATAAAAATATCACTCTTTAAAGTTCTTAAACTGTATTCAAGAGCTGAAACTTTTGTTCAAATTGAATTCCTTGTATATAGAAAATGAATCTTAATCTGTTGCCACCTAACCTAAGGTCAATGAGAATCAGAACAACTATGGTCTTTTCATGTGACAGCACATTTATATATTTATGCCTTCTAGTTCTAGGGAGAATTGGAAGAAGGCTTGAGTAAATTTCAAGATTTGGTCAAAGCGGATCCTCGAGATTTTCGACAGTAGTTGACCCCACAACCTATGACTTAAACTTTTAGTAACAGTGGTAAATAAAAAAAAACAAATTATTTCTAATATGAAATATTCTTTCTCTTTGTGACTGACAGCTTCATCCACTTATAATTTTCATGTTTGTTACTTTAGCTGAAACAGTCATGTTAGCTGAAACAGTCTAACTTGTTCTCATTTCAGAATCAAGAATGAAAACATCAGCTTAACAACGTTACTCCTCCCATGTCTCATTTAAAGTCTTTCCTCAAGAGAAG
The DNA here is from genome assembly GCA_020521455.1 of Prunus kanzakura. Lineage (NCBI taxonomy): Eukaryota > Viridiplantae > Streptophyta > Magnoliopsida > Rosales > Rosaceae > Prunus > Prunus kanzakura. The sequence goes on from BPUM01000811.1 coordinate 650,069, forward strand.
AGTCCACTAGAACATAAAAGTTCCAACCAGAGACAAGTCATACTTATTTTTATATAAATATTTTATTTACAAATTTGAGGAATTATTCTGTTGGATTGTCAAAGATGAATTCTTTTGCTTTCTGGTATTGCAACTTGAATCCTCAAGTAGTCAGATATATAATTACCTTTTTGCATGAACCGAATAGGTGTGTTACAACTTACAATAAGCTTCAAAAGGGCAGTGTGCAATCACTGGAATTGTAGAATTGTTTTCTGCTCAAGTTCCTAAACCAAAAAGACAGAGAAAAAAAAACCCCAAGAGTGTTCTCTCGTGAAGTTTTGCTCACCAATTTTATAGAACTAATGGTGGTTGAACAGAAAGGAAAATAAAGGGTACTGGATTGACAACGACTTACTAAATAGTATCAATATGTGGCAGGGAATTATCTACAGTCTACTGGATCAAAAGAAGGAAGCTGCAGAACAGTTTGAAACATATCGAGCCCTTGCACCTGAAGAATTTCCACGAAGGGGATTTCTTGATGATGCTGTGTTGGCAGCCAAAACCAAATCTGGTAAACAGTTTCAGAACGAGTTTGATGCTGAGTTCTCAAACCGGAAGTAACAAAGCACTTATTCTCTCTGATATGGACCGCCATATGCAACTTGAACGGCAATGTAAAGTAGTTGGCAGGTGCAGTTCATGTGGATAAAATACAAACTATATGAGTTTCTAAACCAGGTCTATACTTGGCTGCATTATCATTTCGATAAAAGGAAGAAATCATATGGAATGACTTTGATGGCTAAAAGAAGTTCATCTCTTCCAATATAAGAATTGTTAGCAGTTGTCATCTTGTGGTTGTGAAACACATTGTGGAAACACAAAGTAGAAACACACTTTCTCTCTTGTCTTGAGGAGTCCTTGTTTTATGGACTTTACACACTTTCTTGTCTTGAGGGGTCCTTGTTTTATGGACCTTGTTTTAGGGACTTTGTTTTCCTTGTCTGTCCGTGTCTTTCTTGTATAGTGATGGTAAGCAATTGGTTGTATATATGATTAAGAAGAAATAGAAAAGAACAAGTAGTTGAAATCAGAAAAATATGTGCAGCTCTCATTTTCTCTACACTCTCCACTCTCTCTACTCATTCTCCTCTATATTTTCCTAAATTGACATGGTATCAGAGCAGCGATCTTGGAATTGCTGACTCTTGTTCTGAATCTTTGCTACCTCCATGGGGGAAGATGTTTTTTTTCCCTGCTAGAAATCGTACCACCAACTCTTCTCAACCTACCTACCTAGAAGTATTGAAGACACCGATCCCGACCCAGACACCGACCCGACCGATTGGCCTCACCTGGACTAGGTGTTGCCGCCAACCCAACCGAACAACCCCGACTGAAACTACACGATATGAAAAAGATCAAAAAGGATATGAAGCTGCAAGTAGTGACTCTGGCTATGTATTCCATACTTTGGATGATAGAAATTCAACGGGCTGGATAATTGATTCTGGCGCAACCGATCATATGACATTTGATCCTGATGATTTTCTGAGTACCAGTCAACCCAGACGAACTAGTATTGCTAATGCCAATGGAGTTACTTCTCCTGTGACAGGGGCTGGCACTGTGGCTCTCTCATCCTCTATTTCATTATCTAATACTTTACTTGTTCCATCTTTATCAAATAAGCTAATGTCAGTTAGTCAGATTACTGAACAATTGAATTGTTGTGTATTAATCTACCTGAGTTTTTTGTTTACTTCAGAATATTCACACTAAGGAGATTATTGGTCGTGGTACTATGAGAGGGGGGCTATATTATGTGGAGGATCTCAGTACAGGCATGGCTCACAATGTGACACATGATACCAAACAAAGGCAAGTCTGGTTGTGGCACCGTCGATTGGGGCATCCATCCTTTGGATATATGAAGCATATTCTACCAAACTTATTATCAGATTTCAAGGACTCCGACTTCAAATGTGACACTTGCATTTTGGCTAAAAGTCACCGTGTGCCCTACCCGTTGAGTTCAAGTAAGAGTACTACTCCGTTTAAGTTAATTCACTCTGATGTTTGGGGGCCTTCACCTATAACTTCTCATTCTGGCTTTCGGTGGTTCGTGACGTTTGTGGATGATTGTACTCGAATGACATGGTTGTACTTGATGAAGAATAAAAATGAAGTGTTTACTATGTTTCAGTCTTTCCACAGACAGATTGAAACTCAGTTCTCTACCAAGATCAGAGTTCTTCGCTCCGACAATGGGGGCGAATATGTCAACCATGACTTTCAAACATACTTCCAGATGCACGGCATGATTCATGAGACGACTTGTCCTCAAACACCACAACAGAATGGTGTTGCGGAACGGAAAAAACCGACATCTCCTTGAAACAGCTCGAGCACTACTGATTGGGGCTCATATTCCCCGCAACCACTGGGATGATGCCATCATCACGACAGTTTATCTTCTCAATCGTATGCCTTCGCGGGTCTTGGACTTCCGGACTCCACTCCAAACTCTTGCCAATTATGGGCCCCTGCCATCTGTTTCGATGCTTCCACCACGAATCTTTGGTTGTGTAGCGTTTGTTCATCTCCATAAAAATCAACGTAGCAAACTTGATCCCTGTGCTCTCCGATGTGTTTTTATGGGGTATGCTGCTCATCAGAAGGGATATCGGTGTTATCATCCTCCTACTCGTCGTACCTATGTCACCTTGGATGTCACTTTTATGGAGTCTGAAATGTTCTTCCATGATCCGATGTCCAACTCTTCGCCCCAAAGAGACATACAAATAGAACCAATAAGCAAGGAGGCTCTGGAAATTCAAGAACTTGAAGATTGGAGCAAAACGAGCCCAAACATTCCAAGAGAAAATGTAATCTGGCCACCCGCGACCGGTCGTCAAGAGCCCAGCGACCGGTCGCACCAAAGTAATGAAGCTGAAATTCGAACCTGCACAAATGCGACCGGTCGCGAGGAGCCCAGCGACCGGTCGCCCCACAATGCTGAAGCTGAAAATCAAACCTGTCCGAATGAGACCGGTCGCGAGGAGCCTAGCGACCGGTCGCACCACAATGCTGAAGCTGAAAATCGAACCTGTCCAAATGCGACCGGTCGCGAGGAGACCAGCGACCGGTCGCCCCACAACAAGAAAATTGGCTTGTTTTCATACTTCATCGATGATGATAATGAAGACCCCCCTCACATCTCAGTACCCGCTGATCAATCTCCTGAGAATAATCCTGAGGTACGTGATTCTACTACATCTACTGCTTTAGTTGATGAACCTGTTAGATATCAATTACCTGATAGACAGAACCGTGGAAAACCGCCAATTCGGTATTCACCGGATAATGGCAAGGCATCAAAGTATCCAATTGCAAACTATGTTTCTGCTGAAAAATTATCTGCACCCCTCCAAGGCTTTGTACACCAGTTATCCGCAATTCATATTCCAACCAAAGTGAGTGAGGCTTTGAAGGATCCAAAATGGGTTCAAGCAATGAAGGAGGAGATGCATGCTCTGGAGAAAAATCACACGTGGACACTGGAGAATTTACCTCAAGGAAAGAAGACTGTCGGATGCAGATGGGTCTACACTTTGAAATACAATGCTGATGGGTCAATTGAACGTTACAAAGCACGACTTGTGGCCAAGGGATACACGCAAACATATGGTATTGACTATGAAGAAACCTTTGCTCCTGTTGCAAAACTTAACACCGTTCGCGTGCTATTGTCCATTGCAGCAAATCTTGATTGGCCTCTCCACCAATTTGATGTGAAGAATGCCTTTCTCCATGGAGAACTCACAGAAGAAGTCTACATGGATATCCCACCAGGATATGTTACATCTACTCATGCTAATGTGGTGTGCAGATTACGAAAGGCATTATATGGATTGAAGCAGTCTCCCCGAGCATGGTTTGGGCGTTTTGCCTTGGCAATGAAGAATTATGGTTTTAAGCAGAGTAATTCTGACCATACTTTGTTCTTAAAACACAAGGGAGGAAAGGTAACGGCTCTCATCATTTATGTCGATGATATGATTATTACTGGGAATGATATGCAGGAAATTTCTCAACTACAAAAATGTTTGGCAAAGGAGTTTGAAATGAAAAATCTTGGTGGACTCAAGTACTTCTTGGGCATTGAAGTTGCTCGATCAAAGCAAGGCATATTTCTCTCACAAAGGAAGTATGTTCTAGATTTATTGGCAGAAACTGGAATGTTAGATTGCAAACCTGTGGACACTCCAATCGTTCAAAATCACCGCCTTGGGGAATATCCCAATCAAGTACCCACTAACAAAGAAAGATATCAAAGATTAGTGGGACGATTGATCTACTTGTCTCACACCCGACCCGACATCGCATATGCTGTAAGTGTTGCTAGTCAGTTTATGCATTGTCCAAGTGAAGATCATATGGATGCGGTTCTTCGGATTCTTAAGTATTTGAAGTCAGCACCAGGAAAAGGACTTATGTTCTCTAAAAATGGTCATCTAAATATCAGTGGCTATACAGATGCAAATTGGGCAGGAAACGTCACTGATAGACGATCAACATCAGGTTACTTCACATTTGTAGGAGGTAACTTGGTTACTTGGAGAAGCAAGAAGCAGAATGTCGTTGCCTTGTCTAGTGCAGAAGCCGAATTCAGAGAAATGACCAAAGGAATTTGCGAACTCCTTTGGTTAAAGAGATTGCTTACAGAGATTGGATATGCACTACATTAGGAATGCATCTACAGTGTGATAACAAGGCTGCAATATCCATTGCACACAATCCAGTCCAACATGATCGCACTAAACATGTTGAAGTGGATCGACACTTCATTAAAGAAAAACTTGAAAACAAAGAAATTCAGCTTCCGTTTGTTAAGTCAGAAGATCAGCTGGCAGATATATTGACAAAAGCAGTTTCTAGCAGAGTATTCCACAACTCATTGATCAAGTTGGGCATTGGTGATATCTATGCACCAACTTGAGGGGGAGTGTTAGCAGTTGTCATCTTGTGGTTGTGAAACACATTGTGGAAACACAAAGTAGAAACACACTTTCTCTCTTGTCTTGAGGAGTCCTTGTTTTATGGACTTTACACACTTTCTTGTCTTGAGGGGTCCTTGTTTTATGGACCTTGTTTTAGGGACTTTGTTTTCCTTGTCTGTCCGTGTCTTTCTTGTATAGTGATGGTAAGCAATTGGTTGTATATATGATTAAGAAGAAATAGAAAAGAACAAGTAGTTGAAATCAGAAAAATATGTGCAGCTCTCATTTTCTCTACACTCTCCACTCTCTCTACTCATTCTCCTCTATATTTTCCTAAATTGACAAGAATAGACATAGATTTCAAGTAAGCAAATACCTGTCAATTGAAATGAAACAGATTCAAGCGAGTTGAGTTTTCCTCCACAACTATACTACTATACGAAAGTCACAGATCCAAGGAGTGAAGTTTTGCTCAAGAAATATACAGCACTTGAGTTCACATAAAAGCTCCTACGATTCCTAACAATGATATAACTAACAATGATATATAGCATTTGAGTTCACATAGGGGTAATTAGCTTCAGTTGTCAGCCTTTGTTGCGTTGGATGAATTGGTAAGCGCGTCATCCATTAGACCACCTTCACAGCCATGATCCTGACCTGTAGTGTCACAATCCACAAGCTCTTGCTCTGATAGTGAGATTAAGTTTCCGGTTTTGAGCTGGTTAACCCCTTCTGTCACTGCCACTACTGAGAACACCCAACAACAGCCTATAAAATTGAAATAACATGCCTCATCATTCAATAACATGTTATGTTGTGAAACAGTGAATGCGTCATCATTTAACGACTTGTTTAATGCTTACCACATTTGCCTTGGTCCTTGATAGGCGTCACTGCACCCTTTTCTCTCCAATACACTGAAGGTGGCACATCAGTGACATTTCAATATCTAAAACTTGTAGCTTTCGTGGAATTGGACATGATCAATTTGGAGGATCGTTTCGTGTAACCATTTCCCGAAACTCCTCATTGGTTAGGTCTGCAAATTCATTTAAGCTTAGAGTGAAGTAGTTCTGGCCCATGTGTTTGTTAAAAGCCTCTATGAACTCCAAGTTGGCCTTGAATATCACGAATCGCCTCTCTTTCTCCTCTGCATCCTTATAAAAAGACTGGCCCAAATTGAGTCATCTAGTCTTCATGTCTCGCCAACATGGTTTTCTTATCATAAATTTGGCAAGACGATGCTTGAGAGGAGCAAATGGCCAAAATGAAAAGAAAAGCTAAACAAAGGTATTGGCCTTGATTTGTGAGAGCCATGGTAAATAGTAAATAAGCACAAATGGTATGTATTCTATGGAAATATATTTAATCTTTGATGGGCACAAGACATTCAATGAGCATCTGGGATTTTATAGACATAAACTTGTTGTGAGCTGTCCTTTTCCTCATAGTATACTAGATGGGGACCTGTCTTTCTATGTGCCTTCAAAGATTTTCTAACTTAGGCACACAATAATTCAACTTTTTGGGGCCGTTAATCATTATTTATTTGCTAATTTCACATTATCCTTTACTAACGGTATAAGAAGATTAGCTGAACTAACTCATCATTTTTTTGATAGACGAGTAATTGATGGAATTACGAATGGAGTCGGTATTGCGAGTTTATTTTTTATAGAGATTTTCTATTTAAACCCCGCACTTCTTTTTGTTCACCCCAGTACTTAAATTATTAAACCGTCAGTTTTATTATTGTGTAAAAAGACAAAAAAAGGTCATTCAACTTAATATTTAACCCTAGTACATCTATCTATACACACACCCCACACACCCCACCACTCTTCATATTAACTTAATATTTAACCCTAGTGCTTCCGGTTGATGGCTAATCGCCTCTTTCATGATCTTTTCTATAGGTAGAACTATTGTGAGGGGTCTAAACTTCGACAAGACAATCACTTCATTATCAGAAAGCAAATCCTTCTCCTTTGAAGCATATGTTAACAAGTTCATAAGATCAGTACATATGGAATTCTTTACCAATATTTGAAGAAATAGATTTAGAATAACAGAGGGGATAGAATGATATTCATGATTAAACACATTCCATGTAAATTTATTTGGAGAGCAGCATAGGTGAACCATCCATTGTGGTTTAACTATCACAAACAAAATGAGAGATGTTCATCAAGTGACAAGACAAACTAAATCCGACTGCAAACATATTGCAGATCCAACATAACAATTCAGCTCTGTTGTTTGAAATAAGCAGGAGGACGCATTATTAAATTACTCCAAACCATGACCATACTAGGAACAAGATACATAGGTATGAGGGTGTTACGAAAGTGACAAATTTATTCTAGAAAGAAGTGGAAGAAAAAGTCTTAGGGTGAACAAGGAAAAGTGTGGGGTTTAAATAGAAAAACTCTTTTATTTCTTCTTTTTTCAGCTTGGGGGTGTATTTAAGGATAGTTTGGGAAGATAATGGGGTTTTCTTAGAAATTGTGAAAATTTAAATTAGAAGTTGGGGTGAACTTAGAACATGGGGTGAACAAAGAGAAGTGTGGGGTTTAAATAGAAAATCTCTTTTTTTATTTTAAGGAAATGAACAAGTGATCCATTACAAGTCATGGATCCTCTTTGATCTTAATCACTACATAAACTACTTAACGTATTAACCAGGCACAGAATGATTCAATTTTTGGGGCCTTAATGAAGATATGGGTTGTGATGTGTGTCAAATCCAATTTGAACACATCATTATTTATTTGCTACTTTCACGCTATCTAGCACATTATTTTAAAGAAAAGACCAAGTTTTCACACCAAAATAAAAAATAAAAATCAAACTAGTATGGACCATGGAATTTAAGCTTAGTATAATTATGGGCTAAATTGATAGGTGACATGTTAAAAGTTTTTGATTTATTAGGTTATAACATAGATTTTAAATCGTATTTTTCTTCTCTTTAAATAGGTCCTAACTTGAATCTTAATTAAGAATTAATAAAGTAAAAAATAAAAAGACTAGAATAATTGACATGGCAATATCTTCACGGAAATAATACTTGAGTGCACTTCTAATTACACTTCCTTGTTTATACTAGTTGTGAATTCACGAATCATAACCGTGCATATATCATAATCATAACTATTGATTTCTTAAACCACAATTTATCTATCTTTGCAGTCAAAAAGAAAAATTCATTGAAATTGGAGATTGATTTAATATCAGACGGTTTTCGTCTTCATTTCGTCTTCAATTCCTTAAATTAGTTCCGAAAATGCTTGCGCGCTTTGGCGAACTGCTCGCACTCGGGACGAGCTTTCTCAACGACCAAACCAAGAGGGTAGGAAACACGGTGGCTTGGACCGATGAAAACGACGCTGTCTCCTTCCAATAGGTTGAGCTTCCGGGTGGCCACCGGCGCAGTTTTTGATTTGTTGTTAGGGTCGACTTCGTGGGAAATCTTGCATTCAGGGTCAGGGCTGTGTGACACTGTCACTTGACAATCATCCACAGGCTCCATAGATTTGTCCAACTCAAACACGTACAATCCAAGCGGGTTGGTTTCGCCCTCTTGGCTGGATTTTATGTTCCCCCCCTCCCTACACTCCAATCGCACCTTTGCACCTGATCAATGGGCAATGCGCATGCATGCATACAAAAATCTCATATTCAAATCTTATAAACGACAGTTAGGTAGTTTGTTACCTACTTATTAACGTTACGTACCTGGAATCATCTTACTGATCTCGGTCATAGACTTCAATTGGCAGTTGTCACAGTAGACCAGGCCGGAGAGGTAGATTTTGTCGTCGGTGGTGTTGGAGTAAGCGAAGCTGAGGAGGGACAAGAAACAAAAGGCAAAGGAAAGGATGGTAGTGCTAGACTTTGTCGACATTGTTGATTTTGAGTTTGCTTGTGTTGGTTCTATTCTATGTATTGCTGATGATGAATTAGACAGGGCTTTCTCCTTCTTATAAAGGGAAAAGAAGCAAAGAATGCGTATATTTTGGAGAGTTTTGTGAGCCTTCGTTTGTTTACATGTGGAATTGAGACAATTACTCACCTCCTTGACCCGCTCTTGATGGGACTCGAGTTCAGGAGAATAACTTGCCTGCAACAGTTCATCAACAACTTAAATGAATAAAAATTGATGATTCGAGAAGGTCACCACAGTAATTATATATGGCTGCAAGCCAATAGTTAAGGACCTTAAGGTTGGGTTTATTTTGATAGAAAACTGTTAATAATAATAGAGTGTTGTTAAACGTATTCTAAAATTAACTAAGTACACCCTATGATCTAAGTACACCCTAATATTTAAATTAAAATATAAAATTAATGAAGTACACCATATTTAACTACCAAAAATACCCATGATACACCTTAATACACTCTATCACACAACACCAAATTCGTACAGCTCCTCAATTATTGCACTTCCGGCACGAGCAATGCTAGAGAGGATTTACTTGCGAAAGTTTTCGTCAATCATCAATCAAGCACAACTTTCTCTTCCTCATCCATAGGCACGCTGTCAATAGCATGCAACGATATTAGATAATAAATAAAAAAGATTAATACATTTCTTAAGTGCATACATTATCTATGCAAACATAAAATGCTGCAATGAATCTGGCTGAGTGTATTGACTAGTTTGCAATTAGTCGATCATCTATTGATGGAAGCTTATTGCCTGGGAGCGTTGTATGGGAGTCTATGTATATGTCTAGACGCTAATCCTCGTACCCGTTTATGGACACTGTTTGGGACGCAGCCTTCTGAGTGTTGCAACTAGTTCCATCTACACCCTGGTAGGCATAGCTCCAAGGAGTGAAATATACAGCACTAGAATTCACATAAAAGCTAATACGATTCCTAACAATGATAACTAAAACATCTTGCTGATGAATCTATCTTGTTAACGGGTTGAGCTTTTTTCTGGCCTATTCTAGTCTTTGGCACCTGCATAGACAAATAAAAGATCACACAACAACACAAGAATATTGATGATTGATGAAGATCAACAAAACACAAAAACATAAAGAGAAACACTCATACCTTAGTCCACAACTCCCTACTTAGTAACCATTATATAGTAAAAAGCTAAGAATACCAGCAGTTATAAAGCCTGAGGTTCCATTTAAGAGCTCAAGCCTAAAAAAGATCAGTCACTATAAGAAAACCAGAATCTGCCCAAATCAAAAACTCAAATGATTAGCTAATGCAGGACAATAGAGTAGATGGTTTGAGTAAGGGTTAGTGTGAGAAGAAGAGCGGCTGCAATGACAGAGATGACTGCCTAAGGTGTATTGAAATGTTTTTGTCTCAAAACAGCATTCCATCTGCTCCACGGATTCCTGCAATACTCCTCCAGTTCCTCACAAATATCAGCATAAAAGAACTTATCATCATTATTCACAATAGGCCGAGTAGTGCCGTTGATAACTGATGAGTCCTTCTAAGATTTGAAAGTTCCGAAATAGACATAGACGAGCTATTCCATAAATGATAACAACATATAATAGTTCTTTGAGCTTTCTTGTATGATTTTTCAATTTTGACCCAATTTTAACCTTTCAAAACGTTAGATATGTTTAAGATTTTCAATGATTTTTTAAAAAATTTCCACACAAAAATTCCTAGTTTCCGAATTGGAACGGATGTTGAAATTCTGAATTTTTTTGAAATGGAATTGAAATCCTCTAATTCCGAACCGATCCGATTCCGTCAAAAATCAACCCTAGTTTCAGTTTTTGTCACTTCATTAACTTTTAACGTATCACTCCATGTATGGCGTGTGTATTGAACCTCAATCCTCTTGTATATTTCGTTTAAATGAATTTAAGTGAGAGAATTTGATACCAATACAAGTAGAGTCTCTCCTCTTAACTTAGATCATTAATAGTGAAAATGTATTAGCCTTATAATTAATGGATAAATTTAGTTAAGTTAAAATTAACTAAAACCCCAAATTCCATTGTCGTTTATCGATAACAAAAGTTACATACACGACATCTGCAACTAATGTAGTTTGTTTAGTTGAGGACAGACTTTAGCCATCTACGAAAACCTCAGCAGCCTCTGTCACTTATTCCTTCACTTGAACATTTGTAGTAATTTCTGTTGAATATAATTTAGTGACAAAAAAGTTATGAGAAGTATTCTCGAATTACAAATAATTAATAACAAAGTACAAAGGAATTACCTAACCACAAATGGTAAAATGAGTCATAACATTACGTTGTACGTTTATTCGTGACTATTAATGTTGCTTCATTACTAGAAATAGGGATAATGAAATGAGTCATAACATTACATTCTACGTATATCCGTGACTATTAGTGGTGTTTATGTACCGGAAATAGGGTGATAAACACCAATTACAAATAGGGGGGAACACTAGATAAGTCTACTATTATTAGTTAATAGTAGTGTTGTTCCATCATATAAACTGTGAAAAAAGCAAAAAATATGTAATCTAAAATTGAAGATGAGTTCGTTTGAGTTAGAAAAGACCAATTTGCAAATTACATAGAATATAGAAATGCTCCAAGAGACAAAGAAGATTGCAGTAGATGCGAAGAAGAAAGCGAGATAGGGATACGTAATCAAGAAAAGGTCGTGCAGAGAAGCTGGAAGACGAAGCGTGTATCCCTTCTTTTTTCTCTTTTTTTTTTTTTAATAAACAAAATAAATGGGCGTTTGAGTAAGACAAGGACTATGAGGGAGGGATAAAATTATTAATTATGAGTGTCGTTAGATTAATCTAAGGGCTGTTATTAAAGAGGACCTTACAAGACCTCATTTTTAGGACCTTAGATGAGAGGGACTGCAGTTTCTACACTGTGCATCTGTCTCCCTCCCTTCTTGGGCCATACTTAGGTCTAAGATTTGGATTAGAATAAGATAAGTCCTAGTAAGTTGATCATTGAACCAATTATTTTCGCTTGGAACTGTAAAATTTGACATTGTATGAAAAACAGTTGAATAGACACATTTGGAAAGTAATATTGAAAATTTGGATACCATAAAGAGATATTTAGTCATATACCCATTCTTAGCACTAAAACTATAAATAAACCCTACACCATTTAATTTCTATAAACAAACCAAAAAAAACCCAAAAAATGATAGCTGGCCCTATTGAATTTAATTTTGATTATTTAATTACTTTGATGCCCTATTGAGTGTTTTGGTTTTTTTTTTATTTATGAGGTTTTGGGGTTGGGTTTGTTTTAAGAAATCAATGGCAGTTTTGTAATTTAAAAGAAGTTAAAAGCCTTTTTGTTATGTTGTAAATGGGCTTTTGGGTGTGTTTCTAAAGTCCATTTTATATATGGTTTTTCTTTTAATGATGTGTGCTCCTATATTGGATATAATATGAATCTCCCTATTATAAAGGGGTCTTTATCACAAAATGTATCCGAAGTTCACTAGAAAATAAAAAATGATAATTGATAGTTTCGTAAACCTCAAGACGTATAACGAATGACGCAACTAAGTATTCTGGACGAACCTCTGATGGTGAAAATCCATGCTTTTAACTCAATCTGATAACGTTTGTTAGAACTTCAAGTGATAATTAAGCTGTAATATAGACAATTTCATAAAGATATCCAAAATGCGATGTGTTGTCCAATCATTATTTTTTGTTATTTTACGTCCATTGATCTTCTGCCACCTAAATAACTTCCATCGTTTTTGGGTCCTGACTCAGCCTGGTGTATTGAACTGCTTTTTTACCCTACTTGATCCCCTGATTGATTCAATTCGTAGTTTTGAGGGTATTGCATTAATTATTTTTCCGCGGAACCTACATATTTTTGGATTCTTTGTGTTAGGAAAGCGGAATTGGAATAATTCCCTTTTTTGTCATATCCATCCCGATTAGTAAACATGCCATTCAAAAATTACATTCATGCAGTAGTACATCCACAATTAGCACAAGGGCATGAAAAGTTGAGTTTGGATTATAACTTCAATATGCAAGTGCGAATTTAAATTCCAAGTTCTGCGAATTTAAATTAGTTTCTTTATATGCGACCACTAAATTTGGTAACAGATGACATTACTAATACAAACTAAACAAATGTTGAGATGACCAAAAATTAGCTTTACCAAAAAAACGTGCCGTATGATGTTTAAATATCAAGCTGCCTCAAGTTCTGCCTACCCTTAAAACACCTAAGAAAGCCGGACAATAGAGAAAAAGTGCTGTATGGGCTACAAAGTACAGACGACTGCGAGCTGGGGGAGAAAAGCCTTATCTCGAAAGCTTTAGTCTTGTAAATGACATCCTGATGCTAAGGTTACAAGGATTTCTGACTTCCCACCAATTCACACCTTTTTGATAATCTGAACAACATCTTCATCTTCGAGGAGATGCTCCTGTTGTGTCAAAGTAGCAAACATGCAACTTAATCAACAAATCGAATGTTTGTGAATAAGTCACAAATCAAGTAGTAGCAAATCAAAGATATGAGAACAGAGATTAAAAATCAACCTTGCCAACTCTTTGGGGCTTGTGTTTCGCGCTTGACCCCCAAACCAGAGCACTGCAACAGAAGCTCGAAGTTAACTTACATGAACAATGATGGGGAAACAAGCTCAAAACAATGAGGCATACAACAGTGCTCTCAGGACATGTCTCAAGAATAGAAACCACGTGGTATTATACGTAATCTGGCCCACACAAAAGTTGAAGCCTATATCCACTTTATAGCTCTACTTTTCCACAGATGGTAAGACAAGTGCCTCAAGTACCTTTTTCTGTTGTCAGACTACATGTTATCATTTCCACACAAAAATTAAATAAATAAAAAAATTAGGAGAGGTACTTACTACTTAAATTGTTTAATAAAATCTTTATGAATCCGTTCACAGAAATCCTCAACCGTTCTTGTCTTGGACGACAGAATCACAGGATCTTCATAGTCTGGATTCATCCCTTTAGGTTTTGTATATATGCGAGTTAAATTAAGATACTCCCATATTTTCTCCAGCAAACCATCGAGATTCCATTCCAGGTGAGCACTGCAGATCAGTCATGGAAAATTACACAATTAAAGTTAAATACTACACAGTAATTTCAGAAATGTGAACCAACCATACAATTCCAGAAAACGGTGAAAGTTACGAGTAACAAACAGCAGCAATATAGTAACAAACAATGCAGCGGAAAAAAAAATTCAAAGAATGAACATAGGTGCTACACAATCCAAGTCCAATTGGATCAATGACTACTAGCTGTATGCTATTTATCTGAATTTGTAAAATACCTTATTCCTTATGTCACGCTTTGTACAACTGCATAATGTTTGAACAATAAGCCTGATGCTTAATTAATCTTATATTGAAAACTACAATGTTTCTTAATTTGCAGAAACTTTAAATGCAATGTTTTTTCTAGAAAATTCTAAAATTTAATGCATTGTTGAAAATGTCCACTGGCGGTAATGTTTTGGCACTAGTAGAATTCCTCTAACAGGCTTTTAATATTTTAAATTAGAGTTTCCAACATGTTATATCTCAATCATAATACAGAGGTTCAAGCTCTTGAAGGGGAGATAGATAGAACATCCGAAAATTTCAAATACTCCTACTAAGGTGTTGCAACAATAATCTGCTATGAAATTATAATTTTGGTCATAAATAAAAATTACCTGACTGGACAGTAGTGAGGAAGTTTATCCAAAATCTCAAGCTCTTCAAGTGTAATCTGATCAATCTTGTTCACAACATAGATGCAAGGCATATATATCCTACTGCCTTCAATGACATCTATGAGGTCATCCGCAGTTGCATCAAATCTAAGAGTGATATCAGCATTGTGAATTCTGTATTCACTACATATTGCCTTCACAGTATCAAGATCCAGATGTGTGTTGGTAACTGTTGACGTGAAATTAATCCCACCCTTATCTTTCTTCCTGAAGGTCAGGTTAGGTGGTTCCTTGTTTAACCTGCTCAGAGTAAGCAAGTATCCATTATAAGAAGTACAAACTATCTAGGATGAGAATGTATGAGTAAAGTCTCCAGATAGTGTGTGACAAAGATTACATATATATAAATCTGCACACACATAAAAACATTTTTAAGCATCTGTGTGTGTATGTACTAAAATCAATTGTAACAAGTATGGAACATGGTGTTTACTGCAAAAGAATATAGGTAATTGAAATATTCCATATTTGGCAATAACAGAAAGCTGAACAGCTTCCACTGTTTACCAAAAAAGAAAAGCACTGAAGAGGCAGCGTACATTACTAAACCATTTGAAGAGATCTGAGTTTCAAATCCAGACAATTCTGTACCAGCTAATTCAACTCTACATCATCCACACGAAATGTGCACCCTAGGATGTAATTCCCGGGAAGATTTCATACAAGAAATTAGAAAATACACACACACACACACACGCACGCACATTGGTCAACCGGTATTTCAAACTTGAAAAAAAAGTTTATATGATGTAAATGAAATGTACAGGTACAACCAACTTAAAAGATTATTCGATCCTCTGATGTTTTATATGGCATGATAGTCTTGACCAATGCATAAGATCTGATAAATCATATAACACACAGTTAAAACTACAACAAAATAACAAACATATGCAGACCAGATACAGAGTTAACCACATAGATTACCTTATGCCAAATCCCTCAAGCTCTTTCTCAATTAGACGCTTGTGAGTTATTGGCTTTATTGCATCAAGAACAATTAAAATGCAATTGCATGTCCTAGCAGTGCTGATAACCTGGATGACATGAAAGTTCAATAAGTTGAAAAGCAAACCCAGAAAGGACAAAGCACAGAGACAAACCCAGGAAGGAAAAAACAACTCATTTTCTGTATTCCAAACAATCTCTGCCATATCTCAAGCCTTAATTAGTAAAAGACATCACACAAATCATATAAATACCATTCATACCCAAAAGGGAAAAATATCTCAAGCATCTTTTACAACTGGAAAAGGTGCAAAATATACAAGGTCGGTCTTCGCAAAAGTATGTTATAAAATGTCTTTATAAACTTCCATGACCAAAAACCATTGGAATTGTTGGCAATATGTAAGGAGACAATATCGGTCATTTGTTTATTCAGCAATTGTTTGGTCTATCCATCTAACCACATACGGTATAAAAAAAAAATTGCATGGAAAACTGAGCCGCTGAGTGTATAGGAGCATCTATACATTACCAAACACTCGTTCAGGTCCTTGCCCAGCAGCCTGTATAATATAACCTAGTTTTCATGGACTTGGCGGGGTATTGACACGTCTGAGCATTGTACGACATGCTTGCCCAGTTTTATGTTGAGCTGCAAGCATGTCAAAAACATGACCTCTACGTATACCTAAGTTTAACCCAAGACACATTCTCCAGGACCTAAGAGAAGATATGCAGGGGATTGTAAATTCCCATTCTCTAACATGTTTGTCACATTCATGTCCAGTAGTAAGCATGTCAAACAAACATGCCACTGTGATGGTGTAAAATACCCATATTGCACAAGAGTTATTGCCCATTTAAACATGAACAAAAAATCTCGAAAAGATAATGCTGGAGAATCTGCACATCCTATCAGATAAGCATGTAACTTATAAAATCTATTTTCTAGCCAAATATAAAATTTCATTTACTAACCATGAAGTTTATAAAAGGCTCCTAATTGGAGAAATCAAATTGAATATGTAATTTGGATATGAGATCATTGCTTGGGAAAAGGACTGACGGAACAGAAAGAGAACAGGAAACTGAAATGTGAGAGGGGAGAGGACAGAGGGGAGAGGTAGAGGAGAAAGAGGTGAGAGAAGTTAGGGAGGGATGAAGGAAAATACAAAAGATGATGTTTAAGATATAATTAAAACTACAAACAGTTATAAGGGTTCTAGTTTTAGTTTTTAGTTTCAAATCTTTCAAACTTCGTCACCTCTCGTCTCTCTTCTCTTCTCTCATTTCACTCTAGATAGTTAAAAAAAGAAAAAGAGAGAGAGAAACATTATCAAATCGGTGTTGAGATTTAACAGCAGAATGCAGCTATCAAAAACAAAAATAACTATAAGAAATAAGTGCATTGAAATCAATCCTCAGCATGCTAGGGTAGCACAATGTGGAACAAATATCACACATTACCTGTCTTCCTCTACCCTTTCCATCCTTAGCACCCTCAATAATTCCAGGTAGATCTAACAACTGCAAATTAAAGTATGAAATTCAAAAGTTAAAGAATCGAAACTGAAAATAAGGGAAACAAATGAACCAGTCTCGACAAGTGAAAATTTGGTATCATGTTTTGGAAGCGAAGCACATCTTCCATAAAATCCAGTACAGCCATTTTGAATAAAACTAAAACATTAAGGCCATGTTTTGACACAGCACACATAGTTACCCTACTTTATGTACGTATCCCTCCATCTCATGCATAAGTTCAAAATGGTGGCTACCAACCTATAATGGTGAAAAATGATGTAATTATGATAAAAAGCATATAGTATGATGAAATTGACTTCCCAAAGGTAAACATGATAAAAAGAATAATTAAAAGAAGAAAAAGGTCACAGAAATCTACATAAATAGCATTAACTTAATTAAGGAGTCCAGGAAATTAAGGTGGAAGAGGGAGAAAAGGAGGGGGTGTGGCAGGTTGGGGATTGATTCAGCACCTGGTCTTTTATCTTTAATTTTACCTAAGGTGATGATTCACCATTCATGAAACCTTTGCTTTACTTATTTAATTTTTGGAAAAATACAAATACAAAGTTTAAATACATTGAAAACATGCACAATTTATTTTCAATTGTCAAATCTCTATCAACATTACACATTCAAAAAAAGAATAGAACTGACGAAAAGACAACAAAAAGAGGAAGTTGATAACTGTGAGACAATAAAAAATTATAATATATTATTATATCTACACACGCATGCTTAGATGTATGAATTAACATATGCATGTATACACACAGCCACATTGAGATAAGAGAATTTGGTTTCTCCTTCTAAAGTATATAGCTAAATGTAACAGAGATAACAATACTGCAAATTATACTACCTGAATTTTTGCACCTCGATACACGATCACACCTGGGATGCAAGTCAAGGTTGTGAATTCATAGGAAGCAACCTGTAAACAAAAACATTACATGGTCTTCAGAATATCAGGGATTTTCTTAAAATTCTAGTTGGCAACCCACAATTATTGCATGGCCGCACAATGAAGGAAGGAATAACAATAATAACATTCAGGTTTCACAAAGTAAACAAGCATTTAGGTTTTATCACATATGTAGATATCAGACACAAACACAGGAATGCCTAACACCCCCAATCCCAGCGTTTTAAAGCAGAAGGTTATAAATGAAACCAAATTACAAAGGATTTCTATGCATAGTTCTAATCCGCCGATCCTAAATTACATTTGCTGGGAGTTTCTATGCAATAACATCCTTACAAGATATAAGACAATGATAAATAAAAAAATGTACTACAGGCAATGACATTGATTGAGGATCTCTAAATAAGGAGACCAGGCAATGAATCCCAGTAGATTGCACAGAAAATTAGAAATTTAATTTTGACCCATTACTATAGACGTGTCAACAGATTAAACATCATAAGTAATCTCAATCAAAATATATATGCTTCCATGCCTAACATACTTCGGCAAATAATTCTTTTTCTCTTAAAAAAATTTATTTGCCTCATACAGATTTTGCATAGATGGAGATTAATCAACAGTCTCTACCTCTGAGAAGGTCCCTGTTAATTTGTTCAGCAGTGTAGATTTCCCAACTGAAGGGAAACCCACCAAACCAACTCTTGCATCTCCGCTTTTAGTGACATCAAAACCTTCACCCGCACCACCACCACCTTTTGATGGAGGCTCAAGTAGGTCTCTCCTGAGCTTTGCAAGTTTAGCCTAGCAACAAATGACCAAATTACATCTGGATCAGTTCTGTCAAGGGATGAAATCATAAACAGCAATTTAATGGCCAATATTACAACGCACAAGAATATTTACCTTCAGCAAGCCCAAGTGATGGGCAGTAGCCTTGTTCTTTTGAGTCCTAGCCATCTGCAAGTAATAAGAAAAAAACAAAGAACTATTAATATCCAAGTCAATAAAGGAATATGCAATATCCAGAAGCAGCACCTCAAAAACAATAACTGCATTTCAAACAGTTGATTGAGAAGTAAAAAATCAAAAGCACCAAAACCTGGACCTACAGCTATTCAATAAAATCAAACTTGGACTGTTAATCATGTAGTTTTTAAAATACACAAGCAAGAAGAAAAACAGAAACAAAGATATGAAATTTTGTTTCCTAAAACTGTTATCTTCAAAATAAACAATCAGCAGAGAGCCCTCAATTTAAATTCAGTCTAAAAATCTTGGAAATCCATTCAAAGAACCAAAAGCCAAACTCAAAATTTCAATTTTTTGTTATCGTATTTTCCTTGATTGGAGTTGAGCGGACATAGACAATATCTAACTGTTGGAAATTAACAAATCTAAAAGACCCTAAGAATTATGACAAAAAATATGTTTCCCTCTTCTATTTATTGTTCGATTTTTTTTTTCTTAGCTATTAAAGCCCTAAGCATCAAAGAAATGATAAAGCTAAATTTTTTTACACTTCCCCTCACGTTCTTTTAGTTTCCATTGACCAAATGGAAAATATAGAATGTTCTAGGGTTTTCCATTCGCAGAAAAATTACAACAGAGATTGCAGTACAGGCAAATACCTCATCTTCGATGTCCTTAATTTTCTGCATCAAAGTCGCCATTGTTGAAGCACTTAAAGCACACTAGCTGGGAGAGGGAGTGGGAGAGCTAGAATGGAGATGTACGGAAGGGCTTGCGATCGGCCTCGGAATGATTCTGCTGAAGTGTTTTCTGACTGGGAGAGCAAGCAGAAGAAGAGGAAGGTACCAGAAGCAAGCCGGAGGTGGGGGGTAGGGTAAAGTCTATTTGAAGTTTTGAACCCATTTATTTCATAAACATACCCACTCAATTTTACTTCTTATCAGAATTACAAATTTATCCCTTATCATGTCTTTAAAAAAATTATTTATCCCTTATCAATTAATAGTTTAGAATTTTTCAGATTTGTCTATTCAATGAAAAACAATAATAGTAATTTGCCCCTTCGATACGTACATTTCAAAGAGGACTTGAATATTCCCCTTTCCTTCCCGTACTTTATATTTATTTAGAATATCGTCTTCTCATATTAAAAAAAATCAATTTAAATGAGGTAACTATTTCTTGGCCACGAAAAAAATCTTAATTTTTTAATTAAGAAATTCACAGTCAAAGTGATCTCGACTGAAAAGAAAACAACAAAGGATCACGGTTTTTCGCCCTTCCTCCCTTCCTGATACAGCCGCCAAATGTGAATCTGAGATATCCTGAAATTCTTCTCACTCCACTGAGAATCTGCAGCTGAAAAAACCCTTAGACCCACAACAACAACAAACCCAGTGGCTCTAAGAAGGCTTGAACAGCACTAAAGGTCTTTTCTTCAAGAAGATTTCAGCGCTCAACTCTTCCCTACAAGTTTGTTCTTCTACAACTTTCTCTTCTCTTCTCTTCTCATAGTTGTAATGTGTCAGCATTTGTTACAACTCTAATGCTTATTCTTCAATCTTCCTTTCATGTTCATTGACTGAGATTATTATATTCTGGATTCTACTTTAGAAGATTAGGTGGTTCTTCAAATGGGTAGATTCTCTTGTCTTTTTTGGTTACATTAATAAAGAAATGGGACCACACTCCAAAGCACAGTCCAACTGACCCGTGTAGAAACACAACTCTCATATCCGGAGTTCTCCTCCTCGTCTGCTCAAGCTCCCCTTTTTTCAGTCTCTCTTTTTTGTCTTTCAATTCCCTCTTCTCTTTTCATCTTCCAATAGGTATGCTTTGATTTTGTTCTTTTTATTCTCTGAACTTTTTTCCTGGTTCTTTTTGGGTTTTTTTGTTGAGGTCTGCCATTTTGTTTTCTGCACTATTTCTTTATCTCTGGTTACTGCAATGATGTTTTCCTGGGGTTTTCGTGTCTTGTGTGTGGGGTTTGATGCATGTAAGTCTGAGGTTGCTTTGTTTTTAATCTTCAATTTTCTTTTTGGGGTCCGGTTAAGTCCCAGCCCCCAACCCACCTTGGCTCCTCCCTTATTGATGTGCGGCATAACATCTCAAGATATTTAAATCAATGTTAAAGTATTATAAAAATTGAAACTTTCAGCGTGTTTGCAGTTGATTTTCTGTGAGGAACACTTTTGCTGGTATTTGAGCTTTACAGTTCAGTACCCTTTCATATATGCTGACATCTGTTTTATAAAACAGAGCCATTTGATTAGTATGCTTACCGTAACCATTAGGTTGAATTCAAGTACACTTACCCACAATCCCCACTAATTTGAATCTTTTCATTTTTGTCTCTCAGGGTTAGTTTGTCTATTCTCTCTGTCCCCGTCTCCCTCTCCCCCTTCACCATGGCAGCTGTCTGCACACACCATCAAGTCTTACCAACACCAGCCTCCATGTCCTCGATCAACATCTCCAAGAGCTCCCAAACCCAACTTCTCTCCCGCTCACATTTGCTCAACCGAAACAGGCCCACTTTTTTAACTTCCACTCCCCATCTCCACACCACCTCTAAACCCCAGTCCAAACCCCACATTCTCTGCTCCCAAAGCACTAACCCTAAGGCTGCTCGCCGCCCTGATTACATCCCCAACCGCATTTCCGATCCCAACTATGTCCGTATCTTTGACACCACTCTCCGTGATGGTGAGCAGTCCCCTGGCGCCTCCTTGACCTCCAAAGAAAAACTCGACATTGCTCGACAGCTCGCAAAGCTTGGAGTTGACATAATCGAGGCCGGGTTCCCCGCAGCGTCCAATGATGATTTTGAGGCTGTAAAGATGATTGCGAAGGAGGTTGGGAATTCAGTTGACAAGGATGGTTATGTGCCTGTGATATGTGGGTTGTCGCGGTGCAATAAGAAAGATATTAAGAGGGCATGGGATGCCGTGGAGTGCGCCAAAAGGCCCAGGATTCATACTTTTATTGCAACCAGTGCCATTCATATGGAGTATAAGCTGAGGAAGACTAAGGAACAGGTGGTTGAGATTGCAAGGGACATGGTGAGTTATGCCAGGAGCTTGGGTTGTGATGATGTTGAGTTTAGTCCTGAAGATGCTGGGAGGTAGGTTTTTGTTTTGACTCTCTCTCTCTCTCTCTGTGTAATTTTGTGAATTTATATATGGAATGGAATGCCTATTTGGTTGGTTTCTTAGGAAAAGAAAAACTAGAAATTTGAGTTATCTTATAAAAAGAAAACTATGAGTTACTAACTTCTGGCCTTTATGTAAATTGTATGGTGATGCCATCATTTCTGCAATTTAGTAAATTTATAATGTATTATAGTGATGGGTTATAACCTTTAAATTACTGCAATTTATATATACAGATGCACACTATATATATTACTCTGCATGTGCTATGTTGACACTTCAGAAATCGTGTCCGACTAATTAGTACAAGTTTTCTTACATTTAAGGGTTTTGCAAGGTTGCGTTTTATATAACTGAAGTGAGAAATGGTACCCCCCATCGTTCACAAAAAATTAGAAAATAAAGGCTTAGATAGTATATGTTTAGAAAATATCTACTGCAGATGTAGGAAACATGGATACTGACCTTGGCATTACTGGTAAGAATTTAGGGTGGTATTGGCTGTTGGCCATAAGGTCAGAGCTTGTAACAGTTATATCAAGATGTCATCTAATGTTTGGTGGTACCTGATGGATCAAATCCTGTTCTGTTTTTACTTTACTGCTACCAATTAGAGGAGAATTGAAATTAATTCAAGTTTGAGGATGATGGCTAGTGGTTGTTGCTTGCCTGCAAGCTGACAAATTGTTTCTTGAGCTAGTGAATATTTTATATGACCTAATAATTGATTCTCATGGACTCTATGTTACATGCTGTCAACTGTTCATAGGTTTATAAAGGCTGGTATTCTTTTAAGCATGACCATAATTTAAAAATTTTACTTTTGAAGTATGTTATGTATCTGATCAGCAAGGACATCAGAGTTCAGTTGGCCTTCCTTCTTGTTTTCTGGTCAAATAATGAGAATGTGGAAAGTGTTCCGATGCTAAAGAGCAAACTGTACGTAATTATCTGGGGGAGGACAGGCACCATTTTCAACTCCTCCATTCACTTAGGCCATATTGTTTTCTTTACTTTTGTAAAATTTGTACTTGTTCCACATATAAACTTGTCATTAATATATTCCCTTTCATATGGATATCTTTCTATTAATTTGATTTTATATTTTTTTATTGTGACTTGCTATTTGAGCCTATTTGTCCATATCATGATTTGTAAACTTCTTTCACTCCTTGATTTCTATTTAATCCATTTCATTTTCTTTTGTTTTTAATAATAAATGTCTTTTGTTTTCTTGGCCCAAACCCTACCAGATCCGATAGGGAATTTTTGTATCAGATTTTGGGTGAAGTTATAAAGGCTGGAGCAACAACTCTGAACATTCCTGACACTGTGGGTTATAACGTGCCAAGTGAATATAGTCAGTTGATTTCTGACATAAAATCTAATACCCCTGGGATTGAGAATGTTATCATTTCGACTCACTGCCAAAATGATCTTGGACTTTCTACTGCCAATACTATAGCGGTATGCTATGTTTTGCTAATTTTTTTGGTTTTGTTTTGGTAGGCGTGTAGTTAATGAAAACATGCACTCACATCTTATGTCATCCATGTTCAGGGGGCAAGTGCAGGTGCTAGGCAACTGGAAGTAACAATCAATGGCATTGGTGAAAGGGCTGGGAATGCTTCATTAGAGGAGGTGAGGGTTTGCTTCTGCAGCCACATAAGATTGCATACTTTCAAGTTTATTTTGCGCAATTTCGAATGTGAAAAAAGCAAAATTTCAGAATAAGTCCTCTTTGTGAGCCTGATTTCAAATCAATCCAGTTTGATATTATGTTGTCTGCAAGAAAATAACACCTCGAAGATGTCTGGCTATGAGATAAATTCTCGCCTATTCCATGGAGTTGTTTCTATTTGTGGACTGATGATCTGTTATCAGCATATCTACTTTTGCTAGTTTTTGAAATACAGTAATGCTTCAAGTCTTCAATGCTTTAGAGTGTCATTTGTCATGATACCTGCTTCTGTTCTTTTATGTATTTCCAGCCTCAAACTCATATGACTCTTTTTTTGTGTCATCTTTTCTAGGCCCTAGACCCTCTTACCTCCCTAACTTTTTTGCCACCAGATGCTTTGTGGTTTGTCTCAAATTTCTTTTTTGCCACTTTGCCTGAATTCCATGCCGCCTGAAACTAACTAAGCATCCTGCAACCAGATAGCTATCTGAGTTGAAAGCCCTTTAAACATTTTGTACGAGCATCTACAAGTACAGAAATGATACTTCAAGGATTTGCTAATAACAATATTTTTCTAAGGAGATGTGTTCTGGATTCAATATTGGAAACTATGCTTTTAAATCGTTTAGTCTTTTTCTATGCTGAAGGGGCTCATATTGTGATAGATCCAGTATGCATCAATCGGTGACTGAGAATATTGGAAACTTATGTTTCCATGATTTCATTTTGATATTTTGGTTTCAGTTACGAAGATTCTGTTACGTATTCCGAAATATTACAGAGTTATTCATATCATATATGGATACAGTTTGGATAAGTCTTCTGAAGTTTTGCTGCTACATATTTCTAGCCTCTTAGGAGTTTCTCAACCATTTGGTCACTAAACTGTATTCAGAAATTCTATGATTATTTTGTTCCTTTCCCATGTATACTGGTATCAAAACTATTGGTTCTGTGTCATTTGCATTCTTCATTAGGAAATGAAACTGAAGCTAAAAAATTCTTTCCAAATATGTTTTATTTTCATTTTTCTGTATTGTATCACTCAATTCTTAAAGCTTCCTCTGCAGGTGTTACTCTTCACATTGTTTCTTCTTTTTTTCCTTTAAATGACATTTTTAACTGAATAACTTGCAGGTTGTCATGACCTTAGATTGTCGTGGGGATCATGTGCTTGGGGGGCTTTATACCGGGATCAATGCTCGGCATATCTATATAACAAGCAAGATGGTATCTTTTATTTTGTTTAACTTCTTTTGGACGTCAACCTGTTATTCCTTCATTACCATGAGTCCTTTTGAATGGCGTTTCTTACTCAATGTTTTGATTGTTTAGGTCGAAGAGTATACTGGGTTGCATGTGCAGCCACACAAGGCTATTGTTGGAGCAAATGCTTTTGCACATGAAAGTGGTATCCATCAGGTTGCTGTTATTTAAGTTCCAGCTGAAAGGATATATTCTATTTGTTGGCTTATCATTTACATTACTCATATTGCTTGTTCACTCTTTTCAATTTTAAAAGTCTTTGCTAATTTCCATATTTTCAGTTGGTTATACGTTGAATTTGTTAATATGTATTTGTAATAGTCTTTCTGATCTATAGGATGGAATGCTCAAGCACAAAGGTACATATGAAATTATATCTCCTGAAGATATTGGGTATGAACGGTCCAATGAAGCCGGTATTGTCCTCGGGAAGCTTAGGTATAATGTCTTTTATTATGGTAATTCTAAGTTGTGGGATGAATTTTTTTTTTCCTGTGTGGTTTCTTATGTTGTTGAAAATGACATGCAGAAAAATAAGACCTCCGTCCTCCTATAGAATGATTAATAAACATTTTATTGAGGAATAATTTATTAATTTCCACATGCTTGGTGGCTGAGGTGTGAACTGAATCTTGAGAATTGTATTTGCTATCCCTAGCGTAAGTGAGCCATTGTTTGTGAAGCTAGCTATCACATTGTTGATATAGTGAGGCTGATTATAAACAGGCAATGATGTTCATATTAGAGCATCCCTCTCAGTGGCTAGTTCCCTTAAGCATGTTTATGAGTGCAGAGACCAATTTAATTGTTTTTATCACGATCCCACAAAAAGTTATGCTGTTATTTTTCACTTTTACATTTCATTGTTGCACTTCCTGTAGAGCTCAATGATTTGGTATAGAGAGTCACAATTGAATTTACCAATCTTCAGCTCTATTTTATTTTGCAGATTTGATTGTTCTTTAACTTTTGGCTTTCAAAATCATGTTCAATTTTTCTGTTTCGTTGTACTTTTTTGTTTTTAAACAAATTGTCTACCATGCACAAATAGGATGACCTAAACCTCTTGCTTCGTCTCTTCTGGCTTGTGAGTTGCAACTAGTTAGTTCTTTCAAGTTAAGATTCCAACAAGTTAAATTTCTTTCGAATTTTTCTTTTCTTTATATTCTTTTTTTTTTCTTTGCTATAAAGGGGATACGAGGCAATGCATATGCATGATTCCATACACATTCCCATCCCCCTTACATCTGTCATCTCTTTTCTCACTTTCCTTTTGTTTTTTCCTTCTAAATCTTTGATTAAAGACAAAATGAAAATTGTTACCAAAAAGAGGTGCTAAGTCTTTTGGTTTTTATTTTTAATTCTTAAAAAGGACTTGGGACCTCCAACTTCCAACTACTTTTGTTTCAGTTTTCAGCGACACTCAGATGAATACAATTGTATTCAGATTTTTTAACCTGGGGTTGGGGGAAGGATCTGGCATAACAGGTAAAGATGCCACACAGACAGCCCATGCCAAACCTGTTTGAGTAGTTGTGATTTGGTAGATTGTTAAATTTGATTGTTAATCGTCAAATACAAATTTGTGGATGTAGTCTGCTGTTCTTTTAAATGTTAGTTGACATTTTGTGGTAATCAACCTGACTCGATTCAAATTTAATATCCTCTTAACTTACTGTTCTTGTAATTTGTTTGGGAATGAGCTCATTAATAATCTTAAAGCCCTTGCCATTTGTTCAATAAGATAAAAGGCACCATTTGGATTTCCGTTGTTTGACTTAAATATGTACAATACTTCCTGATTTTTAAAAAAAAGTATGGTACTCAAGTGTTCGTTTTTTGGAATTTACTTATTATTTTGAAGTGTGTATTACACTTTCACTCCCTCCAAATAGTGATTTTTTTTTTTGTGTTGCTCTTTTCTGTGTGTAATTTTCTTTTGTAGTGGACGCCATGCTTTGAAAAAGCGACTTGAAGAGGTACACAATGATTCTCATTTTTTGCAAGGTTTATCAATTGAATTTGGTATTTTCTCTCCTGCATTTCCCTTATGCTCTTCTTTGGTCTTGTTAGCTTGGTTATGAACTTGCTGATGATCAACTTGAGACTATATTCTGGCGTTTCAAAGCAATAGCCGACCAGAAAAAGGTAAATTGAATGGTGTAATATTCTCCCTATGTATACTCCATGGGTATGATTCCCTTCTATATTAACTTGTCAAATTCTAGGATGAGAAGGCTTACCTGAGTTTCCACTGATACAATAATAAACCAAAGCGAAGCCACCCTAACCAAGGTGGGTGCTGCCCATAAACTAAAATATTAGCCAATATTTTGGTATATCGGCCAACGGTTTAAACATTGGTGAAACCTCAATGGAATTATAGATTTCTTTTTCTTTGCTTTCTCCCCCCCCCCCCCCCCCCCCCCCTCCCCCGCTTATTATATCTTACGGGAACACCATTAAGACATTAACCTCGTTGGATAGAAAGTGAGGCTATCAGATGAGTTATTGTATCTCCTGGGTTTCTCTTTTGTTGACGTATAGTAAAAGTTTAATTTGAAGAACAAAACTCTAAAACATTTGAATCTAAAAAGAAACCATCCAGTTGATACCGTCTACTACTTCACATATGATTACAGGTCGAACCAAAACGAAATACTTTTCTTAGAGGATCCATTTTTTACTTAGGCAAAACTGAATGAACTCCGGAACATGTCTATATTTTAACATATTTATATTTTTGTTTTGGTTCTGATATTCTGGTTTGCACTCTTATTTTAATTGTTTGTGTCACAGAGAGTAACCGATGCAGATCTCAGAGCATTGGTGTCGGATGAAGTTTTTCAGCCAGAAGTTGTCTGGAAGCTTCATGATTTACAGGTTTGTCAAGATAGTTTCAACCTTGTTCATTTTCTGATCCTCTAAAGTTTTAAGAAATAATCTCCAATTTACCTGGATTGGATTCTCAGGTTACCTGTGGAACTCTTGGTCTTTCCACAGCAACTGTTAAATTATTTGATGCTGATGGGAGAGAACATGTGGCATGTGCAGTTGGAACGGGTCCAGTGGATTCAGCTTACAAGGCTGTTGATCTCATTGTAAAGGTGCGATAAGAAAATTTGCAGCTTTCAATTATATTTACATTTGCATTTTACACTTGTACTGCTTTTAGGTTAGATTCACTTAATATTATTAGGGTATTTATTTAGCATCTTTAGGGTTTCTGGGTTTCCCTTTTTAAAGTATTATATTTTTTTCATCATGTAGTCGACTTTGTAGTATGTAGCCTTCTTTCTTTCGGTCAATGGAATAAGAGTCATAGTTTGCAATCAGTTTTCTTCTTTTTCTTTAATTTGTTAAGAGGTGGTTGGTAAGAGTCTTACCGTAAGACTAATAATAATGGAACCTTGGGAATCTATAGTGTGCTGTTGAAGGCTATTTTCAGAGTTGACATGCATGCTCCAATGAGTTTATTGTGTTCAGAGGATCTATGTCAACTAAGATGAATGATGGATGATGAACATTGTAGTACTTTTTGTTTGAAATATTTTTAATGCCCGACTGTTCTGGTTTTTTTTTTTTTTTTTTTTCGTGGAGAAATTGTCATACTGTTCTTTATATTGGGAAACAACATTATTTGCATGTGTTGTAAGAAGTTGGCTTCTCCCTCTAGCAGGAACCGGTAACACTCCTTGAGTACTCTATGAATGCTGTCACAGAAGGAATTGATGCAATAGCAACTACTCGTGTTTTGATCCGAGGGGAAAACAGTCATATAACTACTCATGCTCTCACCGGAGAAACAGTTCAACGGACATTCAGGTGCGGTGTCTAAAAGTTTGTTTGTTT
Source organism: Prunus kanzakura (assembly GCA_020521455.1). Classification (NCBI taxonomy): domain Eukaryota; kingdom Viridiplantae; phylum Streptophyta; class Magnoliopsida; order Rosales; family Rosaceae; genus Prunus; species Prunus kanzakura. The sequence goes on from BPUM01000811.1 coordinate 679,114, forward strand.
TCAAGTTCGCATATTTTCATTTACTTGCATGTTAACAGTGGAAATCTCTATTTTGTCATCTGGTGCCAGTGGAATTGGGGCAGGAGTGGATATTGTTGTGTCTAGCGTGAAGGCCTACGTTGGCGCATTGAATAAGATGTTAGGTTTTAAGGAAAGTTCCCCGACAAAGGTTCCCGTAGAACGAACCCCAGTGTCTGCATGAAATGGGGTGGAGCAAGTCGCGTGCGATATATAAGCTCTCAAATCATTATTCCATTTGATTTCTTGCTTTTTGTACAAAGGTGTCGAGAAATTTAGGGACGACCCAAATTGGCTCTCTTGTGTGTGCACAAGTTTTGGAAATGGAATTGTTCATAACCTGTAATTGAATTTTGGGTGCACTTTATTATGAATTTTATAATTGAATTTTGTGTGTTGAGAGTGTGCGGCTGAGAAAGCCGAAGTAGAAAGTCTGACTAAATACAATTGAAATCGCTTCCTAATCATAAGATTGTTTAGGTTGATTAAGTCATAATATCTTGAGTTTTTCTGTGCATTGTAAATCAATATATTGAAATTGAGGGGGAATTATAATTTTTAATGCTTTGCCAATCCCCAAAACATTGATATTGATGTTGACAAAGAAATCATATTGAAGTGAGAAAATTCTAATATACTTTCAAGTATCAATACATCAAACTTTGAAGGGCTGGATTCTAATGTTTTAATCAAACGGTCCAGAATAATTATTGGTTCCAAAAGCAATTTCAATGTCCTTAATATCTCAATTATTTTCATCTTCTTCATTCCTCTTTTTTCTTTTTTGTTCAACTTCTTCATTCTTCACTTCCTCTATTTCTAGATTTCTACAGCCCAAACAAATTCAATCCAAAATTTCAATTTTACACATATGACAATATTCAGAATAGGAGGGGGTGGGGCCTGATAATTATCAAACAGAGACAAGGAAAATAAACAAGGAAGAGAGAAACTAAAAATAACAATTCATTTCTATTGGCAATTTAAGTACAGAGAATTGAGAGGTCTAGCCTCTTAGAAGGTGAAGGGGAAGGGGAAGGGTTTTTGGGGCAAGAAAAGGGGGAGTGGCGGTTTGGTTGATGGGCTGGGCGGTGGCGGCAATTGTTGTTTTGGTGGGGCAATGGGAGGTCAAGTCTTCTATTGATTTTAATTTTTTCTTTTAATTTTTTAATTTTTTTAAATTGGAGTTATTAATCAATTTAAGTTTTTTTTTAATTAAAGTTTTAATGCTTTATTAATATTTGAAGCAATGAGACGATATTAATGTCGTAATTTAGATTATTTTAAAATAGATTATCGCTTGTATAAATAAATATATATATATATATAAAATCCAAATGATTGAACCCAGTTAAATAAACATTAAAAAAAAAATTGAAATTTGTTGATTATCAACTGATTATTACCAAATCATTGATTACAAAAATAAAAATATTGTGAAAAAGACTAAATAAGAAAATACCACAAAATATAAGAGTGGAAAAGTTTTACTTTGTGAATCTAAAATCGACAATATTTGATCTTATGATTTTCCATCATTCAGTGAATTCCTACTAATTTCTCTCTCTTACACTTCTTGTTTTCTCTTTGTCTAATTTCTTAACTTTTCTTTGAAGTGTATTTTCAATACTTGTGCACCCCTTTAATTGTTCTGCATTTGACAATAAGGTGAAAATCCTTTCACTCCCCAAGAGCACCGGGTTTGATTCACGTATCATAAGAGACAATCTTGAGGCAACCAAATATAATACTCCCCCATTCCCTTCCTAACTAATGACAACAACAAAATTCATAAGTCTCTCATTCTCCGTACATTTTTCTTAATTATTTCAACTTGTTGGCCCAAAGACACATCAACATTTACATATATATTTCAACTTAAGCTAATAATATTATTGTTGATACAATTATTAGTTTAAAAATTTGCAATATAAGTGATGTTTCCAGTAAACTTTTTTCGTTAAAGTGACTTTGTGAATCAATATTTGCAATTGCATAAAAGTTATGCATTAATGAATCCTATGTATGCAATTATGGGTAATTGCATGTAGGTTGACAATGATATGTTGTAGTTTACGTGAAATTGCATAGACGTATATGCAATAGTACATAGTTTATGTAATAGTCGACCCCATGTATGTAGTTACACGCATATCATTGCTTAGTTGAATACAATATGACTCCTCAGTCCATGCTTTAGGATTTAGCATTGCAATTCATGATGAAATGAACTACGTCACTTACTCAAGGAATGAGGGAAGTTTGGTCATAGAGTGATATCCACTTTTAATGGGTAAGTAACCACAAAAATAGTAAGATAGGATTGGATTATATTAAACTTGACAATATATGTTTCATATTTCATGACTATTTTTTTCCATTATGAAAACCGATCATTCAATCCAATCCAATATCAATTGGATTGGATCAGATTGGATTTAAACCTCTAATGTGATTGGATTAGATTGGAAAATTCATAATCAAATCTATATTGGATCGGATGCGGATTGGCAAAATTGTATTTGTTTTGAACTAATGTACAACCCTAGTAAATGCAGTAAAAAACATTCCAATTACTACTTAAATGACGTTTTTTTTACCGAAGGAACAACGGAGATGTTTGTGGGTAAACATAGTAAGAATGACTATCTTACCATTTAAACGCGTTACTTTACTCTGTGAACGGCATGATAGTGTTGGAAGGTAAAAGACACGTTAAATAGTAATTACACAATGAACGACTTGATTACCATATAAACGCCACATGTTTGATCAGTGAGTAAAGAGAGACGTTTGTAGGAAAAAGCAGTGAGAAAGACCATGTTACTATTTAAACGGTTCCTTTACTTCGTGAACACAAGGATGGTGTTTGGAAAGTAAAAAGCACATTTAAAAAGTAATTACCCAATGAACAGCTTGATTACCATATAAACGTCACCCACGCGATCAGTGAGTAAAGAGATACGTTTGTCCTTTTTGTTGGATCGTATTATTATAATGAATTTTTGGAGAATTTTTAATAAATCCTTTCTTTAGTAAATTTTATAAAATTATTAAATTTGTAGTGAGAAATGTCATGTTACCATTTAAATGCTTACTTTACTCCATGAACGCAAGGATGAGGTTTGAAAGGTAAAATCCATGTTTAAATGGTAAATTACCAAATGAACGCCTCCATTACCATATACACGTCACCGCTGCGTTCATTAAGTGAACAGACACGTTTGTGGGTAAAAGTAGTGAAAAATGTTATTTTACCATTTAAATGTGCACTTTACTTAGTGAACGCAATGATGGTGTTTGGAAGGTAAAAATCACATTTAAATGGTAAAGTATCAAAGGAACGCCTCTATTACCATATAAACGTCACCCCTGCATTCGCTGAGTAAAGAGACACGTTTGTGGGTAAAAGTAGTGAAAAAGACCCTTTTACCATTTAAACATGCACTTTACTTAGCGAACGCAAAGATAATGTTTGGAAGGTAAAAATCACATTTAAATGGTTAATTACCAAACGAACGACTCAATCACCATATAAACGCCACCCCACCGTTTGTTGAGTGAAGAAACACGTTTGTGGGTAAATGTCGTGAAAAATGTCATTTTACCATTTAAACATGCACTTTACTCTACAAATGCAAGAATGGTGTTTGTAAGGTAAAAATCACGTTCAAATGGTGAATTACCAAATAAACGCCTCCATTACCATATAAATCTTACCCTTGTGTTCGATGAGTAAAGGGACACATTTGTGAGTAAAAGTAGTGAAAAATGCAATTTTACCATTTAAACGCTTGCTTTACTCCGCAAACGCAAGGATGAGGTTCGGAAGATAAAATGCACATTTAAATGGTAAATTACCAATTGAACGCCTCTATTACCATATAAACGCCACCCCTGCATTCGTTGAGTAAAGAGACACGTTTGTGTGTGAAGGTAGTGAAAAATGTCATTTTACCAATTAAACGTGCACTTTACTTAGCTAATGCAAGGATGGTGTTTAGTGAACGCAAGGATGGTCTTTGGAATGTAAAAATCACATTTAAAATGGTAAAGTACCAAACAAACACCAACGCCACCTTTGCGTTTGCCTTTGTAAAGAGACACGTTTGTGGGTAAAGGTAGTGAAAAAAACTATTTTAGCATTTAAACGTGCACTTTACTTAGTGAACGCAAGGATGATGTTTGAAATGTAAAAATCACGTTTAAATGGTAAATTACCAAACGAACGCTTCAATTACCATATAAACGTCGCCTATGTGTTCGCTGAATAAAGAAACACGTTTGTGGGTAAAGGTCGTGAAAAAGACCATTTTACCATTTAAACGTGCACTTTATTGCCATTGAAGCTACCTTCTCATCAACTATTTTCCCATTTTTATCTTCACGTACATACTTCCATAGAAGAGCTCTATCAATTTCCTCGCCCTTCTCCACTACATTCTTCTCATACTATTTAAGATGGATATCAAATTTAGCGTAAGGCAATATACACAAATAAGACAACAACAAAAACTTTCTCCATTTACACTTACCAAGTCTTCGGCCACTCCAAGATACCTTTTACGGCCTGTTCTGTGATAATATTTACATTTACTTTGTCTTTCCTTTTGGACTTCATAGATTTCCTACATTATAAGTATAAGACTAGAAGTTTATATTTCATATTTCTCCCAAAAAATAATTGTTTTAAATGAAAAACAACAAGTTTATATGTCAGCATACCTACCATTCAGTAGTTAATATCGAGATTACAAAACTTTGCAAATCTGATAACTCAATGAAGTCATACATTTCGGGAGGCTGCTTTAATGCATGTTGGTCATTTCTATATGGTAGTATGCGGTCCCTTGTTAACTTACTGCCTCCACTTGTTACAAGCTGATTGCAATATCCTCGTTTTGCTTCCGAGAGGTAATTCAAATACCACCTGCACAAAATAAAGAAAGATGTTCAGTATAGAAAAATTAGAATAGAAAAACTATGAGATAACTTATAAATACATATAAATTAATTAGTATTATCGTAATTTATGTCCACACTTTCACTTTCAACTAGTCATCCACATCATTCCAACCATTGATGGCAATGGGGATAAAAGTTCGAACCATTACACCACCTGTGTATGAAGCCAATTGTTTACCCACCTGCCCACATGCTTCTCCTTTTGAGTTATACTGAACTTTATCATTTTCCTTTTAAGTTCTTTCTTTGAATTTGATTTTTATGTTGGTCCACGCTTCCTTTTAGCGTCACTATTTGATGTAACAGTTGTTTGTGATGAAGACCCTTGATTTGATTCAGGCATAGAAATACAGGCTGACCTAAACACCAAAAAAGAAGAACATTAGAATGAATGCATGTAAGAAAATAAATGATGTAAAGAATAATACACACAAAGGATAATACACATGATAGAGTTAATGAAAATTCTCACATAATACATGGAGTTGTACTTTTGAAGCAAATTACACATAAAGGGTAACAAAAATATAGATGAACCACTTTAGGCATCAGTGGTTATGAGTCTATGACAGATGTGATGCTAAAGGGTAATCAAAGGCATCGTCATAAAAAAAAAACAAAAAATTTGTGCTAATGTCTTTATACCTATTTAGTATCATTATTTATAAAAGTCATGCCTAATGTACCAATAGCATCGATTTTCCATTTTACCGATGCCTATGTAGTGTTGCTGAAAGTGAAATTTGGCATAGTGGGGGTGATAATATACAAAACTCACACACATAATGCGAATGCTAGGATTCGAACCCAGGACCTTACTTGGGGGAGCAATTACTCCAAACCACTACACTAGTGGGTCCTTTGCCCATTTTGTCAAATTTAGTTGTGAAGATTTTGTCCCATGATGATGATGGCAATTATATAAATAAATAAAAGAGATTAGCCACCACAAGAAAGTTGTCATACTTGTGTACGTAAGATTAACCTTAAGCAAGTTTACATGGAGATTATTAACCTCAATTTGGAAAAGTTTGAATCTCATCCGAAGGCATTCTAGTTCTTGGGTTTGGGCTAGTTACCAACCCTTGTATTCCCTTTATAAAAAAATTTAAAAAACTGAAAGCGATAGTTTTTATTGATGAATTTTACATTACTTGGCCAAAACTTAGGCAAGTCAAATATTGGTTCATGCAGTAATAAAATACATATACATTCAATTTCCAAGTCAACCCTATCCTAGATTGGGGAGCCTCTTTGATATTATTATTGATGTTTTACTGGAGAACTGTAATTTTTGATTTCTACTGTGGTTTGTAGGGGAACTGGATGTGATCCATCTATCCGGAGATTGGTTCTTTTTAACTGCTTTGGCAAGAAGGAATGTAGACTACTAGTAAGTTCAATGACCAAACTCGTATGTGTAGATTCACTCGCTAATACTCTCCGCTTGGTTCTTTTCTTGTAATGCGTCGTTTTTTTCAATAATTATAATTGCTTTTTCTAAAAGAAAATACTTATGGATTTACGTTACTTGTCCAAAGCTAAGGAACGTAAAATATTGGTTTATGCAGTAAACTACTTATACATTGAATTATGCATATATATCTTCCAAGTTGTTCTTTAGGTTTTGAACACTATCTTCCAAGTTGTTCTTTAGGTTTTGAACACTGCGATGCTCCTGGCCACTACTAGGCTATATGTTAGCAGCTAGTGGTTGCTTGTTGGTGAAGGAAGTGAAGCGAGAGAGATCCAAACCCTGAAGTGGGCTCGAAAGCTGCTCTCTGGTGATTTGCGATAGGCGTGCCACTACTAGTGATACTCTTCTAGTAGAAAAAGGGAGTGAGGTGAAGATTAAGTCTGTTAAAGTGTTGCGCCCTTATTTTCTTATCTTCTAATCAAAGCCATTGTGCTCTAAAGAGGGGAATCTAACTTTAGATAAGTTCTTTTCTATGCCTCAATGAAGAGGACTTCAATATTTCACCTGTTATGAAATAAAACGTAAGATGCATGATGATTTTAGAATGTCATCAAACAAAGAGTACAATAACGAGGCTTGCATGAGAAGTGTTTGATGGATAACATAATACTATGAGATAATTATATATCCAATAGATGCTTAACAACAAATACAAATAAAAGTAAAGCTCGTTCCAACAAAACTACAAGAGCCTTATCGGACAAAAACTAAATTCTATTGGACATAACTACAATCTACTTGAGACAGTGCAGAAGGTATATCTAATGAGAGTTTGTAAGAATATCTGCAGTTAGAACTTTTCCGAACTACAAATAGGAGTTGTTGATTTAAGTGAGCTGGAAATCGAGACCAACTATCAAATCATACCAAGTGATGCTAGGAAAGCATATAGATTACAAACAATAACAATGCAATTCCAATCAGGAGTTGTGAACTGGGAAATGGACAGAGTATGTGTTTGGGAAAAGAATAGAATTCCAATCAGGAGTTGTCAACTGGGAACTCAGAGAAACAGAGAAGATTCGATTCAAGACTTGGCTTTGGTCTACAGAGAGATGCTTTGCAAGAGTTTGAGTCTGGGTTACTTCGAGGTTGTCGAGAGCAAGTGTATTTTGAAGGTTGTTCAAAATAGGTTTGATTGATTCGTTGCTGGATCTTAAATATTAAGCTTTCTTCCTCTATTTATAGGCTTCAAGGTCTTCAAAAAAAAAAAGGATGGCTGCTTGATGGGTGTTACTGCTTCAAACCATAAAGAATTCACAAGATAATGCGTGCATGCCTTTCAAGTGATTAGTGGAGGTGCTCTGCAGCTTCAAACTCTGGGATTTCTTCTGCATGAGGTGCCGCAATGGGCCAGCTGTGAGTTTTTTACCATTCTTTGCCTGTCATGGACTGAATATTCTCTGCCAAAGCAGACTTCTTTATTGCTTTGCTGGAAACCAGTGCGTACCACCTATATAAACGAAGCGGTTTGAATTATTTTCTACCCAAAGCTCAAATTGTTGTCCAATTAGTTCATGTTGTTTGTTAAATGGACTGTGATTTTTACCACTTAGATTGGTTATTAATACACCTTAATTGGCTTTTACTGAGTTCAAACATTTTTTGTCCAAAATGGAACTATAACATTGGACATTTTCTGTCTGATATGAAACTGTATTGTCACATCCCGGATCGCTCCGCCGTAGCACGATATTGTCCGCTTTGGGCCCCCCTCTCTGCCCTCACGGTTTTATTTATGGGAGCTCACGAACAACTTCCCAGTGGGTCACCAATCCTGGGATTGCTCTAGCCTCCAACTTGCTTAACTTCAGAGTTCTCATGACTCCGAAGCCAGTGAGCTCCCAAAAGGCCTCGTGCTAGATGGAGGCGGGCATGTGCATATAAGGCACATTACCCCCTCTCCGTTGGTCGATGTGGGATGTTACAATCCACCCCCCTTAGGGGCCCAACGTCCTCGTCGGCACACTCGCACCACACGGCAGAGTGGCTTTGATACCAAATTGTCACATCCCAGATTGCTCCACCGTAGCACGATATTGTCCGCTTTGGGCCCCCCTCTCTGCCCTCACGGTTTTGTTTCTGGGAGCCCACGAACAACTTTCCAGTGGGTCACCCATCCTGGGATTGCTCTAGCCCCCAACTCACTTAACTTCAGAGTTCCCATGACTCCGAAGCCAGTGAGCTCCCAAAAGGACTCGTGCTAGATGGAGGCGGGCATGTACATATAAGGCACATTACCCCCTCTCCGTTGGTAGATGTGGGATGTTACATGTATGTCGAAAATGGTACTATAGCGTCGGACACTTGTGTCCCAAGCCGTGCACTGTAGCTTCGGACACTTGTGTCCCAAGCGCTATTTGTGTCTGAGGTTGACCACGCGCTGGTCAATGTTTACGACTTGTTCGAAAGGCTTTAGGCCGTGCTAGTCGCTAATTGGGCTTTCGGAGATGCCGGGCAAACTCTTGGCAGTTTGGGCCTCAGTCAATTAACTATGAGATTGGCCTTTTAATTGTGGGAATTAACCCGTGTTAATTTTGATACAAACACAAGTCTGTTAGAAATATGCCCTTAAAGCCAACTAATTATGAAATAGTTAGAGTAAAGGACATATTTAATAAAAGACATATTATGTTATCAATTGGCAAGAAAAGTTATTTTATACATTAAATCATCCTATATTATCTTCCAATATGTAGAACAACCATATTCCAAGGAATACACAAGTGGATATGAGAGCTATGTAATGAGATTGCATACATGGAGACTTCTCATCATCCCTAAATCCTGAATATGTTCCTGGTCAGAGGAGTATTGATTAGACGTCAATATTCCGCAAAGACCAGTACACACAGTATCGTCTCTATATGTAGGGAATGATAAGGTCTCAAGTCATTAAGTGTGGAGACACATCGATATGTGTGTAGATGCTTGTAGAAGAACAAGTACACTGAACGCGATCCAACACATGATTTACAGTATGGAAGTCTTTACTCACATGTCAAGTTGAAACTCATAAATTGCAATGGTGCAAACTAATCCTTAGACATGAGGCATCATAGATGTTTTGTGGCTATGTTGTTAATCTTTGAGGGCACTATACGGTCATGTTGAATTAGGCATAGTTTAAAGGTGCTCATCAGGATTCTCAATAAAGTCATAGAAGCAAATAAATGTACAACAAGGAATCTCTACCCCCTGTAAAAGAGAGAGAATACTCCAAGATATGATCGGTCAAATCTCTGCACAAAGTAGTGGATAAGACTTGAAAGAATGAGTCTTCAAATCTTACCAGGATAATCATGTAAAAGGAATGATTCACATTAGGATATTAACATTCGGATTCCATAATCTAACAATGTGAATAAGGAGTATTGACATAAGAGAATGATTCAATTGCATGGTCATTCCAATTTGAATAGGTTCTTTCACAACGTCTCATTTAGCTCGGATAACCGTGACTTGCTGCTAGGCGACAACCATGGTTTGTGGATGTCCTGAAGGGTTTCAATTAACCTTTATTAATAGGAAGAATTAAATTGTGGAATTTAATTCGTATATCATCTCTGAGGGGTTGAGTCAACCCACTACCTTACTAAAGGGAACCTACAAATATGCACACCTAAAGAATGTGATTAGAGGTACAAATGAGGAGAAATGAAATGAGGAGACACAAGTCAATGGTTGATAATCAAATGTCAAAGTCAACATGTTGACCGGAGCATTTGACCAAAGTCAAATAGTTCGACCGGGTCAATTAAGTAAGACTATTATTATAATTTAATAGTTAAATTATAATTAAAAGATTAATTATGGAATTAATATTGGCATATAGAAATATTGGATTGAGCTTTTAAATATGATTTAAAAGGAAAGGGACAAAATATCCTAAAAAGCTATTGGGTCCAAGGAATAAGTGGCATAAGATGACATGACCCATGGACCAAATGGAGCCCCAAATACCCACCCAATTGCCTTTTGTGTTGTCCTATATAAGCTAAGTGTTGGAGAAAACCTATGTAGGCTTTTTTGATTTCCTACTTTGGTTAATGAGAAATCATCTTTGTATCTCATCTTCCATAAACCAAAAATTAGTCCAATCAAGAAGTAGACTAGCATCCATACTTTTTGATTGCCTTTTCATCATCTCTAGGAGCATTTGGTGTGGTGAGGTAGAGGACTCCAATCTTGGAGCCTTAAGGTGAAGGAGTCAAAATCAAGAGAAAGAAAAGACCTTTCCAACAAAGGTGTTCATTCTTGAGAAATCAACAAAAGTTCATCAAGGGTAAAGATCTATTCCCTTTTCCCTTTTCTATTTGTGTTCAAAAAGACTAGGCTAAGATACTTGGTTTAAAATGAAAAAGGTTTAGGTCAACTAGTATAAACAAAATTAATCCGCCATTTTGAATGTTTTTGTTGTATAGGTTGTGGCTAAAGTTCATTTCCTAAGCATTAGATGCATGTTTCCTTCAAAGTCAACCTGAATAAAAAGAAATAAAAGATTGTTGAAGCAGCACTTAACCTCTTGATGATAAAAAAAAAAAAATGTTATTGTTACAAACGAAAGGAAGATCATCAAATTCATGTCAGGAACCTATGCCTCGTCCTCCTCCTCCTCATAAGCTTTGGTCGTGTTTTTCTTGTATGTTGCTGCTTTCTGTTACATCTTTGGCATAGCAGAAGCTCAAGCTACCACTCATCCATATGAAGGTCCCTTTATTTCCTTGCTCCTCTCTTAATCATAAGCGTTTTATCTCTTTTAATAAGAGCTTAGTTAATTTCTCTCACACTATAGCTAGCTTTTCAACATGACAAGTATATACATGCATGCATGCATCAATGGTGGTTGTATAAATTATAATTAGGCTTAATATCACAAAACGTCCCTAAGGTTTACGAAACTATCAGATTGCATCCTGATTGTTCTTTTTTTTTGTCATTCGTGGTCCTCAAGGTTAGTATGTGTGCTCACAAATGGTCTATGTCGTTAGGTTCCATCAAAACCTGACGTGGCACATATATATATATATATATATATCATAAAAAATCCTTGAGGTTCATGCACCTATCACAAATGGTCCCTGCGAAATTTTTTAATTTAAAATTCATAAAATTTTGGTTTTCTTTTTTAAATTTTATGAATTTTAAATTATTTAAAAATATATATTCTATTTTAAATACACGTGACACTATATTATTGGAGATGTGGACTCTACATATATTTCACATCAACAAACTAATGGACTTTTTTTTAAATAATTTAAAATTCATAAAACTTAAAAATGAAAAAACCAAGGATTTAGGGTTCATAAATGGTCCTCAAGGTTAAAATCTTCTATAAATGGTTTTTTTCAATTTTAAATTTTATGATTTTTAAATTATTTTTAAAAAACTTCATTAGTTTGTTGATGTGGCATATATGTGGAGCCCACATCTTCAAAAATACAGTGTCACGTGTATTTAAATTATACAATATATATTTTAAAAAAAATTTAAAAAGAAAACCAAAATGTTATGAATTTTAAATGAAAAAATTTAAAAATTTCGCGGGGACCATTTGTGATAGGTGTGTGAACCTCAAGGATGTTTTGTGATATATATGCCACGTCAGCAAACTAACGGAATTTTTGATGGAACCTAACGGCAAGGACCATTTGTGATCACACATACTAACTTTGAGGACCATGAATGACAAAAGAAAACATTAAGGATGCAATCTGATAGTTTCGTAAACCTTAGGGATGTTTTGTGATATTAAGCCTATATATATATATATATATATCACAAAACATCCATGAGGTTCACGCACCTATCACAAATGGTCCTTGAGAAATTTTTTGATTTTTTTCATTTAAAATTCATAAAATTTTGGTTTTCTTTTTTAAATTTTATGAATTTTAAATTATTTAAATATATATATTGTATTTTAAATACACGTGACACTAAATCAACTTCTGTTCTTCTATACAAACGTGGGTTTAAAATATTCCAAAGTTTTATTTAATAAAGTTTCTTTTTCAGGTTTTTGTGGGTTTTTAATTTGAAGGCATTTGTGTTTATTTAGGTGAGTTTTTGGCTAAATTTTAAATATTTTACAAAAAATTGATATTTTTAAAATTAGGGGTCAAGTTTTGACTATTTTTGATAAATTCTCCTTGAGTTCTCAATTGTTTAGTTAATTTATTATATGATATTGTTATTACATTGAATATAAAGAAGCATACCTCTGTTGCACAGGGGGGATTCCCTCTTTCTCCTCAACCCTTTCCTTGATCTGGTCAATGGTATCATTTGGTTCCATGTCGATCCCAATTTCTTTCCCGGTAAGAGTCTTCACGTTAATCATAGTCCCTCCCCTCAGCCTCAAAACCAGGTGAGTCTTCATCTGATTTAGAATATTTTATTTATTTATTTTAGTCGTTGGATTTTAATTTCAGCCGTTGAATTATTTATTTTCTCGTTGATCAAGTCACTTTTTAATCATGGCTGTTGGCTTAAACTAGCCATTACATTTGAAAGAAATAAAAAATCAATTTGGCTGTTTGAATTGCAGCCATTAGATGACAATGTCTACAAGCCATCTTGCGCCACGCGTCAGCAACTTTCCCTTCAAGTAGCTGAAATGGCTGGCCCACCTCCGCAATTTCTCTTGCTTTCCTTCACGTGCTGAAAGTTGCCTTCAACTTGGGGCCTACAAATTTTCCGCTCGGACTGGATAGCTGGGCCAAATAAGACCATCTCCAACCCATGAGGAGCTAAACCCAAATTTTCCCCCTTCAAAAAGTGACTATTTGGGTTTTGCCCGGACTCAAATCATTTTTTCTCCCAACCCTCCGGACTCAAATTTTAAGTCTGCAACTTTATTAAATTGTTTAAGAATGGTTCAAGTCTAATTTTTTTTATGGATAACTTTTCTTCATTTAATCTTTTTAAATAACTTCATAATTTAATTTTTTTGAACAATTTAACCTAAACAAATTGAAATTCTAAAAATAGAATTTTTTTTTTTGTAGATTATTTGAGAAATGAGTGGGTATTTATAGAGTTTGGGGTGAGTGTTGGGGTTGGATCTAATTTAGATTAAGTTAAAATATTATTTTGATCTTTGAATTTAAATTTCAACCATTGAATCTTTTTTTTTACCGTTAAAATAGCTTAGATTTAATATATATATATATATATATATATATATATATATATATATATATCGTTGATTTAAGTTAATATTAGAATATATAAAAAATATAAAAATACACAAATAACATCACTACAAGACAAAGACAGCATCTTCCACTTGGGCTGTGTGCGGGCCCCAGTGATGAAAACTTGCACATGGGTTGCTAATGCAGCGGGCAGGCTCCACAATTTTTTTTAGGTCCAGGCAATAAGTGGATTGGTATTTGGGTCCAAATTTGGATTTTCCCAAATTTTGGGTCCTTCATTTTGTTGGGATGGGAGAGATTTTGGGGGATATTTTGGGTTTAGGTCCTTGAGTTGGAGATGGTCTAACACCCCCCCCCCCCCCCAAAAACCAGTCTACCCAAAATTCCCCCGAGTCAAGAATTGGGGATCGGATGCGGGATTCTCCCTTGACTTGGGCCAAAATTCGAGATTTTTCAAAAACAGAAAACAAAAAAGTTACGGTCCAAAATCCCGGTTTCTGAATATTCAATTTTCCAGACCAAAAAAAATGGAACATTCAATTTTCTACAGCCAGAATTGTCAAGTCTTGTAATTGAACACGCCATTTCTTGACATGATATGAGCAATATATATATACTGCGTGCTTGAAGCTCCTCTAACATTGAAAAGAAAAATGGCTGCGGGAAAATATGTTGTTCTTGATCTAGAAACTGGCCAAGAAAAGCAAAAAGTTATCGTGCCAGACACATCGGAAGTAAGGGTTTGGCCTTTAATTCTCATGTTTTTCCTCTTCTCGCTTGCAGTTATAGCAATCGCCATAGTTTTCTGGTGACGAAGGAATCAATAAAAATCTAACAAGAGGAAAAGGCTTGGAGTTGGTGGAGGTTGCTAGAAAAAATGTTGGCGGTCATTTATCTTTAATTAATTAAATGGTACAAAATTCATGTAATTATTTTTAGTTTTTTTCTTTTTAGAATGAGTGAGTTTGTATGAATTTATAATATGTAAGTTGGAGACATGCATAAGTTGAAAATATTTTGCTCTCCACTAGATAAGATAAAGGAAAAATCTGACGTTCTTGTAGCTATTGTTCTTTGAATACAAGGTTATCCCCTTGCAAATCACTCTTGATTAGGACATTTCTGCGCTTGTTGGTCTAGCAACTCTGGTTGAAGCAAATTCGCAAAGCGAAAATGCAGGTGCAGATGCAGAGGCTTTACTCTCTAACAAGTGGTTTTTTCTTTCTTTTCATTAGCATTTTTCAATCAATTTTCCTGTAATATTTCTTCATTCTCATGTTGTATAAGAATGAAGACATGCATTAACTTGCTTTCACAACATTCATGCATATGTACATTTGGAATTGATTTTCTGTTTACACGTACACGTCATCTCGATCCAAATTTCGCGGTATTTCTCTTTGGTTTGTTAGAAAATGTCTCAAGTTCAAATCTCCTCTCCCATTTCAATAAAAAGAATAAAAAAATCTTTGGATTATCTGTCCCGTGATAATGTCTTTACCCGCTTCTTAAATGGGACTTGTGCTTCAAACTCAAGAGAACATCCACCATCATTATCACAGCACTTAAGCTGAGATGGCAAAGGCAAATCCTTTGCAGTTAAAAGCCAAGAAAAAGTGGCTACAAACCAGTTCATATGCACCAGCTAAAACACCCAAATTAGAAGAAGCCCAAGATTTAGCTCTTATCAAGCTCAAACCTTCACTCAAACAAGATGCACACTGCAAATTTTCATTTCCTGGTTTAATCAGGGGCTCATAATGTTGGCTTCACTTAGCATTATCCCACCATGCTTCTCCTCAATCATTTATCAGAAGTGTCATAGTGTCAGGCACGTAACCAAGCCCTTTCATCTGCAG
This sequence comes from Prunus kanzakura, assembly GCA_020521455.1. Lineage (NCBI taxonomy): Eukaryota > Viridiplantae > Streptophyta > Magnoliopsida > Rosales > Rosaceae > Prunus > Prunus kanzakura. The sequence continues at coordinate 694,596 of BPUM01000811.1, forward strand.
AATCAAACTGTCTAGAATTGAAAGTATAAGACTGGTCTCGCGATGCGTTCTATCTTTCGCAGCAAATGTATGAACTTCGTTATTCGCTTCAACCCAACTACGCCCAGTTTCTTTCACCACCCCATTGTATTCCATTTTTTCCCTCACCCTCTTGACATCAGCCCACAAACCTTTGGATGCATAAATATTTGAAAGTAAGATATATGATCCACTATCTACTGGATCACTCAAAATTGCCATCTCTGCTGCATACCTCCCCAATTCAATGTTGCCTGCAGCTGTGCATGCACTGAGCAAGCTCCTCCATACAATCGCTTCTGGTTTTATCGGCATTTTCATAATAAATTCCTTAGCTTCAAATAATTTACCAGCACGACCCAGGAGAGAAACTATGCAAGCATAATGCTCTGTCCCTGGTTCGATTCCAAACTGAGGCATTGATTCAAAGTGGCGAAGTCCATCTTCCACAAGGCCTGCATGGCTACAAGCTGATAGCACACCCACGAATGTGATAAAGTTGGGTTTTATTTGCTCCTTCATCATTCTATCAAACATAATAAGGGCTTGTTCTGCTTCTCCATGTTGGGCATATGTTGAGATTATGGAATTCCAACAGGCAACATCACTCCAAATTTTGGAATCAAATATTTTGCAAGCCTCTTCAATGCTTCCGCACTTGGAATACATATCCACAAGGGCATTTGTGACAAATGGATCACTGTCAAGACCCATCTTAATGAGCTGGTTATGGAACTGTTGACCATGCTGGATACTTGCTAGGTTACTGGCAGCTGAGACTAGGGCAGCAAAAGTAAATTCATTGGGTTTTTGTCTTGATAACTGTAATTCCAAGTATAACTTGAGAGCCTCTTCACTTTCCAGCTGTTGGGTGTATCCGCAGAACATCGCATTCCACACTACAATGTCTTTCTCATTCATCTCCTCGAATACAAGTCTGGCATCACTAATACATGAGCACTTAGAATAAACATCTATGAGAGCACTGCCAGCAAATACGTCCAAACAGTACCCATATTTGGTGACCAGACCATGGATTTGCTTGCTCAATTCCAATGTAAATAAAGCAGCTGAGACACCAAGAAGGCTAACGAATGTCAAGAGACTCGGGTGGAGCAATCTAATCCTCATCTCATTGAAAAGATCCAGCGCTTCAGACATCTCATCCTGTCTTGAGTATCCTTCAATCATTGCATTGTAAGAGACCACATTATGATCAGCCATTGAATCAAAAACTCTTCTTGCATTAGTAAGGGAATCACATTTTGCATACATATCAATCAAACTATTCTTCACATAATCTTCATAAACAAGATTAACTCTGATAGCATAAGCGTGCACTTCTCTCCCATGATTAAGGGCCTCAAGTGAAGCACACGAAGTAAGAATACTACTGCACCCAAATCCATCTAGCTTCCAACCCAATCTGGCCATTTCAGAAAATAGCTTAACGGCCTCCCGGTTAAATGAGTTTTGCATATACCCAGCTATCATTGTGGTCCATGAAATGAGGTCCTTGACTACTATTGTATTGAATAGTTTCCGTCCTGCCTGCACTTCACCGCACTTTGTGTAGAAATCTACGAGTACATTAACCACTGAAACATCCATTACTGTTCCCCTTCTAAGCACATAAGCATGGATTTGCTTGCCACCTCCAATGAACTTGAGTGCAGAACATGCAATCAGAAGACTAGAAATCACATATTTATCAGGAAGAACGTCAGTGTCTCTCATTTGGTTGAACAGTTTCAAAGACACTTCACTTCTTCCACATCTTGCATACCCTGCTATCATGATAGTCCAAGTAACTGCACTTTTTACTTTTAAACCATCAAAAATTAGTTTTGCTTCGTCTATATCACCATTTTTTGAGTAAAAATGGACTAAAGAAGTACCCACATAAACTTCCTGATCAAAACCAGTCTTCACAACAAAACTATGCACTTGAGCACCTTGATCAACCCCTCCCAATCGCGTACAAGCCCGAATAACACTAGCTAAAGTATACTCATTCGGCTTCCCATCGGAATTCCGGCAGAACTCTGAAAACATCACCAATGCTTCTTCGTCATTACCATGCTTGGTATACATAGAAACCATAGAGGACCAAGTAACTGAGTTCTTTTCCGGCATTTTATCAAACAGTTTCCGCGCGTAAACAATAGAGTCAGATTTTGTGTAAGAGTGCAATAGAAGATTAGCAAGAAAAACATCATCTTGAAAGCCCGATACGACAACCTGGGCATGCATTCTCTTGTCGCACCAAATGGGTTGGTCTGAAACGCGTAGTTGTAAGAGGTTGACCAATGCCCGCCTTCTGCTTTGGAGGTTTTGGATTGGAAGACATGGGTCTTCTGACTGAAGAACAGGGCACGCAAAGGTGGAGAAGTTGAGGGCTTGTGTCTTGGTAATCTTCTTCTGACAATGTCTTAGGTGTAGTGCAAAGTTTCTCATACCAAAGGAGAGGATGCTCTATTCAAATTGTGTGTGTTTCCTTTCTTTTATAATACTGGTACATGACAGAGGCTGATTGTAGTTTGCACCAAGTTATACTTCGATCTGTTATTGGATGGCTGACAACATTGTGATTACTGGTTAACATGGTTTTGAACTCAATAAAAAAAATTATTTTTCGCTTTCTGTCTAATTTTTTTTTACAAGCGATATTGAAGAAGGGTAGATTCGAACATAGGACCTTGAGTGAAGGGGTAAGGTCATCCCTAATAGTAGAGGGCTAAATACAGCCCACCCATAAAATTTAGCCCACCATTCATAGTTTTTTAAGGAATAGTGTTGGGCTATATTTTTACCATCTCCAGCAGTGTATGGCTAAATCATATCTCCTTCAATATTTTCTTAGTTTTTAGTAAATTTTTTAAATATATTGGATAATTTAATTAAAGTACTATTTTATACCCTATTTAAAATTTATTTTAGAAAAGAAAAATATTTTCGGATAGGATAAGATTAATTTAAAAACAACAACTGGCCCACCTAAGAAATAATAAAATAAGATATAGCCCACCCAAGAAGTATGCAATATTTCGCCCTTTTGGGCCGCTGACTAGGTTTGGCCCGCTGACATGGCACATTTAGCCCACCTGCTGGAGATGGGTTTTAGGTCTGAAAGGGCTAAATTTGAGGATTTAGCCCATTGTTGGAGATGGCCTAACTGCTTCTAACTACTTGAACAAGCTACAAGCCCTTTGCTTAAGTATAGTTTGTTAGTTTTGAACCAGTGGTGTATCCAAAATTCCAAACCCGACTGGATGAAACTTACATTAAAAACCCAATAGAAAATTAAATAAACTCTCATAATAACATCAATGTCTTCAATCAAACATTAACATACAACAACAAATCAACCATCTCAACAATACCAATATAAGATCAAACATTTAAAAAAAAATTCCTAAAATAAAAAACCTAATTAATTTCAACAAAGTCCTCAAATTATAATTCATTCTTAATCAAACCCTAGAGTAGATTAGAAAGCATCAATGCCCCAAGCATAGGACCGCCCTTGTTTTGAATTCATTGCAAGTTTATTTGGAATGGGTGAAGTTGTGAATAAGGGAAAGAAAGATTGGATATGAGATAAACTACCCTCCCTATTCAATTTAATTATTGGGTTTTCATGTATTAGATTATGAATTGTAATGTAAAATTCACATACTTTTTTTATTTTATTTTATTTTTGTGTTAATAAACACGGATAAGTTAGGAATCAAAATAATTCCAATATTAATTCCAAATAAGTAAACATTATATCAATCTTTTGGTAGTTTTCTAATTATCAAAGGTGACCAAAATTATAGACTTATAAAAACAAAAGTACGTTGATTACAGTTTCAAATTTACTTTTTTTTTTTCCACTATTTTTCAACATATCATCTTCAACAACCAAGGGCGGAACTAGGGGTGGCTAGGGTATGCTCCAGCACAATGCTGACTTTGAGATTAGGCTTAGTGTATAAGCTAAATCCAGACCAATCAAATAATCAGCCCGCCATGGACAAGAAATCATCCGGCTGAGAAGAAAGAAAAGAGGAAGAGAGGAAGAAGAAGGAAAAATAAGAGTGAGAGAGAGAGAGAGCGAGGGGTAGATATTCAACATGACTATCAATTCCTTGTTTCTCCCCTCTTTCTCTTTCTTCTCTCTTTTCTTATTGTTTTCTTCTCTCTTCTTCTTCTTCCTATTTACAAGTTCATATCCAGATCTGCAATTGCGACAAAGTTTTAGTGTCTATGCCTTAGTTTAAATTTTTTGGATATGTTATTGCTATGAATTGTACTTTTGTTTGTGTTTCTGCTTCCCACTCGATTCTCACTATATTAATTAGCATACAAAAAAAGAAAATTTTGGTTCTCATTGTTTATATAGATCGCTCATCCAAAAAAAAAAAGTTGCACACTCCAAGAAAAATTCATGGATCCTTCATTGTCAACAACTACAGATTTCTAATGTTCGACATGTGTATCGTGAAGCAAATATGATCGCTGATGCTCTCGCTAATTTGGGTCAACATAAACAACATCTTTGTATATGGTTTACTAATTTTTCCAAAATGCATTACTATGAGGTTGTTGTTTGATACAAGGAATATTGGAATCCCTCAAGGATTCTCCTTGTAATTTTATTTTGTACTTTAAAAAACAAATGAAGTACAAGTGTGGTTGGTTTTCCGATGACGTTGGTTATCATTGTGAGATTAGCCTTACTCTTTTAAGTGCTACAAGAGACAACACCTTATAATACAACTTTTGGATATCAACATATGTCGCAGTGTTTCATTTGTTTTTTTATTAGGGAAGAATTGAGTTAATTTTTTCAATGTTGTTAAAAAATTTGTAACAAAAAGTTACAAAAAAAAAAGGCATTGAACTTTAGACCCACTTCATCGTGCACTCCCTAACCTTACTCTAGACATAATTAAAATAATGTAATATAGAAGATGAATTAATAAACCTCTTATTTTGTTTTACACATTTATGAATTAAGTAAATTTTTTCCATGTTCTTAAATTTTGTAACAAAAAGTTATAAAACATTGAACTACAACTCCACATCCAAATCCAAATCCAACCTCTTCTAAAGAAAAAAAAAAAGCCTGATCCATCCAGGCCCATGTTTGACCCGGTCTAATCTAGCCCACTCCGCCAAGCTGACCTAGGCCGAGCCTAGTTGGAGGCCCTAGGCTTAGACATTTGAAACCTTAGCCAGTCCCGACTCAACCTGAAAAAACACAAAAGCTTGATAGGCTCGATATAAGCCCACCATAAACCCAAAAATTTCAGGCCAACCCAGCCCAATAAGGACCCTTAGTTTTTCAATTTTGTTAACCCAATTACAACAACAAAGATTCATAGTATTCTACATATTTTTTTCATTTTCTAATGTATCAAACCATTCTAAAATCCAATGTGCTATTAAACTTCAAAGTTAAATAGCCAATATATTTACAAATCAAATATCAATAACTTCAAAGTTCCATCAAATTTCAGTTTCAACATGTAAAATAAAACAAAATAAATATACAAAGAGATGGTCGAATTCGGCTTAAATTGGTTTGCAAAAGTCAAAAACTAAACCAAACAATTACAATGAGATTCGTTTAAATCATTTGACTTCTTTCTAGGTTAAAACCAAACATAACCAATCATTACGGTTCAAATCGATCAGATTGATGCCCACCTCTACTTTGTAGCAAGGCGATTTTATGTCTTTTCATTTTTTGGCTAGGTAATGTTCTAGATTGTCTTAATTTTGATGTTAGTCCGCTTCGTTATTGTAATCGCCCTTTGTGGCTAGTTTGTTTTAGCCCCTTAAAGCTAATGGCTTTTTTGATTGAATTATGAATGCAATCCTAGAATTTCTCAACCAAAAAAAAAAAAAGTTATAGCTTATTTTCATATAAGAAAAAACAAGCGTGCAATTAGGTAAGATTTGCGGGTAGTTGGGCAAGTGTGCCTGGCTCAACACTAATTCAATTCTGGTCTGTGGGTCCAGAGATGCATAATCAAATCAATTTCAAGTCAAAATCTGAGTAGGACACAAACCTACCATCTTACTCTAGAAATTCTTTTTCTTTTTTTTTCTTGTTCCTTTTATTGAGGGAATTTTCAGGTTTAAATTCTGGGAAATGGGTGGATACGAAAATGACAGGTTTATTACGTATGAAGTATTTTTCATTCGTTTTGACATGTTTCATTCATTTTACTTGGGATTTCACATGGAGATGTGGAGGCATACGAAGTTTTATCGTTTTGAAATAATTCTTTTATTTTTATTTTTAAAAAACTCCTCTGTAATTTTTTGCTGTTGCTAAAAGTATTTTAGAATATCATTATACAAATATCTTTTTTTTTTTTTATTACATGAAACAATATTAAAATAATGCTCCCCACATTTAGGGCACTTCTAAAAGTTAAGTTGTTTTATAGAATAATACAATAGTATAGTCACGTAATATAGCTTATACACTTTATTATAATATGAGTTGACGACATAGTTGATATTTCATTCTTTTAAATAATAATATCGATAAATATCCACTTATATTATAACACGTGTATAAGTTATGCTACATGACTATATTATCGTAATATTCTATAATCTCTTGTTTTGTGATTGCATTATAATTATCTTATTTGGACATAATGTAAGAATGTGTTTCATACTTTAGAATGCGGGGAACATGCATAATTATTTGTGATGTACCATAAAATTGCATGATAAGAAAAACATTTTTGAAAAGCGGGGACATACATAATTATTGGACACTCATGACCAATAACAGAGTGGCACTGATCTAAGAATCAGGGTTCACATTTTACTAATGGGCTCATGAAAGTTAAAGAAAAATTGCCAATACGAAGAGGCAAGAAAAATCAGATGTGTTGAAAATGTGAAATTGTGATACTTGAATCTTTTTTAAAATTAGAAAGAAAAATTCAAACGTAGGTTAAATCAATTGCCAGGGGGGTGCATTCGTTCTCTTGCACTCAATTTTAAATCCCAATATTCTTAAATTAGATTTATTAAGGTAATTTAGACTATCGCTTATATATATAAAAAAAACTAGTAAATAAATAAAAAGATATTTAGTCAAATACCCATTCTTAGCACTAAAACTATAAATAAACCCTACACTATTTAATTTCTATGAACAAACAAAAAAAAAACCCAAAAAATGAAAGTTGGCCCTATTAAATTTAATTTTGATTATTAAATTACTTTGATACCCTATTAAGTGTTTTAGGTTTTTTTTTATGAGGTTTTGGGGTTGGGTTTGTTTTAAGAAATTAATGACAGTTTTGTAATTTAAAAGAAGTTAAAAGTCCTTTTGTTATGTTGTAAATGAGCTTTGGGTGTGTTTCTAAAGTCCATTTCATATAGGTTTTTTTTTAAATAATTTGGGCTCCTATATTAGGTATAATAGTGAATTCCCATAAATAAATATGCTAATTAATTAATTTTAGGAAGTTTTTTATTTTTTATTTTATGGTAATGAAAATTAAAATGTTACTTCGTGAATTAGTTATATTCTTTCTTCTTTTTCAGGTTTCTCCCAAAAATAGACATGGAAAAGCATGTGCTTCTCGTGGGTCCGGTGGTGGGTGGGTAGATTAGCAGAACTATTGCTACCAACCACATTAATTCCAAAAAAATAACAAGACAAATTTAGTAGGTCCTTGAGGCACAGACGGATACCTCCTACACTGAGTCTAACAAAAAATAATACCTGAATTTGTTATTTAAATTAACACCCCTGAAGTCTTTGTTTGAGGTTTCATAAATTACACGAACACCCTATAAGATTTTAATATCATAAAACTCCTTTTATTGATTGATCGTCTAAAAATTAATGATTTCATTTATAAATTTTTAATTTATGCAAATGACAAAGACTAACTTTTTCATTTGAAATTTATATATTTATATAAAATCTTCAATTGTTAAACTAAAGATTAACAAAAAGGGTTTTTGTGAAAATAATTTTAAATTTTGTTGGAAGTTTATGTAATTTTTGAAATATAAGGGATTTTGTGAAAACACCGAAAATCTCATCTCTTGGTGATGCTCAATTCCGAAATACAAAAGTACGCTCAGCGGCGCCTTAAATAAAAGACTTGAGACGGGAGCGAGAGAGAGAGAGAGAGAGAGAAGAGACTCTGCACGTGCTTGAAGCTAGAGACTCTGCAACCAAAAGCCTCGAGTCGCATGCGCTCACTTTGGTTTTGAGAGAGGTAGGTGCTCTGCTCGTTCTTCAAAACCTCAAATCCACCACATTTTCATTTCATACACGGTTTTGATTTGTATATTATGTATCAGATGATAGATATTGAATCTGAAATTCGTAGTTTTAGTCAGATTTTTTATGTTTTCGCTTTCTGCGGTGGAATTTCAGGCTTGAATTTGTGGATACAAATCGAGAATTGTTTAGGTGAATAGTTTGGCAGAGTCTTTGGTGAAAGTCGAGCTTTTCTGATGATGGTAATGGAGGCCACGGTTGCGCAGAGGTTGCAGTTTTCTACCTGGATTGATTCGGAGAAGGTTGCGAGGCGGCCGAGCAGTTCAGCGCGGTGCTCTCAGAGATTGAAGGAGCAAAACAAGCTCCGGGTGCTTGTTGCAGCTCACCTACCCACCTCTAGAGTCTCTAATCGCCAACGACATGTCGCTTTGGAGGTTTCATGCTCCTACAACAAGTTTCCAGGTAGTTGTTGAGACGTTCAATCGGTTTATTGCCTATTGATTTTTGTTGGTGGTACCCATGTAGGGACAGATGTTGGTTTAGAGAATGTTTAATTCCTTGTTTTGATTTGTAATAATTATTTAGTCATTGAGTTAATTTTCTTTGTTGAAATTGCATTAGGAAAAGGATTAAAGAAGATATATTTCAAATTTTAGAAGGTTGTATAATTGTTTGCTGAGGAAAAAAAAACATTCTTGAGTCTCAAGAATTTCCTAGGATCCAATAAAATTGTCTCTCTCTCTTTTCTCTCTCTATGTCTCTCCCCCCTCTCATGTATGTCTGTGTGCATATTAACTACAATTAATTTTCTTTCTGAGGATTGAATTTTTATTTCAATTATTACTTTTGTAGCTTCAACAGTGGAATCTGGAAACTTTCAAACTCCTTTTGATGAATCTCTGGTTTTGAAGGTATGCATGGCACACCATTTCTAGTTTGTTTGGGCCATGAAGTCTGGTGAAAGAAATCCTAGTCTCTATTAATTTATTACAAAATTTATCTCATGTCCGATGTGATTGTAAACTGTGGTACCAACTATATATTATTTATTTATGTGTGCAAAAGCACACACACATATGTCAAGAAAGGTTAATGTTTTCTCCGTTCTCATCTTAGACATTTTTTGGCATATTTCTAACTGGAAGTTAATAAAATTGCAGAATAAGGCACAAGCCATCGAGCCATATTTAAATGGACGATGTATATATCTTGTTGGTAAGTCTCTTTGTACGCCCTTTGTCTTTAATCTAGGATTTTTTTACCCTGTACCTAAAGAAACTAATTCTGAATTGCAGGTATGATGGGATCTGGGAAAACAACTGTTGGCAAGATTTTGTCACAAGCAATTAATTATTCTTTTATTGATAGGTTCGTAGTCTGCCTACTTTTGTGTTTGGTCTTTGTAAAAAAAGTTGCATGCTCTATTTTGATTTCAATGAGAGGAAGGACGGAGTTTTTTCGTTATCATTTTTCTCGTTATTTTCAAGTCCAGTCTGAAGCCATAATGGTGAGGAATAAACTCTCAAGCTGTATGGAGGACTCTCAGAAGCTATGCCAATGAAAACTGTAGATATTGGCACATGAAATTTCTGTGATCCCAGTTCAAATAGTGTTCTGTGTTGGAACAATCAGAAAGCTGTAGTGTTCCTTGAATGATTGTCTGTCCTTTTGTGGCTGATTTAGGATATGAGTTCATGTTACTTCTTACTAATAGTACTCTGTATTTTGGTATATACTTGTGGGGCTCTAGTGATACATTGGTGGAGCATGAGGTTGGTGGAACGTCTGTAGCTGAAATTTTCAAACTCAATGGAGAAGGCTTTTTCAGAGATAAAGAGGTCAGTTGGAAACTGTTTCTGTTGATTTATTTACTGCAGATTTTCATGTTTGGCCTGTTGTTTTTAGAATTACAGTGCATCGTGGTAGAATGCATATGTACACCTGACGTATATACATACATACATATAGAAAAGTGAAGCATGGTTTATAATTATACTTCTTCCTTTTAGACTGAGGTGCTACGTAAACTGTCATTGATGCATCGTCTTGTTGTTTCTACGGGTGGAGGTGCAGTTGTACGGCCCATCAACTGGTTAGTAGTAATACACTTGTGTATTTTACTAAAATTTTTACGTTTTTTAATTCTCTGTATAGTATATTAATTGTGTTAATATACACATCTATTTGGTGAATCAGGAAATGTATGAAGAAGGGTATTAGTGTCTGGTTAGATGTACCCTTGGAAGCCCTGGCTCAGAGAATTGCCGCTGTGGGAACTGGTTCTCGCCCTCTTTTGCATCATGAGTCAGGGGATGCATACAGAAAAGTATGCTATTTATGTTTAGCTGAAAATTCTTACTAACATAGTCCTTAGTTCTATGATTGGTCAATAAACAGGTTATCTACTCACTGGAAAGTTTACACTTTGCCTTCCATGCAGACTTTTATGCGTCTGACAAGCCTTTTTGAACAGAGAGGTGATTCATATGCTAATGCCAGTGCTAGGGTTTCCTTGGAAAGTAAGTGGAGATTTGTGGCCCTTTCATTGTGTTATGACATAATAGTAAAAAATAAAAAGAGAGAGAGAGATTTTTACTTGTACGATCTTCATGGCTTGGATTATTTGTTGTGCAGATATTGCAGCCAAGTTGGGTTATAGAGACGTGTCCAGTCTCACTCCGATTGCCATTGTTATTGAGGTTCCTCTCTTACTCTCGCTCTCAATGTTGCATTCCCATCTAATGGAACATAAGCATAGTCCACCTAAAAAACACAAAAAGAGGGCTAGATGTTGAAGCATTATCATAACTTGGTTGTAAATTATGTGTTACTGCTTAATTTGGGTGTACCCATTTTACCAGGTACTAGAACAAATTGAAGTCTTTCTGAAGGAAGAAGATGGCCATGCCCGTATTACGTTCTAAGATGCCGAACTTCCTTGTACCATTCTTGTTGTGGTATATTTATTATTTCCTTTATCGTGCTCTGTTTTTCAGTAATGAAACATGGATATGTGCGTCTATTGTGTTAATGGAGTTTGAAAAGGAAAAGAACTATTGTAAGATTTCGATTGTAATCTCGAATAAGTTGTAACTGTATATATTGTTTGACCTGTGAAGTGAGGTCCTTGACCCCACAGCCAGTATCCCCTTCGTTTCGAGATTTCATTTCAATCGGTCATAAAAGTAGTTCTAAACAATTTTGCAGATCAAACCCTTGTTTGTTACTTCAATTTTTAAATGGACGTGCATTAAAATGTTCTCTAAATTGCCTTTGATTTCTACAATCATGTGAGAGTTGGTGGGTTGCAATTAGTTTGTTTTTCACTTCTTGACGGTTCAATACAGTGGAGTTTAGTGGTATTGCTCTTTGTAATGTCATAAATTCAAATTTCCCTTGCTCGCTGATCAGAAAAATTGAAAAACAAAACTAACAAATGAGAACCCAAGTTAAGAAAGAACCAAAAAAGTTGGTATTAGGTGGAGATGGGTTTCCGAAATGCAACCATATTCAGCAAAGCCATATTTTACAGTCGTTGCCGATTTAGTTGGATATAATGGAATGGAAATAGATCAAAATTCGTATGGACACTCTCCTAGCCACGTTCCTAACAAATTCACCAACATTGGAAGCTAAAGATGCTTGCAAACAAAAGGGACCACTTCTTCTTGGAGCGCTGTGTAGCATGCGACGGACGATCTTAACCACAAAAGACGAACGATAATACAAAAATTCAAGCTCAAGATATGACAAAATTGATGTTCGCTTTTGCCATTTGTTGTTTTGAGTTTGTGAGGATATTGGATGCCGGTGATTTAGGAGAGTTGAAAGAAAAACATAGTATGCACCCGAACACGGATGTTTCTTTAAATTTTGTGCATCAATCGGGGACTCGAAATTTGAAATATCCTCCAACATAAAGAAGAGAGTTTCCACTACTTGAGCACGATGATCCATGCTGAATGAGGAAACTTGGCATTTTGATAGGATGTGGTTGTAAACTTGTAAGTAGGCGAAGGCAAACCTACTGGCAATCAAAGGGAATACACCATTTTACAACAGCCAATGGATTTAAGCAGCTCAGTAGCTTGTAGATGCAGTTCAGTAACCGAGGGAAAGGCAAACTGACATTTCCAAAAGAAATTTTACATAAATAATGACACTAGAGAGATTACTCCCTCAATCCAGAAAAAAAAGAAAAGAAAAGAAAACAAGAGTATCCAAATTTACTTGGAGAATCGCTCAAGAAACAGTGAAAAATGAAAAGTATAAGCTGAGATTTGGTCAGTGAGGTATGACATTATCATATCAGCAACTTGTAAATAGTTAGAAAATCCATTTCGCTCAAGATTGAGCAAGCTTTTAGTCAGAATCATAAATAGGCTTTGGCCAACGACATTCAAACATCAATGCAAAGCTTCAATTGCTACCAAAAAACAAAGAAGCAAATAAGGGGAACAGAAAAAACCTCTAGAAGTGATTTCAAGTATTCTGCGTCGCTATTATGAGAAGGGAGATACGTAGAAATTTCATAGTCGGCATTGTTGTTTTGGATTTTGTTTTGTTGGCCTGTAACAATGATGGTTTTGTTGGCATGTTAGGAAAATAGTTTCAAGATGACTTAAGATCAGATGAAAAAGAAAGAATATGAGAACAAAATAACATAAACGGAAATTAAATTACACCTAGAATAAGGTTGCAACTAGACTTGTTCCAGTGAACCCAGATTTTTTTTTTTCTTACAAATAAAACCTATGGTTACTTATTCCACAATTACTATCTACAAAGCAAAAACTAATTACATGGGCAGCACATACACATGGAGAAATGTAAAAACTTTTTATTACCAATCACTGAAGCAATTGAGTGTGTCCCCAACCTAACTCAAAGGTGCTTTTATCTGGACCATTGCAAATTTGCAGCAGTCCCCCAAATTCAAAGGTAGGTCAGTGAAATAGTTGACATAACAACTTGCTGCTGGAAGAATGGGGCTCAATTTGAAGCTTCCTTTGTAGCTCCCTTGCTGGGATAGGACTCTGGTGACCTACCTGTGAGGAGAAGAAACAGAACTGCGTTATGTTTAGCTACAAAACATCGCAGTATTGCAAGCGATTACAGAAAAAGTACAACAATAAACTTGAGAAATCAGGGAGGTGGGGGCTGTCCAAATCCAAAGTACTAGGTTGGAAGATTGGGAGATAATACCCTAAGGAATGGCCCCATTTGAGACTACTTCTGTAGCAAGTACTTTTATTCAAAAAGTTTTTATTAGAAGCTTAAACATAGAGGTTTTTCAGGAAGCACTTATGGGCTTTATGACTCATACGCACTTTTAAGTTTTTCTGCCAAACACTTTCAAAAAGATGTTTGGTTGTCTGAAAACACTTTCAGCCCCTCTACTAGTTCTGTTTCTGCGTCCCAATTCACTTATTTCAAACTGCTAATATTAACATGGACAAAGCTAGCAACACTTAGACTAAGCTTGGCCATTCGCATAAACATAGTAGCACTGCACATTATATTCTCAACTAAAACTTCTTGGTTAGCTTAAAGTTTGATAATTTAACATTCATAAGCTCATTCAGAATTGCAAACTTAAATTTATCAAGTTACATCAAACACAACATCATCCATCATACCGTTAGGGTAACCATGAACCAAATAAAGCAAAGCATAAAATTTTCTTAACAAACACAAGTCAGCATGAAGAATGTAAAAGTAAAGATTTCAATCATACGTTTGGATGGAATTCCACAGTGCTCCACCAAGAATCACAATGAGACCGCCAAGCAGTTGACGATGGAGGAGTCTTTCGGAACCGAAATGAGCTTATGGGACCAACCAATCTTTCCCTGCAACTCTCCATCCCCATTTTCCTCCACTTCAATTTCAGCACACCAAATATCAATTTCTTTACCGTTTCCCTTCCCTTCCCACAACACAACCAATTTCTCTCCCACATTCGCCATCGTGGCGCCGCACAAGAACTTGGGCAGCCCCTTCTCCAGTCCCTTGAGCTCTTTCCAAACCCTCTTCTTCACATCAAACCCTCTAATTTTCCCCAAATAGTCATAGCAGTAGAGAATCCCATGGACCACACAGGCCCTCCCTCTCCAACCCAAGTCAAGCCTTTTATCAACCACATCCCAAGTTCCAGCTTTCGGGTCCAACACGACACCGCCCCGGTCAGCCATGGCGTACACGCGCCCGCCGATCACGGCGCTCGCGTGCATCCACTTGTCCCGGACATCAATCGGGCTCGGCACCGCCTCCCAGCAGCCCGTCTCCGGGTCAAGAGACTCGGCCCAGAACTTGTTCCGGGCCCACGAGTCCGCGACGCAGCCGCCGATAACGTATATTCTTCCGTCGACGACGCCGGCAGCCGCGAACTCGCGCGCCACGCGCATCGGAGGACCCTTGCGCCACGTGTGGAAGCGGCAGTCCAGGACCCATACGTGCGAGGAAGGGACGTCGTTGATTGAGCCGCCGATGACGTAGATGGTGGGGCCGACGACGGCGTAAGCGGCGCCGACTGTTGGGGCGGGGAGTGGCGGGACCGGAATGAGAACGTGAGGGTTGTTTGGGTTATCGGGGTTGGGGTTTTGATAGAGTGCGAACCAGGCGGAGGGGTTGTGGTGCAGCCGCAGGGTAAGGTAGAGGAAGTGTTCGGTGGAGCTGAGGAGGGAGCGGGTGGTGAAGAAGAGTGGAGATGAGAGGATGGAGCGGATGCGTCGCGAGACAATGGAGAGGGTCGGGTGGTACCAACGTGGGACCCGAGCGATGCAGTTCAAAGCGACATCGTCTGGGAGGGATGGGATTAGTTGTGCCTCTGCTGCTGAGCTGCTCTGTGTGGTGGTGATGGCGGTGGTGGTAGACATGACTGTGTGCCTGTATCGGATCTCTAATTTTTTCTTCACATTACTGTTTGTCCATTGGATTTGGAGGATAATTAAATTAATAAAAATTTGCGCATAGCCTCATTTCTAGCATTAGTATAAGGTAGGTGCAGTCCGGTTTAATTCAGTTTTGTTTTTGTGGAATTGGATTTTTTTTTTCTTTTTTTTAATTCTATTTAAACCCTGCATTTCTCTTTGTTCACTCCATGTTCTAAGTTCATTCCAACTTCTAATTCAAATTTTCACAATTTCTAAGAAAACTCGACACAGCTTCTAAAGAGGTAGGCTCCTCAACGTTCTACGTTTTTAAAAGAGAAGAGTAATCTGACAATATGAAGTAGAGGAGTTTGTATTTTTCTAAAACTTAATATGAAGAGTGGTGGGTTGTGTAAGGTGTGTGTATAGATGTACTAGGTTAAGTATTAAGTTGGATGACTTTTTTTGTCTTTTTATATAATAATAAAACTTAACAACTTAATGATTTAAGTATTTGGGTGAACAAAGAGACGTACGAGGTTTAAATAGAAAAACCTTTTCTTCTTTTTTTTGTCGAAGTTCTAATTCATTGTAATCACTCAAAAGGGCATAGAACAGTACAAACAAGCCGGGCAAAAATACCGGCCAAAAAACCAATAGGAAACAAACATGAACAAATCTAGCTAAAACCAGTACAGTATAGCATGAAGATCATGTTCCTGAGCCAAAAACTAAAACATCAAAAGCCAACAAATAGGCATTTAGCCCACATAAAGGCATATAGCCCACAAAGAGGCATTACGTCCACATTTGGCATAAAGCCCACATTCGGCATAAAGCCCACATTAAACATAAAATAAAACACAGGAAACCTAGCCGCTTCAACCAAAGAGAAACTCCAAGCCTCCACCAGCAAAGAGAAGCTCCATAACTGTAGATGGACAAACCACCAATCACTACCATGAAGAACCAAACACCCGTAGGTTAGCAAACCAAGCCAAATATTCCTCAAAACATAGCCCACTCGAGATTCACTAACAGATCCAGAATTAACCTCACAATACATCCAAAGACAGCAGCTATGAGGAAAAGAACCAAGAACCGGGAAAGAGGTGGTGCAAGCACCCGAGCTAGAGCTCTACACACCTTCCAATAAATACGCGCCAAAACGCGTTTGAAATTTGCAGCTACAAACCAAGGATGAGGCTAGATCAAAGGGGAGGTGAAGGAATCCGGATGAGCCATGGATTTTGGGTCGGTACGAAGCAAGACTCGCAGGGTGAAAATGGTGGTGATAGGGGAAATCATGCCCATGGTCTTCATCCCACCAGATTGGAAAAGGGGGGAGAATGAGAGAAATGTGATTCAAAGAGGAAAAAGGAGGAATATGAGGGGAGGGGAGACCCCCTCCCCCCCCCCCCCCCCCCCCCCCCCACCAAGATGTGGCACTGAAGGGGTGGAGGAGTTTGTTTGTTTTTTTTCTCTGCTAGGGTTAGAGAGAGATGTTGCTTTCTTGGAATTGGAATTGAAATCAAACTTACATACAATTCGATTCGGTTTGGTTTTTTCTCCAATTGGAATAAAAAAATAATTAACAGAGGAAAATGGTTCAACTTGTGTCTTGCAAAAAATACAACACAAATTAAAATGGGTTTTCCCACAACTTGTGTCTTGTCAAAGATTTGGAGTTGTTAGATTTAATCTTAATATTTTCCCGTTTAATACTCATAAGCATTGGCGGACCCAGGAATTTTTCAGCCGTAAAAACTTTAAAAAAAAGAGTTGGGCTATAATTTATGAGTTTTTCTATTTAAACCCCACAATTTTATTTATTCATCCCAATACTTAAATCATTAAGCCCTTAAGTTTTATTATTGTGTAAAAAGACAAAAAAGGTCATCCAACATAATACTTAACTCTAGTATACCTATACACATTGACAGGACTTGACCCAAATTTCACTTTAGAATCTGTGTTGAACCCTGTGTGTGTCCAACACCTGGCAGGTGCTGGGCACACTTGACCAAATTGCCCTTTTAAACTAAAACTCAAAATTCTTTTAAGGTTTGACTTATGCCAAAAAATCGGCAGAGTCTCCCCTGTAAATTGGTCGTTTCCTAAAATTTACACATGTACAAAATGCAATTCATATATCCACAAGCGTTCAGCATGCACAAAGTTAGAACATACACAATCCAACAGCAAATCTGTGGCCTCAGGCCTTAAAGCAATCCTAGGGCAATATCATAGCCTACTAATTAATTTAATATACAAAAATAGTACGATTACAGTAGACACTACTAGAAATATGGCCACTACACACTGATTTTCTAGATACAATTTCATAAAAGTGTCTTGTGAATTTTGTTTGGAAACTAATTCCAAAACCATGCCTAGTAAAGATATTTGGGATAGTCAATGGTGTGTTGTACAAAACATTGATTTTCATGATTTTCCTTTAATATTTGATCCTTTTTATCAGTCCCAACTTGTCATTTTCAGTCCCAATTTATCAAAGGAAGCTGCAGCTCATTTGACTCAACTCACAAATCACACAAAGAGACGTGGCTGGCTCCCTATACAAACTGGCTTGGGCTCCCCTTCACTTAGTTTTGGCATTTGTCCTTAAATTGGATACTGATTGTAAATGCTAGTTTCTTCCATTTAATTATATATTGAATGGTTTGAAGGACAAACAGTAGCAAAAGTAATATTTATATTGGCATTCATTAATGATTAGTCTCTACTTGTACAACTAGCAGTGTTATGGTAAATGTTCTATTTGTTTTTTATTTGAGGGTTGATAGTCGGTAGGCTATTAATGGTATGGTATACCCACAGTTAACCATCAAATAGAAATAAAGAGGGCCATAGCCATCCAATATAATCATCAATTTTATTTTATTAACTTAATTTCCCGCTGGTTTGCTTTGGTCAACTTTCCCGCTAGTTTAAAGAATTCAAAATACGAAAGTTCAAATAGGTGGGAGAATGCCACTATAAAACAGAGAACCTTTGTATTCATATGAACAGAGAAGAACGAAACCACTTCCAACCAACTCACCCTCAAACCTAAACATAGCAAATCAAAATGAGTGACTTCTTGAGGGAGCTTACTGAGGGAGCTTACTTGAGGGACCTTTGTATTCATATAATCAGCAAGCTACTGTGGTCATGGAGATGAGCTCCGCAATGCAGGCTGCTGGTTTCTCAGATTTAGCAGCAGCATTGGAAGCCCTTCGATATGTGGGAAATGTAAATGGATCTGTTAATGCTTTGCCTCACCTGGAAATCTAAATGGAGGTTGGAATACTGTTTCATCTCTAAACTGTGCATGTTTTGTGGGTTAGCAATGGGGAAAATGTGGGAAATCTGCTATGAGAAGTTTGGCACCTTATTATATATAATAAACATGGGATGTGCTTCATGATGGGGAGTTAGGACAACCTTTTGAATATAAGTTGCAGTGGCCAAATATATGTAAATAGTGGCCAAGTGTGTACAAAACATGCATCTGCTATGTAAAGATTTTTGGATCATATTCAGCATGGGCTGTGTAAAGTTTTTTGGATAATATGAAATATTGGGTTGTTGTGTTCAATTTTCATTCAAGGCAAATACATAACATTGATGAATTAAATGAAGTCAATAGAATAATATGCAAAACAGCCCCCAAATCGTATTCGAATATGTGCAGATTTTTAAAATAAAATACACATTCTTATCAATATTAAAAGTAATATATGAATGGGGATTGATGGCTGTAAGTGTATTACATAAATGATAGGGTGTTATTAAATGGGTACTCATACAATGGGAACTGATATTGAACCAACGGGAACTGTTGTATATTTGCATTTCTAAGGGAGAAGATACTAAAACTAAGATCTGTCTTGTTTGAAGAGTACACAATTGCAAACTGATATGTTATATATGATTAGTCTCTAATATAATAGACACCATTCCAAATATCAGAGCCCAAGCTTGGAGCCATTGAAAATGGCTTGGCTTAACTCAAATGGCTTGTTTCTTAAAAGCTTTTTCTTTAATGGAAAATAGGGAAGGACTGACTAAGTAAATGGTACCCAAAAAACAATAGCAACCCCAAACTAGGATACTGATTTAAAAATAGTGGCTGCATAGTCTCTATTGGTTAATGGAGACAATTTATTGTCTCAAAACTTAACTTAGGGGACAAATCTGAATCAGTACATAGTGTGTGTTTTTTTAGTAGTGAGAATATCCTACATAATGGAAAAGGATGAGTAGTGGGTGATGTATGCCCGGTGGTGGTGCTTCGGTACTCGATTACTACCTGGGGGCGCAAAACATTAAAAACGTGAGTGGACAAAAGAAAGTTTTGCAAAATATAATATCAACATACTAACTCCACTGTTAAAACCATTTGAAAATTCATTTAATCCATGTTCTACATTCGTACAAAAATCAAGCATGCATATTTATATTCATATAACCGTTCATACATTCAATCAATTCATCAAAACCATTTGAAAGCATTGAAAAATAATAATTCCTTTCCACCTAGGTGTACCCTTCATAAATTCATCAATTCTATGATTTTTCTATTTATTTCCCACATTATACCGTCAATTCAAGGTGTCACATAAGCGACACCTCCTCGCAAAACTCGGAAACACAAAGTTAACCGAGCCGCATTCCTTGTAGAACTCAGGAAACACTTGGTCAACCTGAGCCGCATTCCTCACTCCTCACAGTTCAAGTATCTCTACGACTCGTGGGGCAACTGTCAAACGCATGCTGATTCAACCGAAGGCAATTGGGATGTCCATGGACATCATTATATCCGAAGGCAACATTTTGGGTACCTATAATGGTTTAAAAACCTTTCTTGGAAAATTATAATATTGTTTTTCACTCAATCCTTAAATTCGGTTACCATTTCCTTTTCTACTTTCCAAACCATTCACATTCAAACTATATATTTGGAAAGCAAAAACCATAAATAATTCATTCATGATCAATTAATAAAAAATTTACAGCATAAAATTCATCTACAAAACAAACATTCACTCATTGTGCATCCGAGCTTGCCTGACCCTTCGAGGGTCCTTCCTGCGGGTTTGGTGGAGGTCGAGTACTTATTTAAGTGATTAAAACATTTAATTAATAAAATAGCTCAACAAGAAATATTTAATCAAAACCCTAACCCCCGGCCTTAAAGTGCATATGCGTACTTAAGAAAATTCCTAGACCCATTTTTCGCAGTTCTAATAATTGGAATGGTCTGAAAAGACCTGAGATTAAATATACGATTAAATTCTTATATTGGTCAATCCGGTCCCCCGTGGGGTCCACGACCTCCGATAAAAAATCCGAAAGTTCCTACTGGTTCAACAAAATTTACTAAATACGTCCTGCAAGTTTAGTCTAGATTGAGCGGTCGAATTGCTAACAATCGCACGATCAGATGATCACCGTGTAATATAATCTTTGAATCATTAAATCGGAGCATCTGGGACTCCGATTTTTGGTCCATGAGTTCCTACACGATCCTAGAGGTTCCTAAATCAACATATTTGGAAATGGTGTCAATCCAACGGTCCGAACATATTGAACCCGGATATCGCTTACTATGTAAAAATCCGTTCGACCGTCAAACGATAACCAAATTTGAATCCGAGCAAACTGTCGTGCTCGGAATGACATGGGGAACATTTTAGAACCAAATGGGCCACCCAAACTTGGCCCACGCATCGCCAGACGGGCGCAGCGCGTTGGTTTCTTGAGAAAATTCTAGCGACTCTAAAATTCTCAAAACACCCAACAATACCTATACCTACGTGATCAGGACAACTAGTGGAACAACTTTTGTTCTTGGGCCACAGCCAAAAAGTGGCAGGAACTTGCTGGAAATTCGAGCCGAAAACCAACGAAAACTTAATATCGTAAATCAAGCTTCAAAACTTCAAAATCGATTCTAACCAACTCAACCATCAGCTAAGTCATGTTGAAAGGATGAGAACCTAGATCGACAAATTTGGTGGCCAACGGTGGCCGGACGGATAGAGAAAGGATGGAGAGAGAGAATATTTTTTAAATTGAAGAAATTGGGGAAGTCAATATATTTAAATTAAATATTTCATTTCATAAGGGTAAATTTGGAAAACAAAAACTAGCTTATTTGTTATTAATGACATTGTTTTAAGTGTAAATAAAGTGACACATGTCATGACAAGAAGGGAGAAGGTGCAAAAGAAAAGGTTAGGGAGAAGGTTGCTAGCATTCCCCTTGCAGGCTAACTTGGTGGGAGGAAATCAAAACAATAAATTCAAGAACCAAGACTTAAAACACCCATCACATAGGTCTTGTCAATGGGCGGGGTCGGGACTTAATACACCCACCACATAGGCATCGTCAAGCCCGGCCTAAATTTAATGGGTTTGGGCCGGGCCAGGCCGAACTTCAAATATGAGAGAGAAAATAACGAGCCGGGGGCTGGGTTTTTTTAGAAAATTCAAAGCCCAAGCCCATCCCATGAGCTAGGCTTGAAAAAGCCCATCGGGCCGAGCTGGGTTAAGCCCAACGGGCCGAGCCTAAATGGCCCTACTTTATTTTGTGTTTTTTTATATGGATTTTTTTTTTGTCAATTTTTTTTTTCTATGTTTTGGTGTGTTTCTATGTTTCCATTTTTTTTTTCATAATTCTCTATTTACATTTCTCTATATGTTTGTCTCCATTTTTTTTTTCTTTATTCATAACTTCATAGTTCTCTTTCTTTTTTCCAAAAATATAAAGAATAGTTATACAACCGCCATATTAATAAACTCATATTTTGTCTCATACTTCATTTTTTTTTAGTTCTTACAATGATATAGATAATGATTTTCTCCATCTTTCATTTAACTTGGGTATTATTATATATTTATTTATATGTATGTGAGCCGGTGGGCCGGGATTTTATGGGCTGGCCGGGTTGGGCATTCTTGGGCTCAAATGGGCCGGGCCGAGCTTTGGACATCTAAGTCCAAGCTCGGCCCACTCAACAACGGGCGGGGCCGGCTCATGGTCCATAACGGGCAAGGCTGGGCTTTTTCTCGATGGGTCGGGTTGGCTCCCATTGGCCCATGGGCTCGTGGGCCTAATGGTGACCCCTAGTGTGAGATGAAGAGCGGCTGCAATGATAGAGATGACTGCCCAAGGTGTATTGAAATACTTTTCTCTCAAAACAGTGTTCCATCTGTTCCGCGAATTCCTGCAATACTCCTCTAGTTCCTCACAAATATCAGCATAAAAGAAATTATCATCATTCACAATAAGCCCAGTAGCACCATTGAGAACTAATGATGTATACTTCTCTAACCCTTCGCCCAACATTTTATCTTCTAGTAGAACTTTACTCTCAACCAGTAATTCCAAATCTCTTAGAGTTTTCACCAAATTACCCATGAAGTAAGCATAATCACTCATGTAACAATCTCCTAAGTAACACTAAAAAACAGAAGCCCTTTTGCGAGGGCATTTTGTCGTTGCAAAAAGCCTTTTGCCGTCGAAAATACCTTTTTTCGACGGCAAAAGTTCGTCGGAAGTCGTCGCTAAAAGGCCGGTTGCAAATACTTCATTTCCGACCATGCCATCCAAAATGATGTTGATGACAATGAAATTGATTGAAGAAGGGATGTGATTCAACTTACAACTCTAGGATGAGTTGTCATGTAATTGTGATTGTCTATTTTTTTTTGTCATTGTCTATTTATTTTTGGATTGGCTATTTTTCAGTTATATATTTTGGAGTGTGATTGATTATTATCAATCAAATTGTTTTTACTTATTCTAATGGGAAATTAACATTCAAACGTTTTCCTAGAGGACATATTTCTCCTCGAAAATAGTCAAACAATTCAGACGAAAGGAGAATCCCTCGGAAATAGTCAAGCAATTCCGACGAAATAAGAAGCCCCTCAGAAATAGTCAAACAGTTCCGACGAAATGAGAAACCCCTCAGAAATAATCATCCTATTTCTGTCAAACATACTTTTGGTAGTTAATAAAGTTGGTGTCAAGTCTTCCCGCCAAATAAATTACATTTCCGACGACAATAGAGAATTTTTGCGAAGGTATTTCCTTTGTCAGAAATAAATTCCAGGCCCGTGACATATTTCCAACGAACAACATTTTTTTGTCCGAAAAAACACTTTTACCGAAGAAATTTCGGGGCCTTCAGAAAATGTTGGTCGGTAATGACCTCTTTTTTTGTGGTGTAATGACATTGTTCATATGCAACAACATTTCAAATTCGGTACCCAACCGAAATGGTGGGATTTTCATAACTCCTATGGTCCAATTAAATCGTATATCAAATCTTATTTTCGCTAGTCCTGCCTCAATTTTGACTCCAACTTTGCATAGAAGTGTCAAGCTGGGTATGACTTCATGTTTGGATTTCTTTCCAACATGTGAGTCCAAGGGAAGATCTACTTCGTACACTTTCTTAAAGAGATCAACAAAGTTTTCTATTGATCCCAAGAGGTTTTCCATTCCCTCTGCTGACAATACAGGATCGAAGAAATATAAGGCCAACTTCAATATTAAGGTCCCCTCAACATCAAAAGGCAATGTGATTTTCTTTGTGTCAAAAAGCTCTTCCAAAACCAAAAAAGGCACTTGATTTTCAAGCATACAGAGATCTGGCCATATCTTTGCTATCAAATGTGGTTTTCCAAACATGAGGACATCGACAGATTCATCCAAAAAATTCTTCAATAACAGCTCGATAATGAATGCTCCATCAAGTACCATCATTCTTGCAAAGTCATCACTGTCCAATAGGATGTGGTCTGCGTAATAACTCTTGATTCTTTGTTCTTGGCCCTTCATTTTATCCTAATAGTAATGTTCGTCCATCCCGGTCCGCATTAAAAAGTCATCTAGGTACTTTTATTTGTAATCTTCCAATTAGGGGTTTAAACCTTCCTTCCCCTTATAAAGGGGGCCTATAGAGAGTGACGGAGGTGTGCAGAGCTTTTCACTTACATGTCGTAGTCTTTTTGGAATTCTGAAGATACAACGCTAGGAGGACGTGAAAGACACACGATTGAACTTTTTTTTTTCATGGAATTTGCTAATGAAATGTACTGCCTTTCCAAGTCATATGAACCAACTTGTTTGTTTCCTTCCATTTCCTAATGATCTGCTGTTCTGATGTACCAGATGATGCCAATATGTTGAGACTTACGGTTTCAGAATGAGAATATGACAATAGTAATAAAAGGGTTTCATAATGAACATGTTTTTATTTAGCAGCGACATGAAATGAGTAAATGTTTAGTGGTCTATTAGAAGACCATAGAAACAGTGACTAACTGAAGTGGAACATAGAGAATAAGAAATGAGATTACTCTTTCATAATTACTTACTGGTGCGATGCTTTTTTCACAAATCATGCCAAAGTGAAGTGGAACAGTATTTTACACTCACCTTAGATTAGCATCAAAGTACCAAGGATACAAAATTATGCCTCGACAATGGCGTGACCCAAATTTAATGGGCTTGGGCCGGGCCTGGCTGGGCTTCAAAGAGGAGAGAGAAAATAACAAGCCGGATCGGACCGGATTTTTTTAGAAAATTCAAAACCCAAGCCCATCCCATGAGCCAGACCTAAAAAAGCCCATCGGGCCAAGCCGGGTTAAGCCCAACGGGCCAAGCCTAAATGGCCCTACTTTATTTTGTGTTTTTTTTATATGAATTTTTTTTGTCAATTATTTATTTATTTATTCTATGTTTTCTATGTTTCCATTTTTTTTTATAGTTCTCTATTTACATTTGTCTATATCTTTATGTCTCCATTTCTTTCTTCTTTCTTTGTTCATAACTTCATAGTTTGTTTTTTTTCCATAAATATAAAGATATAGTTATACAACCGCCATATTAATAAACTCATATTTTATCCCATACTTCATTTTTTTTTTAGTTGTTACAATGATAATAGATAATGATTTTCTCCATCTTTCATTTAATTTGGGTTTTACTGTGTATTTATTTATATGTATGTGAGCCTGTGGGCCGGGCTTTTATGGGCGGGCCGGGCCGGGCTTTCTTGGGCTTAAACGGGCCGAGCTAGGCTTTAGACACCTAAGCCCAAGCTCGACCCACTCAACAACGGGTTGGGCTGGGCTTTTTCTTGATGGGTCGGGTGAGCCCCCATCGGCCCATGGTCTCACGGGCCAAATGATAACCCCTACCACCACATAACACATTAACTTGTAAATATGGGAAGTTTTGGAATCTGAAAAATATAATAAATCAACTTTTAAGTTAGATTAGGTAACTTGCTTAGTTGGATCCTAGTCATCAGGTTATATTTGAAAAAAGTGGGTATTTTAAATAGAAAAATAAAAGACAAGGTTGTAGGTGATTAAAAATGAATTTTATGGGTCTAAGCTCAAATTACTAAAAATAAAAAACCAGACCTTGATTATTATCATATCAATAATAATCAAGTTATCATCAATTCAACGCAAGGCTGGGGCTAGGCTTTTTCAATGCAAGGGTGATTTTTTGTCTTAAATTTAAGTTATAAGTCATAGGCAGGTTATGTCTTTCTTCTTCTTCTCCTCCTTTTTTTTTTTTGCCTTGGCCCAAAACGACTTTGTTTTTACTAGGATTAAAAACAAAACAAAAAACAAAAAACAAAACAAAACATATGCTATGTACACGCATCGCAGCAAAGAATAGAAGAGAACATGTCGCTTAGTCAATTAATCAAACACTTGGTGGGCAACTTCAAGACATACCAAATGGGCAACTTTCGGCGACACCAAAGCTTTTTCCGGCGAGGAGAGGTGCAGTTGCACCTCATTGCACCTCTGTAGGTCCACCACTGTGTACGTACGTATTTTTTTAATAATATTTCCGTTGTTCGTACACGTTTTGAAGACTCCGTAAAATACACGTTTGTTAAAAAGCAAATGTACAATATACATATTATACATGTACATATATATTTCTCATGTTTAATACACATATTTTTTTACAAAATTTTGAATAATACAGATAAAATCCCCGTATTATACTTGTATTTTTAACATATTATTGAATAAAAATAATATATCTTAAATTTGTTAAATAAATTATATTAAAATATTATATAGTGGCTAAACTTTTCAGTTGTATCTTGCCAAATTTTTGTTGAATAAAACATGTACGTATTTATGCGTACTTTTCCCATTTCATATTTTACTAACTATAAATTATTGAGACTGAAAAAGTCACGAGAAGCCCAAGAAAATTTAAAGCGCAATATGACGTTCAAAATAAAGGGATAAATTGGTTATGTGCTAATTCCAATTATATTTTGAAATTTAATACATCATAATAAAGATATATGCATGTTTTTATACAAATTGTAAGAGTATCCAGGCCATGCCAAGTAATGACACCCATGTCAAACCTATTCATTTACATATGATATCTCTAAGCTTGATCACAGGAGGCCCGAGCCACTGCAACACATGTCCAAGCATTCCAAACACATTCCAAATAACTCCATGCAAGGTTAATACATT
Organism: Prunus kanzakura; assembly: GCA_020521455.1. Lineage (NCBI taxonomy): Eukaryota > Viridiplantae > Streptophyta > Magnoliopsida > Rosales > Rosaceae > Prunus > Prunus kanzakura. The sequence continues at coordinate 721,286 of BPUM01000811.1, forward strand.
TTCTTATGACAATCACCTACCAAGCTCACATGAACCTATGTCATGTGGTTTATGGGGCTTGCACGAGGGATTGTGGTGTGGAAGGTTTTGGAGGTCCACAAGGCCCACAGAAGCTTTTGGATAATTGAGATTTTGGGCTAGCTACTTGGGAGCACCAAAGTCCAAGCCTATTGCTTGGAGTTTTCCAATATGGGTGAACAAATGAGATATTCTTCAAGCACTCCATATTACCCGCTGGAAACAAGCCAATTTCGATACTTCTTTTTACCCATAGGAAATAGTCATTTTCCCATGCCTAGCTTTACCTGTTGGAAATAAGAATGTCCCAATGCTCCTTTTTACTCGTTGGAAATAAGATGGTTCTAACACTTCCTTTTACCTATTGAAACCAAAGAGAGTCTTCACCTTCTATAAATTGATAGGCATTGCCCAGGCAAAAACCAACTTCTCTGGGTTGCAAGCACCCCAGCAACCATCAGAGCACCTTTCTTTGGCTGCTGCAAGTAGTCCAATAGCCATCATAGTTATTCATCAACCATTAACCTCTATCATTTGGCTGTTGTAAGCATCCCATCAACCATCGACCCATTATCTTGGCTGCTGCAAACTCCCAACTCTGCCAAGCTATAAACACCATAGCCTTCAAGCCTCAAGGTTTTCCTTCCATTTTCCTTCTCTTGAAACTCTTAAACCACCATGGCCAGAGCTTCAGACAAGAAGTTCTCAACACCCAAACTCAAGCATATCCAACACCAAGCCAAGCACATGCATTAATTCTCATTTGATAAACTTGTGGGTCTTTAGCTCCCACACTCCAAGCTCTCATGCCAAGCTCTATAATCTCTGTTCAACATAAGCAAATCATCTCTACCCATTTTCAGAGATGTCGGAAACGTCAACACAAGACACGCAGTTGCTGGAAAAACAATAAAGTACTCCCCTCTTGCTTCTCATTCGGGATGCCTTGGGCCTAGTTCTCACTAACTTAAAAAAATGGACAACGAATGCTTGATTCACCACTCTATGGCGGTCTAATAATCAACAAGCCCGAACAAACCTACAGATAGAAAAAGACCCCAACAAAAATCTAATATAATTATGTGACTTAGGCTAAATTGGTCCTCACAGATTCTCATTTTAGGTCCTTAAGTGAGCGAAATTGATTATAATAAAGTCATACTTAACAAAAAAAAAAAGTGAAGTGCATTTGGTAACTAGAGAACATTGTCCCACCATCGTCAATATATTCACATGAACTCACACAAGCCACCCATTTGTATTATTTTTAATTAGTTTTCATTTAATTTTCATCAAAAATTTCGTATTTTTCAACTCCAGTTCTATTGTGGACATCTACATTAGTTACATAATTTACAGTGGCAACAAAAATAAAACATGGATTATAAAGTGGATTTTTCATTCACTTTTCTCGAAGAAAGTTATATGTTAAATAATCATTATACCTCCTCTCTAACAACAACGTTGATATGGCCGAGTTGGTCTAAGGCGCCAGATTAAGGTTCTGGTCCGAAAGGGCGTGGGTTCAAATCCCACTGTCAACAAATCATTTTTTTTGTTTTGAATATTTTCATATTTGCGATATAAATAACCTTATCCCCTCTCTCTCTATCTCTCTCTGGTGCATATATCGAAAAAGAGCAAAGCCATGACGAGCTTGACCATGGCTTCTCTCTCACTCTCACTCTCAAAGCCTGCCTCTTCTTCTTCTTCCTCCTCCTCTCACTTTCATCGACAATTTCGAACCAGAGCTTCTTCCTCTGCTGCTGCTCCTGGTGTGGACCTTAACACCCTTCAATCCGCCATTGCAAAGGTTCTTCTTCCATTACGCTTTTAGTTTTTATTTACCTATTTTTATTCTTATTTTTAATTTCTCATAGAAATTGCATCATCACTAATTGTTGGTTAAGGCATACTTAATCAATGTACATTCTTTATCATGAAATTTAATTGTCAGAATGAAAATCAGCTGGAGAGTTAATGTAAATTCTTCCTCCTTCTCTCTCATTTACCTTCATTTCTATTATCTTTATTCGAATTCGTAGATAATTGGTTTAGTTCAAATTTTCAACCCCCTTGCTATTGCTAAATAGATAGAGAGAACATCATTGATTGTTGATACACATATCTTCGAGAAATAGATTGAAGTTAAATATCGCTATGCATTTTCTGCAGAAAGATAGCAGTGCGGTTAAAGAGGCACTTGATCAGCTAAGTGAAGTTGGTTGGGCCAAGAAATGGAGTTCTCAGCCTTATGTCTCACGGCGTACGGTCAGTCTCCGTTACAAGTGTGAAGTTCTGGGAAAGTGCTACTCAAAACATTACCAACATCTACAAACCCATGCATACATGTACTTGAATGATGATCATCTGTTCAAAGTATTGACTCTTTCAAGTTTCAACATTTATGCACCAGACATCGCTTAGGGAGCTGACAACTCTTGGAATTAAAAATGCAGAAACTCTTGCGGTTCCCAGCGTCAGAAATGATGTAAGTATTCTTAAAACTAGTAATTTCTTTGGGCTACTTGCATTCAGAATGTGCAAAAATTATATACGAAACACGTTCTTGGATGTTCATTACCTCTTCATACAGTGTGCAAGATTGTTTTGCAAAGCCTCAACACCACATTTACTTATCTATCCTTTTTATTTGTACTTTGAACTTTTATGAAGTAAACTCTCATAGCAGCAAACCCTTACCCCAAACTCCCAAACCAATTCTGAGTAGGATTTAGAATTGTCAGCATCCTCTTGTAAATTTTTCTACCTATTTTCTTCTTACCTGTCTTTCAGCGAATCTAATATGATATGGGGAAATACAGGATACTTTACATCTAAATTGGGAATGCAGCTCTTTCTATATGCATTGGTCTCAAACTACTTTTTGTAAATTTGATATCGTTCAGTGATACAGGCGGCTTTTCTATTCACCGTGGTGGGGACTACAGGATTCTTAGGTCTTCTTGCTGGCCAACTTCCTGGGGTAAATTTGATTATATCTCCTTGTCTCTGTAAGTCCACAAATAAATTATACATCAACTATCTAAATAGTGTGATTAGGAGGGATTTTCGTAATCCTATATTGTTGTGTAATGATTTTTTTTTTTAACTTTCTTTTTCTTTAGCAGTGTACAGTTGATATTATTTTTCTTTATTTTTCTTTTCATATATTGGCATTAAAAAAAGGCCTTTTTTCTACTCTTACACAAATATATGAAATTTTAATCTAGCAAGTTTTCTTTCTCTGATCTGGAGGAGGAGACAGGAATATGGTTTTTGGATTTTACAGTTGCAATCTAACCCGGATCACATTATTACTTTTGCATGAAAGTGGAAGGCATTTTCAAAGTCTCTTTCTTATGTCTGTGACCACACTTTAAGCATGTATTGTAGAGCTCTGGCTATATAAGCAGGGCTGAAGAATCCAATTATTATGTAAGCTACCTTTTTTTTTCGGATGAGGACCTATGTCAGTGCAATTGTATTGCTGCCAGCCTAGCACAAGGCATTGGGGACAGACTGGATAATCGATGGCCACTTTCATTTGATAGTTGATAGTTGAAGTAGACAAGAAGACCTCTGTCCTGGATGTCACAAATTAATTAATTATAGATTGTCAACATTTTTACTAAAACAAAGAACTTAACTTCCTTATGCAAACAACTTAAAATGTAGTAGAAGTAAGATAATGATTGAAAGTGCAATGGATTCTTTTTCACCTTTCTATCAGCCAAATCATTGCCTAGTATTTGTCAACTGCATTTTAGGGATAAAGGTTTACTTGAGTTATTTCCAAATATCATTCTTCTAGAACTATTAGATTAGGTCAATTATACACCAGAGAGAAATTTTCTTTTACATTACAGAGAAAAGAAGTTGAAAAGATTCTAGCTCTACTAACATTTCTTGGGTTTGCATAATACTGTTCTTGTAGGACTGGGGTTTTTTTTGTGCCATACTTGCTTGGGAGCATCTCTTTAGTAGTTTTGGGTGTGGGAAGCACTGCCCCTGGGTAAGACTAAGCTTTAGATGCAATTGAATTTTGATGCCTTGATGACTTATGTATTTTTAACAGCATTTATGAGTAATTATCAACATTGTATTTTCTTTCATATAAAGTTATCTTCATCTGTACTTCAGGCTTCTTCAAGCTGCCATATCTAGCTTTTCATCATTTTTCCCAGATTATCAAGAAAGAATTGCTAGACATGAAGCTGCTCATTTTTTAGGTACTTCATTACACCACATATTATATACTTAATATCGTTAATAATGCATAGATTTTAGTTGCTTGCTTGATATACTGATAAAGTGATTTTCTTCTTTCAACAGTTGCTTATTTGCTGGGCCTTCCTATTCTGGGGTATTCTTTAGATATTGGCAAAGAGCATGTCAATCTTATTGACGAAAGGCTGGAAAAGCTGATATACAGTGGGCAGCTTGATGCAAAGGAACTAGACAGGTATTTACATGATCGCCATACCTACTGGAATTTAAGATTTTTCTTGAGTAATTTTTCACTTCTTAAACTGTAACAAACGGGCTCTCGGTTCTTTTGAAAATAGTGCATCTTTTCACTGTGTCAGGCTCATTGTTTTCTGATAATATTATTTGGTTTATGCACAAACTGTCCATTTGCATTAAAGTTCTGTTGCAATGTTTTCACATAATTTTATCAATACTAATGCAATACATAATTACACACCAATGCTGGAAATGATGCCATTATAAATTGACTGGTGGAGAAGAATTAATTTTTAGTGGTCTTTTAGGTTGGCAGTGGTAGCAATGGCTGGACTTGCAGCAGAAGGTCTGACATATGACAAAGTGATTGGTCAATCAGCTGATCTTTTCAGTCTTCAGGTTTATAACTACCACTTTCCTAAGATCAATTGTTTTCTAGATACCATGTTAATCTAATCTCAGAGACTTCATTAAAAAAAATTCAGAGATTTATCAACAGAAGCAAGCCACAGCTTAGCAAAGAACAGCAACAAAATCTTACTAGATGGGCTGTAAGTTCCTCAGTTATACAACCTGCATGCTCCACTAACTTTTTATTTATTTTTTTAATGTGAGAGAGTACGGATGAAAACCTTGGTTCTTTCACGAATAATTATGTGTTTATTTTTTTTGTCACAGCGCTTTTATGGTTTCCTCTGTTAACTGTTAAAAATGATGGAAAAGAGATTAGTAATTGCACATTTTGTAACAAATTCTGATGCTGGGAAATGTATCGCAGGTTTTGTTTGCTGGGTCTCTCTTAAAAAACGACAAGGAAGTTCATGAAGCCTTAATAGCAGCAATGTCAAACAAGGCAACTATACTGGAATGCATCGAAGCAATTGAGAAAGCTGCTTGATTCTGCAGTCAGGATTCACTTTCACATGGGACATGCGGTAGGTGCTTGACCCTATTCTTAATCTGCAACTAAGAAACTTGTACGATTTTCTGTGAGTTACCTCTGCCCTACTGTATATCACAAGATATTCATTCTGTATCAACAAAACTTAAAAAGTTATGACGATGAAATGATTCATTGTACTCATACATGAGTGACTGAACCTCGAATGGCACTTCATACATTTCCATTTCCATTTCCATGGGACTTAAATAAGCCCTGGTGATCAGAAAATATTTTGTATAAAGTTTTGCTTGTTTTTGACCGAGTCAGAAAATGAGAAGTTGTTAATTTATTACCCAGTTAGCTGGGAAAAACAGAGAAGATGGTGAATGTTTTTGTATAAGCAGCTTGATCTGCAACTAAAAAGAACTTATTTTGTAGTCTTGGGGTTGATCTTTCATGTAAACAACATACCAATAGGTTTTAAAATTTGGCACCTATGGCTCAATTTTAAAAGGAACTAGGGGTCTGTAGCTTGAAAAAATGGTTGAAAGAGAATGCTATCCAAGTATCCAACCAATAGGTTTTAAACTTGTCTCCTATGGTTCACTTTGTTAAATTTCATCACTGTCCTTAATGCATCAACTTCTTCCCACCTTCTCTCTAATGCATATATGTTAGCCATCTCCACGAATGGAGCTGCATCCTGGGGCTTCAACTCAGATAGACGTCGACGTGCATATTCACCGATCTCTATGTTATGGTGAATCTTGCAAGCACTAAGTAATTATGCACCCCATATTCCAACGTCAGGTTTCACTGGCATGTTCTTCACAAGCTCCACTGCTTTCAACCTTTCTTTATGCTCAAGGATTTATATCGAAAACTTTTTTCATCATCTCAAAGAACTCCATTCCTTTCTCAAAATTACCTGCATGAGTGCAAACTTGAAGAATGGGAAGAACTGTTAAGCGGTTTGGTAAGCACAACCAAACCGGTTTCTAATGTAAACACAATTTCTAATGGCAAGAAATTGAGACTCATATATTGCAACAGGTCTTGCAAATTTTGACCTACCATATAAACTTCACCATTTCTTCTATCTAAATCCTAACGTGCGCGCTATACTTGCGAATGCTGGGCAAACAGTCATGCAAATTTGTTTCAAAGTATCCATCTGGAGAAGCCATATATTACTGTACAAATAGATTATCTGAATAAATGCCATTTTATTCAACTGAAATTGATACAAGTCCAACATTTTTATTGAAGTGACGTAATTTATTATTCTTCTGTAGAGTATTATTCTGATACAACAACCTGTCTGTAGTTCATGACCACTTGAACAAAAAAGTTATTTAGCACCCTTAATTTACAGCCGCCCATACATCGACAACATTTCCCTCAGTTGCAAAGCTTCTGTCTCCAAGCTATCAAAGCTCCTGGAACTTGGTATCCTCCAACCCCAATTTCCAAACTGTGCAAAGAAAGAAAAAAAATCATTGGCATGCGGTGTCAATATGTTAGGTTGCATATTTCTAGAAGATATTAAAACCAAAAAATAAAAAGCTTAAACTTTCTGCTCAGAAGCAAAGATTCCTGACTTCTAATTATTATGTGTAGTAAAATGATGGGGAAAAAAGTATGCTCTTAAATATCAGAAAGAAGGAAACAAAAAGCCTCAAATGTTTTCGTCTTGCCTCTTGCCGCCTTAGTAGAAACCCAGGAGCACATAGATTTGGATTTTATAATTTGGCCAAAACATCCAGGTTGTAAAACAGAAAAGGATAGGATGGGAGCACCCCAACCATGCCAAGAATCCAATTAGGCCTATATTCATCTGCATTTTAACTCTAAAGTCTAGACCCTAACCATCAATGTGCTGCAGACAACAAAGACCGTCGACCACCATTCTACTGCCCATTACCAATTTATCGCATCTATGTATGAAGCTGTCATTTACCTGAGTTGCAGGAATGTTCATCCTTGCTGAACTTCCTAACCTAAGAATATCTTGCATAGGTATGATTGCTGTTCGGGCCACAGAAGATAATGCAGCTTTTGCGAGTGCCCATGAGATATCATCTTCTTCAGCAATTGAAAGATACTTCAGGACCTGGGATAACAATAAAACTGTAAAGAAACACAAAAAGAAGCTACATCTTGTCTAACATGTAGTGTGAAATTACATATTCTAGTACTAGATTTTTCGAAAGAAAGAAAAAACAAAAAACAAAAAGGAACCCACATTGGACTTCTCTTCTTGCTTCAAAACATCCCACCACCCTCGAATCTGCAAGGCAATCAAAGAAACTATTAGCCAGCTTCACTTAAAAGCTGAACGCAAAAAAGTTAAACAGAAGTCATGATCATGGGATTGGAACAACCACTACAAGAACTACAAGAATATGCTCTGCCAGCTATAATTTAGTAGCAGAAAGAAAACCTCCAGAATAATGGAAAGAAGGTCTCGACAATCATTTGAGGACAAACCCAGAAACATATGGAAAGAAGCCCATGGATGGATGAATTTACCGTGTCATTATCATGAGTTCCAGTGTAAACAACTTGATTCGGCTCATGATTATGAGGTAAATGAGGGTTAGCAGCATCACTTCCAAAACCTACATAGAGAATTTACAGAACAGGGCAAGAACATTGGGTCATTTAAGCTTAAGGTTATTTCTCAAAGCTAATTATATAGAATACAGTAGTATAATAAATGGGCAAGAAGTCATTACCAAACTGGAGGACGGCCATTCCAGGTGCCCCTATGGATTTCCTTAGCTGAATTACATCCTCAGTGATAACTCCCTGTCATGCAATATGAGAACAAATCAAGCAAACGCTCATGAAAATGTGAATAAATGGGTATTTACAATAATAATCTTCGCAATGATAAAAGGTTTATTCGTTTACCACTATTCTGGAAAATTTAGTTGTTAAGATGTGAGCCAACAATTATTTTATATTCTAATAAAGCTCCCCTTACACTAGAGGCCAATTTCAACTTACATAGAGAGGTTGTAATTGTAAGGTTTCAAATCAGGACCTCCTGCTCCGATACCATGATAAAGTTTTTTTGTTTGAACACTTTCCCAAAGCTTAAGCTGTTAGGATGTGGGCCAGCAATTATTTTATATTCTAGCAATCATCAATTGGTACAAATAGCAAAGCATCTGAATCCATACAATTACTGAGGTCCAGTCACAATAAGACGGTAACATTGTAATAAACTTTCTCAATCTTATCATTGCTTCACCGTATCGAAATTTAATTTCATAGCACCAGGATCCACCACATCAACAATGCATCTTACATGTCAAAAGATCAATCAGACATCTACCACATAAGCAGTTTTCTTCTTTTATTTTTAAGTTTTTTTCTTTCTATTTTGTAAGGACACCAGTGTAATAAAAAGAATTATTAAATCAGTAACCACATAGCATCAAAATTTACTCCCATAGTTTTACTGTTTTTGTTTTCTTCTCTTTTTATTTGAAGGATTGAATATATTTCTGGAAGTATTAAATCAAAGAATTGAGCTATTATGTTAAGTCTTCCCAACTGCTCTGGATATGGCATTGAAAAAGAATTTTGTATCCAACCAGCTAAAACATACCAAATCTTCAGCTATTATGTTAATCTTCCCAGCTGCTCTGAATATGGCATCAAAAAAGGATTTTCCAGGTCCGGCCTACCATTGTTTAAAATAAAATAAAAAATTTCAGATTGAATGATGGGGTAATAAAGTACACAGAATTATAACTAGAAAACAATATATTCAAACCTGACCTTCCATCGTCCAACCATGGCAACTTTTGCTTCTGTGAACACGCCATATATTAGTGTGATAACAACATAGACATGCTACAAGATAGAAGCATAAGAAGTCTGATCTGTAATTTCTCACCAGAAGGAACAGCCCAAAAGCCAGCAAGACCTCTAAAGTGGTCTATCCTGAATTCATCATATATATTCTGTGCTCTTCGCATGCGGCGTATCCACCATGAAAATCCTTCTTTCTCCATTGCTTTCCAATCATATAGTGGGCTTTATTTCAAACATTAGGTTTATCAGGAAGCTCAATGATATAGCTCAAACCACAAAACAAACTTGAAGCATTATGTATGTGTTGTATAAACCTGTCCCAGAGCTGACCAGTTTCACTGAAAGCATCCGGGGGAACACCACTAACTTCAAGAGGAAAACCATTCCGGTTCTGAAAAACTAATATATGATTAGCAATTGACACCTAGTACAGCATGCTGTGTTATGAAGATCTCCCTTTACCTGCTAAAAAGTACTCACCAGCAGAAAATGTTTTTTATTGGCCCAAACATCTGCACTGTGATAACCTACGTAAATGGGCATGTCTCCCATGATACTGATTCCCTTCATCTGTGCATACTTGCGAACTTTCTGCCATTGCCTTTGGAACAAAAATTGTTCAGCAATGAAGATATTTATCTGCAAAAACAAAAACATCAGGGGAAATGGGAATTAAAGGGGCTCCTAACATTAAGTATGCATACAATAAGAAACTATAAATCAATAAGTAATAGTCAGTCACCCAGATCTCACAAAATGCTGTTTGCTCTGGTAAATGTCTTCCAAGGCTGCAAGATGGCGATTTTTCAAAGGTTCAGGCCACTCGTACCAACTGAAAGCATTTAAACTGCTGTCAATTGCTGCAAAATAAGCTGCATCTTCAAGCCAGCCTACAAAAATGTGAAACAAGAATCACACATGAGAGAAGGAAAAATGTCCACACAAGCATACAAAAGCACTCTGGAGCTGCTTTCTTTGTGCTTGGTATTTTCACCAAGGACCATTTGGACAACAAGTTCTAGGAAGTCAAAGGCAGTAATTTTTTAGTAAGTTAGTAACCAAAAATTTGGTACTTTCCTGAATAACACATGTGTATGTATGTATGTGCATACATTCAACTAATAGATCCTAGAACAATTAGAATTACACCATTCTGAAGAGTTATTGAACCAGAACTACAATATAATGCCAATTTTCAACCAAGATTGTCAAATTATAACACATACAAAATTGTCACGGCAGTAAAAGTATATTATAAAATTATTAGTGCACAAATAATATGAAAATCTCACTTGATATATCCGGGTCATTACGGAAATCTTCAAGCTGACTTTTAAGTTCACCTTCACTCCTAATAAGCCTCTCTGCAGCCTGACAAAGCACTAAACTATGAAATAGTTTTTGGTGTAAGAAATGAAAAACTGTTCTAAGTTAAGTGAAAGTCATGGAAAACTGTTCACGATGACTTTTAAATTCACCTTCACTCCTAAATATCCCAACTTCAGTTTCACACAGTTCAACGTGAAAAACTGTTCTAAGATTGCTGAAGTGAAAGTCATGGAAAACGCACAAAAATGAGCGACAGTAATGCTGTTCACATCATTTACCTTAGCTATCAGAGGATCCTTTAAGTCAGCAACAGTTGAGTAATTCACGCGGTCAGAATCACTGCATGAACCAGTACACCACAATCCCATAAGACAAATCCATACAGAAACCCATATAAATAGCCCAATATGATGGCAGATGCATTAATAAAGTTTTCCTCACACTGGTTTTGGAAGCTCTTCCTTTGTCAACAAACCATCATTGACAAGCTCCTCAAGAGATATCAACAGAGTGTTACCACAATTTGCATCCTGACAAAATCCCATCAACCAAAATTACCCACAAATTCAATTGCAAATCACAATGAGGATATGGAACACTACAGCCAATCAAAATATTAGGCTTTACACAAGTCACATATGAAATCCAAGCTGTGTGTGTATATATTATATAGATATATAAGCAATTGGGTAAGTTTTGACAAAAAAAAATATAAAACGCAATTGGGTAAGTATAATTTTACCTGACCTGAGTAAGGGGAGCCCTCTTCATTGGCGTTCCTACCAGGAGGAACCAGCGGAAGCACCTGCCAGAGGGAGCACCCGGCTTCATGAAGCCAGTCAATGAAACGAAACGCCTCCTCCCCCAAATCTCCAATGCCGTGGGGTCCACGGAACGACGTCGGATGGAGGATCACGCCAGCTCTTCTGCGCTCGCTCGGATCCGCCTGGGGGAACACGTCGCCATAGTCTGGAGGTAAGTGGTCGCCGACACCAACGACGGCAGAGGAGGAGGTCGAAACGACGGCAACAGGGGTCAGGACGACGCCGTTGGTCATTTGGAAATGTCGGAAGAGTGGAATTCTGGTTTTGGGTTGGAAGTGAGTGGAGGTGGGGATTGAGGAGGAGTTGGAGAGCTTGGGGGAGAGAGTGGAGGGGAGCTGTGAGAGAGAGCTATTCACGGCCATTGATTAAGAGAGAGAGAGAGAGAGAGAGAGAGAGAGAGAGAGAGAGTTGCAGAGTGGAAGTGTGGATGACGATGATGGTGGTTGATATTGATAGGCATTCAAACAGCTCATGTGCCGACGAGGGATGCGGATCAGTTGTGTGTATTACACCCCAGTATATATATACACTATATATTATAGTGGTTGTCTCTTTCCCAAAAAGGGGTATGAATCACAAGTGCCATGTGTAGTTTGGTTCTCCTATTTAGGATAAAGATTGAGAATTTGAGATTCAAGAATGAGTCCTTTGAAAAAAATGAAAAAAGAAAACAAGAAGATATCGTAGTGATTATCATTTTGATTCCAGGTCGAAGTGGTCAGGTCCGGACCTGATGACGAGCATAAACTTCAGATGGTTTGCAGAGCACGGGCTAAAGGTCTTAAATCCAAATATGGTCTATCTATTAAGTTGACCCGATATGTATAGGATGTTCGGTCTTAACGAAAATCATAATTGCGATGTGTTATCGATAATGTGTCGATATCATTGTAGCCAACAGAAGCGTACAAAAAGGGGGAAAAGCGAGAAAAAAAAACATAAAAGGGATTTGAACAGCTCCCATTTTACTCCTCCAATGCCTTAATCACCATATCACTTATGTTTTTGTGATAATATGCTAAAATATTTATATTTATATTTTTTTGTTTTGAATTCTTTTTGCAAGAATCAAATTTTCACATGAGAATGAATCTTTAACCTTTCCTTTTGGAATGGAATTGAGCGGCTCATGAAAAGAATATGAGATTCAATCTTTAAATGATTTTGTTTATGGACAACGTCAACCAATCTTGGATCCATATAGGTGGCATGTTAATAATTAAATGCAAAACTATTTTATTTTGGGGATTTATCATTTGATGACTACTCTTCACAATACACTTACTATACACATAGAGATGATGAAGATAGTGAAAAATTTGAACCTCATAGGAACTATATGTGGTACTAAGTCACTCATGTATCTTACCATGCAATGTATAAAGTGTAAAATATTGTAGTAAATCATTATATATAAATGATTATGGTGTGTTTAATCTTTTTTCATTAATTACTACATATTTTCTACATTCATAGTGTTTGCAAGCTCGTTGTATAATCAACTTAAATCAGTTAACTCTATCATGCAATGCATTTGCTTCTAATTTTTTGTGATAAACTAATAGATAATTGACTAAATAAACATTCTCCAAAGTTTCAATAAAAATTTCCAATTTTTTCTTACAATTTCCGTGGTTTTTATTCAATTTTTATCGATATCGATAATTTCCCGATATTTTCATCGAAATTTCCGTGTTTTTGAACTACCGATATTTTAGACCTTGGTTTCATCAATATTGATAGAATAATGAATGCAAGCACAGGTTTGTTCCCACGAGAATTGAATTAAATTGCAATTAATTAGCCAAGCACAAGTTTATTTATGGGAGCTGATCTTCCCACTTTTCTTTTGTTTACTTTCACTTTCTTTTATTTTTTAATATTTTTTAATTAATTTTGTTCTTTTTTGTACTTTTTCTTTTCTATTTTGCCCTTTTGTCTATTTTCACTTCCTTTTATTTTTTAATATCTTTTAATTAATTTTGTTCCTTTTTGTACTTTTTCTTTCCTATTTTACCCTTCTGTCTACTTTCACTTCCTTTTATTTTTTAATATCTTTTAATCAATTTTGTTCTTTTTTATACTTTTTCTTTCTTATTTTACCTTTACTTTCCTTTTATCTACTTTCACTTCCTTTTATTTTTAAATATTTTTAATCAATTTTGTTCCTTTTTCACTTTCTTTTATTTTTTTAATATCTTTTAATCAATTTTGTTCCTTTTTGTACTTTTTCTTTCCTATTTTATCCTTAATAATGTGGCAAGTTTTGATGTGTGAAAAAAATATAATAAAAAATTCTTTAAAAATAATATTTTTAAAACCAAAAATAAATATCCCAATCCGCACCCACCCTCTCCCTTCTCCTCCTCTACGCACCCACCCTTCCATCTTCTATTTCCCCCCTCTTTCTTCAACAACAAAATCCAGATTCGGATTTTTTAAGAGTTTTGGGGTTTGAGTAGTGGCTTGGCTATCGGGCGTTTGGGGCGGTAAGGTCGGTGGTGGGTGCGTCGGGGCGGAGATGGCTATCGGTGGCTGGGTGGCTAGGTGCGTTTGGATTTTGAATTTCCAGAGAGAGAGGCGGCGGCCGAAATTTTTTAAAACAACAGTGGCGGTGGCTACAACACTGAAAATCTTGCCGTTGAATCTTCCCTTTAAAATTGACAGCTTTTTGGTTGTGAGATACTCAGTCTAAAAGCCCGCGTTGGGAGGACTTCAACCTTTTGGGTGGGCATCGCCATCACAGAGAGAGCATTCATTTATTTTTTAAGTCGGCACTAACGACAAAACTTTATGGTTCTGTTGAGGGGAGAGAGAAGAGGGGGAGATTGAAGACAAAAGGGTCTGCGTAGCGTAGGGGAGGAGAAGATAGAGGGTGGGTGGGGTTTGGGATCTTTTTTGTCTGGTTTTTAAAATATCATTTTTAAAGAATTCTTTATCCCTTTGTTTTTTTTCACACATCAACACCAAAGTAGGTATCGCACTTGCAACATCATTAAAGATAAAATAAAAAAGAAAAAGAAAAAAAAAGAAAAAAAAACAATTAAAAAGTATTAAAAAACAAAAATGAGTGTAACCGAAGAAAAAAGGAGTGGAAAAATTAGCTCTCTTATTTATTATAAAAAACAAAACACCAGCCCACCCTCCTTGTTTGCTTTGTGGCGTTAGCGACTAATTTAATTTGCCTTCTTTCTGGATGGTTATTGTATATTATAGAATTTTGTTCTATTTTTTCCTTAATACTTGATGTTTGTCAACTTCTTTCCCAATTTAATACCTAAATTGTTATTTGTCCCATTTAGACCCAAGCATCAAAATTTGAAACAAAAACAAATTAGTACAAGCTCTTGGGGAAGGGAGTTAACACAAATATTTATTGGGTGCTTGAGATTTCGAACCACGTGGCACGTGGTATATTTTGATTTTATTTGGCTACAAATCTCAGTCACAGTAGTGGTTAATTTTACAAAGGATGAACTCAATGCCATTGCCATTCATCCAACACTCCTCAATCTAAACTATGATATATCACTATAACATTCACTATTAATTATGGGAATTATACATATAATTTCCCAATTAATTAATCTATACCGTTGACTTTCGGATGTAGAAACGTTGACCACCTGGGCACCTTGCTTCATCACACCTCATCAGACCAATCGCTAAGGTCGGTGGTCTCATAAAACAAGCCATCCACAATCTGATCAATCAACGAATCTATTAACCCGTTACAGCTTAAGCTCAAGACCCGACCCACGTTCTTCCGGTTACTGGATAGCCAAGCGGAGACCGCCGCGCAAGCCACAGCAGCCAAACACACCCCCGCCGCCTCCATGATCCCCTCCAACTCCACCTTCCCAAACAAGGAGTTTCCGGTCACCGCCTCCGTCGCTACCGTCGCCGCGAAAACCACCATGGCCAGCCGACCCGAGAGCATCTCAAAGTCTTGACTCTTCTTCGAGCTCTCGATATAATCCGACAGCGCCGCGAAGAACGGCGACGTGTCGTCCTTCTTCTTCCTCATCACTCCGGTGAGATCTGAGCCGTACGATCTCAGAGTACAGAGCCGCGGCTGCAGCACGATCTTCGCGGTCTTCGGATCCGCCGCCACGGGTTTCGGAACGGGTACCTGAACTGGAACCGCCGGGTCGCGCCTGCTAATCGCCGGGTTTTCCTGCCTCCTCAGCTCGCAGCGAATGGCGCGCGCCGCCGTGGCCATGGAATTAGAGGAAAGCTAGTGAGACGGTGCGTTTTGAGGAATTGGCTCGATGCCCAGAATCTGGGGGTTTTTGAGGATTGGAGACTCGGGACGTGTATTTGAGATTCGGTGGGTGGCGGTCTATGAGCCCACGTCTGTGGATGGGTTGTGAGGTGGAGGCTAGCGAATGTGGGACCCGCTGTTGGGACGTGGCAGCTGATATGCTCGATAATGTAGTTTTCATTTGGAGAAAAAAACAACAGGGTGATTAGGGTTGATTCTTGTCGCTTTTATCAAAAAAGTCATGGATTCTTCTTATGTCCGTACGAGAAGGTAGGAGCTAGAGAATTTTTTAAAAATAGTCTCACTTTAAAAAATATCAATTTTTATAAAATCTTTCAAATATAACAAAAAACTCATCTAAATAGACACAAATGTCCTTAAAAATTAAAACCCACATAAACCTAAAAGGCAAAACCTTACTACACAGTTTGGATTTGCACGCACGTTTGTAGCCTTTGGTCGAACTACTGCTGAGCACACACGTTTGTAGCCTTGGTCTGAAGCAATTCCCACACTCCCTAATTCAACTTACCGATCTGTAATCCCAAGTTTGCTTTTCTTTCTCTCTCTCCTTCCATCTTTGTTTTAATTCCATGGTTTTCTGTTGGCCATTTGAAATAGTTTATTCAACTTATTAATTTTGTTTGTTGGATTGCATTCAAAGATAAAGAACTTATTAACTATATTTCTTTTCAATTTGGATGAATAAAATATTTCCAATTTGGGCCTGGATCATTGTAATTTGAATTAGGGAGTGTTGGAATTGCTTCAGACCAAGGCTATACAGACATGTGTGTCAAGTTTGCCTGTTGGGATTGGCCAGAGAGTAGAAAGTACTTTACAATGATCTAGGCAAATCCATCCCCTAGCAGACGTGCGTGCTCAGGTTTGCCCATTGGTTGTGTTGATGACCGATGCATGTGGAAACTGCATGCATCCAAGGTACGAAAATCCGCATATTTCATGGTAAAAATATATTTTACCAAACACTCATACTCATTAGATACTATCTATCGCCATTATCGATAGGCAAGTAGTTCTCTTATTGGCCAATGCATAAATCTAAGTACGAGATCATGGAGGATATGCGAAAGGACATGGGTGTGAGTATAAGTTATGTGAAGGCTTGGAGAGTTAGGGAACACGAGAGAGAGAGAGAGAGAGAGAGAGAGAGAGAGAGAGAGAGAGAGAGAGAGAGAGAGAGAGAGAGAGAGAGAGAGAGAGAGAGAGAGAGAGTTGAGAGATATTTTCTAGGGAGCTGATTTCCCCACTCTCATTTTCTCCACTTACACTCCCTTTTTTTTTTTAATACTTTTTAATAAATTTTGTTCTTTCTCTTTCCTATTCTATCCTTACCCTACATTAATTTCTTTTTTACTTCACTTTTATATTATTTCTTTTTCTTTATACTTAATTTTCTAACTTATACTCCATTTTCAGTATTAAAGGGGGAAAAAAAAACTTAATTTCTTACTCGATTAAAGGAAAAAAAAATACTGAAAATGGAGTGCAAGTTGGAAATTTAAGTATAAAGAAAAAGAACTAATATAAAAATGAAGTAAAAAGAAATTAATGTAGGATAAGGGTAGAATAGGAAAGAGAAGGAATAAAATTGATTAAAAAGTATTAAAAAGCAAAAAAGAGTGTAATGGAGAAAAGGGGAGTAAGGAAATCATATCCCATTTTCTAAGGTTTAAAATTTTAGGTGGAGGCGTACCCAATAAAACACCAAAAAAATTAATTAATAACTTTAGGGGGAGGCCGGTTTTAAACTTTACTTTTTTGGGGGGTCAAAGTTTTAAACTTTGCTATTAAAATAAAACATTAAATAGAGTTAGAAAAATAAAAAATCACTGCCCGGCCGGGTGGGCTTTCTCAGGCCCAACCCATGGAGTGGGCCTGAGCTTTGAATTTTCTAAAAAACCTCTACTTGACCTGGCCAGTTATTTTCTCTCTCCTAATTGAAGCCTGGCCCAGCCCGTTGACGATCTCTATTCAAATTTGTACATCTCCAACTTCTATTTTGTAGTGGCTCATTGTCATTGTTACTACTTCACCCTCTGGCTACGTACATATATCCAACAGGAGAAGTTCTGGGCTAGAATATATCTAATTTTTCAAAGTGTAAACAATCTACATTAATTAATGAACAGATAATGAATGAAAAGATATGAACAAAGAAAGATGCATCTTTGTTAATATTGAATCAACTGAATCGAAGACACCCTTCACCGTCATTTCATTAAGCCATCGTCTTATCTTGGGTAACAATTCTTGTTTCTACCCTAATTCATACATAAATCACAGTAAGTCTACTTCTTTCCCTTCCCCTATTATAAGATACAGTGTCACATATATCATCATATCCTTACAAAGAAAATACTGAGCTCAGGCCCATTATTTCCTTCTGGGCTCAACATGTACAAAGTCTCCGAGTCCTTCGAGCCCACAACGCGTTCGAAGAGGGCCCGCATGTACGCCATCTCGCCATCCGGTCCCTCTACCTCGGACTTCCCGGGTAAGACAGCTGCGCCCATAGTCACAGCCTTGAGAAGCTCCATGATACTCAAGTCTTCCTCCGTGGCCTCCCTCTTGACCGCATAGCCACTCTTCTTCCCGTTGCAATACATGGTCCACGCCGGCTCGTCCAAAAGGCTCGTCTTGTCCTTATCCGCTCTCTTCTCGCATTCCAACGCAATCCTCACCATCCCAGACCCCATCTCCTTCTGAAGCACGTTCGTCTGCATGGCCAGCTCAACCACAAGGCTTGGGAGACACCTAGGGGTTTCTTGAATGGACAGGGACACGCGTCCTTTCCGGTACCCAAAAAGCGTGCCGCTGACTCGGGTTCCAGAGGAGGCGATCTTACTGGAGTCCATCCTCCCCATGGGGAGTGATGGCATCCTGCAGGCGGGGGTGATGATGGGGAAGGACCGGAAAACGGAGCGAAACGCTCGGAGGACTTTGCTTCTACCTTTTTTATTTTGGGATGGTTGGAGGAGGGAGGAGGGTTGGGGGGGTAGCGAGGGTTGGCGGGGTAGCGGCGG
Organism: Prunus kanzakura; assembly: GCA_020521455.1. Taxonomy (NCBI): domain Eukaryota; kingdom Viridiplantae; phylum Streptophyta; class Magnoliopsida; order Rosales; family Rosaceae; genus Prunus; species Prunus kanzakura. The sequence goes on from BPUM01000811.1 coordinate 739,946, forward strand.
AGGCAGTGGTGGGACTGTGGATGAGGAGGATGCCGTTCGATGAGGCTGATCTTGTGATGGAGATTTTGGCTCCCCCATTAATGGCTTTGATGACGAACCAGGAATGGGAGAGTGCCATGAGAGAGACAGAGAACTGAGACAGACAAAGAAAGCGGGAGGGAGACAGAGACAGCGACAGAGAGAGACAGAGAGAGAGAGAGAGAAGTGGAAGCGCAGAGAGAAAGGGCTGTGTCTAGTCGTTGGGAAAGTTTGTTATTGGATTTGCGGTTTTGAATGTGCTTGCTAAGCTGAAATTCCGGTGGTTGACCATATCTATTTTAGTATATTTACTATATATGTAACGCATATTTTAATTAATTATGAGAGTAATTAAATCACATTTGGAGGCACTTTTCATGTTTGTTATTGGCTTATGAATTAGAAATTGGAATGACAAAAATTTTACGTGAGAAATTGATTTTTCTTATTGCACTTTTGAAGACACTTTTCCTTTTGTTTTGATTAATGTCTTGCATTCTGGTGGTTGACTCAAAACATGCAAAAAATATATGTGCACGTTGAATCCATTGATGTTTCAGTTTGAAATTTGTTGTTTCATGGTTCATCTGATGTAGTGAAAAGTTTATTTATTTATTTATATTTTATTCTCTAAAGAAGTAATTGAAAACTTAATATGCAAGTTTAAAATGAAAAGTCACTATTGTTCTATAATAACTCTGAACAGTCATGATTATGTGGTGTACTCGAAACATATGCAAAAAAACTACTCCCACATAATATCATGTTTTTTTAGAATAACTACAAAGTTGCCTAACCCCATGTGTTTAGGCCAAATACTAGGCTGGAGTTGAGACTAGTGTCCCAAGTTAAAGCATCTGCTGCAAAGTTTGCCCCTCGAACCGAAACCAAATCTTCGATATGAAGATAAACCAAATTTTAGACCAATCACTTTCGCTTCCAATTAGGGGCGGAGTCACATACAGACATGCAGTGGCTGTGGCCCCCTCAAGTTTCATGAAAAAGCCAATAACTCTTAAACACATGCTGCTATATCAGTTGAAATATAAGGCTATAAAACCTTGAAACTACATTAATGGCCCTCCAGAAACAAGCTACTAGCTCCGCCAATGCTTCCAATATTGAACAAAATCCAAAAGCAATAGCTCATGTAAGTTTAATACATCCCTTGGAATGTCTTAAAACAGCACCAGTCTCAACTCAGTAACGATAGAACCATCAAATTTTAGCTTTCAATGATAATCATGAGAGGGATACTGTTTGTGCAAATAATCTCTCGGGAGAATATTCGCTTCTAGATCCTTGAACCTTCGATCTCCCTTCTCCCTCCTTCTCGATTCCTGTAAAACAGATTGGAGTAAATAGACCACACCCGGGGGGTGTTGGCCAAAGGCCCTCCGATGCCTAAGTTAGTTCGAGTGTTTGTATGGAAAACAATAGCTAAGCAAAGGGTACGGAGTTTTATGTATGGTGTAAACCGGGCGGCCGGAGCCGTGTGTGGTGGCCGGAGCCGTGTGGGGAAAATATGGAGAGTGGAGAGTGGAGAGGGAGAGAGAGAGAGCTTCGGGTATTTTCTCGGGTTTCTGATGTGAATTTAGATGTACCTTGAATGATGAATAAACCCATCTATTTATAGGAGCCTCGGGGCTAGGGTTTCGTAGCCTCAGGGCTAGGGTTTCGTAGAGATTGAGTCGGACTCGATCACAACTTCTTATTATGATAATATCTGATAATTAATTATCAGATAATATCCATTTATTGTGATAATATCCGAATTAATGATATTATCTCTTTTAAATAAAGATAATATCTGATTTAATGATATTATCTTTATTAATTATAAGATAATACCCTATAATTAAGATATTATCCCAATTAACTAATTAACCAAATAAATCGGTTGAATTAATCAATTTACGGGATAATCTTCTTTCCCACGTGGCGTGCTCTGATTGGAGACGAGAATATTTGCTCCCACAAATGCCCCCCAGCTTCTGCATGGCGCTTGTGTGGCATGTAGGAGATGAATTTATTTTTCGGGCTCTCCAACCGTATCTGGGCTTTCTTCTGCGAGTTGGTCTCCTTTTGCAGATCTGTTTCCCAATTGGAGTAGGCTTCTGACTGTTCTTGGAGTTGGATTCCCAATAGGAATAAGCTTGCGATTCCTTCTTGAGCTGGGTTGTCCAACTTGTATAACTACAGGGCTTCTCTTCACTCTTTCTCACATCGCAAACTTAACTTCTCTACCTTCTAGCTTGAGAAAGATCTTGGAGAATTTGTACTGCCTGTTGAAGAGAGGAGTTGCCGTGTATCCAAAGTAAGTCGAGCGTGTAAAAATATATATTTTATATATATTTTTTCTGATTTTTGGCAGCAAGGTTGTGGTCCAGCATGAGTTGCAAATTCGTGGGCAATATCAACAAGAGCTGGAGAATTCGAGCTGGAGCATGAATTGCAGGTTCGTGGTGCATGCTGAAGCTGGGAGCGACCTGGCCTGGGCTGGAGCTGATGTGACGCAGGCTTGGTGCAGGTGCTGGGCTCGAAGAGAGCATGGAGGAGTTGGGCTCGAAGCAGAAAATGGAGGCGCTGGGCTTGAGCTGGGAAGCAGGCCACGCATGCAAGAGCTGGGCCAGGAGGCGCGTGTTGATGCCTTGCACGCTGGCGTGTCGTGGGCCACAGGGGTGCGCTAGGTGGGCTGCGACGTGCTGGGCCACATACACTGCTGGCGAGATGGGCTCGAGTTGGAGGGTGCGCTGGGCTGCTCGTGCTGGGCTGGAGGCGCTGGCTGGGCTGCTCGTGCTGGGCCAATTTTTATTTTTATTTTTTTGTTTCTGCCAGCTTTTCTTTTTCTTTTTTTTTTTTCTTTTTTTTTTTTTTTTTTTTTTTTTTGTAGCTGCCAGCCCTTTTTTTTTTTTTTGGTATTCTAACTTGTAGAATTTTCTTCACTTTTTGCAGTTATCCGTCGATCATGTCTTCTGAAGGTGGTAGGAAGTCAAAGCTCCCTTCTGTTGAGAAGACCAAGATAGGAGCTACTCTTGCGTCATCTGCAAGGGTCAAGCATCTTGTTGGTGCAGATAGCAAGAAGATTGGTGGTATGCGCAACATTAGGGATGTTCCCCTTAAGCCTTTTGCTGATGAGTGTGGAGATCATGATCTGCTCCGTGAAATAGTCCGTGCCCGATCTAGTTCACCTGTTGAGAGGCAAAGAGATGCAGATGTTCCTATCCGAAGTTCGGGTCGTTTGCAACAGTCGAAGAGTGGAGGTCGAACTGGGAGGTCTGCTCATCCACCCAACCACCATGATCCTGCTGTTGAGTCACGAGCAGTCAAGCGTGGAGCTGATTCGTCACCACCAATTCCTTTGGGAGTGAGGTTGGCAGAGGCTAAGAAAGCAAAAGAGTCATTTGCTCGGGCAAAGGGTTTTTCTGCAACGTCCGCGGCTGATCCTAAGGTGGACAAGTCCAGTCCTGCAGGGGATGTAGGCGTGTCTGATCTGCTCAAGACGCACTTTCTATCAAGTCCATCCGCTTGTGCTGGGCTGGTTGATCAAATCCGTCAAGCTGGTGATCTTGGTACCTTTTCAAGTCTTTCCTTGGAAAAACAAAGGGAGGCAACACTTCATTTGCTTCAGAAAGGAGCTGTTTTTGCTGCTGAGACCATTCGGAATTCGTCTGCTGTTGCCCCCTCTTCTGCTCAGCTCAGTGAGTTGGAGAAGAAGAATGCCGAGCTAGTTCGCAAGCTTTCTGCTGAGCAGGCCCGCTATGAGAAGAAGACGTCTGATTTGAGGGCGATGATATCCGAGCTGAAGAGTTCCCTTGCTGAGAAGGATTCCGAGCTTAACTCTTCTGCTGCTGACTTGGTTAGTCGGAAAGACGCTTACTTCCATCTTGAGCGCAAGAATGCCGACATCTCTCACAGCTATGACAAGCTTTTGGCTAGATTCCGTGCCTATCATGAGTCTGCTGAAGAATCCAGGTCTGAAGCTACCGTGGATGCGTACAAGCTGGGCTACATGGACTGCATAAATAGAAAAGATCCATTCTTTGCCATTGGAGATGAAGACATTGAGATGCTTTGTCCTGAGCAGGTTAATGCTGTGGACATGGAAGGAGTTGAAGAGCAGGTGGCTGAAGAGGCAGTAGCCGATGGAGCAAGAGAGGATGCAGCCGATGAGGCAGTGGCAGACGTCATAGATCAGGCATGTGAAGCTGTTGAGAGCGTGACTGATCAGGTGGACGTCGAAGTGGTTGCAGATCAAGGCTCCCATACCGGCGCTTCTGAGTAGATGAAGACTCCTTTATTTCTTTTCAGCTTTTGTAGTCTGCTTTTTGTTTAGAACAATTGGTCTTTGTTTGACCTATCTTCTTTTTGTTTGATCTTGGCCGGTTGGTCACTTTGCTATGGAAATTTCAGTTTACTATTTTTCAACTTCAATTTGTCTATCGTCTTGTGGACTTCTTGAGCAACTGGCTAGTGTCTTGGCTGTACATTTCCCCTTAGGACTTTTGCAAAAAGCCAGGGTCCCTCTTGAGGGATTCCGGGCGTATTCTGCCTTTTTCCGGAAAAAGCCTAGGACGCTTCTGGTCGTCGCCCTGCGTCTCCCTTAGGACGCTTTTTATGGGCAACTGTATGACTATCCTGCCTCCCTTAGGAAACGGATAGGAACCTGGATACCTCCCTTAGGAAATTTCTGGCGCACCCTGCAACCCCCTTAGGATGTTGCTTTGCGGGCTACGTCTCCCGAAGGACGCTTCTGGTCGTCGCCCTGCGTCTCCCTTAGGACGCTTTTTATGGGCAACTGTTTGGCTATCCTGCCCCCCTTAGGAAACGGATAGGAACCTGGATACTTCTCGCAGAAAGCATGGAGACCTCCTTTTAAGAAATTCCTGGCGCACCCTGCGTCTCCCTTAGGACGCTGCTTTGCGGGCTGCGTCTCCCGAAGGACGCTTCTGGTCGTTGCCCTGCGTCTCCCGAAGGACGCTGCTTATGGGCAACTGTGTATATATATTTTCTTGACATTCTGGAATGAGAAATTGAACTTTTATTGATGTTCATAAGATTACATCGCTTTATTCGAAATGGAAATAACTGAATAAAGGAACTATAACTTCCAATAGTTGTAGTGCTCGGTCATCTGCTGGGGACTAAGCAAGTAGGAAGAAGCGTCATGGATAGTATCTTTGGAGGTGGCAGGCATTCCATTGTCGTGGAATCTCCTTCCCTTCCATGGTGTCTAGCGTGTAGCTTCCTCTGCCCCCAGACCGGCTGATCATGTAAGGGCCTTCCCAATTGGGTTTCATCTTTTTGGACCCTTGTCTTTGTGCGGTGATGAAGGTCTTTCTTAGCACGAGGTCGCCCGGTTGAAACTGTCTGACCTTGGCTCTTTTGTCGTAGTAAGACTTCAACCGCTGTTGATAAGAGGCGACTCGAACAATAGCCTTCTCGCGCTCGCCTTCAAGTAAGTCAAGATTGAGCCTCATCTGCTCGGAGTTCTGCTCAATACTGCCCACTTCAATGCCTATGGAGGGGAAAGTGACGTGCGGAGGAATGATCGCTTCAGTTCCATAGGCGAGGGAAAATGGGGTTTCGCCAGTTGACCTTCGTTTGGTAGTGCGGTAAGCCCATAGTACTCCAGGGAGCTCGTCTACCCATTTCCCTTCGGCGCCTTCTAATCGCTTCTTTAGGCAATCCAATATTATTTTGTTGGATGCCTCGGCCTGGCCATTGCCCTGAGGATATCTAGGGGTAGACAGATGTTGTTTAATGCCGTATTGTTTGAAGAATGCGGTGATCTGCTTGCCGATAAACTGTGTGCCATTGTCGGTAACGAGAGATTGTGGGCAGCCAAATCGGCAGATGATGTTTCTCCAGATGAATCGTTCCACGTCTGCTTCTTTAGTAGAGGATAGAGCTTCGGCCTCGATCCATTTAGTAAAGTAATCAGTGGCGACGATCATCATTTCTTTATTAGCTGGTGCCGTTGGCATGGGGCCCACTAAGTCAATGGCCCATTGCATGAAAGGCCACAGACTGTTCTGTGGATGGTAGACTTCGGCAGGCAGGTTAGGAATCGGTTTGTACCGTTGGCAGCGATCACATCTTTTGACATACTCGGTTGAGTCATGGCGCATGGTAGGCCAGAAATAGCCTATATTTAGAGCCTTCTGGGCGAGTGACCTGCCTCCAGAGTGGTTGCCACACTCGCCGTCGTGAATTTTGTAGAGGACCTCAAGTGTCTGAGGATATTTATGCAGGTGAGATGAGGGCCGGAGTATGATCTGCGAATGAGCTTGGTGCCTTGCATGTAGTATCTCGCGGCCTTCTGCTGGACCTTCCTAGCCTCGGACTTATCCGACGGAAGATTTCCATTCACCAAGTAGTCGATGATGGGGTCTTGCCAACTGGGGTTTTCATTGATCTGCATTGAGTCTATTGGCTCTATTTCTTTGATGCTTGGCTGGTCAAGGTGTTCTACCGGAATGGAGCGTTTGAACTGGGTGTCCAGCGCTGATCCTAGGCTTGCCAGCGCATCTGCATGGGTGTTTTCTGCCCGTGGAACTTGTTGGATGGTGAAAGTAGGAAATTCTTTCAAAAGTCCTTGGACTTTGTCGAGGTACTGGATCATTCTCGGATGTTTTGCCATGTACTCGCCTGAGGCTTGATTCGTGATCAGCTGGGAGTCTGAATAGATGGCCAATCTTTTGATTGACAGTTCTTTTGCTAGGCGCAGTCCGGCGAGCAATGCCTCATATTCTGCCTCGTTATTTGAAGCAGGAAAGCCTAGCGTGATGGCTTGTTCCAACAAAGTTCCATCTGGGGTGATTATGACAACGCCTGCCCCCGCTCCTTTGTGATTTGACGCTCCATCTACATGTAACTGCCACATGTCGTTAGGTAGGTTTGAATCGGTGGGGGAGGTATCGTCTGCTTTTTCCTTGCTTTTCGTGACCAGCTTCTCTTTTTCGGCTGTCGGAGTAAACTCTACGACAAAATCTGCTAAAGCCTGAGCTTTCATAGCGGTTTTCGGCCGGTAGAGGAGGTCGTATTGACTGAGTTCGATAGCCCATTTCATGAGTCGCTGAGAGGCATCGGGGCTGTGGAGGATCGATCTCAAAGGAAATTCTGTCATGACAATTATCCGGTGCGCTTGATAGTAGGGCCTTAGCTTTCTTGCGGAAACTACAAGCGAAAAAATGAGCTTCTCCATTTTCGGGTAGCGAGTCTCTGCGTCGAGGAGAGCTTTTGAAGTGTAGAATACCGGATGTTGTGCCCCCAGCTCTTCTCGGATGAGAGCTGAGCTGACGGCTGAGTCGGACACCGCCAGGTAGATGTACAAGTCTTCGCCTGGTATCGGTTTTGAGAGTAGGGGAGGTGTGGTGAGGTAGGTTTTCAAGTTTTGAAAAGCTACTTCGCACTCGTCGTCCCACTTGTCCTTGTGTCCTTTTTTCAAGGCTTTGAAGAATGGCCTGCACTTGTCGGTAGATCTCGAGAGGAATCGGTTGAGAGCTGCTGCTCTACCCGTTAGACTTTGTATCTCCTTTGTTGTGGCAGGCGACTTCATGTTGAGTATAGCCTTGATTTGATTCGGATGTGCCTCAATTCCTCTTTGGGTGACTAAGTATCCTAGGAATCGGCCAGACGAGACTCCGAATGTGCATTTGCTCGGGTTCAACTTCATGTTGTATTTTCGGAGCAGGCTGAATGCCTCGGCGAGGTTTGTGATGTGGTCTGCTCGCTGGGGAGCTTTGACTAACATGTCGTCTACGTAGACCTCCATAGTTTTACCGATTTGCTCCTTGAAAACTTTGTTTACTAGCCTTTGGTAGGTTGCTCCGGCGTTCTTCAGCCCAAAGGGCATGACATTGTAGCAGTATGTACCTCTTTCGATGATGAAAGAGGTCTTTGCCTTGTCGTCTTCATGCATCATGATTTGATTGTAGCCGGAGTAGGCGTCCATAAAGCTTAGTAGTTGATTGCCGGAAGTTGAATCGACGAGCTGATCAATTCTTGGCAGTGGAAAGTTGTCTTTAGGGCATGCCTTATTGAGGTCGGTGTAGTCAACGCACACTCTCCACAGGCCTTTATCTTTCTTTGCCACTAAAACAACGTTCGCCAGCCATTCTGCGTAGGAGACTTCTTTAATGAAACCGGCAGCTAGGAGCTTGTCGATCTCGGCTTCAATGATGGCAACCCGCTCGGGGGCAAAGTTGCGTCTCTTCTGCGCTACAGGCTTGATTGCTGGGTTGACGTGTAGGCGATGGCAGATGATCTGGGGATCAATGCCTGGCATGTCGGATGGCGACCATGCGAATACGTCTTTGTTGTTTTGGAGGAAGGCTGCAAGCTCTGCCTTTTCCTCCTGGCTTAGGCGCGAGCCGATCCGCGCTGTTCTCTCTGGCTTGTCAGGATCAAGGGGTACTAGCTCGACGTCCTCCTCGGGCTTCCATCCTTCTTCAGGAGAGACCTCCGGACGGATTCCCTCGACTTGGTCCTGATTCTTTGATTGCTATTGGGGAGTAGCTGTTCCCTTTCCTTTCTGGTCAGCTCGGCTGTCAGGAACGGGATTTGCCTTCTCCTCTGGTTGCTCTACTCCCTTCATATCTGCCTGATTTACAGGGAGGAACTGTGTTTGCTTGCTTTTCTTCAGCCCTTGAGCTGAGCATTTCCTCGCCATTGCTTGATCACTGTTGATCTGACCGATTCCGCCCCCAGGGATAGGGTAGCGGATTTTCTGATGTGTGGCGGAGGTGATGGCGTTGATCTTGCTGATCCATGGCCTGCCCAGAATGCCATTGCAGGGCGAGACTTCATCAATGACCATGAATGTTTGCAAGCTGATTATAGGTGGGGAGTAGACGTCGAGATCTATCATGCCCACGGTAACCGTTGTTGCGCCATTGAAGCCGGTTAGTGACCTAGCTGATTTGTTGATCTTTGTCTCTAAGCCCATCTGCTGGATGACTGCCAATTGTAGGATATTGGCTGCGCTGCCCTCGTCTGCATGGATTCGATCGACCATGGCCTGAGCGATTTGAATGCTGATGACAAGGGCGTCGTTGTGTGGCAGATCGAGGCCGACTAGATCTTTCTTTTGGAAGCCGATCACGGGATCGTCTTCTGCTTGTGGGAGACTAGTGGAAATCTGGGAGATGACAGTGGCCTGTTTGATCTTCCTCTTCTTTTCCTTGCTGGTCAGCCCAGACTCCTCGGAATCAGCCAGGATTGTATTAATCCTTATGACTTTTTGAGGTGGCTCCTTGGCGGCATCGCGGTCCTCGATTCGCTGGATGGCCTGCTTCGCAATGAATTCCGTGCAGTGACCTTCTCTTACGAGTTCTTCCAGGTGCGCTTTCCAAGCAAAGCAATTATTCGTATTGTGCCCGTGCGTCGCATGGAAGGCACAATATTTTCTGGTATCCCTCTTATCCGGATCTCCTTTCAAGGGTGGCGGTCTTTTTACCCAAGGTTTGTCCTTCACTTGGGCTAAAATTTGATGTATAGGGATGGAGAACTTGGTGTAGTTCTCCTTTGTCGTAGCATCTCCTTGTGGGCGTGACCTACGCTTGTCTTTGTCCCTGCTGCTAAACCTGTCGCTTCCTTGGCCTGCCCGCTTGGTTGGCTGGTCTTCCTGCTCGGTGGACTTCTTCGCGGCGATTCGATCGTCATCCCAGAGCGCGTAGCGTTCCGCGGTCGCGAAGACCTCTGCCAGAGTCTGGCTGGGAGCGATAGTCAGCTCGCGGTACAAGTCGTGCTCAGCTGGAAGACCTTTCTTGAATGCAGAAGACGCGATTCGGTCATCGCATCCTACGATGTTAGCCTTTTCTGCTTTGAATCTCTTGATGTAATCCCGAAGAGATTGGTTGGGCTTCTTGCGCAGGTTGAACAGGTGGTCAGGGTTCTTCTTGATCGTCCGGTAAGAAGTGTACTCTTTGGTGAAGACATAAGCAAGCTCCTTGAAGCTGCTGATCGACCCGGAGGGCAAGGTATGGAACCAATCCTGAGCTGCTCCTCGCAAAGTCATTGCAAACACCTTGCACATTAGCGCATCTTCGGCTTTGTAGAGGATCATAAGGCTCTTGAAATGCTTCAGATGGCTTTCGGGATCGGAATCTCCTTTGAAGCATGTGAAAGAGGGTGTTGAGAATCGTTTTGGAGGAGTAGCCTGCTCGATTTCAGCAGTGAAAGGTGAGGAGTTTGCTCGGTCTACTTCCATGCGTAGTGTATCTTCGAAATTTCCGCCAATCTTTAAGTCTCGAAGTCGGTTATTTACAAGCTTCTCAACGTCTTCCACACGCATGGTTAGTCGGTCACGTGGGCGACCTCGGCGATTTGGACGGCGCTGATTGACTTCCTCGTTGGTTTGCAAGGTTTGACCTTCTCGGCTGCGCTGCCTTGGCGGCGTGTCGGTGGACTGTGCTTGCGAGGTATTCTCTGCTTGGTGGCGAGAATTGGTTCTTCGAGAGCGAGCAACAGAGCGCCTTTCTTCACGGTCCTCATCGTGGGGGTTATCTGGTTGACCTCCCTGAGAGCCTAACCTTTCAAGCACGCTTCCCTGCGGGCCCAGGCGAGCACGGATGCCAGGTTGTGGGCCTAACCTTTCACGCACATTGGCCCTCAAATTCTGTCTGGATGGGAGACTTCGTCGGCTCTGTGCGTGACTCGCAGATGCCTGCAACATGCCGACAAGCTGATCACGTTGTTGTCCATCTCCTTGTCTGCTTACTCCTGCTCTACCTGCTTGGTGCCCATCGAGTTGCATGTCGGCGTGTCCGCCCATCCTTCTCTCTTCACCCTGTTGTCCCAAGCCAAGGTTTTGAGCCAAGTTTATTTGGCTGAGGAGTTGCCTCATCAAATTGTTTTGGTCGTCCATTCTCTGAGTTAGCTGGTCAACCCTCAGATTAAGGTCTACTTGACTTCGTGGATCGGGAGGAGAGAAGTGTGTGGAGCCCAATTGCACGCGGGCTAGGGCTTCGTTAGAGATGTGAGCGGGAGCATGGATCGAGCGTGGAGGCAATGGAGGGAATGGATGAAGTTGCTCCAAGATTGGGCCAAAGTCGGCAGTGGTAGTGAGCCCACCTTGATGAGAGGTTCCACCATGCTCTACGGCGGTGCTATGAAGGTGGCTAGATCCGGCCACGGGGCCTTGAGATGGTACGACGACGGCTAGTGCGGTGGTCCCAACTGGCGGTCGGGCAGGTGGCGCGGTGGCTTGTTGCGGGTTCATGGCGGCTAAAGGTAGTGGTGCCACCATGTCGATCGCGGGATCGTGGGAGGAGTAGCTTTGGGCCGTCACGGATTGAGCCATCGCGGCGGTCTTGCTCCTCGTGCGCTTGCTTCCAACCATGGTTGTTTGGAAGGCTTCGGTGGATTGGAAAATAGGAGGAACGGATTCCTTGAGCACGCGTTGAGTATAACTCGTGCTCTCAATGAAAGCACCAAATGTTTGTGCAAATAATCTCTCGGGAGAATATTCGCTTCTAAATCCTTGAACCTTCGATCTCCCTTCTCCCTCCTTCTCGATTCCTGTAAAACAGATTGGAGTAAATAGACCACACCCGGGGGGTGTTGGCCAAAGGCCCTCCGATGCCTAAGTTAGTTCGAGTGTTTGTATGGAAAACAATAGCTAAGCAAAGGGTACGGAGTTTTATGTATGGTGTAAACCGGGCGGCCGGAGCCGTGTGTGGTGGCCGGAGCCGTGTGGGGAAAATATGGAGAGTGGAGAGTGGAGAGGGAGAGAGAGAGAGCTTCGGGTATTTTCTCGGGTTTCTGATGTGAATTTAGATGTACCTTGAATGATGAATAAACCCATCTATTTATAGGAGCCTCGGGGCTAGGGTTTCGTAGCCTCAGGGCTAGGGTTTCGTAGAGATTGAGTCGGACTCGATCACAACTTCTTATTATGATAATATCTGATAATTAATTATCAGATAATATCCATTTATTGTGATAATATCCGAATTAATGATATTATCTCTTTTAAATAAAGATAATATCTGATTTAATGATATTATCTTTATTAATTATAAGATAATACCCTATAATTAAGATATTATCCCAATTAACTAATTAACCAAATAAATCGGTTGAATTAATCAATTTACGGGATAATCTTCTTTCCCACGTGGCGTGCTCTGATTGGAGACGAGAATATTTGCTCCCACAGATACCATTTTATATTATGACAAATAGAACGTTTATATTTCCCTTGTTTCTTAAGACTAGTGTTATGAATGTTCCAAAAAGTGAAAGAAGGTGTTTTATAGAAGGAATTGAAGAGATAACATTAGGGGCTTTTCAATTAAAAATGACCTGGTTATGTTGAAACCAAGCATTATTTGTTAGAGATATAATCAAAGGCACTTTGATCAACTAGAAGTTCTGGGTCATTTGGGACAATGAATATCCTTCTTTTAAACATCGGACCCACCTTTTACATGGGTTGATTCATCGCAACAGGATCGACCACCTCACTTATATCAATGGAAGATATGGTGATGAGAGGTGCGGATGACAATGAGTTCTGGGGATGTTAATATGGATCTTAAGTTATTTAGGCTTGTGTTAGGATAGTTAAGTCTTTTACTTGATGCGTGAGAAATGTAACTTAAATACAAATATATTGTAAGGTCTCCTCGCTAGTAGCCCCATGTAGTATAAGAACTTATTTAAAGTGGTCTAATGCATGGAGAATATAACGTGTTTGGTTAAGTTGTAAAATGATACAACTATTCATGTTATATTGTCATTAAAGTTTATTAATTAGGGTATTTGGTACACTTGGGCCTCGTTTGTTAGGGAGGACTAGACTAGACTGGAGTAGACTAACAAAATGCCTACATTTCATGTGCTATCAATGCATACTATGAATATTGTTGTCTAATTTGGAGGATGAAGACTATTCATAAAACATTGATGAGTAAAACTTACCCATCATAATTCCACCATTTTCAAGGGGATTAGTGGCAATAAGTTTTACTCATCAACCTTTTATAAATAGTCCTCATTCCTCCTCCAAGTTAGGCAATGTATACATATTATGGCTTGAATTAATGCACATGAAATATATGCATTTTGCTAGGATGTCTAGTCCTACCTATCAAACAAGCCTTTGGGTAAACTTTGTCCGTTACATTTTCACTCCATGTCTCCCATTACCTAATTATGTCAACTTTGTGAAAAGCACCGTTAACTTGATGATGTAGCATAGATATTTTAGTAAATTTAGCCACTACATAATTTTAAAATTCAATTAAAAATATAAACAAAAACTTTAAAAATCTAAATACCAAAAGAGCGGGATTGAAACCCATGGGTTCACAACTCTCTATCTAAAAAAATCCTTAAACCTAAGCTGTGCCATTTGCAGAGTAAGCTACAATTGGCTGCCCTATCAAACATGCAACATAAGATGCATAGGATAAAATTAATGATAAAATTTATAGAAAGGCATGCCAATAATCGACATATAGGTGACAAGTTATAGCTTAATGGTTTTTTTGGGAAGAGAGTTTCTCACACACATACTATCATGGTGTCATGGGGGAGTTCGAACCTAAGACCACTAGCCTGCAAATCAATGCCCTTTTTCACTGGGTTAGAACCCGTTAGCATAACTTAATGCTTAATTCTAATGACATGATAAGGTAGTTCCAAATTTGACTACAGAAAATTCACAATCAGACAAATAGGCAGTCAGATGTTTAACAAAAATACAAGGGCTCCATCTGGTTTCCTTTTTTTCTTATGTTTTTTTTCTTTCGATGATTGGTGCTAAATGGAACTGGACCAATCCGTAGTTTAAAATTTAAATGCGATAGTTCAACTGAATCAAACTGACTGCACTTATATATATATAACTCGCCTTTTTCATGTTTCTTTATTATATTGGCTGGGCTTAAATCTTATCATCTCTCTCGCAACTATAGATCTCACTCTTCTCTCTCCTAATCTCGCTCTACTTCCTCCTCTTCTTCTTCTCTCTCTCTCTCTCTCTCTCTCTCTCTCTCTCATCATTGTCGCTCATTCTTATCTCCATTGACATTGTAGATCTGTCAAAAATCTGACGTCGTCTTTTTGAACTCCGAAACCAACTCGCACCCAAAAAAAAAAAGAATCGTTTGTTTGGTGAATCATATGTGGTCAATTGTGTTAGGATAGGAAGACTGAAAAGAAATAGAGCAGAGAGAAACAAAGAGAATTTCAGAGATAGAGAAGAGACTTGTTGTATTTCTTATTAATCTCAAATGAGCACAATTACAGACTTTATATCAGCTGAGTTAAAGCCTTGTTCACGTGTTTTCTAACTTCTCTAACCTTCTCTTATCGATACTAACAGTTTTCCTAAACTGCCTAACAGGTCTAACAATATCTCAACAGCTTTATTCTTCAATCTTCTTACACGTGGTAGCACTAGGACCATTGATATCTTTACATCCCCCCTCACTCGCATGCTTGGAGGGCATAAGATTGGAACAATGTTGCTAGAACAGAGGAGTAGAAAGACCCTTAGTGAGAATGTCAGCAAACTGGTATGCAGAAGATACATGTTGAACAAGCAGATCACCACGGATTGACAAAGTGGTAATCTATTTCCAGATGCTTCATTCTTGAATGGAATACTGGATTAGAAGAAAGAAAAATAACAGATATATTGTCACAATGAATCAACGGAGGAATATGTAAAGGCACATGAAGATCACAGAACAGTTGTCTAATCCAGGCAAGCTCAATAGCGGCAATAGCAAGGGCCCTATATTCAGCCTCAGTGGATGAACGGGAGCTGCAATGTTGTTTCTTAGAAGCCCAAGAAATAGGACTAGAGCCTAAGTAAACGATAAACCCCGAGACAGACAGTCGATCATTAGGATCCCCAGCCCAGTCAACATCACTGTAAGCCTGCAGATTAAGAGGACCAAGTTGAAAATGAATTCCAAAATCAATGGTGCCTTTCAAATACCTCAAGATTCTCTTAACCGCCACATCATGAGATTCCATGGGATCATGCATGAATTGACAAGCTTGATTCACTGAGAAGGCAATGTCTGGCCTTGTGAAGGTGAGGTACCGCAGAGCCCCAACAATTCTCCTATATTGTGTTGGATGAGAATAAGGCTTCCCATCATTTTTAAGTCATCTGTGATAGGGAAGGCAATGAGTTGTACATGGTTTTGAATCATGCAAATTAACTTTATCAAGTAATTCCTTGATATATTTAGTCTGAGACACAAATAAACCAGTGGACTGATATGAAATTTGCAGCCCTAGAAAATAATTCAACTGGCCTAAGTCCTTCATATCAAATTATTGGGTCAAACCTGCAATAACAGATGTAATAAGAGAGGAATCACTGCTTGTGAGGATGATATCATCAACATATAGGAGTAAGACCACAATGCCAAGAGAAGAATGTTGAACAAACAGAGAGGGATTTGCAGTTGACGCTGAAAAACCCAAACTTGGTATAAAAAAAAACTAGTAAATCTCTCATTCCAGGCACGAGGAGCCTGTTTTAAACCATACAAAGACTTCTATAGTCGGCAAACAAATTCAGAGGGATGATGCTTGCTCTCAAAGCCTTGGGGTTGAGTCATGTAAAGCTCCTCTTGAAGGATACCATGCAAAAATGCATTTTTTACATCGAGATGCCATAAGGACCAGTTGAATTGAGCTGCAAGAGCAAGGACTAATCGAACAGTGGTTGGTTTTATGACAAGCTGAAGATTTCACTATAGTCGATACCTTCCTCTTCTAAATGCCTTATGTCGAGCAATTGAACCATCTGCATGTTTCTTGATTCTACATACCCACTTACAACTGACAAGATTCTTATGAGCAGGGAGAGGAACCAAATCCCAAGTACCTTGAGCATGAAGAGCCTCAATTTCCTCCCTCATTGCAGACTGCCATTCTGGAACTGTAGAAGCAGTCTTGAAAGAACTAGGTTCAATCTGAGATAAATCAACAAATTGTACAGAAGCAGAATAAGCCTTTCTTTTGGAAATACCACTCTTGGACCTGGTTGTCATAGGGTGAAGATTCATGGCTGAAAGTGGTAATACAACACGAAGATTCTCAGGCTGAAAGTCCGGATCTACAGGGAGAGGAGACTGTGTGGCAGATGCTGAAACTAGTAGATGTTGTGAAGAGTGTGGGGGTCTTTTTCTTCACGCAGCTACAGATGGGCTGGGCCGCCGTTAGGAGCAAAATGGCTGAAATTTCCCCCTTGTGTCTGAGTTCAAAGATCAGACCCCAAAATGTTTCGAAATGGTTGTAAAGCCTTAGGAAACACCTTGGTTACCTTCACCAACGAAAATAATGGCTGCTTACAGATAAATTCTTGGCTTAGCATGAGAAGCTTGTGGCATGAGAGCAAAATCGACATGAGTTTAGCACCGAAGAGAAAATTATGTGTACTTGGGGGAAAAAGGGAGTGTTAAGGTAAGAAAGGGAAGGTTTGCAAGAAGATTTGGCTGAGAAAGGAGGGAGAGAAAGGGATGGGTGGCTTGATTGTTTCTTCCGGCAGCTTGACAGAGACTCTGTCAAGTGTTTGAACAATCTGCCAGAAGAATAAAAATGGGGGAGATGGGCAAGTAAAGCACGAAATTACTGAGTTTTGCAGGTGAGAGAGGAAGCTTGCTCTCCAGATGTGTGTTGTGGCTAGTGGTGAAGTATTGGGTGTTTTGGGTAATTTTCCAGCAGCCTGACAAAAGCTATGTTAGACTCTAGAATGGCTTGCCATAAGAGAAAATAGGAGAAAATGGAGGCATAGGGCACGAAATTGCGGAGTTTCAGAGATGAGAGATGAAGCTTGCTCTCTAGATGTGGGTTGTTATGATGGGTAGGAAATGCCTCTTTTTATAGGCGCTGGAAGCTACCATTTTCCAAGAAACCCTAATGGTTCCTATCCAATTTGGTCAAATCTCTCCCTTCCTTTCTTCTCTCCTCCCTTGACTTTTCCCATCTTGGTGAAATTTCCTCAGTCTATTTGCACAAAATCAGGGATTTTTGGGAGCTCAAGGCCCTTTCCCGCAGCTACATCAGAACTCCCATTTTCAGCAATCTCCTTCCTTTCCTTTCTTCCTTTTTTTTATGGCCAGGTCTGATGAGGGAAAGAGAATGGGTATGCATGCTAGTTCAAACGGTGATCTGCGCTCCAATATCCCGTGGTCCTTTGGAAGTTTTTACTTGAAACTTGTTCCTCTCATGTGCTGGAACTTTCCCAGCAACTCTACATAGTGGACCTCCAGACTTCCCTTCGTGGCTTTATTCTTAAGCCAGGTGCTGGAGCTTTGCAGCTCTTCTATTGTAATTGTATGGGCCAAGTTGGTTTATTGAGTAAGTGGGCTAACCTCAACAAGTGTTGGCCTATTTTTTGTTGAGGTGTTGGGCTAATTTGGTTAAGCTAGTGGGTTATTTCGGTTGGGATATTTTCTCTTTGTGCTCACCCACATGTTTGGGCCTAAGAAATGGGCCTGAGTTCCGAGGCTCCCAAGCAACCCCGGGACTTCCCTTTCTTGGCCCATCAATGGGCCTCATGTCAACTTATTACCATCCATACCACAACCGACTCAAGTAAGCCCCAGGCATCTTGCGTGGCTTGGGCCCACTTAAGCTTGTAGCGTGGCGTGTTGCTTATTTGCTTGGTGTGGCATGTGTGCAAGCGCATATGACGAACTTTCGCGTGCCCAAATCGGGTTTCTTCTCGGTAAGGTATTGCATTGGGCCGAGAATTTATTTGGGCCGAACCGTGACTTTTTTGGGCCTCAACAAAGAGGAAATCAAACATTCTGAAGCATTAGGAGGTAGTGTATGCAAAGAGTCTGTGGCTCTAGAGGTTGTGGGAGAGGGAGAAGGAACATGAAGATGAGATACATGTGACAAAACAATGTTATGCAATGAAGTAGATGGTGGAAGAGGAGATGGAGATGGAGAAAGATGCACTTGATTAATAGATTTGTAAGGAAACATAGTTTCATCAAATATGACATGTCTAGTCACAAACAACCTGTTTGTTTGGGGTGGAAAACAAATATACCCCTTATATTGACCTGCATAGCCTATATAAATACAAGTAGAAGTTTTGGGATGAAGTTTGTGAGAATTGGAGTGCTTGAGCAAAGGAAAACAAGCACAACCAAAAACCTTCAAGTGAGTAATGACTGGTTTGGAACCAAACAATAAAAGATAAGGAGATTTGAAATGAAGAATTTGACAGGGCATTCGATTGATCAAGTAGGTTGAAGTAGCACAAGCATGAAACCAAAATTTGGGAGGTAAATGTGCAATTTGTAACAAAGTGATTGCAGTCTCTAAAACGTGTTTGTGTTTCCTTTCGGCAAGACCATTTTGCTCAGGCGTATATGGGCAGGATTTCTGATGGACTATACCCTTGGCAAGAAGATAAAGTTTGAATTTTGTACTAAGGTACTCACCACCCCCATCACTTAGAAAGATTTTAAGAGTAGCAGAGAATTGAGTAACCAAGAAAGCATGAAAATGGACAAAAATAGAATAAACTTCTCCTTTATTGATCATTGGAAAAATCCAAGTAAATCGAGTACATTCATCTATGAAACTAACATAATATCTAAAACCCTCAACAGAGAATGTGGGAGAAGGACCCCACACATCACTATGAATTACTTCTAAAGGTTGTACAAATTTGACTGTTGGATAAGAAAAAGGAAGCTTGGCAAGTTTGCCTTCCAAATAGGTAGTACAGACAGATTTGGTATTGTCGAAAGAAAAAGAAACCTGATTGATGTAAAAGAGTTGAAGTGATTTTATTTGAGGGATGACCTAATCGTTTGTGCTAGAGACTTGTGTTGACGTGATGTCCAAGGTAGCAAAAATGATTCTTGTGGAAAGAAGATTCTTGTTTTTGATTGGGTGGAGAAGTGAAGAAAGGAATAGGATACAAGCCGGCTCTACACAGTCCCTTGAGAAGAACACTCCCCGTGATCTTGTCCTGAATCCAAAAACCAAAGGCATCACAAATAAATATGCAATTGTTATCTTTACATAATCTATGAATGGAAAGCAAATGCTGAGAAAGCTTTGGCACATGTAAAACTTGCTTTAATTGTAAAGAACTCTGTGGAGCAACCAAAGTAGAAGAACCAACATTAGAAATGCTCAAACCTGAACCCGTTGCAGTAGTAATAGTATCATTCCTTGAGAAAGGAGTAGCTAAACTAAGCTGAGACAGATCAGAAGTCATATGAGTCGTAGCTCCAGTATCTGCTACCAAAATTGCTCATGAGATGAAGAAGATGGGAAGTTGGCATGCATTGCAGTAAGATTGGTTGAAAGAGGTCTACCTTGATAGGAAAAATTGCCTTTGTGGTAACACTGAATGGTAGAATGCCCATACTTTAAGAGAGAGCACATTTTCTCTACCTCGAACCACACATCGAAATGTATTATATTCAGAAGGAAGACCATTGAGAGCCAAGATCACAATATCATCATCTTCAAAAGAAACCCCTGCTGCAGAAAGATGATCCTGAGCATTTTTTATCCTTTGCAGATATTGGGAGACAGTTTCAGAACCCTTCTTGATAGTTTGAAGCTCACTTTTCATATGAAAAATGCTAGCTTTTGTAACTGTAGAAAATTTATCTTTCAATTGAACCCACATATCATGAGAGCTAGTACACCCAATGACATAAGAAATTGCAGTGGAAGAAAGAGTTGCAATAAGCAATTGCATCAAGGCATGATCGTGCATTTTCCAAACTTGATAAGCATCAGTTTCGACACCTTCAACATCGAAGTCCTCATGAAATCAAGTAGGACACTTCCTTGATCCATCAATAAAACCCAAGATGCCATGACCCTCAAGCAGGAGCTGCATTTGAAAATTCCATGTGAGATAATTTGTATCATCAAGCTTGACTGTCACAAAAGTAGAAACAGTGGGAATCAAAGTGGCAATGGGAGATTGAACAATTTGAAGCTGAGTAGTAGTCACCATGTGGAGAATTCAAGAAGATAAAGAGAAGAATTTAGGGTTGAGCAAGAAGAAATTTTCAAAAAGGGAAAATTGAAGAAGAATTTTCAGTGAGACAAAAGATCAAACAAGTAATAGGCAGAGCAACGAACATGAAATTGGTTGTTGTGTTTGAGTAGAGAAAGAAGCCAGAGAAGGAGAACAAAGAGGAAGAGAGTGTGGAAGCAGAAGAACAAAATATCAAGATTGATCCACGGCGAATGATACCATGTTAAGATAGGAAGACTGAAAAGAAATAGAGTTGAGAGAAATAGAGAGAATTTCAGAGATAGAGAATAGACTTGTTGTATTTCTTATTAAGCTCAACTGAGCACAATTACAGACTTTATATCAGCTGAGTTAAAGCCTTGTTCACGTGTTTTCTAACCTATCTAACTTCTCTAACCTTCTCTTATGAATACTAAGGGGCCGTTCGGTTAAGTTTTCAGCGCCCTTTTTCATTTTCTGAGAACGAAAACAAACCAAGAATCCGTTCGGTAGACTAAAACAGAAAACAGTGAGAATGTTTTCATAAAATGAAAACAACATCACGTGTACTTTGGAAAAACAGAAAAAATATGTTTTCATTCTCACAGAAAACAAACTCCTAAACCATAAACAGAAACCCACAACCCCATCACTCTACCCAGCAAAACAGAAACGAAACGAAAATCACACCAAAACATAAACCAAAATCAAACATACCACGACCACGATTGTCAGACCATCATCATCTCAACCGCCACTGACTCTGCCATTGCCACCAAACCTCACAGACCCAGTCCCCACATCACCACCACCTATCAAACCCAACCGACACCAACACCAACACCATGCCAATGGAATCACGACCAAACACCCAATCGAACCCAATACACATCTCGCCACTTAGTAAAAAAGCAATCGACCCTAGCACCTCCACCACCCATACCCAATCAAAGCATCACCATCGCCATCACCACCCAATTAAGGAGGGGGGGGGGGGGGGGGAAGGAGGGAGAGAGAGAGAGAGAGAGAGGTGTGTTGGTGGGATTCATGCCATGGAAGGAATGAGTGGGTGCGGCGGCATGAAGAGATAGTAAAAAAGAGGGAAGGGAGAATGAAAGAGAAAGTAGAGGAAGAAAGAAAGGAACGGCCTGGAAAGGGAGAAGAAAAGAGAAAGGAGAGAGGAAGAAAGAAAAGGAAAAAAGAAGAAAAGAGGAAGAAAAAAAAAAGAGATAAAAATAAATTTAACTTTTAAAAAACAATATAAATTTTTATTTGTCAAATTATACTTTTAAAAAAATATTTTTTAGAACATAAATTAGCAAAAATACGCTTAAAAAATAACTCACATATTATTATTATTATCAAATTGTACTACCAGACACGTTTTCATTGTTTTTGTTTTCTGAAGATGTTTTCTAATTAATCTACCACACGCATTTTTATTTCCTGAAAATGCAAATTTGTTTTCTTGTTTTCATTCTCTGAAAATATTCTTAGAAAACAATCTCTGAAAATGTTACCAGACGGGCCCTAACAATTTTCCTAAACTGCCTAACATGTCTAACAATATCTCAACAGTTTTATTCTTCAATCTTCTTACACGTGGCAGCACTAGGACCATTGATATCTTTACGGATTGACAGAAGTGGCATTTTGCGTCAGTTCCTTGATTCGTTATGCCAATGAACTGGAGGTGTTAAAACAAGGCTAATGGCAGTATTTCCTCTAGAGCTTGTTCTGCCAAATTTGAATAGAATTATGTGCTACTAATTTATTAAATCTAAAAGTATCTATGAGACACAACAACTTCAACTAAGGCAGTTCATCACAGCATTGAGGGAAGACACATGGCTAGCTTCGGTCTATAGGCGATTCGATAATTGATTCAATTAACCAAATCGTGCCCACCCTTAGGGAAGATCCTACATTTGATTAAGTGCAGGGAAGATCCAACACTCAATCACATTGATCAATTTTTTTATTTTATTTTAAAAATATGTAATGGTAAAATTACTAAAAGATTCATGTCACGCGGTCGAAGTGAGACACAAAATACTATTCTATAATTTCTCGAGTAATGTGAAACACAAAAGACAAAGTGAGCTAGTTGAAAGTGTTAAAAGAAAGGGAAATTTGAATGAAAATATTTAGAGGAAAATAACAATTAAGCTTTTTATTAAAAGAAAGCTGTCTTTTTTTTTGGGGGGGGGGGGGGGGGGGGGGGGCAACAGAAACAAGGGCAAAGTACTAGTATTTGACAAGAAGAATACACCCCTTAAGGAGGTTCTTGCATTCAATAGAGCTAGGAAATAGAAACAACAAGACAGTGAGCAAATTAATTGCACAAATTTTGCTCACTCAGAATTGAAAGAGAAAGGATCCAAATTGCACCATCAGTGCTCCATAGAGACCATGGTAGAAAATCAAGAGCTAGGAACAAGGGATACCTACAAGAGAAAGGGCTTTACTAGGGGTGTACACCAGTTCGAAACCAATACAATTTTACCAAGCCGCATCCAATTCAATATAAGATTGGATTATGATTTTTCCAATCCAATCCGATCACATTAGAGGTTTAAACCAATCCAATGTGATCCAATTGATATTGGATTGGATGATTGGTTTTCATAATGCAAAAAGATAATAATGAAATATGAAACATTTATCGTCAAGTTTAATATAATCAAACATTTTAATAGACGTAAATGTAAAATATAAATGGAAGGATATTTCATCGAATTGCCCCCTGAACTTGTACCTAATTATGAATTTACCCCCTGACCTTTTTTTTTTAGAAAATTAAGGACTCGAACTAACTTTTATTCTCAATGTTCCCCCTACCATCTGAATCATCAACATTTCATCCAATTTGTCATTAAATATGAGGGCAAATTGGTCATTTCATAAGTTAAAACTAATTAAATACTTTACAATAAAATAATATGACCTAAAAAAATGAAGAAAAACAAATTATTTTATAAACAGAGGGGCGACCCACCCACCCCCTCCACCTCCGCCTTTCCCTTCTACCCTCTCTCTCTCTCTCTCTCTCTCTCTCTCTCTCTCTCTCTCTTTCTCTCTCTCTCTCTCTCTCTGCGACCCAAGACCCATTTGTGCCTCCCCAGCCATGTCCACCCTCGTTAGCTCTTTGCACCTACCAACCTTGCGACCCTGCAACCCATTGGGGAAATTTTCATGGGTATGTGTGAGAGAGAGGGGTTTGAGGAGCCCTAGGTTTCAAACAACCCAGATTTGAAGTGGGGCATGGAGGTTGGTAGGAGATCAAGATAGGGGGTGGCGATGGTGGACATTGAGTTGCGATGCTGGTAGGGGGTGATGCTTTGTTTTATTGGTTGTTGTTGAAGCAGCAGAGGATTTGGGTAGAGAAAGAAGGTCCAACAACAAAAATTGATCATGTTTACAAAGAGAGAGTGCATTGGAATGGCTGAGCTAGGGATGAGGACTTATTGTTCTGGGTCGGTGAGATGAAGGGTTGGCTGTGGTGATTGGATGTGTAGAGTAAAATTTTTTAGGGTGAAGATAGAGAGAGAGAGTGTGTGTGGTGGTTGTGGGAGGGTAGGCTACTGAGAGGGAAGGCGGAGGTGAGGAAGGGGATGGTCTTGGGTTGCCAAAGGGGATTCGGTGACGGTGGGGATATGGATGGTCTTGGGTCTTTGGGGTGGGTTTCAAAAGGGGAGACGGCTACGGCTATAGAGAGGTTTTTTTTTTTTTTTTTTCCCTCTTTTCTTTAAATTTTTCCAATGATTTAACATAAAATTAGATGAAATGTTGAGAATTTGGACGGCAAGAGGGAAATTGATAATAAAATTTAGTTCGAGTCCTTAATTTTCTATACAAAAAAAAAGTCAGGGGATAAATTAATAATTAGGTACAAGTGCAGGGGGTAATTTGGCAAAATACCCTAACTGAAATGCTAGATAAAATTATTTTATTTTATAATATATTAAACATAACTCCATCAAATTACTTAAAATGGTTATAACTTTCTTAACGAAAATTACCTAATTAGCAAAATAAGCATGAGACTATCTAGATTGGATTGGATTGGATCCTCACAAGCAAATCCGTCATTTGATCCAATCATGTCGGTTTTAGAAATTAGGGATCCAATCTAATCCACCAGGCCATTAGAGTTATCAATGGGGTAGATTTTTATCTAAATCCGATGAAATTAATAGAAGATGGATCTGGAGATATAATCTAATTATATTTCGAACCCGTTAACCTGTTAAGTTAATGAAACGAATATGACTTTAGCTTAATCCGATCCAATAATAATCCAATTTGATTAATATAATATATATTTTTACTAAACATATATACACTAACAATTATTTATTATTTGTTTTTTATTTTTTTAATTGAAAGGGCTGGAAAGCCCAATGAGAGGACAAATTAATCCACAAGATACAAACGAGAATGGACACATGTGGGCCATATTTAAAATTAAAAAAAAAACAAGAACAAAAGTGAGGTTCACTAAAAAAAAATTGGGATAACAACACAAGTTAGTTCTAAAACCCTAAGCTTAAATAATGTTATGTATGATGATTGAATTGAAATTGAATTTATGGGTTGATTATATTGTTTTGATTTATTGGATGATTTATTTTTTGATTTGTTGATTAATTGGTTATATTAGGTTGGTTTATGAATTTTTTTGTGGTTAATTCTTAATTGGTATAGATTTGGTGTGTTCTTTAATTGACGTGAGTTATTATTTTGATTAATTTATGTGTAGAACTATGGAACGATTTTTTAAGAGAAAATCATCATCTTCATCGGTTAGTTCGAAGAATGTGGGTAGTTCAAGAATTTCAAGTTCAAGACAAAGTGGGTTAGATGAGGTTTTGGCTAATCTTCAAGCAGACCCCAGACTAAGAAATTGTATGATTGATTATGATACTAATATTAGAGATGATGTCCGAAGAGCATATCTACAAAAAGGACCTTTTCGACCTAGATGTCATTCTTTCCCACAAACTAATATATCAGGAATTAATCGACGCTTCATTCTCCAATGGTTTGATGAATTTGATTGGTTGGAGTATAGTGTATCTAAAGATGCTGCATTTTGTCTTTATTGCTATCTTTTTAAATCCAATTTTGAACAAGTGGGTAGTGAAGCCTTCACTAGAGCAAGATTTAAGAATTGGAAGAAAGGGAGAGAAAGAATGAAGGTGCATGTTGGACCGGCTGGCAGTGTTCATAATAAAGCTAGAAAAGCTGCTACAAATTTGATGAATCAAAATACACATATTGAAATGGATATGAGCAAACACTCCGAACAAGCTCGTATGGCTTATCCAGCATGTTTAATTGCATCAATCAAGTGCACTAAGTTTTTGTTGCGACAAGGTCTTTCTTTTCATGGCAATGATGAAAGTGTCACTTCAAGCAATAGGGGAAATTCTTGGAGCTATTGCAATTCCTTGCAAAAAATGATGAGAAAGTTAAAGAAGTTGTGTTGGAAAATGCTCTGGGGAATCTCAAGTTAGTAGCTCCTTGCATTCAAAAAGATATTGTCAATTCATTTGCTCTTGAAACACTTGATGTTATCATGAGTGGTTTAAAAGATAGATTCTTTTCTATATTGGTGGATGAAGCATGTGATGTTTCAGTAAAAGAGAAAATGGCTATGGTGTTGCGTTATGTGGACGACAAAGGGCTTGTAATTGAAAGATTTGTGGGGTTCCAACATATTACCGACACCACTTCAAGTTCACTAAATGATGCCATTAACATTTTTTTCTTCTAACGGTTTGAGCCTTTCCAAGCTACAGGGACAAGGTTATGATGGAGCTAGCAATATGAGAGGTGAGTTGAATGGCCTTAAAACGAAGATTTTGAGATCAACCTTGTGCTTATTATGTTCATTACTTTTCTCATCAACTTCAACTAGCACTTGTTGCCATGGCAAAGAAAAATATTGACATTGCCTCTTTTTTCACAACGGCTAATAGTGTGGTTAACAATGTTAGAGCATCTTGTAAGTGGCGTGAAGCACTTAGTGTGCAACTCCAATGAGAGCTTGTGACAGCTTTTGAAAATAATTTTCTTATAACTGGGCTAGGTTTGCATTAAGAAACAAGTCTCAAATATGCTAGTGACACACGATGGAACTCACATTATGGTACCTCGATTAGCATCATTTCTATGTTTTCATCCGTGATTTATGTGCTTCAAATGATTATTGATGATAATCTCAATGATAGTGACAGTGAAGCAAATAAGTTAACGAGAGAAATGCTTACTTTTGAGTTTGTGTTTCACCTATTCTTGATGAAAGCTATATTCTGACTCACAAATGATGTGTCATAGGCATTGCAAAAGAAAGATCAAGAAATTGTGAATGCAATGGCTTTAGTGAAATCATGCAAGGAAAAGCTGCATTAGATGAGGAATAATGGGTTTGATGTATTGGTTGATGATGTATCTTCCTTTTGTGACAAACATCATATTGATGTTCCTAACATAGATAAGGCATTCGTACTTTTAGAGAGGTCAAGGCATAATGCTCCAATAAAGACAAATCGTCATCACTATAGTGTGGAGCTCTTTATTTATGTCATTGATGAGCAAATTACGGAGTTAGATGATCGTTTTAATGAGGTAAATACCCAGTTGCTTATTTGTTTGGCATGTTTGAGTCCAAATGATTCATTTATAGCTTTTGATAAACAAAAGCTACTTCGTCTTGCTCAATTTTATCCTTTTTCATATGGGGATCTTTTGGCACTTGAAGATCAACTTGAGCTTTATATTCATCATGTGCGTTTGAGTAGTGATTTCACTCAATTACAAGGGATTGCTTGTCACATCCCGGATCGGCTCTGCCGTAGCACGATATTGTCCGCTTTGGGCCCCCCCTCTCTGGCCCTCACGGTTTTGTTTCTGGGAGCTCACGACCAACTTCCCAGTGGGTCACCCATCCTGGGATTGCTCTCGCCCCCAACTCGCTTAACTTCGGAGTTCCTACAACTCCGAAGCCAGTGAGCTCCCAAAAGGCCTCGTGCTAGATTGATGCGGGCATGTACAAGGCACATCAACCCCCTCTCCGTTGATCAAAGTGGGATCTTACAATCCACCCCTCTCAAGGGCCCGACGTCCTCGTCGGCACACTTGCACCACACGGCAGAGTGGCTCTGATACCAAATTGTCACATCCCGGATCGGCTCTGCCGTAGCACGATATTGTCCGCTTTGGGCCCCCCCTCTCTGGCCCTCACGGTTTTGTTTCTGGGAGCTCACGACCAACTTCCCAGTGGGTCACCCATCCTGGGATTGCTCTCGCCCCCAACTCGCTTAACTTCGGAGTTCCTACAACTCCGAAACCAGTGAGCTCCCAAAAGGCCTCGTGCTAGATTGATGCGGGCATGTACAAGGCACATCAACCCCCTCTCCGTTGGTCAAAGTGGGATCTTACATTGCTGATCTTTCGAAAAAACAAATGGTGGAGACAAGGATGCATCGAGCATTCAATTATGTGTATTTGCTTATTACATTGGCTTTAGTTTTACCGGTAGCAACTGCTTCAGTCGAGAGGGTATTTTCCGTCATGAATATTACAAAAGGTCCACTTTGGAACAAAATGGGGGATCAATGGTTTAGTAATAGCTTGCTTATTTACATTGAGAGGAATGTTTTTGCTTGTATTGAAAATGAAGCTATAATGCTACATTTTCAAAATATGAAACCACGTCGTGGACAATTGTAGCTTGTAATGTCGTTTTTGACATGAATTATGAATGAAAGTACTATCGTTTCATTTTCAATGTTTTTTTAATCTTAATTTTTTTTTGAAACTTTTACACTATGACCCTATAAGGTAAGATTCATGGATCCTTCACTAGGACTAGGTTTCGGACTCAAAACCTCCAACTTAGCACAACAAGACCAAAACACTACTTTGTCAAACTAAGTTGTGATATTGTTGGATCGAAAATATATTTAACGGCTTATAAGTCCATCCCCAAAAAAAACATATAAAAATCGGGTTATAACTTATAACTCATAACCCTTATTATTATTCTTCTTCTTCATCATCAAACCCCACTGCCGTTTCTTCTCTCTCTCTCTCCTCCATCTATGCCCCTCTCTCATTGTCCTCCTCCATCTTTACCCCTTTCTACCCCTCTCTCGCTCTTCTCCTCCATCTATGCATCTATGTCTCTCTTTGTCTTTCCTCCGCCATTGCTTCACTGGGATCTCTCTCTCTCTCTCTCTCTCTCTCTCTCTCTCCCTCCCTCCCTCCTCCGGCTATATAAATAATAGATCTCAGTTGGTTGCGGTAGCCAACCGAATTGGTATCCGGGTACTGTAACCGGTACCGTCACTGGTTGGTCCGTTGTCCAACAGCAATCGCATTGACTTTCTGATCAACCACAGTTTGTTGACCGAAAAAATCGGTTGGTAACCGGTGGTTTGCGGTACCGTCACTAGCTCCTTCCCTTATCTTTATTATATTTATTTTAGTTTCATTTTTTTCGTTAGCAGCCATCGCCAGGGGTTGATGCATCTTGGGACAATAGGGGTCGCACGACCCCTTAAAATGCTGGAAATATGGATGAGGGCTCCATGGGACCCTTTGGACAGCAGCAAAGCAACCCCTTGTGTGCACACAAGGTGTTCGATGAAAGTTCCCAACTGGGGCTTGCCTTGCGTTGTACGCGCGAGTCTAATTTTTTTTTTTAAAAAGAGCCCTGGCCAAATGACGTCATTTGGTCCGAGGCTATTCAATTTTTTTTAATTGACCTGGCCTGAAAACTACGTCGTTTTGGGCCAGGTTTTAAAAAAATAAAAATATCATCCTTCCCCCTTCTCTCCCCCCCTGTACCCGACTCTAGCAAACCCCGAACACTTTTTCATTCCCAAATTAATATCTCACCCTCCCAAACCTCCCAACCTCCACCACAACCTCTTCGCTAGCACCAACCATCACCACCTTGTGCTGCCACTCGCTCGCTGCCTTATATTTCAACAAGTGAGCAAAATTTATATTCATAAATAATGATAATATATATTAGTTGATATTGATATATTTTTTTATGGAATGAAATTTATGGATATGATAATATTGATTGATTGAGTTTATAATTGATTGATAACCATATTATTGAGTTTGAATATTGATTGTTATGTTATGGTATTTATTTATTAATAATGTTTTGTTTTGATTGGTATGATAATATTGGCATTTTCATATTTATATGATAATTTGGATAAAAAATTATTGATGGATTGAATTAATTGATGTGTAGAATTATGGAACGATTCTTTAAAAAAAATATATATGTGGATAGTCCTTCTCCGTCTAATTCTGGTAGTTCAAGTGCAAGATCGATTGAGATAGATAAGATATTGGCTAATCTTCAAGAAGACCCTGAACTAAGAACTCGAATGACGGATTATAGTCCTAATATTCGAATAGACAATTGTAACCTGTATTATTGATTTTGCCATGAATTATAAATGGAAATACTATCTTTCTATTTTTTTAGTGTTATTTTGGTTGGAACTTTTACAGTGGACGTAGGCCATGTTTCTCAATCTAATCTTTCCGTGATTACTCATCATCTTCTTCCCCTCTCCTTGTCTCAGACCTCATCTTTTTATTTTATTTTTTTGGGTAAAGCATACCCATCTTCTTCCTCTCTCATTCACTCAAATACTCTTTCTTTTTCTTTTTTTCTTCTTGTCACCTTTTCCTATCTTCTATCTCTTCTCTTTGTCTCATTCTTGTTTGGGGCTGTTGAAAATTCACCCGGGCACCTTTCAAAGACACGGGCAGCTAGACTCTTGGAATGTCGGCCGGGCTCAGTGGCGGAGCCAGGATTTCACATTAGAGGGGGCCCTTAAAAAAAAATTCAAATAATTCGAATCGGAGCCCTCAAGCGCTATCCGAGTTAATAAGTTCATAATATCATTTCATAATGATTAATAATTTATCCATTTATTACAATCATAATTGTCCTGAATTTCATATTTTAACATGGTTGAATATTAATCTCATCATCTACACTATTAAAGACTCAAAATTTAATAATTTATACTTCAACATAGATAAGAAATATACAAAATGTTCATAAATCCCAATATTAAGATGCCCTACTTAGACATGTAAAATGGGGAAAAGGGGAATTCACAAAGCTTAAGTTAATCAAAAGAGGAAGAGAAGGAGAAAAAACATGAATTTTTACAGTTTTTACTCTAGGAAGCCAACATATATAGCAACACAAAAGTAAAAATATGATAAAATAAAAAATATGAGAGAGGGCCTGGGCCCACACTGGTCCTTAGGTGGCTCCGCCACTGGCCGGGCTTTGAGAATGGAATCTCGGTCGGGTTTTTTAGAATGGAATCGCGGCCGGGCTGGGCTCTTGTAGAGTGGCCGCCGAGATTTGAAGAGCTGGAGCGGTTGGGTTTTGTTGGAATGCGACCGGGGCTAGGAACTGAAAAATATGGCCGGGCTTAGAGTTTGTTACGGCCGGAACAGATGGAGCGATCTTGGAAAATCTCCGCCGGATTTTCGAATGGAAGTTGTGGCTGGGGTTTTGTTCGAATGGGGCAGAGTCACGGCTGAATATTGTAATATGGAGCTCAAAGGCGGCTGGAGCGATCCATGCTGGGCAAGGTTGCGGCCGGGCTAATCTGTTGGAGTTTTGCGGCCGGGCATCGTTCAAGATGAGGCCGGGTGTAGTTCGAATTGCGGCTGGGCTTGAAAGTGGCTGGGGCTATGACATTTGTGTGGGCACGGCCAAAACTATTGGGATAAATATGCGGCCGAGTCTTTGGGTTGAAGTTTTGGAACCTTGGCGGTCGAGAATTGGAATACGGATTGAAGGAGTATTGCGGCTGGATATGTGGTTGAAGGGTTTGCAGGGCAAAAATCTAATTGCCTTTCACATATATATATATATATATATATATATATATATATATATATATATATATATATATGTAGATGAGTATGAGGGATATTGTGGCTGGAGCCTTTAGGTGGTCTTGCGAATATGGGGCTGAAAGGTTTTTAGATTTTTAGCCACCCTTGCATTACTCTAAGTTTATATATATTATATATAATAAACGAATATAAATATGCGGCCGAGTCTTGCTAGATGGCGGCTGGGATATTAGTTTGTTTGCAAGCTGGGCCGAAAAGGGTTTTGCGTTGGTAGTTTGATTGACTTATTATATACACATATATTGATATATGCATGAAATCAAATGAGTGGGCTTGTGATAATACGGTGGCTGAGCTCTTTGAGTTGAAACTTCATTGCCCTATTTTATATATATATATATATATGAATTTAATTTAATGTGGCCGGAGTCTTTGGAGCCCTTACAGATTGGTGGCTTATTTATACAACATATATATATGAATGAGTAAGAATGGGCAGCCGGGCTGAGAGTGTTGGCCCTTCTTGTATTGTTTCACATTTATATAATATATGTAATAAAATTATAATAAAATCATACGCCCAAGTTTAAGCCACCAATTCAAGCCCAGATTTTCGGAGGATTATATGCACGGGACAAAGGCTTTGCAAGGAAAGAAATCAAGGAATTTGATAGTAACTTCGAGTGTTCCAAAAGAGGAAGAATCAAGCATGTTAGAATATTTCAATCAATGCAATCCCACGGATTTAGGAGGGCTTCGTAAGGAAAGATTTTTTAGAAGAGTTGACATTTGGCCATTCAATGGCCAGCCCATGGGCTGACGAGTGCCCTATATAAACCTCACCAAATGAAGACAGAAGACAGACAAAATCAAACAGAAAAACCTATCTTTCGTCTCGCACTTTTCTTTTCCTAGACTTAGGATTTTATTTTTCATGCACCTAGTGTAGCAAGTTCTTCCTTTTCTTAGTGTAAGTTTAAATTCTTGCAATTTACATTACGTTGTCATTTAAATTCAAGTTTATTTCAATTGCTTTACTTTTCATTGTTATCACACTTCAATTAAGTTTAATTTCAAGTTCATTTTACTTTATCGTTCTTATCGCTTTCATTTCGTTCTTGCTTTATTTATTGCTTTGATTCATTTTATCGCACTTTAATTCTCGTCTTTACGTTATTTATCTTTCGCACTTTACTTTACGCATTTGTCTTTAAATTATATTTAAGTTTAAGCACCTTTACTTTACGCACTTATTCTTCATTTCATTACGCTTCACCTTCAACCTTCATCTCCACCCACTCCACATCATTTGGTCGCTCACATAAAGCCTTGACCCCGAGGTAGTGAAAGAACTTAGGCCGTGAGGAGGTTCCTTGCTCGGCCGAACAATCGTTTGATTAAAGTCAAATCTCGGACGCAACACATCTATCTACTCACATTCCATTCAAGCCCAAATTCGGGGCTTGGTGGTGGCACGCCCCGCACTCAAAAAAGAAGAAGGACCAAAAACTCCTTCCGTCGGCCTACCCGGCCGAAAAGAGGGAAACAATTCTTCTCTCTCATCTCTCCTATATCCTCTATATAGTTGTTATTTTCATTTATTTCAAGATATGATTTTGGTTCTCCAACACAAGAAATGCAAGAGGAAGATGATATATATTTGTGTTAGTTTGGTTAATTTATGAGATAAAAGAATTCGGATTAGATTATTGAATCCGATAAGGTATAAGTTAACAACTGTACCGACCATAAAAGCCAGAGTATCCCTAAAAGAAACCCACATGGTCTCATAGCACCAAAAAAGTTAAAACAAAGGCGTCTGCGTCTTGTGAGGGACGTTTGGTTTTTTGTTTTTGGGTCGGTGTGAGGAACATTTGTTTATGCAGATGAATAGAACCTCCCAGAGACAAAGAAACGCACACTTTTCACTGCAGATAAATAACATAAAATGAAGAAGAAATGGGACTTTTTTTTTCTTCTTCTTCGTGAGGATGAAAAAGGAGGGTCGTGGAATTTTGATAAATCACATGTTTGGATTTGGACGGTGATGCTTCGAATGTATATAAAAAGCTGCCTCCCCAGACCACGTTGTCTTGCGTGGGGCCCATCGACACCTAAGCAAAACTTAACATATTCCGACGAACGGGCACCTAACAGACGTCCTTTCCTACAGCAGCCCCTCTGTCCCTGTCCCTGCGACCTTGTCCTCTTTTGTGTTGCCCGCCCAACCATATATTATTTTATTTATTTTCTATTTGTCTCTGTACTCTTTATTTGCCCTTGGAAATAATGTTGTTTTGATGGAACATGACGTAAGATTGAAAACGATCCGACGCTTCAGAATTGACCTTGAGATTTTCGGCTCCTCAACAACCAGTCCCACGTTTCTGCATAGCATGTGATACTCACGCTCTGCTCTCGTGTCTGTCGGTGTATGGTCAGAAAAGAATAGAAAAAGTTGCCAACTCTATTTGATCCTACTCATAGATTCTGGGGTTTATGTTGGTTGGTTGGGCGGTTAGGTGTGGGCATAAATAAATATTATTAGCGAACCATAAAAACATACCCAACGAACTGGTGGTCAAACTGATAAAAAGCCAAACCAAATCAGACATACCTAATATGGTCTGATTTGGTTCGGTGACCACCCCCATCATAACGTCGTCACCAAGACGGCCAAGCAGCCACCAAACTAAGCCACGACGGAGGGGCTAGAGGGGATGGGCAAGGAGCAGCAGTGAAGATGGGATAGGAAGATTTGGGAGGGTAAGGAGGAGAATGAAAGGGGAGGACAAGAGGGATGGAGGCCACTGATCCCCCCAAAGAGATCGATGGCTAAAACTTTTATCTCTTATGGTTTCTAAGATTTTGCATGACATTTGCATAAACAAAAAATTATATTGGTTTACAATATGGAAGTAAATCAAAGGT
The DNA here is from genome assembly GCA_020521455.1 of Prunus kanzakura. Lineage (NCBI taxonomy): Eukaryota > Viridiplantae > Streptophyta > Magnoliopsida > Rosales > Rosaceae > Prunus > Prunus kanzakura. Next base: position 773,796 of record BPUM01000811.1, read on the forward strand.
AATAAATTCATATCAAACTTACAAAAAATCGAACCTATTAAAGATTATTTAGATGATGAAAAGATAATAGTTTTTTTTTAAAAAAAATGCAAAGATAAGAGAGTTGTTATTGACACTCTAAAATATTCATTATCTCCTTGTTGGTGTGCAATTTATAATTTCCTACATAAATCCATACCGGTGGCAACTGGTGTTGAAGAATATAAGTCCCACATCGGACACTTGACTAAATAAAATACAATATATAATGAGTGGTTTCACTACTAATATTACTGAGGCCTTTTGTGATAAAACCCCACACCTACTGGGCTTTGCAAGTTGTTAAGTTTGGGACAATATCGGTGTTGTTAGTTGGGAGCCGTTGGCCCGTCTCTTAGTTGGGTGCCATGTGTAAGTCCTTTCAACTTGAGATTGTGGGTCTATCGTGGCGCTGATGGTAAGAGTAGCAAATCTCTCTCTAAACTTTTTATCATCCAAAAAAAAAATTATTCATCATCCACTCCTTACTCTATTAATAATTATAAATAATAAAAAAAAAATTATTCATCATCCACTCCTTACTCTATTAATAATTATAAATAATAAAAAAAGTATATGATGAGAGTTTACGAGTGCAAATATCAAATTCTCAAAGATAAATAGTGTAATATTATTTTCTACTGTTCACCGTAACGTAGCTTTTTCTTTTTAAAATGAAGTTTTTCACGATCATGAAATATTCAAAAGCATATTCTGTAAAATGTTACATTTGTGGATGATTTGCCTTCCCAGAGCCACCATCCTTAGATAGATACTGCCATAGATCTCATAAATAATAACTCCACAGCTTTCTTAGGCGCGTCAATTGGTGCGTGCAAGATTCAAACTTCTGTTATCTTTCTCAGCTGCACCTTCATAAATAAGTAAATATGTTTATTTATTACCCTTTCATCACCTTCCGTTTCTCTTTCTTTACTCAAACTCCTCTCTCTCTCTCTCTCTCTCTCTCTCTCTCTCCTCTTGACCAATTTCTCACTTGTTTCTTCTTGTTTTCTGCAGCACAAGGGAACCAATTTCTGACTTTTTATTCAACAACCCATCTCTCTGTTTCTAAATCTTGGCTGTTTGAAGTCGTATATATTGATTATGCACAATTTTGGGGATGAATTCACAATAGAAAGCTACAGAATCCCATGGCTTGTATGGATCCAGGTGATGGTGATGATCCTCCTCCTCATTCTTCTCTTCTGCTTCAGCATCTTAGTCTTAGATCTCGATGACCACAGCAACACCACCACCACCACCAGCAACAACAAGCCTTCATCTTCTTCCACTAGCCGCTTAGTTTCTGATGATCTTCCCAAGCACAACACCTCAACCACAGCTTTTACACACCACTTACAAAATACCCAGGTACCGATTTCCTCACACCACTCTGTTGTCTTACTGTTTTACATGATTTCTCTCTCCTTTTTGCTTATTAATTTCGTTTGTAGTTAGATGTGGAATGTGTTTGGCAGCTAGGAAAATGTTGAGAAGAATCTAAGAATGAAAGAAAGAAAGAAATGAATAAATAGTTTCCTGAATTGCCAATCCCACTAATTATATTTGTGTTCGTTTTGGTTTTAGTTGTACTTGTTCCAATTTTTTTTTATACAAGCAAAGCAATAGTGAGTGGGGAGGGGGATTCGAACCCTTGACTGTTTTTAATCGCTTAAGTTACAAGTGCTTTTGTTTTAATCGTTTAAAGCAAAGCTACAATGACTCGAAATTTGGTTTCCCTTTTTTCGATTTCTGGGTCATCTTTGGAAGGCAGGGATAGGGGATTGGTGGGGTTTGGGTTTGTGGGTTGTGGGTTCAGCAGCATTTCCTTACGCACTTTAAATTTGTTTGTAGAAGTTCTTGTCCATTCACCTAATATTATTGTGCAATAATTGCCTAATTAGGACCCTGCACTTTTTTCTTTACATATTTCATCTATAACTGAATTATTTGCCCATAATTTGTCTAAAATAAAAGGTACAGAGCACCTCCCTCTAACGTTGTGGAAGATGTTAAAAGAATATAAACTCCCACATCGGAAACTTGCTTTTGGTGGAAATTCCATTTTGTGCAAATTGAGTGATTTTGTGGTAAAACCCTTGTACCAATTAACATACTCCAAAGTCCAAATTTTTCCCTTTTTCTGGTAGAACCCTTAGCTTCTCTCATCTTCAAGTTGAAATACCCTCGTTACCCTTGTTTAGAAAGAAAAAAAACCACATTACCTTTTCATTCTAAAATTGCTTAACCTCATTTATATTATTTTTATTTTTATTCTAGGCCAATAGAAAATTTCATATGACAATGTTTTGTTCATTGTTTTTGCTGGCTAGTTAAGCATGTTTAATGATTACACCTGCTGTTGTAATTAGAATTAGGCAATGTATAATTATACATACACAAATGTGAGCTTGTAAGATCTTGGCAGGTAGAAGAAAGCATAAAAGGGGAGATAGTAGCAAGCACAAGAAGTAGAATAATGAGAGGAGAGGACATGTTTGAAATGGAGGCCCCTACAGCTTTCCATCTATATTTCCACCCTTGCTATTATTTTAGGCTGGCGAGACTTGCATTTCTTAAGTGTCTGGGCTTGGACTTTGCCTCTGAGAGTTCTTCAACCCCACAAAGAGGAAAAGGAAGAGAAAGTTGACCTGAATTCTCCTCCCAAGGGTTGCCTAGTTTATGTTGTATCTTGTAAGGGGTGAAACCAATTATGGACTCGTGGGGTGTGAGAAAATATTGTATGGTATTGGAATACGGCAAGGTGATATAAGGTGTAGGAGCTCATCTCCAAGCCCGGTACTGTTCTGCAGCACCAATTTATTCACCAAATTGTAAAAATACCACATTGATTGAGAATGGTATTTGATTGATTGTAGGAGATTGTAGGAGAGGACCATTGAACCAAGGACTCAGACATTGTTTGAAAAGAAAATTTAGTTGTATTTTACCATAGAAATCTGTAATGAAAATGATTTTAGCTACGGTAGTATTTTTTTATACCAAATTTGGATCCTAAATGTGGGACCTAAGAACTAATCTTTTGAAATTTACAAGCACTAACATCATGCACATGTAAGAGTTTTCGGGTTCGATTCATTAGTAGATGGTCATGTTGTGTGCTGTTCATAGGTAAACACATGATATATGAATAAGTTAAATACTATTTTCCACCTTAAAGAAAATCGAAGAGAGATGTCATCTCAATTTATTGAAATCCATGGGAGTGGTCGAGGATGTCTAGTATGTGGGCCTGAATCAAACAAAACTCCGGATTAAAAAATAAAAGTTATTGATGTGAAATTGGTTGCCTATGTGCCCATTAGAGAGTGGTCTCACGTGAGGGGGAGTATTGAAGAATATGAAATTACACATCAGAAACTTAACAAAATAAAATATAACTTATAATGAATAGTCCAACTACTAATAACATCGAGACTTTTTGTATAAAACCTTACACTGTATATGTGGGGTGTTAAGTTGGAAACAATATCGATTTTGATAATAGTGAGTCGTGGGTCTGTTCCTCTGAAATCTTAACAGGCTTAGAGGGTTGCAGTTTCTTTTATTCTTTTGTTTTTCAAAAGTTTTTTTTATTTTTATTTGAAAACTACTGCAATACCTTTACCTAGGGTTTGTCACGGGCCGGGCCAGTCAAAATTTTTTTGGTTCGGGTTGAGTTTTACATTTTTTTTAATTTTTCAAACATGGCCGAGGTTTCAAAGTATGGCTGGGCATCTAAAGCCAAAATACCGAAACCGTACCGGTTTCATGTGGGATTAGGCAATATTAGGTACGATATCGTACCGTGTCAAGTGCGTATGGCGCGGTAGCGGTACCGGGTATTTGGTACTGTTCAGTACCATACCGTACGGAAATGAGCAAGTTTTTTTTTTTAAAATCAGTCTCTCGACTCAAACCTCGATCTCTCAGACACTCTCGAAACCGCTCTCACTCTCATACGCAGCCCATTCGAAGAACTTATCTCCTTCATGCCCAACTCTCTGTCTCTGTCTCGATCTCACTCGATTCAAGCTCTCTCGAAGCCAAATCCTTCTCATCTCATCTCGATTCAAGCGCTGGTCAGTGGTGGCTCTGGCACAAAACACTGTCTCTTTCTTTGTGAGAGAGAATAGAAAGAGGAGGTGGTCAAAACCTAAAGTCACCAACCGCCACAGCTAATTAAACATTACACCAATTTATAAGGAAAACCTATGTCTTTCTATTAAACTGTTAGATTATGAAAAGATGTTTTTGATAAAATCATGAAAATTTTGCTGAATTTTATGAATTTTATAAAAGCAAAGGCATCAAATACCAATACCATTTGGGTTTGTAAACTTTGTAAGCCATAAGAAAGGCATTGGATTACATAAGTTGTGTTGATATGAATTGAGATTTGATGAATTTGCTGAATTGTGAGCAGTTATTTGGTGAATTTGTTGAATTGGTGGATTTTTCAGTTGTGTCATTTTGGTATTGAAATGGTATCGTTTCACACCATAACTGATTTGGCAAGGTATGGTACGATACCAACTTTGGCAAATGATAATCCCATACCGTACCATATCGGTTCCAATTTCCGGTATTAGTAGCAAGATGAGCTCAATACCATACCGTACCGTACCATGCTCAACCCTATTTCAAAGGGCTATGGGTAGGCCTAGATGAGAATTGAAGAGGATAAATTGATATTTTCGTTGTTTGGCAACTTGAACATGAAAAATCTTGGAAATTGGGGATCAAGATTCCTAAATTTAATTTCCGCCAAAAGATTCGTTATTTCGCAATTTCTATTGAGTAGGAATTCGTTTTCACTATCATTTATTTCATTTACAAAATTTGACATACATAAATCCAAACACTAAAATTTTTAATTGACAAAAATTTAAATGATGGATATCTAAGTTCCGTCATTTAATAATTCTCTGCAATTTTCAATTCCTTCATCCAAACAGATGGGTTAGAGTAGTCATGTGACCTCTCTCTCTCTCTCTCTCTCTCTCTCTCTCTCTCCCTAACTGCCCTTCCCCCAAAACTTTTCTTAGCGTTGCAGCCCTCCTTTGAAGGGGGAGGAGGTCGTTGTTCCTCCTCCCCGCCCCTCTATTTCCTTCTTTACTTTCTTGCTCCCATGTCAGCTAATCTTCTATCTCTCTCCTATGTGAGAGTTTCCTCTCTCCTTGTGAGAGTTTTATTTTGTTGTTTTTGTTTTTTCATAGTTGTCCACCCTCTATTTTCCCTCAATCACAACCCCACTAATTTATTTTGTTGTTTTTGTTTTTTCTTGGTTGTCCACCCTCTGTTTTTCCTCAATCACAACCCCATTGTCACATCCATGCCTTTGTCCCTCCCCTAGCTATTGAGTGTTCAACTGACTTCTCCTCCCTTATGCTTGTGTCTCTCAAGACTAATGTTTGTGAGATGGCTACTTGGTTTTGGGAGTGTGGGATCTTCTTAGATCCATGGTTTGACACCATATGAGTATGATGCGGCTTTGGCTTCTTCCCCATTCTCGTTCGTCAGTCTCTTCACAAACTCTTGTTCTAGTGGTTGTGGTGCTCATCTCGGCGGTGGCAATGGCGGCAACGATAACGGTGACGACTCATGCTTAAAGTTAACCTTATTAGATAGGGTCGGGTTTATAGTGTTGTTGGGCTTTTGTTTTATGGGCTTCGTTCAGTTTATTTTGTTTTAGTTTTAGTTTTAATGATGTTGGGCTTGGGATGTTATGATTATTATTATTGGGCCTTTTGTAATGTTCTGTTTCTGATTAATGAAACATATTTTGACTGGAGAAAAAAATATATATATAGTAGTCATGTGACAAATCATAGATTTTGAAAAATGGAGATGATATTTTTGAAGTTTTTCTTTAAGTTGGCAAATTGAAATTGATATATTAACTTTTTTTGATGTTTCTAAATTTTCCCACATAAAAAGGAGCAAAAACCCTATTTAAAAGGAAGACAAAAGAAGGGAAATTCACAAGTCAAAGGCTCTCTCACTCATTCTTAGCATTAAAGCTCAGTGGCAGGTGTCTCTTGCGAAATACTTTGTTTCTTTTTGTGTTTCGCCGACAACATAAGGTGTCAGGTGAAACAACTGCACCAAACCACCGATCACCAAAACAGGCAAACTAATTGAAGAAGAAGAAAAAGAAGTAGACAAAAGAAGCAGAAGCAGAGGCAAGAAAACCAAAAGGAAATTCATCAGAACATGGAAAGTTCAGCAACTGAGGAGCAGCAGAGAGAAGGACCCCGTTTCAACAGCCCCTGCACTTTCTTTGAACAAGTCATCAAGGCTTGCTTCAACTGTTTGGGACTTCATGATGATCATAATCAACACCCTCTTCCTCCACAGACCGAAAGAGAAATGAAATTTAATGTAATATACCAATCTCTCTCTCTCTCTCTCTCGTTAATAGTTTGCTTTGCCATCCTTTCTTTTTATACGTATGCGCCTGGCTGTATGTATTTATGTATGTAATGCAGGAAGAGACAATTATGATGATGGCTACAAGATCAAGGAAGCTGACTAAACCACCTATAAGCTCTGGTCCAGGTGGTCAGATTAACTATTCTTCTTCTGTTTCTTCCTCCTAAACTACTTCAATTACAGCTCACAGACATTCCACAAACCTAGCATGGCTTCTGTAGCCTTTCTTTTTTATTTTATTTTCCCAAGTTTTCTCTAGGTTTGTACATTTTTAAGATCTCTTTCTAATCAAGTGGAACTGATGAGGACATTAATGTACAGTTATGGATGTATTATCCAACTAATGGAAGTCTCTTGTTGGTTTCTTTGCTATAACAAAATGTAAATTGCTCTCCCTTTTTTGGGTTCTTTTGTCTGTGATTGATCAGGAGCTCTTCCTACTTCACTTATGTTCATTAGTACTGACCTTTCCTTGTTCATATTCTTAACTTCCTTTTCTGTCTTCTTTGTGCTTTCTCAGTTGTGATTTATGATAATTTAAAGAGCGCTGTTTGGGTCCTTGAAACTTAAGACGAGCTCCTCCTCACGATAAATGAGATTTCGAAACTTGTTCCACAACAATTTGTTCATAATATTTGAGTAAGGTCTGCCTTCTCTAACAAAGTGGGGGATCAATGCCCCTAACCCAAATAGTTATTGCCATGATAATTTAAGTTTTACCATTTTTATATAAAAAGCAATGGTATTGATGGGTTTAGTCCGGTTCTATACAGGACGTTCGATCTGTCGATATATCATGTGCCGATGTCATTGTAAACAATAAAACATACGTCCAATCTGTCGATATATCATGTGCCGATGTCACTGTCGATATATCATGTGCCGATGTCATTGTAAACAATAAAACATACGTCCAATCTGTCGATATATCATTTGCCAATGTCATTGTAAACAACAAAACATACCGGCATGTTATTAATGTATTTTCATTAATATTAATAGAATATCGTATGGCATATCGATAATTCAGTGTTTAATTAAAGATAAGACGTCCTGCATAAAACAATTTTGTAGATTCGAGATATTCCCAGACAATGTATAAAAACAAGAGATGTTATATACGTTGTCTGTAGATAATTTGTATGCTTTGGAAATTGAAACCCACCCAAAACTTGTTGAAAGAAAAGAAAAAGCTTAGGAAAAAGTAGGGTTCCTCTATATATATTTATATTTTAAAAAAAGGATTAGTTTGCAATTTAATAATTTTTACTCATCTCTTTTGTCAAAATATTTGCTAGAGTAGCGATTTTCATTTTCCTTCCTGTGTTTTGTATATATATATATATATATATATATATATATATATATATATATATATATATATATATATTTTTATACAAGTGATATTCTAATTTAATCTAATATAAATTATGGGAGTGGGATTTGAACTCGAGTGAAGAGGAGAGAGCATCCGCTCTAGCCAACTTGGCTAAGTTCATATATGCCCTTTATTTTGTATTTGATTCCCCTCTTCTTTTCTTTACTCAATTACCAAAATACATAAATATACAAAAGAATACGAACTGGTAAAACGTAAGCATGAAAATCTCTACCCTTTTGAGGTAGTAAAATTGTGGTGGTGAGGACATCAAAGCAATAGAAATGAACTTTCCAAGAGGGAAAAAAATACAAAAAAAGAGAAATGAACAAGTGTGTAGTGGATATGAGGGCGGTCGTGAGGTGAAAGGGAGGTGGTACTTTGTCATGTCTTACTTGGTATGGAGCTCTTGTCTTTGGCATTTCTCTTGCAAGCCAGAATCTCGATGTCCTTTACACTTTCCCATCTATCAAAATCAGGAAGTCTCTCAATGTCCTTTACACTTCCCTTCTATCAAAATCAGGGAGAAGGAGAGGGCCAGCATGTGGCTACCATTAGTTGATGTCTGCAAATCCCACCATAAATCAATAGCATCTGCTGCTACATTGCAACCTCTAAGTAAAAGAGACTGATTTTCTTTTCTAGTCTCTCAACACTCACATGATGTGCCCAGGTCAGTAGGGTTGGGGCTCCGAAAGTTCGATATGGTTAACGGGTAGAGATCTCTCCCGTACCGATCCGTGCTCAGATCCACTCACATCCTTAAGCAAGTTTCTCATATTAGACCCCAAGTTATTGCCCCAAGGAACCTTACTAAGGCTGTGGGTTTTCGCAGCTTTAAGGTTTTCATTTTATACTTGTATCCACCAGTGAGTGAGGGTTCAGACCAAAGAAAGAAAGAAAAAAGTAGCTTCTCAGTTTTATTTCCTTTTGCTTCTAATAAATTTGGATTCCTTCCCCAAAAGAAAAATGATAACATCAGGTTTGTAGACACATTACAGAAATCATGTGACCATAAATTTTGAATTTGTCCAATTTGGTTAGTGTGTTTTAATCCGTTAATCACACGTAGAGGCTCACACATTAAAGTAGATTAACGTCAAATTCGGCAAAAGAGACCAAGATTCAAAGGAAGAAATTGTTCAAATTAGAGGAAAACACTGGACACTGGTATTAAACCCTAATACAAGTATGTTTATGCTCACCAAGTATCATGCAAGGGCCTCACTATAAAAAGAAAATTCTCTAAGAGAACATAATTAAGCACCCTAAATACATAATTAAAGAGAACCATTCATTTATTGCTACCGTAGCTCTTATTCAAGAAGAGAACATACAAAGATGAAAATCAGGACTGCCCAATTTATCATCCAATCACATTTTCTGCCCATTTTTTTCCCACTTACCTAAAGCATTTAATTAATATATTTTCTTCCTAACTGTACCTGTGGTGCTCGGTTATCCTCCTTTGCTTTTCAATGACTTCCAAATTTATACCTGTTACTCCATAAACTCCAAGCAAAGAACCTCAGTATTCACATAGCCATAGACAGCAATTTGGTCCATTTGTTAGATTCCTAGTGTATTCATACTCGTTAATACCATTCGTTGTTGTCGTTCTTCTCAAACTCACCCATCTTCTCCTAAAACTCAGTGTTACTAGTCCTGCTAAAATGACATACTAGGATATTCGTTTATCAACTGAATTACTTGTTCTAAATCCAACCATGTTCAATCCAACAAAATGACTGAACCTAGTTATAGGCTTATAGCTATGCATTCAACTGTATTTTCAATATAGTATATTGGTTCTAGCATGAATATCCAACACGCTTCATAAGAGCATATGCCTATAGTAGTAATCTTCAATGACTTGATTCCAGATCTATATTTACTGTTTAATTGATACCAGGTTAACATCAAGCCAGAGCCAGCTAACACCCAAAATTAATCAGATTATAACATTGCACAACTTTAATCAAAGCTGTAACGTAGTACAGGGGAAAATTAAAAGCAGACGATGTTATTTGATCAAGCAGAAAGCATTACAGAGGTGTTCTCATACAAATCTACAAGAAACCAATTACACTTCCAAGTGACAAAAAAAAGGAACAACGCAAACCAAAGGATATCTATCATGAAGGCAACATTCTGAAATGGAAAACTGTGACTACAAAGTTCACCATCCTAACTTAGAATCATTAAATTGGGACATGAAACTTTTTTTTTAAAGCTATGTATATTCACAAAAATTTGATGTTGCTCACCCTGAAGCTCTTGTATGGTTGTGATCTACTCTACCGCTTATTTCGACTGGTTATAAAGTTGAGTGCCAGCCTAGAGAACCGGGTGATAGTGAAAAACATTTGCCACAGAGCACGGCCCTTCGCAATCCCCTCCCTTATGCCTCTTGCAGTTCTAGCCAAAACTGGCCCTGGAACCTCAGTTTTCAGACTGGCTACCTCCTGCACCGATGCTAAGCAAGTAAAGATGAATTTTACATTCATTGCTCCAAAATCCAATTGGAAAACTAAAGTTAAAACAACAACAACAAAAAAACTACAGAAGACATGGATAACCTGATGGAGCCATGTTTGTCAAGCGGCGCAACCTCTCCTCTGCCACGCGAACAGCTCGAGTGGAACTTCTAACACCTTGTGTAATTTCCTGGCTGCACCACAAACCAAATGAGTCAGCTGATAATGAGTTAATTAAAGATATCTTCCATTTTGCTTAAGCATATAAGAATTTTGAAATGGTAATGCCAACCCAAGATCACTGAGCTCCATAGTGAGGTCACTGATCTCCATCCCGGATAACCGAACAGCAGCCATTGTGTCAGGAAGCTCTTCCCTCATAACATCCATCAGCTTTTCAAGTGATTGAGCTGCTCTCTTGAAAGCCTTTAGAAAACCACATTGAAAATTCACTTTACTAACAGCGATTGCTCAAGAAAAACATAGCCAATTTCCAATGCTGATTAAAATCAAGTATTCAAGACTACAAACCAGAAGCGCGGGGATTGCAGAGCAGAAGAGCCACGTCGCAGAAACTGCTGCCTATTAGAAAACCCCAAAAACCAAAAACAAAACTTGACTCAATAGCAGAAACACACCACCAATTTCTGTAATTCTTTCAAAAAATGTTAGCTGAGATTGTTGGGTTTTGCTTTCAGAATACCCTGAAGAAAAACACACCTTGAAGAATCTACTTTCCAAAGCATATTAAACTTCAATCAGAAACAGAACTATGCTTCCAAAAGCATAAAAAGTATATTAAAAATCTAGAGAGAGAGAGAGAGTTACGGCGCAAGCAACGACATTGAGCAAGACGATGTGGCGGTGGGTGAGGTTCCAGTGCGAGAGCTGAAGAAGTGAAGCCGAAGGTAATGGAGATCCCACAGTTTCCGTGTAGTGCGATGAAACTGACGGCTGAGATGCTTCGTTAACATACTCAGACCGTACGGACACCGAGTTCACCTGTCGAGCCGGAAGCCTGAGATGGTACGGCAGACGGCCAGGCTTTGTGCTCCCCAGGAAGCTGTAGTATGAGCTTTGCGTGATTGTGGGTTTCACCTGCAATTTCAGACCAGACAACATTGCTTCCCTCTCTCCTTCTCTCTCTCTCTCTCTCTCTCTCTCTCTCTCTCTCTCTGTGGAGGAGCCTACGAGACTTGGTCACTCGGCCCTCGCAATCTCCACCAGCAGCAAGCAGGCCTAAGCAGAGCAAACAATTTGTGCGTCATTTCTGGCTAAGCCGAGGGCCTTTTGTCATTTCCTTCCTGTAAGATTATCAATTGGGCTCTGTTTCTACCCAATTTGCCGGATTAATCTTGGGCCTCATGATATAGCGGTTCGGTTATTGCCAATATGGCTAGAGAAACTATCGGTGCAGTTCCGTTAAAACACCGGAGCGGTTTCACGGGTTTCCAGCTTTGAACCAGTTTTACAATATGTAATTATTTTCTTATTTGGGTGTCCACACGTTATTATTGTGTAGATGCTATTGTAAACAAGGAGGAAAGTTGGGGTGGGATAGTAAAAAAACCAAGACATCCACATAATAATAACGTTCGGATGTCCGCATAGGAGAATGTATATATTACACATGCCAATTGATAATCAGTTACTTTTTTTGTATAAATTACACATGTTTATGCTCATTGCTGCAGATATTCTAGTAACATGAAAAATTACAAGCACATGGTTTTGATTTTGAACCGGTTTAACAACTGATATTGTCAAACCCTAAATTACAAGCATTTATTACATATGTATATTAAATCCACCAATCCGGTCCGGCGGGTGTCTGGAGGTGTAAAACCGAGACTGGAACCAGTTAGAACTGGTCTAGTTCGGTACGGTGACAGTTTGTTGACTTCTTAGTCAACTCGGTTTTACCCCCAGTAAAAATAATAACTCTGTACTCTTCAATGTGTGAATGGCACTTTTAAGGTGGCGTTTGGCCCCGCTTAAATTTTTTAAAAAGCAGCTTTAATAAAAATTTGGCATGAGTTGGGTGTTTGGTAAACCCAAAAAAACACGCTTATTTTAAAAACACCCATCATAAAAAGCAAAAACTCAAAGCACCCAATACCCAGCTTTCAAAAGCTGCTTAAAAAAAGAGCCGGATTTTTTATTAATGAAAGTTTCATTATTCCTATAATGCCCCTAAACATTTTACGAAAGGACAACGTTTGACCCTCTCACAGTCAAAATAGATCTCGCGACTTCTCACTCTCTCTGAGACCTTCACTCTCTGCTCTTCTCAATTTTCTTATTCTTCCTCCCCTATCTCAAAATTCCAGTCTCAATCAAGGAAGTTAATTGCTAACAACAATCAGCTATTCATCAGTAAGTTCGTCTTTTCATTACATTTATGATTTTTGGGTTTATATATGTTATGAAATTAGGTTTTTTTTGGTTTCTATGAGATTGGGGGCTTTGTGTTCTTGGGGCTTTAGGGGGAAGACACGGGAGAGACAGAGAGATAGAGAGAGAGTTTTTTTGTACTGGGTTTGTCTCTCGTTGCTTTTTGGCAAGGTTTTGTTTTCTCCCTAGCTTGGTATGGGGTTTTCAATTGGCGTTTGGGTCAGATACTTCTGTCTCTGTTTCTCTTTCTCTGAAACATGTCTGTGCTAGATGCCTTTTTTCTCTAGATTACCCAACCATCATTGTTCATAGCTCATTGTATAGTTTGGTACCGTTCCAAAATCTCAAGAACAAAACCCGCTAGGCCAATCTGGTTCTTTATATACATACATCTATATATATATATATATATATATAATTGCAACCCAAGTCCCCAAGTCAAGTCCCGTGTTGATTTTTCCATTTTCCTAACCTTGTTGTCTTCAAGCTCAAACATAATTCCTTTGGACTTTAGTTTTAGTTCTCTTTTAGTTACAAGACAAGAAAAGAGTGAAGAAGCCATTAGCTCCAGATCTGCGGGCTTCTCCTTTCTCAAGAATGAAAAAAGAAAAGAAAAAGATCATGTTCTTTGAAACTGCACCATCTAAGTTGTCGTCCATTATTGTGTTGGAAGATTTTTGGTAAATAAAGCTTTTATTTTTTAGTGGTCATAGTTTCAAGTTCTTCCTTATTATTGTGTTAGAAGATTTTTGATTGGGTCATGATTTCAAGTTCTTCCTTTTATTTATATTTTTTGTGTTGGTGGGCTTTATCAAAAGTGATTGTAGCATGCTGGTCATTGTGGTGGGGAACTCATAAACTGACATATGGTTGAAATATCAGGAATTTGTAAAATTGGTATGAAATTGCATTCTCAGTAAATTATGGGAATGCAATATCATCTTGCCTTAGAACATATGACAGAAACAAAACATTTTATCCACAACACAGACTTAAGAGATTCAATAACACTGTTCCCTAGTAAGCTGGAAATATTGGCTAAGACTTTATGTCATCTTTGTCTCCTCTTGGCAGAATAGGCTAGCTAGTTCCTCAAGTAATATATATTAAAGATTAGGAAAATTATGTAGTTCTTGTTTTTAAAGATCTTTTTGGTTCAGTGAGATCTTTCAATGTATTAGTTTAAGTTATAAATGATGAGGTGCTTTAACTAAGGAGATCATTAACATTATATTAATATTATTTAATGCATGATATTACTTAATAGAGACACAAATTTGCTCAGTCTGCTGTGAACATTTGTTTAGCCAATTTTCTTGCTATCTTTTCAAATTTGTGATTAGCTGGCAGTGAATTTTAGCTTAAATGTTAGAAATGCAGGGTACCCATCTTTTGTATTTTCCTAATGAATGTCATTGGTGTGGTTAGAGATCAGAACAGCAGGATTTTCTGTCCATATTATGTAGGTGTGGTTGGTATAGTTTTGGTGTGCTGTTGGGATCTTGGTTCTATTTATCAATTAAGGGGCAATATTTTTTATCGCACCCTTTATGAAGTCCTATGTACTGGCCTTAGACAAATATTTTGGGGTGCACTTGAAATAGAGTTACAGTATTTGAATACGAGAATAATTCAGAATGGAAGAAGATACACAGGAAATATGATCTTTGACCTTGACTCCAACATGGTCTTGCTACTGTTTTGACAATTTTTGTTGCTGTTTCTCTGCCTGTGGAATTCTCTATCCATCGATTCAGTTATGTAACTTATACTCTAGCATTTTTCATGAGGTTTTTGTTTCTCTTTATTGTTATTTAAGTTATTAGACATATATTCTTTTTGGACTGCATCAGCTATAATTGTACAGAATAGTTTTACTTCATTCACTACTTAACTAACTTTGTATTCGTGTAAAAACTCTTTTATGTTCTCCAGTGAACCCAAAATTTATCTATATGTGGACCATGTCGTGTACGTTACCATCTGGTCTTGTCCATTTGTGAAAGGCAAAGTACAGAAGAAGAAGAAGAAGATGATGATGATGATGATGATGATGAGAATGGGCAGCATTTATGAGCAATCACATGTAGCTCCTCTATTTCTAATTATGGTTTAATTTTATGGATATGGTATTTTGTATGGATATAGTTGGAATCAAGATTGGTAAACTGTGTAATTACTATATTGAATCTTCAAGTTTTATGAAAGAAACAATTTTTGAGTATATATATGTATGGTGTGGGCAATAGCATATTTGGACTTGAATTTATTGTTCACAAAGCGTTATGGTTGTTTTTTTAGTTAAAATCGTTGTAGAGAACCATTGGAAACCAAAAAAAGAAGCTAATGAATGCATTGAGAAATAGCATCGCCACAAGTTTAATGAATATATCTAATTAGCTTTTTTTATATTGTAGTGATCTATTGGGGCATTTTAAAATTGAACAATTTTGTATATTTGTTATGTTCGAAGCCCTCAAAAGACATTGTTATTATTAATATAACAATATTTAGAACTACTTTTGTTACAATAGTAATTTATAATTTATGGTAAAATATGTATGCTAATTGTAGATTAAATTTTTTGATAAAAAAGTGTGAATTAAAAAAAGAAAAAAATTTATGTAGTGAAGTTGGTTTATTTTTTTTAAAGTAGAAAAAGAATGAAGAAAATAACAAACAGTTTTATCATCATGTCCTTTTTGGTCATTATACACACTAAAAGCACTTCTGATAAAAATTTACCAAACACTTTGACTACTCACAGCAGTTTTTCAAAAACAGTTTACCAAACGCCTAATAGCTTTTTTTCACAGCTGATTATTTTCGCAGCACAGCAGAAGCAGTTTTTTTTAAAAGCACAGCAATGCCAAACTAGCCCTAAGTTGGCAACAAAAGCACCACTTTTGACTGACTACTTTATCTTTCCCAGTGCAGCAATGTCCAAATCAATGAATAAAAGGTTGTGCAGTTTGTTTGAGAGAGAGAGAGAGAGAGAGAGAGAGAGAGAGAGAGAGAGAGAGAGCCAATAGATTTTCCTTTCCATTTACATCTCATATTTACAGAATAATGCCCTCTAACTCTACAAAATTCTTCACCAACCATCCACCACTTAAGTCTTTTCCACACCCCAACACTGTAACATTGTAGTTCGATTATGTACACCGTATAATTATATAATTCTAAATGCAGAAACTGGAAGTAAATTATCTTCTATATTTCTCTCCTCCTTCCCTCCCTTCTACATTTTCTTCCTTTTGTGCTCTGCCATTTCACAATTCTCTGTGGCTGACACTTGAGCAGCAGTGAGTGATCAGTTGCTGACCAGCTCAAGGATAAATACAAGGAGACAAGAACCCAAACTAAAAGGAACAAACTAAAAAGCAATGTTATCAACTCTTCTCACTAATCCGGACGACGTCCACAACTGTTGCATTGCAAAAAAAGCATCTGTGGGAATTCAAAAGATGCCTCGTTATGCAGCCATAACAAGACCTATGCGAACAAGGTGAAAACTCGGCGTCTGCTTCACAGGCATAACAAATGCAGCACATGTCATCATTCCCATCTGTTTCTCCCCTGTATATCGTATTTTCTTGTGATTGGCTCCGGCTAAGGAGGCTAAGAAAATTCTCTAACTGGGCAAGTTTTACAAGATATGTATCGCCTCTAAAGGTTCCAGCCTGGAAAATAAACAAACTACAGTATAAACAAGATGGTAAATACAGCATATTTGTGTAAAATCCAATGAAGAGCTTTTTCCTTTCTTTTGTCATCTTTTTATCCTCGTCTATTGAGAGAGAAACCTACTGAAAATTAATTTGTTATATGGAATTCGATGTCAAGGACTCAGCCATATGAACAACCTAAAGACACAGCTACAAACCCCACCTAAATCACGGAAGGATGCATGCATGTGAAAAGATCTTACTAATTGAGTTAAACTTAAATGCTTCACAGAAATCGTGAACAAGTAGAAACCAGGTTACTGATGTATACACAGCTATGATAGGACTGATAAACTTGCTTTACATTCACAAGAGAAGAAAAATAAGTTCTAAATTTTTTTTAATTTTGGGTTATTGACCGAAATGGTCCCCCAACTTTTGCTCCAGTCTCATTTTGGTCCATCAACTAAATTTTTCATTTCAATAGTCTTCCAACTCTTCATTTAGTATCAGAACGGTCCTACCATCAAAGTCTGTCAATTTTACTGTTAAATTGAGGGGTAAAATCATACATATAAGCTAATGTGAAGCCGCTTGCAGCCCCAATGTCTGCCACAACACTTCAAAATGCAAAAAGCAGACCAATTGGATTCAACTAGAAGCAGCAACAACAACAATTTATTTCATGCTAAAAGCAACACAATGCTACTTGATCGCATTGAAGAAAACCCAAAACAGCAGCATCATCACCACCAAAATAGCATCCCATACAACAAAACAAACCACTCAATTTGAGGTTATTGATATCTTCAATTCGTTTAAACAAATTATTATACAGTAGGCATTCAACATTTCGCTCAGCTTCAGCTGCCCAACTGGAGAGAAATCAAAGGCTTGGAGTCTTTTGAGTCTTCAGGTGAAGTCCACAAGCTTCGTCCAGTGTGAACGAAGCCAAGAAAGAAATGAGTTGAGAGTTTAGTGATTCTGAGAATTGCAAAATCGGTGGGTTGGTGAGTCAGACTTACTGACTTGTGTCAGTGTGAGAGAGAATCTAGGCTAGAAAGTGAGGGAAAAAGTGAGAAAATCCAGGTGAATAGGATCTGATTCTGATTATGAGTTGCAGGAGAAGTGGGCTTCATGGGTATTGGGGCTAGGCCCAGGGGTGGGGGAAGAGAGAGGCGGTGGGTGTCTTGAGAAGCTTTTGGTGGGAGAGGAGGTGGTGGTCGCAGTGAGAGAGAGAGAGAGAGAGAGAGAGTGGCTGTTGTATGAGTTAGCTGGGTTTGGGATTGGAGTGGTGGTGGTGGCAGTACAGGTCTCTGTTCTTGTTCTTCTCTATTCTGCGACAAATTCTTTTTTTTTTTTTTTCAGTTGTAATAATTTTTGCAATATTTTACTTCAAATTTTAATTATTTTATTAATATTTTATTTCATATGGACGGTTTTACCCCTCAATTTAATGGCAAAATTGACAGACTTTGACAGTAGGACCAATTTGATACGAAATAGAGAGTTGGAGAACTACTGAAATGAAAATTTTAGTTGGTGGACCAAAATGAGACTGGAGCAGACATTGGGGGACCATTTTGGTCAATAACACTTTTAATTTTTGTTAGATGAAAAGACTGCATCTCTTCACCCCACAGAGAGAGAGAGAGAGAGAGAGAGAGAGAGAGAGAGGCTAACCCAGTTGTAATCCAATAGGTATTGGAACCTGCAATGAAAACTGTCAAGGCAACCCATGCTTGCGAAGATGCTCACTACATCGTTGTGTTCCATGCATTCCATCTGTTCACTAGCATTTAACAAATTCAAGATAATACCGACAAGAGGTGCCAAAATCATTCCTCGGTTTACTTTTTCTAAGGATTGACCATGTCTTCTCAGCGACCTGCAAAATAGAATCCGATAAATGATACATGAAAAAGACAAATATAAGAGAATACGATCAACCAACAGTGAGAAAGCTCGATCAAAGTACGAAAATCTAAAAGGAAAAGTGAAAATTCCAAAACAATTTGAAGACCATCATGGATCATATAAAAAGCTTATCAAGGGTTTTCCATGGAACCGCTTGCCATCAAATACCAATCCCCACAACTTCAAATATGGAATTCAAAGGAATCAAATAGTAAATGATATCACAGAACTATAACGAAAAAATACGATCAACCAACATTTATTAAATTTGAAAGGAGTGGGAAGAAATGGTTCGATCCTCGTATTTTTATTTTATTTACATGCATATGCCCCTCAAAGTACAATGCTGCATGGCAGTTTACAGCACCATCATTAAATCAAATAAAAAATAGATAAAAAAGATAAACATAAAACATAAAAACTACGAAAAATAAAGGGAACTTTTATTTACACCCCAAAACTAACTTCGTGCATTGCTTATGGTGAGAGCAAAGATAAGTTCATTTTTGGAGTGCATCACCACAGATAAATTGGAAAGTAATAGCCGTCTTTGTATTTGCAGGCACAGAATCTTACAAGTCAAAAAACTCAGCATCTTCTGCTGATGTTATGTGGCTCAGAATAAAGACTATTAACTCCGTTAACCTTCGAAGGTTTGTTTCAGCTCCAGATAGAAATGCTTGAGGTATCGCATGGGTACAGAACTCCAAAACCCTTGCAAGGTTGCTTGAAAGATCAAATATGACACTGCATTTCTTTTGCTGGAACTCTAATACCTGCAAGAGATGTTTACTTCAAAATTAAAAAATAAAAATAAAATCTAAGGAGGGAAATACAAAAAATTGGAATGTAAAATGGCCAAGTAAAATTTGCACTTTCCCATGCATAGCACTCGAACTATTACTGACTATACCACAGTCAAACATGAGTATCCTCAGTCTGGAGCAACCTAGTTAACCGGGAACCGGCAGGGCAGCCAGTACAATTTCACCTTAGAACAGGACTTTCACTGAATTAGTTTGCTTTTGATGAACCGTGTTCATTTAGCTTTGAAACATATATTGTTGTGACAATAAAAGTGTGAAACCAAGTCAAATTGGTTAAATATGAGGCCATTTATTACCAAGTCACTAATATGAGGCTATTTATTACCAAGTCACTCCAATATCTTTTCACTATTTCCTCTCTAAGTTCCCCATTACAATAGCACCCCCCACAGTGAAGTCCAAGCTCATCTATACATGACATACAGCATACATAGTGTGTGTACATATTTATACATAGAGAGAGAGAGAGAGAGAGAGAGAGAGAGAGAATCATTCTTCTCAATAAAACCAAAGTGTGTTTAAGCTAGAGTTATATAAGTAGAAAACAGTGATAAAACTAATCAAGTAAAACACAAATAAAATGCTAATAATAATAATATATTACTGCATGTCTGAATAGGGATAAAATTATCCACACCTGGTACTTCTCTTGCATTTCTCTCACTGAAACTGAGAATTCAGTCATTGTCCAGCTGAGAGTGTTAAACAGGCGATTGAGAAAAGCTGAGAACAACTCTTCATCACTGACACAAGTTTCCCCTAACAATCTCTGCATGAATTAAGAGGCCAGAGAAGAATCAGAAGCTATTTGATGGTAACAAGCTATACGATGAAAATCCTAAAGCAAAATTAAGATCATTCACCTGGAAGACAACAGATGATGACGATTCTCCATGTTTTGAAGAACCAAAGCCAGATCCCTTGCACAAACGCAGAAGAATGTTCGTCACTGGGATCCATGATCTATTATCAAATGCTGACAGCAATGCCCTTGGCATCCTCTGTGTGGCTGCTTCATTACTCTCAAAAACAGCCAAATATTCTTTGTACTGTACCAAGACTGAGATCGATTGGAGAAGCAGGTCCCGTAGATCAGCACTTGATATTCGAGGATCATTGAAGTGCGTGACCACAAAAGTTACCTGTGAAACAAGACACAGATTCAGCATTCCAAATACATTATTCAAATATCTAGGAAAAAAACAAACCCAAAAAAAAAAACTCATAATCTTCATGAATAAGCTGGTCATGTTGGCCTGTAATGGAAAAATCAGGGTCCAAATTTCAGAGGATCTACGCTAAAAAAGCTCAAGCACATAAAATATGAAAAAAATCATTTTTTCCCTTAATAAGCACGTGTAATATAGCAAACTTCAGAGTTAATATTGTTTTTCAGGTAAATCAAAACACAAATTATTTTGATGCTCAATTATCGCATCTGAAAAGAAATAATTTGTGTTCATTATAGTGGATCCTTAATTTCTTTTTAAAGAATTGTCAGTTTAAACAATTATCGTTTTTAAATCCAATAACCAGTAATCCATCGACAAATTACAGGCGTCCATTTGTATTTTTCAGTAAGTAACTGTCATGTCAAATTGTAAACAGAGTAGAGCACATAATAGAAAGTAGGAAACACAAGGTTAAAAGATAAAACATACAAATGAAGCAAGGCCTTGCTTGATAAATATTGATGAAGGTACAAAGGGAGGATCACTTTTGCGCAACACATGGAAGCAATCAACCTGCAGGAATAGTAGAGCAATGAATAATTCCAAATACAGAATGCTTCAGAAAGCCTGGCTCAATATTTTTTCGTGGAATGAAAGCCTGACTCAATAAGTCATAGCAATTTGTGGCTATATCTAGTATTTCCAGAAACTTTACGAGAGCAGATGAACCTTTTTCTATCCTTATTTACCTTTTTATACTTGTCACATATAAAAGATCAGAAGTTTACGAATTTGTAGAAATATTTAAAGCTCTCTCTCAGAATTTTTCCAAGCAATTATATAGCATCCTAATGTAATTCCATAACCACTCTCAAGGGATAGTACATACTGAGACCACCCGATATTTTTCTGGAGAATTAGTAACATGCGAATGTCATCCTCAAAAAAACATCGAATGAAAAGGACTTAAGACAGGAATATTCTTATTACATGATGCAATAAAACAAGAGCAAACACAAGTGTTAATGCTTATTATATGCAACAAAACAAGTGAAAACATAATCTTTCTCCTATCAGAAGGGAAAAGCGCAAGCACTTATACTCAAATCAATTTTACATAATTGTTTGACAAGGCTTCACTGCACATCAAATCTGTCAAGTTCAATTAAGAAGAATCAACTTACCAGAGCTTCCAGATAATATTCAGGGATATACAGGAACAGTAGATCCACTTTGCTAAGAACCAGAAGCAACTGGACAGTCCACATGCATGTTGCATACATTCCTCTTTGCTTCCATCGAGAAATTAGAGTAATACGGTACCTGTAATCCATGACAGAGTGACCAAAGGAAACAGAGTACGTAAATGTATGCAAAAAACCTAAACTATGTATGTCTGTGTGTATATATATATAGAAATCTCCTATGCAGACGTCCAGATGTCATTATAGTGCAGACCCCATGTCTTTTCTACTACCTTTCCCTACTTTCCTCCCTATTTACAGTGGTATCCGCATGAGACATCCGGATGTGAGAATAATATATATACATAGGGTCAGGATCGAGTTGACACACCTTATTAACCATTGGATTAAAGCATATTTAATGGCTGAGATTGGATCTGACTATATAATCATTTACTATTTAATAAAAATTGTGTAGTGCCTTGGGAATATAAATGAGGACAACTTTTAATGTCTTCTTGTTTCTCTCTCCAATCTCACCAGACCCAAAAAAAAAAAAACAAAACAAAACCTCTTTTTTTTGGTTCTTTTTTGGGCTAAAACATCTCTGTTCTTTTCACCCATTCTTGCTCAAACCCTTTAACAAATTTGTTTCCTCCTACTCTTGGCTGAGTAGCAAAATCACCAGCATCTTCATGCAAATGTTAGAGCATGTAGTTGTTTGGATTCCCTCATATCTGCACCTAGGGGCTATTGCTTATTCTAACTCTACAATGGTGATCCTCGGTTCTGCAACTTATAAGTTGTTTGGCTTAACCCCAGACACCAGAGTAGAAGATGTCTTAACCCCAGACACCAGAATAGAAGATGGCTAACTATAAATCATTTGAGAGAGCATCCTCTCAATCTACTGATCTAGCTATTATCCAAATTTACATCAAGTTTTACAGACTTTTCTTATCAAGTTAAAGTATTGTTTCTAATCTGGCGTTCTTATCAAGTTATCAAGTTAAATCATTTGGATATTACTGGTTAAGCCAAGCCATTTATAAGTTGCAGAAACAAAGGACCCCAGCTCACCATTGTAGTTAGAATGGCTAATAACCCCAAGGTACAGTTCTGAGGGCCACCAAACAACTACATGCTCTAGCATGTGGGTAAAGATGATGATTTGGCTCAGCCAAGACTGGGGTGAGTAGGAAACGAATTGGTTAAAAGGGTTGAGAAGAAACAGGTGATATTTCAGCCCCAAAAAGGATGAAAGAGTTTTGTGCAAAAAAAAAAAGGATGAAAGAGTTTTGTGCAAAAAAAAAAGGATGAAAAAGTTTTGCGCAAAAAACAAAATGATGAAAGAGTTTTGCGCAAAAAATAAAAAGGATGAAAGAGTTTTGCGCCAAAAAAAAGAAGGATGAAAGAGTGTTGTTTTTATTGTTTTCCTTTTCGGGTCTTGTGAGATTGGAGAGAGAAAAGAAAATTGAAAGTTATTATTTATGTTCCCAAGACCCTCCAAAAGTTTTATTAAAAAAAATAAATAATTATAAAGTCAGATTAAATCCAGCCATTAATTATGCTTTAATCCAATGGTCTACAATGTGTGTCAAAATATGTGTCAAAAATGTGTGTCCCCCGATCATTCTACGAATATGGTTAAATTTAAAAGACAAAAATGCAACAAACATATATTTAAGAGAAAAGAGAGGGGAGTAAAAGACAGTTAATTCTTCTGAACACTTGTAGCCAAAAATTTTTTAGGTAAACAGCACATATTTAAATTATGGAAACAAGCTAATCTTCAAGGTCATCTTACCAAGCACATTGTCTGACACAATCAATAACTTCTTCTCTATAACTGTTGCGGGCTTCTTTCAAACGCTTTAATTGCTCACTACTAACTTTTTCTCTTATTTTTTTATCAGCTTCTTCAAGGAGGGATATTGACTGCGACTGGTGAGACATGTAGTACGATGCCTGCAACCAGGATTTTAAAATTTCAGAAATCTTACAACATTTAAAATACACACACACAAATGCACACGCATCATGAAATATAATACCTACGTTTCAGATTAATCAGTAAGAGGACTATGATCACGCCTAGAAGGTTTTGGTCAGTTCACATAAAAGGCAAGACAAATAAATCAACAAATAAAAGCACACAACCAGAAGGCAGAGAACAAAAGGGAAAGACCGTGTCACTATTAAAATCAAAACATATATGGGAAAAAATAAACAAGGAAACATAAAACCAAGCAAATAACAGTATCATCAAATCAACCAACAGAATATCACAATTCCAATGTTATTTTAAGTTTTAGCCTTAACAAATTTTTGTCTGCTAAGAATGCTAACCTGTTAAAGACAAAACCACATCAGACCATGACTACAACGATATAGATATTGACCACAACAGGTTAAGGATAACAAAAACATTGATCAGCAACACTCTGTATTCTTTAAATAAAAAAACGATTTTGCCCATTATATCCTTACCTGCTTAAAATTTGGTGCAAGACCTATATGATACAACAGCAACAGAACATCTAGAAGTTCTTCTTCTCTAAGTGTGGCTGAAGACATATTATTTTCCCTTGGTACAAACCTCAATTGCTGCACTGGGCAATAACTAAACTCAGATTCAGATTGATAACTAGAGCTAGGTTTATCTGCTAATTCATCATTCAAATTTCCAGTACTGCATTCTGTAGCAACATGAGCAGATCTCTCTGGAATTGGACTGCAATGGACATGAGAACCTTTGGCTGTGTATCTAATCGGATACTTTGAGATTCTTGTAAAATCATCATTATAACATGAGCAACAACATGGTTTTTTTGTACTTGAATGAGTCACTCTGGTTTCTTCATCATCCATACAGCCTTCCTCCCACCGAATTACTTCTGCTTCCTCATCATTTACAGGGTTTGATTTTGAGAGATGATTAAGCGATCCTCCAAGCCTAGAATTGTCATTTCGTTGAGGATCATTTCTAAGAAATAAACCTACAGGGAAGCTTCGTTGACCACCCCTATGAAGAAAACCAACATCAGGACCATTTTCACTGCTCTTCAACCAGCCACAAATATCTCCCATTGCAAACCCTTCAGATAAAAAATGAAGTATAACTGTATACAAAGAGACAAGAACGGAATTGCTTGAAACTCCAGGAGGTGGAAGGTTCCGGTCAGCGCCTCTGTTCTTTAGTAGAATGTTCTGTAAAAATGTTCTGAACACTGAACCAGGCAACTGGGGAGGTGTCACAGGCGGTATGAACTGTATGACCAAGCGACAGAGATCCCTATGCTTCTCCTCAATCTGCGAATATAACATGGATTATCAGCAAAAATTTAGTGTGGAACTTCACAACTGTAAATGTTGCTCAGCGTAAGCTATAAATAATTACAACGAAAAAAGTGTCCTCAGATATGAAATTCCAAATCTATCTGTCGCCAACTAAATGATTAACATTACTGTAATTAGACTTGTCACTACAATTTAGAATGGATCAAAGGAATCCCATAGAAAACAAGCTAATGATGTTAAATATTGTTCACCTCCATGTCAAACATTGATGATGTAAAATACTGTATATATCCATATTAAAAATTCAAATACTAATTAATCAAATTCACATCAAAGATAAAGCAGTTCCCCTCCAAACTCAAATCACAGCATACACCACAAGAGGAAATTCACTATTTAATTCAAAGCTTAAATTTTAAATACAAAATGAGATTAGCATAGATTTTTTGTCCAAATAAATAAGCATGGATTCAATACTTTCATATTGGAATACAGGAATATGAAACTAAATTTTTCCTATGACATAAGCACAAATATGTACTTATCTATATCTTTATCAACTCAACTTTTCCCCAAGCAGGACTTACGTAGATGAATACGCCTTTACGATCAATTCAACAAAAGCAAGAACTATGTCCTTGTCTACATCTTCATCTATTCAGGTTTCATGGGATTTACTGTAGAATCCTACTTATAGAATCATATGGATCACATGCCATGTTATCTGGTACAAGTGAGAGAGAGAGAGAGAGAGAGAGAGAGAGAGAGAGAGAGAGAGAGAGATTCATGTGTGCTTGCTGCCAATTTACATGGTTTAATTGAACATTAAAGCTCAAATTATATGGTATTTACTTGCCCTAATTGAAAACGTCCATGAGGAAAATTGTGACATTCATCATACTTCTTGTTCAATGTTACAAATATTTCTATATACTTGCACTCTCGCTTATTATATGATTAACAATTTCAAAGAGGTTCTTCATCCCCTTGCCCAAATTTTACATTCTAGAAATAATATAATATGGACAATACCAACCAACAAATAAGACAAACTAAATTATGGCAATAAAAGAAAATCAAGCTCTTTAGCTTAATACGTACCTTACTGACTGCTTCAGATAAAGCTTTAGTTGTCAACACCATGGTGCTTTCATATGACACATCCTCACATGAACCAGGCCACGAAACAGAAGGCATCATGGATTCAAGATCATGCTTATTCGGATTCTTCCGTGATAGGAACCCTTCAAAAAGGAATTCAAAATCAGGCGATTTCCACCAAAGCACCATAAGCTCTTGTCGTCTCAAGATATGGCATGCCAACACGAGGTATGGGTATGACCCTGAGCATGGGCACTCTTTTAGAACCAGTGGAGCTATTTTGCAACCACACGCCAGGGCATTTATGAAATGTTCAAACAGCAAATGTGATCCTTCAAATTCCAGAAAGACATCAAGAACTCTATCTAAGCTTGAATAATCATGGGGCACCTGCTGCCCAAACACTTCCATCATGAATGACAGAAATGGACCCCAGGCAATGTACTCTATGCTCCAAACATCTACTCCAAGTACAGAGAAAAATTCCTCACATATCCCATGAGAAGCAGGATACAAAAGTTCTTCATGTGAAACAAACCTCTTCAGTCGCCTTAATTTTTGAACAGAAGAATGCTTTGCCTGCTCAACAGAGTGCATACCCAAAAGCCTTGACAAGCAACACAGCAACTGAGTAGCAACCGGAATTAAGGATGGAGGTTCTTGAAGGGGAAGGTAGCCTTCAATGGGAAATCTAAAGGGGCGGGCCCCAAAATTTAATTCGCATCGTTCACCCTGAGAAAGAGAGATTGCAGGATAATATCCAGATACTGGTCCCATCTTACGAATGCCATGAAATGCAGCCCCAAGTGAGACACCATTTCTGTAGAATGATATTTCATTACAATCCAAATCTATGCAGCAGCCAATAGCATCACCAACAACCCACGATTGACCATATAGCTCAGCATCCTTGTTCCATTTTCTAACCCTCCTCCCATCAAATGCATACGAATCATCAGCATCACCTACACCCTTATGGTCAGTAAAAGGGCAAGAAACGGTTGCCCATCCAAGTTGCTGAATACCTGAAGTTTCTAGAATAACTTCATACATCCATTTACCTTTCCACACAAAAGCATTAGCTCTGGCACTGCTGAACATTGCTAAGCTCTCTACAAGCAAAGGTGGCTTAATAGGTCTAATATCACCACGAATACTGAATTCATCAAGACCAATGATGTGGGGACCACAGCCATTCCCAGGAATACAAATTCCATCTCTGTTTCTAACCAAAGCACTTGAATTGGCATGCAATTTAGAGAATTCTTTCTGTATAATGCAGCGAACTAGATTGCTATCAATTGGACTGGGCAACAAACCAACAGATTTGTTAGGGAGACCAAGAACATATTCTAAGGTCCGCTCCACTGATTGATGGCCAAAATCATCACAGTATGAAACAAGATGGGTTTTCGACCAATTCTCTTTACTATCCTCATCATTCAATATCACGGCCAGACCAGAAGAAAACCCACCAATCCGTAGGCTGTCTTCTGCCATTCTGGACAAGGGCGAGCAATATATGCCCAATACTATCCACAGCACTGGAAAAAATTATTCAAACTTCAATATGCCTAATAGAAAGCCAATTATGATTCCAACACTGATCCATCCCAATCAAAACTCTGAAACCCAAGCAAATTACCATCATGACCTGAAATCTCAAGGTTGAAATATACAACTTAGTTTCATAAACCATCTACAGAACGTTGTCCTGTTGGTTTCGGATAAATACAGAAGAACACAAAATCAAAACTGCAACTTAAACATATTCCATGGACTTGGTTCACAGTGAAATTATATAGAACAACTCAATCAAGCTTAGCACAATTAGTTAGCAAAATTAACGTAAATGTTTACAAACTACGTGACAATATATGTAAATTTCACATTCCCTTGTCCTTTCTCCTCCCCTCAGTTTTCTCGGGGACCAAACAGGATCAAGGGGAAAATGAATTGGAGGAAAATTCGGAATTTAATTTCTAATTCAAAAAACAAACGTACAAAATCTTCAGTGCTCTAATGGCAACACACAGAAAATTGAATAATTGGGAAATGATGAAAGAACTCACAGGTCCTGGCCATGTTTATCGTTTTCACAGTAAATAGCGGCTAGGGTTTTGCAGCAGCCATTAAATTAGCATCGGCTATAATCTTAATATGCCTGAGAGAGAGAGAGAGAGAGAGAGAGAGAGAGAGAGCGGACGTGGAAGAAGGACAAAAATGGAATTTTGAAGTTTTCGCCAACAGTCGGGGGACGCGAGCGCACCACGAGACGAGAGAAAGACAAACAAAAACGAAACAAGCAGCTGCTGCTTCAAGCCCACGCACGCTGACCTAAAGCCCTAAAAATGGAACTTACCGACACGTGTCACGCTCCCGCGGGAGTTACTGGCTGCTGACCTCGCGGGTCGTGCTAAACTGCGCCGGTGGATGGACGTCTTGTGGCTGTAACTGGATGGATCCATGAGAATGACGTGTTCCGAGTTTTTTAATGTTTAAATTTATAAAAAAAAAAAAAAAAAAAAATGCTGCTATTTCCTCTCTGGATTGATGAGATCAGAGAGGGAAGGAGACAAAAGTGGGGAGAGAATCCAAAGATTAGAAGGGGAGGAGAGAGGGGGTAAGAGGAAGACGGTGAAAGATTAAAAAGGAAATTAATTTTTGTTTTATAAAAAAATAAAATTAATTAAAAACCCTTTATCAATAAAATTCATTAATACATGTGTGAATTTGTTTAAATTAATAATTAAATGGTATTTTTGGAATAATGGTTGGTGGAAAGATATGAACTTTTTTCTTCTTTTCAAATTTACCTAGTGGGTGGGAAGATAAGGTGAGTGAAGAAATAAAACAAGATGGAAATAACTGCACTCATTTCAAATCATACCAACCTCTGACTTTGTTTGTACCAAAAATTGGATTTTTGCCTAAAAATGGTAGATAATTTTCCATGGACATCAAAGTGGCCAAAATATGGCTAGACATGCATTGCTGCAGTCAGATGGAGTGGGCCCAAAATTCAAATTCAGCGCTCAAATCAAGTTTCATCCTTCTCGAAAGTTGTTCATCTCTATGTCTACTGCAACATATCCAAATTTGGGTTTATTTGGACAAATGTGGAGTCCTAAGAGCACCAGATGCACAGCGCCAGCAAAAGCTTATAGCATCAATTCGGGCCTAATTCGGGCCCAATTCGGGCCTAATTCCAATGCTCTAATGAATTGTCTTTCTTCATGAAAGTTTCTCATTAGAATGTCTACTGCAACATATCCAAATTTGGGATCATTTGGATAAATGTGGAATCCTCACGACATCAAAGATCAGAAGCATACCAGCAACAGCGAAAGCTGATAACAGTGGCAATTCGGGCCTAATTATGGCCCGATTCGGACCAGCTTCCAGTCCTCAAATGAACATTCGTTCTGCATGAAAGTTGTTCATTTGGATGTCTACTACGACATATCCGAATTTGGCGTCATTTGCACAAGTATTGAATCTTCAGGGCATTAATCATGATTTCTGTTCGTGGCAGCAGTCTGTGACGACCAGTCCTGTGTAACCATGCTAAAACCAGATTTTCTATTGCTCAAATGGAATTAAGTTCTTCATCAATGTTGTTCCTACTTATGTGGAGAACAACATATCCGAAATTGGCAGCAATTGGATCAACCTAGCATTCCCAGTTTATTACGCATCAAGGCATGTTCAGAGGAGAAACTCAGTGGCTGCAAATCAAGTTTCACTTTATCAATGGAGGGACTTCATCACCAGTGAGTGGATTCAGAGAAGAATAAAGTGAAGATGTGGTAGATGGAAACAATTTAATATTCTCTGTGATGAAGAATATTAAAACAAAGTCAAAGCCCAACATACACGTGAAAAGTCTAAATCAAGGTTGAAAGAAGGATAAAATAATATGCAAGTTGACTTAAAGAATGAATAAAGAAAGAAATAGAGATGGTGGTCATTATCTCTACATTTCTTTTTGTCTTTTAGTCAACTACTTTTGGCTGTCACTCACCAATCAATGGCAAGTGGACTAATACTTTGGATTTCTTTAAGTCTAACAGTGACAACTTCTGTCAAATCACATCAAAGCCTCTTAGCAACTTTTTTGGGTTTACTTGTACTTTCAGCAACCCACTCACCAAAACCAATGGCAAGTGGGTACTTCAAATTGACTGCTGGTCCACTCAACGACCTCCATTCTCTATAAATTGAAGGAGAAGTCATCAGCAAAACACACACACAACTCAACCAACAAAAACCAGACTCAACGTCTATAAACCCAGCTCAAAAGCTTGAAACAGCCTTCCTTTTTCATTCTCTGAATTTCCCAGTTGACAACTCCTGAGGAATTTTCTTTATTTTGCTCTGCCAACTCTTGGTATGATATTTCCTTGTACAAGATTGAATAGAGAAATCTTCAATCTCCGTTTTAATTTTATGTACCAGGTCTGAATAGAGAAATCTTCAGGCCGTGTTGTTTATGTATTTCCTTTTTCTTTCAAGTTGTCTAAAACTTCTGTCATTTCCATTACCGTTTAATTTCAAATTCTGTCAGTTATCATTTTCGCACTAGATGAATATTGAAGTCCTCTTAATTGGGGCATAGAAAAGAACCTTGTATTGGGCCAGTTCCCCACCCAATTCACAATCGATTGATTAAAGTCAGTATCGGTGCGCATTTTCCAGTCTTACCATTTTCAGTCTGTTGGAGTTTTTCGCTGCCAACAGTGGCACGCCTTCGCAATCGCAACAAGCAAACTCCACGGCCAAACACCACGCAAATGGCCGGCGGGTCCTTTTCGGGGTAAACAGACTTAAAACAAAAAGAAGGCTTTTATTTTTATTTTGTCATCTTCTTGTTTTCTAGTTAATACCATGTGAAATGTGTAATGTCTAACTCCCTTAAGCTTTCTAGATAAGCAATCTAGCAAGTGTTAGGCCAATGACTCTAAATCCTCGCATGCTTGAAGACATTAGGTGCAAAGACACCCTTATGAGCTTAGTAACTTGAGTTAAAGAAAAAATTACAAAGATAATTAAACTAGCTAGTCCCCTAAAATATAACTAGTCTTGACTATGCCAGAATTGACATTCACAAGGGGCATAAACAAATTGAATGGACCGCAACTATTGTGTAGCAATATGAATGTCATACAACCCTCCCTCAAGATTCGCTGACCCTCACGATTCACTTGTAGTGTCCTGATTTGAAATGTAATGTGAGGATTAATATTTTTTTATACAAAAAATCAGGGATGAGGGATAGCCCCTTGAAGGGAATGGGAACGAGGATTTCCCAAAACCTCTTAAATGGGAATGGGGGTGGGGATGGGAAGCAAGTACAAAGATGGTATTGCCATACCTAGCCCCATTGTCATCCCTAAGTCAGATCCCCACTTTTGATTAATCGAACCCAACAGTCGCCTACCCTAAGAATAAATTAGTACTAATTTTTCTACTAACAATCGTAGTATATTCATCTTTTTACTTTTTACGTCACTATTATATTTATTTTTTAATAAATAAGATTCTTTAATAAATGAAAAGAATGTAAATTTTTATGTTGTTTATTTTAATTTTAGTCTACTAAGAGTTCACATTTGATCTCTCTCACACACATGTTATGAATTTATCACTTTTGTAGTAACATGCATTCATGTTACATGACAAATTATTATTTTTAATATAATTGATGGTCTAAATTACTCTAAATTAATTTAATTTAGAAAAAGGATGATTCGATAATGAAGAACCCAACTAGCATAATTCACATTTGCCAAATATATATTTTTTAATTTATGTACGGTATGATGTCTTTTTTTTCCTCTGCAATACATACTCTACTCAAAATAGGTCAGCTCTATCTACTAATCGCCAAACTGAAAAGGTCAAAGCCAGTTTTCTCATTGAAAACTGAAATGGGAGTTTGACATTCCAGTTTTCTCATTGAAAACATAAGAGATATGTTGTCCATTGAAAACATAAGGATGACTCGATGAGAAACAGTCTCGACGCCCAAACAACTTCGAATAAAAGAAAGCTTTGTTAATGTAAAGGTAGGCTGGATTTGCATTCGACCAAAATTCTAAAATATAATTACTGCAAGCACCGGCCACGCAGGGACATGTTTCACTAATTATAATATAATCTGTCTGATATTTTTCTACTTACAAAAGGTATGCTGCTAGTAAGCTGCACGTCTAACTTGTACATGGAGCATCTTCAAACTCTCATCATCACTGAAATAAGCTCCCTCCCTGTGATATGCTAAGTGGAACAAAATAGCAAAAAGAGAATCCCTGCCATGCCACGATCCCCATAGATGAGCTACATTTACTAGTTACTATATCGGTTAACAGCCAATTTCCTACAGCACCACTATTGGGGGCAAGTTAACCAAATCGGTCCCCATCTGTCTCGATTGCCATGAAAGCAAAAATCCTCATGAGTTCCATTCCCAAGGCTGAACACACCCCAATCCTTTCTTCCAGCATTGTTCGGATTAAGCCTAGCTGAAATTCCATAAAGATGATTGGAATCCCATTCGTTCCACCATGGAGCAGCATGATCATTAGGGAAATAGATACGATTCCTCATCGCAACACCAAGTTCTGTTGAAGAAACAGATCACGAACAACATTTGCCTACAAATAAGATTTTATCCCCCAAACCAAATCCTGCACCCTCTTCCGGGACATCAGGCTAAAATCCAATGAATATACTTTGAAAGCATGTGTTTCAAGAATAGCCTCTGCTTTGGTGTTATAAAGCCTACAAACAAGAAGAAGCTCCCCACAAGATTCCACAAGACACTTCAACACACCACTATTTTCCTGCTCCTCTGACATTATTACTTCATGACAATCTATTTTTACCTCATAAGCATCATATGTTCTAATGCTAGCAAAGATATTAGCAGCATTAATCTTGCAAATGTTATAATCATTGCTCATAAGATAGAAACTTCCATCACAGAAGACAGCATCCTCAAATGGCTCACCATCCAGTTTATGTTTAAGCCATGATTCAGTTCCTGGGACCCAAAAAGAAAGCTCCCGACATTCACTATGAACAAGCATGCAAACATAGTTTTCAAGGATGGGAAGCCCTGAGAGAACAATCTTATGATAAAAGTTCCATGTTTTGGGAAGATCAGTTTTGTTCCAACAAGCTAATCTCAAGATAGAAACAACCAATATGTTTTACTAGAATCAACCAATCTTGATATGATCCCCAACAATATCTTCCATAAGCCTCGGGAAACACAATGTCCCAATGTTGTTTTTGTAGTATGCTAATACAAGTTCTTACCTCTCTATCTTTTTCACACATCATGAGCCATGGCACACCACGGCTTTGCCAACCAGCAAGTTCTTGTGCAACAACATGTCTCCAGGCTTTGCAAACACCACTAACAGATACACAATCAGTCACAGTCAGTCACTCAAAGATGATCTCAAGGATACCTCGAGGCAGCTCTGTCCAATCCAGATTAACAAGATTCTACTGCTTCTGTCTTCTATTTCTGCTTCGACCCATCGTGCAGCTCTATGACTCTACTCGCCTACAAAAACAAATATAATTAATGAATATCCTTAAATTATCTTTGGGAGAAAAAGAGAGGGGAGAAAGAAATCATAATAACACCAACAAACTCTTAATGACAGATTGTAAATAAAATTGTAAATGCAACATCAAGAAGTAACTAGTGGGTGAAAAAAGAGTTTTTAGTGCAATAGTATAAGCTTCAATCCAGGTGTGATGTAAGGTTCTCTGCAACTAATCCATCGAATCTGCATGTCTTTGGGTTTTACTACACTAGCATCTGTCAAAATTATCACAGACCTCAAAAATTTACATCATTTAGGAGGTGAGCATGACCCCCAATCAGTGCAAGAAAGGATAATTATCTGCATGCCATGTGATGAATCACTGGAAATGTGTATTAGATAGACACTAGGTTTCACAAATTCCACCAATCACACAAAAATTTGAAAAGAACACAAAAATTGGTGAAGTAGCAAGAGAAAAACCTTATCAATGTGGCAAGTTATACAATAATAACTTCATAAGCAACAATTAGGGAATTCGGGTCCACAATGTTGCCTGTCTTGGAGGCTGATTAGCCTGATTTCCACAAAGGCAAAGAATATTAGGATTAATTTCACAGGTCTTTGAGTGATTCTAACATGAATTTCATAAAAAAAAATTGTAAGAAGATTATGAATTCAACGACAGATTAAGTAAATTCCCATACCTTCCTTAAGAATGCAGTCAACTCTGCAATCACTTGCTCCAACATTCAAGATTGAGCTATTTTCAGTGGAGAAGCAGCAATGACAGCAAATGCTTGAATGCAAAACACTCAAGGTCTTAGAAACTTAAGACATGTACATAATAATACAGAGTCCCAAATGTATATCTTCAGAAAGTAAAGGCCAAAAAATAGACATCAGCAAACAAATGGCAAAGGAACAGTCACAGTCAGTCACAAAAGTGAGCAGAAGAATTACCTTCACAGCTGTAAGTTGAGTGATCTCATTTC
Organism: Prunus kanzakura; assembly: GCA_020521455.1. Taxonomy (NCBI): domain Eukaryota; kingdom Viridiplantae; phylum Streptophyta; class Magnoliopsida; order Rosales; family Rosaceae; genus Prunus; species Prunus kanzakura. The sequence goes on from BPUM01000811.1 coordinate 808,227, forward strand.
CCATCCGATCGACAAGTACAGGAAGGCATACAGGCAGTTCAACATCAAGGTTATCACCAAATGTTGACACAACTAGATGCATGCAAGATATAGCACATTCATTTACCTCCTGCATAAGAATAGACATGAGCCACAATACATGCAGACATAAACAATTAAGTACACATATAGGATGATCTTGATCTTTATTTGTCAAGCGTGATATTATGGCATTATATATTGGATGAACATAAGGTTGGAAATCAAAACCAATCCCCTACATGGAAAAACCAAATCATATAAGTAGAGAATAGTTTTAACAGGACCACAAGACTAAGAGTGCCCACTAATACACCTCGATATTCAGGCAAACGACATGGAAAAATTCCCTACACACCCTTAACGCCTCAGCTGTGACTTTGTAAAAACGCTCTCCCACAGCAGATACAACAGGACTAGAAAGAGCCTGCAATAATATGAGTTTATATTTTATAATGTCCCCAAATGAATGCAACTAGTGGTCTATTTCTCAATATCATATCAGCGTATTCAGAACATAGCATATTCGTAAGAGTTACTGCAGTTACCTTGATATAAAGATGGAAATCACAGAAGGAGAATGTGAAGCCAGCACCAATCGTGCAAATATAAGAGCTTCAATCTTTAAATTGGAGGTAAAAGACCCATCCTAGAAAAAATTACAAGAGACCACCAAAAAAAGGAAAAAAGGTGGACAAATATCAGCACCAGAAAAGACTTATATTAGTTCAAAATACACTTCCAATTTGAGACAATTTTACTTACACTTAATGCCTTTTCAATTCCTGGAATGAGTGAACCCATGTGATCAGCCAGGAAATCTGGCAAGACCACCACAAGTTCTTTCAAAACAGAAGACATGCCAACCTGAAAATAGATAAATGTTATAGTTCATAACATTCCCATAACAAACAATCCAAAAGATACTTAAAAAATCCTAATTATAGATCTGACAATCTTTGGCACTTCTTGCTTCAATAACCATTTTGGACTGCAAAACATGCCAACAATTTAGCAAAGGCATCTAATAACTCAGAACTAGGATAAGTCCAATTCCCTAGTTAAGAATCTAAGATTTCTAAAACCACACCCAACCAAGCAAATGCTAGATAAGAGGTAAAAGAGAAAACAAACTGCTTGTACTTTGACACTCAGATAACATTACAAGTTTACAACTAAGTTACCTCTGTTCATTTATCTCAATCTGTCCTTTTGTAATATTTTCAGTTTGCTGCAACAGTACAATGAATGTATTAAAAACATCCATCTGCAGCAAAATAATTAATCCTGTGAAGCGAGAAGATCCACTGACATTCATTCTGGTTTACCTTGACATTTTCCTCCTTCTCTTCAAACCTGTCAATTAATTTTGGACAAGCCTGCGGAAAAGCAGAAAGTGTTTAATGATTTCATTGAAGGACTAATGTGAGAATTGAAGGAAATTAAACATCACATTTCAGGTCGACGAGAGACCCATACCCAGTAAAATACAAAATCAAAATGTTACAAATATATCAAAAACACAAGAGAGCACACAAATATATAATGAGAAGTTTCAAGAGAAATTGCAAAGCATCTCAGGACTATTGTCCTCATACAGCTTTGAAAGCATCTCTGGACGGGAAACAATTAATGCCACTAAGCAATTAGCTGCTGCTCTTCGGACTTTCCAGCTGACATCTTCATCACCTGTATATTCAGTCGCTCACTACAACATAATAAAGCCAGCATAATTAGAAATCATTTAGTGGACCTGTGACTCCGAGTCAAACATAACCTCACACAGATTGAAAACATACTCATCTTTCTCCTCCTCGTGAGTTTCATCATCCGAATCCTCCTCCATGCTATCAGTGAAGTTCGGGTCTTTAAAGTTATTGTGGCATGAGATCAAAAATAAAGATTTAAACTAAGAGGTGCTGAAGTGGAAGAAGGTACGGAAATTATGCAGCCTTTCCATACTTTCACAACTCTATTTTAAAGATTTTTGTCCTGATACAATCTGTTTGGTGTTTGACAATCTGGACGGTCTTACATATTTCCTCTTCCTAAGCTTTTTAATCCTGCTCACCCTCCTTGGATCATCATTTTCCTTCATTTTCTCTAACTTCTCTTTCCTCCCTTCAATATCAGCTTGAATAACTTTCTCTCTCTTTTCATCTGATAGCAAAGCCAATCTAGCAAATTTCTTGGGCCTCACTAAGCCAAGCCTCTCGGTTATTTCCTTAAATGCAGGAACAAGACCGCGTCGTAGGAAGCATCCGTCAATGAGCCGCATTGAGTTTGATTCAGGGAGAGCTGGGGCATCTTTCAACTCAAGGTCCAAACAAAATGGGGAGTCCTTTAACCACATCCTGAGGGAGTGTGCCTTCGCTACAAGAAGGCCACTTCGTGTTTTGCAAGGCAGAAAAGGCGAACCCATCTCCCAAAGGCATGCCTTCAATGTACTGTTAAGTGAAACCATGTTGTACTCGGATGTCCCCGTTATCAGCACGACTGATTTTGGAGACTCTGGATAACCCTCCAATGATGCATCCTGCCATAAAACAAGAACCTCTGTGTTAGACTCACAAATGAAAGGGGAGCTTCAAAAGGGTAGTGATCTCAAACGAAACTGTGAAGGAGAAAGAGGGTTGCCTGCATCTGATCCAGCCATAAAGTAAGACCAACAAGAGCAGAACCAGCTGATAACTTTCTAAAATCAGCAGCCCAGTCTTTGTCAGCTACCCTGCATTTAAAAGATTACTGGGTATAAGCAAACCGATGGAAATGAAAATTGAATGATAAGGAAAACCACTTTCTTTTCTTTAGCCTTGATAGACATATAACATACCAGATGGTTGACAATTGGATCTATCAACACCTACCTGAACACATCATTGTTATAGATGCCTCTCTTTACTGCTAATTGGAAAACCCATGAAGCAGTGGCTCGGAGTTCATATGCCCACAAAAGGTCCTCCAAAGCATTGACAAAGTTGAAGACTGCATTGTCTTCCAGGGGTTCTAGTTTTTCTAGGCAATGATCTACTTCCGAAATCAGTGACTCAGGGTTTTCTGTCACAAGCCTACAAGACAAGATTTGCTTGGAGACGGATCAGAGGAAAAAAAACTTGGAAAATGAAGAAAAATCTGATTGTGATTCTAACTTGAGAACTAATAATTACCTGATTGGAAGATCAAATCCGGCATCACGCAGTGCATTTAGGAGAATAATAGCTTCACTTTTGTGCTGGGATAAACTTGCAGCCCGTATAAAGCAAGTCCATATTCTATGATCTGGCTCCAGGCCTCCTTCCTTCATCTCATTGAGCTTTTGAATTCCAATGTTATAATCTTCATTCTTCAGATAAGCACCAATAACTGAACTATATGGTAACGTATCAAGATCTAAGCCAGTTACTTTCAAATTGTCAAGCACCTTTTCAGCTTCCTCAGGCTGTCCAGAGCTGCCATAAGAAACCATAAGCAAGTGCATTGTGGCAAAGTTGGGTTCTATTCCTGCCTCCTTCATCATGGTGAACAACATTTCAGCTTTGGCATGGTTTCCTGAATTTCTAAACATTTTCATCATTGTATGATAAAAGGACCGATCCAGTTTACATCCATTTGACCTTAACTCTTCAAAAAGTTCCTCAGCTTGATCCAACAGCTTCTGCTTACCAAATGCCGAAATTAAGCTTTTGTAAGTGTCCAACTTAGGTTCTAGGCCCTGCCTTCTCATTTCCTGCATCAATGATAAACCTTCTTCTGGTCGACAATCTCTGCAGTACATTATAATTAAAGTATTGTAAGTATCATCATCAGGTTGAAGTACAGCTTCTTGAATCTGCTGGTATACTTTAACTGTCTTTTTGAAATCCTTAATTCCTGCATATAACTTAAGCATGGAATTCCATATTGAAAGATCAGGCTTGAACCCTGCCTCTTCCATCTCAGAAACCATTGCTTCAACATCCCTTACTCGTTTTCCCCTGCACAATAACTTGATCATAATCCTGAAACAATCCATGTTAGGAAAATAACCTGCAGCCTTCATTCCATGGTATATCTTCTTTACCTCAAATATGTTACCTTCTCGAGCAAATGCTTCAAGCATCAAGAGAATTGAACTCTTGCTTATTTTTAAACCCATATCTTGCAACTCCTGGATTAGAACATAGAGCTCATTCAATCTCCCATCAGCAATCAGAGCTTGCAAAAGACCATTTACAGAATCTATTGTTGGGGAAGGACCATCTCTCATCATTGTGTTAAAGATCACTCTAGCTCGCTCATAACAACCACTTGCAGCATAAGCTTGTATCAAGGCATTCCAGACCTTCCTATCCACTGCTTTACATCTTTGTCTAAGACTTCCCACCAAACTTTCAGCTTTCTGCCACAGCTTCAATTTCCCGTAGACTTCAATAACATTAACATATATGTTGACATTGTCAAATAAAATGCCTTTCATTTCTGCCTGATCAATCAAAAGGTGGGCTGTCTCAGGGAAACCCATCTTACAATAGATGAGCACCATAATTTGGTAAAGATGCTCAGATGGTTCAACACCATATAATCTCATGTCAGAATAAACCTGAGAAGCTTCACCAAAGAGTTCATTCTCTTCGCAGCCTTGAATCAGGATTTCATACATGGTTGAACTTCTGCTAAAAGAATGGAACCCTCTGGTATTACTATATTCCACCAAGGCAGCATCAAATCTGTGAGCTTTGCATTGTATGACAACCAATGCTTCAGTTATAAGTTGATTGGAACCAGGAGCATGTTCTCTCAAAAATTCAAGCAATTCACATGCTTCGGAGTGCCTTCCACATGAACTATACGAACTGACAATAGATAAAAGACTTTCCCTGTCCAACTCATACCCACTGGTGATGGCTAATCTCAACATTTTAGCAGCATGGTCATAACATTCTCCCTTAACAAGAATAGATGAGATAACTTGTGGGTTCATACCACCAACTTTTTCCATATCTCTGATCACTCTTTCAATGACTTCCAATTTATTTTCTCTTCCAAGCACCCGCAACATAAACCCATAGAGGGCATGATCCAGCTTGAAACCGTCATGCAGCATTTCCTGATACAATGTGATAGCCTTCTTTGTCTCATTGACCTTCAGAAAGATATCCAACATAACTGAGTACGCTAGATGATCTGGTCTAATCCCAGACTTAACCATGCAATCAAATGTCTCTTGAGCCTCCACCTGTTTCCCAGCCTTGGCATACGCACACATCATAGCACTATAAGTCCGAAGAGTGGGTTTCACTCCACTGTCCAACATCTCTGACATCACATTAGCGGCTTCTGTTATCATATTTGCTTTTCCAAGCGAATCAATCAATACAGTGTAAGTAACAGCATCAGGAGTCCGGCCTAGCATTTTCATGTCCCTGTAAAGCTGAAACGCTAGATCATGCTGGCCCTGCTTGCCATACATGTGGATAATAGTATTGTAGGTCATCTCATCTTTACCAAACCCCATTTTCATCATATCTTCACCAATATCCCTCACCTTTTCTATATCAAGTTCTCTTGCAAAAGCATACAACAAGGAATTATATGTCACTGCATCTGGGAAAAACCCTTTCGACTCCAATTCCTTAAAGAGCTGCTCAGCTTTGCTTGATTGTCCACATCTCCCATATACGGAAATCATGGCATTGTAAGTCCAAAGATCAGGCTGACAATTATGTGCTTCCATATCATTGTAAACCTTCACTGCCTCCTCCAAATTGGATTCACGGGAACAGCCACTTATAAGAGTATTATAAGTTATTATATCTGGCCTAAGACCTGATCTTCTCACCTCATTTAAAAGGTCAATAGCCAAGTTTGGTACCATGGCTCCTGACCTCAGGCGAGCATTTATCAAAGTATTGAGACTCACAAGGTCCGGTTCGCACCCTCTCTCACGCATTAAATCGAGCAATTCTTGGACCTTATTAAACCGGCCATTTCGTGCATAGACGCCCATCATGGCATTGTACACTTGGACTGTATTGAGAGTTCCGGGCTCAGCCCTCGTGAATATTTCCACAGCTAAGGCTTCCTGGTTAGCCTTTCCAAGGACTGCCAAGATAGTGGCAAGCATCCGTGCATTCGGGGAGTACCAGTGGCGTAAATTCAGCCACTCGTAGACCTCCAATGCACGCTGCCAGCTCGACTGGCCCACCCATTTCACCACAAAGCAAAAATCAGTTGGGGTCATTTGAACTTTCCTATCATCCAACACATCAGCCACAAACTCGTCGGGTTTCAGTCCCAAAATCCTATCAGTAAAAAGTTTCACTCTTTCTCTCCAATCTTTGGCTCTTTTGAGAGCCAGTTTGGTCATTTTCTTGGCCTTAGTCTTGCTGGGCCTCCCCAACACTTGTTGGGTTTCATCATTCGTATCCAAAGAACCCACAGAATCCAAATTCAGGTCTTCTTCCTCTTTGCCCTCAGAGTCGGAATCAGGGGAATCTTGTACAACATGGGTCGTGAGTGGAGGAGTGAATTGGGTGTGATGTGAGGGATAAGTGTCAGTGAGCTTCAAATGTGGCCATCTGACTGAGGGTGAGGCTCTGCCATAGCTAAATTTCTGAGTACTTTTCGTGTTCCTTGTGCAATCATCGCAGCCATTCGGTTGCCCAGTGGAGGAACTAGAAGTAGAAGCAGTACTAGAAGTGGAAGAAGAGCAAGAAAGAGAAGCGGTTCTTTTGCATACCTTAGAAAAAGCAGACGAAGGCGATAATGATGATGATATCGAATCTGAATGTAATAATGGCGCGGTGGGAAGGGTCGTCGTCAGCGCTCCTGTGAATGCCGCCATGAAGACTCGCTTTTGAATTCTTTCCGTGAGCTGGTTCGCGTTTTGGTTGATGGTCGCGGGCAGCAGAGAGCAGATATTTCTTTCCGTGAGCTGGTTCGTGTTTCGTGTTTTGTTTACTTATCACGATTTGATTGGGCTAGCTAAGTTGTAAATATTATATGTGGCCTTCACTGCCTTTGAATTGGGCTTCAAAGCCCAAGACTTCCTAAATAACAAACAAAAGAAATCAAATAAAAATACTGATTGTCAATAATTTAAAAAAATACAAATAATATGTATTGACTAACTATGTCGTATAAAAAGAAACACAAAGTACAAATACAATAATCTATATATAAAGCAAAAGGCAGAGAATGGTAAAACATTCAAAATACCAGAAAATGCCCAATTGAAATTATTAATTAAATGAGGATAATATGGTAAATTCACATTTTTTCGTATTAAAAAAATTAAAATTAAAAGAAAAATCAGATAATGGATCCTATTTTTATGGAACACAACTACCCACTATCTTTTTTAATTCTAAAATAATTTAAAAATTTTTTAAAAAAATACCAAAATATCATTACAAGCCAATATATAAACATTCCCACCAAAAATTAAACCAATATATAAACAAAGAAAAAAATTCACAGTAGTTAATTGTTATTCATGTTGACGCCAAAGCCAATAAAAACTTGGTGTTATAGTTCTCGGTGCTTTGTATAAGGGTATTGATTTTTCCACTCCATTTTTATCCACTTACACTCCATTATTTTAAAATTATATATTATCACTCCTCTTTTGTTCACTTACACTCCCTTTTATCTAATAGTAAACAGTATTAAAAAAACAAAAAGGAATGTAGATGGATAAAAGGAGAGTGGGAAAATCACCACCCTTGTCTAATGCTATCGTAACCTATTATAGCATTTTTGACATGCTATTTGGAGGAAGTTGTGGTGTACATACATAGTGTGCAACTCAACACAGGTGTCCTATCCACTGAAGCAGAATCAAGTGTGGAACAATTGGCATTTGCAATGGTGCGAACTACCAAGATATAGCAAGCCATGTGCATGTGTCTATGCTAAAGTTTTATGATGGGAGATTCACTATTATGCCCAATATAAGGGTTCAACTCTTTTTAAAAAAAACCTACATGAAATGGGCTTTGGAAACACACTTAAAGCTCATTTACAACATAACAAAGAGGCTTCGAACTTCCTATAAATGACAAAATTGATATCGATTTCTTAGAACAAGCCCAATCCCCCAAAAACAAAAAACTCAAAACACTCAACAGGGCATGAAAATAATTTAATTTTACTAGCTGTCATTTTTTGGGTTTATTTATTGAAATTAAATGGTATAGGATTTATCTATATTACTAGTGCTAAGAACGGGTATATAACTAAATATCTCTTGAATAATTTATGAAGATTAAAGAAAAAAAAATATATCGAGTTACTTGAAAAATTCAAGGAATCGTTTAAAGATTATTAGTTCAAGCAAAACTTTTTAAAAGGGAATCAAACAAATAAGGTCAACTCTTACGTCTTCTAATCCATCTTGACAAGTTGTATTTTTTTCTTCTTCTAATTTTGTCATAAATTAAAATTAAATAACTAAAATAATTACCTGAACAACATATTACTGTTTGAGTCTTGGTCTTTAGTCGTCTTGACAAATTGTACGTTTCGTGTGTAACACTGTTTCCAATTGTAGGTTATAAAATATGTTGCATGGACACGGACACTGACACGAGGACACGAAAATGCAACACGGGGATAAGGAAAATCTCAAAGAATTAGAACAAGGACATGGCTAGAACACGACTAAAACAAGACAATTAAAATAATAATAAACTTATATATATTAAAAAATAATTCATACTCAATACCTTAAATACAATTGTTTTCAATAAAATTATTTTTTATAAGGAATTTTAAGAAATGAAACTGCCATTTATATCTCACTTTCACCCGTTTATTATACTGTGAATCCCTTCTAAAATGGGTTATGGTAGTAAAATGTAGAATATGTTATATAATTAAAAGAACATTATAGAGAGAATTGGAAAGTAGAGAAAGACAATAGAATTTGTGTCAATCAACTTGTATATCTTATTCTGGTAAGACCTCTTATTTATAGGCTTACAATGATATGAAGACATTAACAACTCATAAATTTATTCAATATCATCATTGGAGGATGTATGTATGTCATTCCTTTGAATCACTGTTGTGGTACTCATACCAAAAATATCTAGACTATTTTCACAAATCCTTTCACATTAACAATTCTTTAAAAAACATCATATTCTATAGCATCATAATAATATAAACAAACTCGTATGTTACTGTTACGAGGATAAGAGTATAAAATTGCATAATGTAATAAGCTATTCATATAAATTTTTGTGTACTACACTAGCAAGTCATAGGCTCTTCAAGAGACCTAAATATTATGATAATTTCTTTAAAAATTTGAATACGTTGCAATGATATTGAACTTGAATTCGAATTCATAACTCAATCAATATACTCACTTGAGGCAATTAGATCATTCTCATTTCATGAAAATTGAGTATAGACATTGAGCTTTAGGCTCCTTAACTTCTTAGGGATTTTCTTTCAATAATTTATATAACGTATGACATTTTACATCTCTCAGAATTTATTCATGTATATTCTTCAAAAGATCGCTTCTGGCGATATGCATAACTTCATAATCTTTTTAGATTTTCATATAAATGTAAGTCTACATAAATATGCAGTGAACATGCTTCGTAAGAAGAAACATGGATGCATCTACATAATACAAGGAGAATATCATAAAAATTCCATGTCCAGTGATTTTATTTCACTGCATTACAAACACCAATTTGTAACCTATACAATTTCATATCTTTTGGTGTGCGAACTCTAGGTCAATTTCTTCCATGTTTTCCAAAAATATTCAATTTTACTGGACTGCCTCTTCCAGTTTGGCAATCTTTCTTTACATTGTCAACAATCATAATAAAACGCCGATCAATATCATCATAGCCCTTTATAACTTTAGTACGTACTATATATAAATAGTATCATTGATAATCATCAATTTATAAACCTACATTTCTCTTTATGCATGCATAAGATATAGACATTTTCATAGTCATTGGGTACCCATGCCTCTTCAAGGGCTTTCATTGTTTTCTAATGGACTTATGTCTTCTTATAAGACTGTATCTCTTTTGAGATTAAATATATAGGAAATGTCGATATTTCATATAGTATTATATTATTTGGGATATGTGTGCTTAATATAGTCTCAACTTCAAGTCATTGAGTGTGGAAACACATCGATATGTGTGTAGGTGCTTGTAGAAGAACAAGTACACTGAACGCGATCCAACACATGAGTTACAGCATGGAAGTCTTTACTCACATGTTAAGCTGGAACTCATAAATTACAATGGTGCAAATTAATCCTTAGACCTGAGGCATCATAGATGTTTTGTGGCTATGTTGTTAATCTTTGAGGGCACTATACAGTCATGCTGAATTAGGCATAACTTAAAGGTGCTCATCAGAATTCTCAATAGAGTCATGGAAGCAAATGAATGTACAACAAGGAATCTTTACTCTCAGTAAAGGAGAGAGAACACTCCAAGATATGATTGGTCAAATCTCTGCGCAGAGCAGTGGATAAGACTTGAAAGAAGAAGTCTTCAAATCTCACTAGGATAATCATAAAAAAGGAATGATTCATATTAGGATATTGACAATTGAATTCCATGATCTAATAATGTGAATAAGGAGTATTGACATAAGAGAAAGATTCAATTGCACGGTCATTCCAATTTGAATAAGTTCTTTCAAAACGTCTCATTTAGCTCGGATAACTGTGACTTGCTGCTAGGCGACAACCATGGTTTGTGGATGTCCTAAAAGATTTCAATTAACCTTTATTAATATGAAGAATTTAATTGTGAATTTAGTTCGTATATCATCTCTAAGGAGTTGAGTCAACCCACTACCTTGCTAAAGGAAACTTAAGGATCTGCATACCCAAAGAATGTGATTAGAGGTACAAATGAGGAAAAATGAAATGAGGAGACACAAGTCAATAGTTGATAATCAAATGTCAAAGTCAACGTTCAAAAGTCAGCATGTTGATTGGAGCAATTGACCAAAGTCAAATAGTTCGACTGTGTCAATTAAGTAAGACTATAATTATAATTTAATAGTTAAATTATAATTAAAAGATTAATTATGGAATTAATATTGACATATAGAATTATTGGATTGGGCTTTTAAATATGATTTAAAAGGAAAGAGACAAAGTAGCCCAAAAGGCTAAGGGATAAGTGGCATAAGATGACATGACCCATGGCCCAAATGAAGCCCCAAATACCACCAAATTGCCTTTTGTGTTGTCCTATATAAGAGCATCCACAGTGGAAGGGTGTATAATAAGGTGTATGTTAAATATACACTCTTTGTGATCGGAATCACCCGCAATGGAGAGGTATAAACGAGTGTAAATTTGCATCACCACCATGAGATGCAAATTTATATGCACATATACATCTTTTTTTACATCTCTTGCAGGTGGGACCTACAGCAGAAAATGTGAAAGAAATCAATTATACATCTTTAGATTTACATCTTCCCCACTGGAGCAAAAATCACATTTACAACCCCCGAAGGTGTAAAGGGGATGTAAAAGTGACTTTACACCCTTGAAAATACACCCTCCCACTGTGGATGCTCTAAGCTAAGTGTTGGAGAAAACCTAGCTAGGGTTGTTAGTTTCCTACTTTGGTTGATGAGTGATCATTTTTGTATCTTATCTTCTATAAACCAAACATTGGTCCAATCAAGAAGTAGACTAGCATCCATACTTCTTGGTTGCCTTCTCTTCATCTCTAGGAGCATTTGGTGTGGTGAGGTAGAGAACTCCAATCTTGGAGCCTTAAGGTGAAGGAGTCAAAATCAAGAGAAACAAAAGGCCTTTCCAACAAGGGTGTTCATTCTTGAGAAATCAAGAAAAGATCATTAAGGGTTATTCCCTTTTTCCTTTTTCTATTTGTGTTCAAAGAGACTAGGATAAGATACTTGGTTTAAAATGAAAAACGTTTAGCTCAACTAGTATAAACAAAATGAATCCGCCATTTAGAATGTTTTTGTTGTATAGGTTGTTGCTAAAGTTCATTTCCTAAGCATTAGATGCATGTTTTCTTTAATTTTAAGGGCAATCTGGTCCTTTCTACCCAATCCTCTTCAACCTCCTCCAAAACGGTTGGTGTTGTCACTTCCGCAGCCTCAAGGATCGGACCCCTTGGGCCTGAATCCAACTTCAGGGTCCTCAATGCTGGGAAGATCTTGAGCCCAGGACTAAGTTGGGATTATTTAAACTGAGACCCATTGTTTTAAATTGATGGCATGTTTACTAATCCGTAATTGGATTATGAGGAATTGAATTGAGGAGAATTAGATTCCGGATTCCTAATGAAGTTGTTTACTAAATCATATGGATTGAGGAGAGTTAGATTCCAGATTCCTATTGATGTTGTTTACTAAACCATATGGAATTGGGGTAGGAGTGGTTCTAATTATTAAAATGTCCTTGTTGTTGGGTTAAATTAGATGGCATATTTGGAATTTTGAAAATTGTTTGAGGGTATAATGGTAGAAAAGATGAATTCCTAATGGAATACCACCTCCCACTCTAGAATTGAATTCCTCCAAAATCAGGAATTCAATTCCTAATTTTGTGTGGGAGCCCTTCTTACTTTTCAATTCCTTGATGTGAAGTAAACGCAGGAATCCTATATAGGTGAAATTCAATTCCTGATTAGTAAACACACCATGAGATTTGAATATAGGAGTGTGGGGGCGGGGTCAGAAGAGAGAATCAGCTGTATAGGTTGGGTTGAGATTTCTTTTTTTATTTTCTAATTCTTTAGTTTTTAATGACATGAACCTTCCAGTCACGATGCTTCTTCTTCATTGCATGCTTCTTTCGAAAGGCCCTGAGAGCACATTAGATCTTTCTTCTTCATTACAGGTTAGAAGAAATTTGAGGGAGGGAGGGGAACAGATCTTGCGATGGCTGCGGTTTTTTTGTCTTTCCTTTTTGTTGATTCTTTTTTTAATTTTCAAAAATATACTTCATATTTTAAAGGGGTTTACTTTTTATTTTGCTTTAAAATTACGAATTTGTCCTTACTATTGACAGACAAGTATATGAAATTTAAAAAACTTTATGGTAAATGTGAAATTGGATATTTATTATGAGTTTGAGGACTAAATTGGCTAACAAAATAATTCAGAAAGCTAAATTTAAGGAGTCAAAATGACTGAAAATCCTTCATAAAAAAAACATCTCACTTTTGATGAAAAGACAAATATGATAGTTAGTTAATATATCATTACCCAAAAAAGAATGATATTTGAAGTTTGGATCCCGTTCTATGATATCTAACCCCGGAAGCATACAAAAGACTAGGAAGAAAGAAAGCCACCTGAGTCTTTTGACCCCTCCTAATTAATTTCCCATCCATCTAAATCCAAATTAAACAACAACAAAAACACACACAAAGCCTCTCTCTCTCTCTCCTCCCAAAATTCGAATCCGCATCCACCGCCAAACCCTATTTTTCTATCTCTCTCTCTGTATCTCTCTTTCCTCTGGTTCTGGCGAGCTGAGCCTGAGACCAAGCTGCTGCAAATACAAGAAGCACACGAGAATACATATAAGAAGCACGAAAATGAGGAGGGGAGCTAAGAGGAAGGCGAGCCAGAAGGAGGCAGAGAACCACAAAGAATCGAGCAAAGCTGCCAACAGCAGTAAAGCCACAAGGACTCGGACGACGAAGAGGGTTAAGGCGTCCGAGCCCCAATCGGAGCCCCAATACTTGGAGGACCCTCGGAACCTCGAAGATCTATGGAAGGCTGCATTTCCTGTTGGGACTGAATGGGATCAATTGGACTCCGTTTACCAATTCAAGTGGGATTTCTCCAATCTCGAACAAGCTTTTGAAGAAGGGGGGAAGCTCTATGACCTTGGCAAGAACAAAGTCTATCTCTTCGGTTGTACTGAGCGTAAGCTACCTGCTACCAGCTTCTGTTTGCATTTTTTTTTTTTTGGTTTCTTCATTTCAATGTGTTTAAATTCTCCAATTACGTTCTCTTTTTGCAGCTCAATTGGTGTCTGTGAATGGTGAAAACAAAGTTGTTTGCATTCCTGTTGTGGTCGCTGTAAGTTCAACAACTCATCTCTGTTTTCTGCTTTAGATGCCCAATTTTCTTCACTCAAATTAGTTAGCTTTTTATTTTACTGTTTACAAAATAAAATAAAATAACTTATTTATGTGAAAGTTTTACTTCGTACTACTTCAACTGTAATGAAATTGGTTTACTAATTCTTCAAACATATATTGAATTGAACTTCTTAGAATGCAATGTTTGCTCATTTGGGTGTATGTCTTTCTTTGTTTTACATTGTTGTTTCTTATAGTTCTACTTCCCGTGTTCGTAGCAAATGAGTTTATTTGGTAATGGAAATAATAATTCATCTGCAACCGTCTTGTAATTTTTATTTCTTAGACTGAGTTTGCATCCTGCATTTTTCTTTTTTCCTTTGTAACATGTTTCTTGTATGTTTTTAGTAAATGATTTATATTTTGGTAATTGCAAACCTGACTGCGCATTACTATGCATATAATTCATCTCTTGTCTTGCTAAGCTTCTTTTGCTTTTCTAGGTTGTATCACCATTCCCCCCTTCGGATAAGATTGGGATTAATTCAGTTCAGAGAGAAGCTGAAGAAATAATTCCCATGAAACAAATGAAAATGGACTGGATTCCGTATATTCCTCTGGAGAATAGGTACTATTTGGTGTTGGCGGTTTTGAACTCATTTCAAGAAACACTTCTGTTTGGAAGTTGTAAAGTTCTTTGTCAATTTCTTGATATCATTGTGCACTTTCAACTTTCTACAGAGACAGCCAAGTGGATAGACTTAAATCTCAAATATTCATTTTGGGCTGCACTCAAAGAAGGTTGAATAACACTCATTCTCATTCCCCTTTCCTCTTTTTCCTTTTATTTCTTGTATTCATATATGTTTTTAGGTTTTGTAGTCAGTGTTACAGAACTGCTGTATAGTGAGCTTGGATATATAATATTGGAATTATTAAAATTACTGTATTATTTTAGTTGGTTTGGTTTAACTCAGTCAAAGCCATGATTATGTTTTTAACTTCCTTATAACCGAATTGAACTAATTTTTTATATTTTTGTTTTTGGTTTTTTGGACAATTAAGTAAAATATTCGTAACAATCCCATGTTATATTCCTGCTTGGCTGTTTAAAAGGAGTAAATCTTGGTTGTTTCTGTAGTCTATTTGTATTATTTGCTACTTTTCATCATAGGTTATTCATACACATTAGTTACATCACGTTGATCTGCCACTGAATGATTCACTGTTCAGCATAGCTGTCCATGAGAATGTTTTGCATTGAATGTGTACCATAATGTTCATTTGTACCTGAGTGGCTGATGTATTCCCATTGGCTGGCTTTGAACCCTTGGTTGAGGCTGACTAATGACACCTCCTTAGCTGTTTCTTGTCTGAACTAAAACCCTGTGCTTTTACATGAGGCCATATGTCATGCATTGAAATGCACATTATATATAAATTATAAAGTAGCCTAGGCAGGCTTGTAGTTTACATATTTTCCCTAGATAAAGTGGGTGATTCTAAGCCTTTATCATTACTATTTTGCTTTTCAGACCTCTGTTTTAAAAGTAGTTTTCCACTTTTGTTCGAGTTTTGCTGTTGAGTTTTGTCTTACACTGTTTATTTGAGCCCAACTTTTATTATTGTCACATTGTTTGAGGATTTAACTATTTTTTGGTTATTTATATAAATGTTATTGCAGGGCTGCTTTGAAACACATGAAGATAGATCGTCTCAAGAAATTTGAGTACTGTTTGCCTTGTAGGTTTCCAAACTATCTTTTGTTGTTATAGTTGTTTAATTTCACATTGACTTATAGACGTTTTGATTATCTGAAGGATATGAGATTCTCTCTCTCTCTCTCTCTCTCTGCAGATCTTCAAAAATGTTTTTCTAGAATGAAGAACACGGTTGTTCAAAATTATTGTGTTAGGAAGTGAAAAGGAAAATACCATCCTTAATGTTCTGAAATTTATGGATAAATTTGGGGCTTGATGATGGCTACTTTGACTTGGTTATTGACATAGGATGGTTCAACTCATGTTTGTTGGTGATCAATCATCATTGTCTGTAGTGCATGTTGAACTCTACTGGTTTTGACATGCTGTCATCTTTGACAGATTTCTATCAGCCTTTTAAGGAAGATGAGCTTGAGCAAAGCACTGAGGTCCCAATAATGTTTCCAGGAGAGCCAAAGCCGGTAAGGGTTATAGTTATTTATGAAACAAACTAATGGACAACAAATTGTTTGGATATATGGAATATATGATTGGGTTTACGGATTGCCTTTCTTTGATAAGCTAGAGTGCAGAAGGGGTGGAACCTAATATACAATAATAGTTCCTAAATAAATAAATTAAAAAAAAAAAAAAAAGTGAACAGGAAAAATTGTACTAGGCTGGCATGCGGTCATGAAGCGATGAATTTTTTATTTATTCTTGTCCTACATCCTTCTATGTCCTCCCTCCTTCTCGACATCATTTTACTGAGATTATATATCTCTTAGATCTCTTTGTCCAACCCATTTTAATCCTATGCAAGGCTTATACTGGTGGCCATAAGTTTCTGGAAATTGGACAAATGAAGTAAAAGATCAATCTTTTCATTACACAAACAAGTTACTAGGTGCTCATTTGAAATGGAATGACTACAGTATGTACACTTCCAGATCTTTGGTGAAGTGACTTTCTTTTTTTCCCTTTGCAGGTTTACTGTGAATTTGATTGGGAGTTGGATGAATTGGAGGTACAAAATCAAACTTTTTATGTTGTGTATGTTTTGGATTGATTCAGTTCTGAAATTGTGTCGCCTATGATGCTTCTTACCAACTTTATCTTTTGCATCTGGTTGCTTGTCATTGATACAGACATGGTTATTTTAATTGGCTAGGATTATTTTTTATATAAGTTCACTATTCAAGTTTGTAAATTATTTTGACCTTTGTAGCATATTCTTTTATAAGGAATCCATATATATCTTAGAGAGTGGCACTTCCAATTATATAGTGATGCTTCTTTAATGTATTTGTAATTGTTTTCTTTTTTATTCAGATACATTGACAATACTATTGAATATTTCTCTGCCATTTACGAGAATCATCTTGAGTTAGAATATGGCAATTTCTTCTTTAATTCAGGACTAGAACTGGAAGCTGAAGTATAGAAAGGCTAATGTTTATCTAATGATGTATTCCCTCGGTATTGTATTCTGATTTCAATGACTAATATGTTTCAACGTGCATATTTATATTGTAATCATTTTTCCTAGTTACAAACATTTGATGAGTGAGCTTCTTTTGGTTATTTAATGATGTTTAACAGCAAGTCCTGGTAACATGCTTTTGCATCTTTTTTATTATTGAATTCCCCCATCTTTTGCCCAGTTTTGTTAAATTTGTTTCGTTGCTGATCCCCCTTTGTTAAGTACAAAGAGACGATATAAAAACATCAATGAAGTGTGTTGCACTAAATTGTCTCTAAACCTGTAGGAGTTCACTGATAAATTGATAGAAGAGGAGGAATTATCTGCAGACCAGAAGGATGCATTCAAGGTAAATTGTGAAAAAGATGGAAGTGACTCATAACCTTCTACTTCTCTCTGCCTCCTTCCCTTATCCTTGCACTAGTTGTTTCTGAATTTCCTTCTTTAATGCTTTCTCAGGAGTTTGTCAAGGAGAAAGTACGTGAACAAAAGAAAAATAACCGGGAGGTACTCTTTTTTCCTTTAATATTTTTACCAAGATATAATTGGCTATATTTGGGTGATTGAACAATATTTATCTAGAAGTATAAAATTTGTTTAGAAGTATAATTTTTCTTCTATTTCTCTCTTTTATAGGCAAGGGAAGCCCGGAGAAAAGCCATTGAAGAAATGAGTGAGGAAGCTAAAGCAGCTTTTGAAAATATGAGGTTTTACAAGTTCTACCCTGTACAGACACCAGATACTCCTGACGTATCAAATGTTAAGGTAATGTTCTAAACACTGATATTTTGGATTTGTATTGGCATATGTGAAAGCAGCTTTGTTGCAACTTACAAGGTCAAGGGTTGCGGATAGTTGTCATATTTAAACTGGGTGTTCAAAATATGTAATGGACTATGCTGGTCTACCATCTTGAATGCCTTTGCTTTTTTATTTTTGTTCATTGGAAAATTTGGTTGAATCAGGTGGTCATGTTGCTTTACTTAGCAGACCCATCTGGTTTTCCAAATGTCTTGGTCATACCACTGTTAGTCCCTAGGATAAAGTTTCTGTGTGGTTATATGGGATTGGATTTGTGTCATAAATGCCAGATGTTTGCTGTTTGACTTAGTGGATTCAGCTTAGAAAAAGTCTGGTGTTTGGTAATTCAATTGATCTATTGTTGTATAATCATGAGTTTGTTCGAACTTCCAAGGTTCTGTCTAGGATTTGACCTGTAATTCAGTGAGTTCTTGCAGAAGAATAACATATTAAAAATTTCAATACATTTTGCTAAAGAAAAGAGACCTCGTTGTTGCTTGTTGCCCAGTTTTTCTGGGAACATTTTAGAATAGCCACTGCCTCTTTTGTTCTCGTTTTCGAAATATATAAATAATAGCAAAAAGAAAGAAGAGGAGGATAGTCCTTGGGCTTTATTGATGCTTAAGTCCTTTTTAATGTTCAGTATGACGACCTTATTGTCTCTTCTCCTAGAAGCGATTCATTCTTTGTATTTGTCACTGGTATGCACACTTTAGGAAATACCTGCCAAATACTCTATTGTCAGTCTCCCCTCGTCCAGCTCACTTAGATGTTTGTTCTTGCTGGCTTTTGTTTTCCACCTATGCCATTCCTCTTTTGAATTAGTCTTGTTCATGTTTATTGTCTAATTTTATCTTTATATTTATATTTAAGTCTCATTTTGGTCGGGTGTTATAGCTTCATAGTTTTGTTTTATGCTGGGGTCTGTAACTTCATAGGTCTTAGTGGTTATTTTTTTCTGCTTTTTGTACATCTTTTGTTTCTCTGTTAATACAAATCGTTTCTTTTATATAAAAAAATGTTTATTGTCTAATTCATTAAATATGTCTCCTCAAACTGTGAGTCTCTTCTAATCAATGAGGGCCAACCAATAATTAGTATGTTTTTAAGTTTATGTAGTATTTGATGCTTAATGTAGTTACATGCCTTGGCTTAAGCTTACAGCTTTTTGTTTCTCTTCATTTCTTAGAAGTTAGGTCTTGCAACTTGTAGGCATTTTTAGTATTGATTGTTGGTTGAGTAAATGGATGTGCATCCTCTCCGGATCATACCTCAGCTTTTAATTCCAAAGTTGATATAAAAGATTGGTTTTGCTTGTCTTTCTTAGAAAGAATAAAAAGTCTTTCTTCTTCTTTTTGTTATATTTTTTCCTTCCATTTTCTCATTTCCTCCCTTCACCTCTGCCTCTCCCTATTTCCGGGGTCAAAACCTCTGCAGCCCATGCCTTGCGTTTTCTTCTTTTAACTTTTTGTCTGTTACCTCCCGCCTCCCACTTTCTAGATCTGAGATCTCTGCAATGCATAACTACAGCGCCAAACTGGCATGATTTTGGGTGTGGCTAACTATTTAGTTAGTTAGTTTTTGGTATGGTGGATGAGGTGGGTTTCACTGAAATTTTGGTACTTGATTGAGTAGTGGATCTAAAGCTTAAACAGAGGTGGTCTACATGATGTTTTCTGTTGGGTGGCTGTTTTTGTCGAACGTGGAAAAGGAAGATCATTGATGAAACACAACTTCAAATCGCTCATAGATAGACAAAACGAAGGGAAATTTAATATTTGAAAAATATGAATCCTTAAACAAGGGTTTTGTGCTTCCCTGAAAAGCACAAAAAAATTGTTCTGGGTTTTGGATTAAAACAGTGCCAAGTAAAAAAGCAAAGGAGAGGAAAGGTTGTATAGGTACTTTGTTTTTTGTGGTTTGCGGAGAGATTAAACACCTACTTGTGAGCATAATTGTGATCTTGTGATCTGACTTGAACGGTAAGGATTCAAAATTTAGGTGTGATGAACAGTTCCAGAGAGATCCACATCCTGAGAACATAAGAAAGTTGCGCTTGCTCAATGTCAACTTGATGAATATTAGCGGATATCCTCTCAAAGTCACACAATTAACTTCTCATGACATGCACAAAGAAACCATATCAACTTTAGACTTCTGCATATCCTGATAGGAAGTTGGTGTAGCAAAACCTTAAGCGTGGTTTTTATCTCTTTTAATGACATTAACTATTAGAAAAATGTAAGAGTAGATATGTGATGGGTTGGTATGATTGTCTATGCATCCTCTCTTTAGCCTCTATTTTGTGTGTGTTTATTTCTCCATTTCTGTTTAGCATGCTTTCCATATAACTAAAGAAAGGTGTTTAAGCCCTTCTTTCCGTTTTTAATAAAGGTTTTTGGTTCTTAAAGAAAAAGAAATACAATGAAGAGAGCTTTTCTGAACATGCCAGGGTTCATTACCCTGCACTTTTCATATAGAAGTGGACCATGATATGCTTCAATATTAATGTTTTCCGGGTGCTCTTGCCTCGCAGGCTCCATTCATCAACAGGTATTATGGCAAAGCTCATGAGGTATTGTGATTCTTTCCTCTAAGGTCAAGATGACAGATTTGAAATGTCTCGAGCCTTGTCTGGCCGTGCTGTTAACTACTCTGTGATAAAGACTTGGAACTCTGAAAAAGTATGGGAGGCAATCCCCTGGTGCCCCGATATAGAATTGCTTGAATACAGCCTAGGTGTCTCCCAGACAGATGTAGACTTGTAGCTTCAGAATTTTTAGATAAAGGAAGATGAGGTGCACTTGTTACCACAGGAGGAATTTGTAAGATACATTGAGGCTTTTGAATTTTGTACTAGTGGAGCTGTGAAGCTGGAATTTTCCAGTGGCTTAGAATGTCTTCATTTCTCTGAGTAATGTTCTTTTTCGAATTGACATTCGCTTTGTATTACCACAATTGGGATGTTGTAGGAGCAAGATGAATGACAACACAGTTCTGAATGTGTCCTTTCCTTTTTGTGAATAAAGCAGCCTTTTATTTTGTTTTATTTTATTTATTATAGTATTGTTTTTATAATTATTTTTTAATTATCGTTTTAGGTAGAACAGTTGTATTATGTCATCATGGTGACGTGGCATAACAAACCAAACATAAATACCTTCATTAACAAGGTTTGAAGATGTCCCAAGTTCGGCTACAATAAAAATGGTAATACTTAAAACTCAACAGGTTCTACTCTAGCTGGTGGCCCTCTTTCCGAAAATAATGAGTAGAACCTGTAATCAATTATTGAGTCATACACAAATTATCATCTAAATTTGACAGTCTGCATGAAAATGACTCCTAAATAATCTGTTTACAGAACTAGTGAAAGCATAAGGCTTTTTTTTGGTCAACAAGCATAAGGCTTTAGAAACAAACATTATGACAAACCATACACAACAATTGAATGATAGATTTGGTCATACCTATTCACAAAGCATACTTGAAACTTGTCCAAGGCAAATGGAATTTAGAGGCTCTATATCAGAATTGTGCCCAAAACATTCATCCATGTAATATATGACCCCATAAAACATGAGCAAGCAGCAAATCATATGATAATACAGATCAAGCACTCATACTTCCCGGCCTGCACTCCCTTAATTTCACTAGACCAGAAACGATAATAGCACAAAATGGCCCTTTCCTTTGAATTACACATACATCAGATACTATTACAATGTCAGCTGAGTTGTTTGGGCCAGATACAACGGCTTGACATCATGTACAGACTAAGTTATGCTGAAAGGCAAAAGCTACCTTGTTGAGAACAAAGGAAGCAGCTCCTCTCAGTACTCTAGAAACCAGCTTTCGTCACCAGTAACCAGGATCAGTGACCAGCAGCAGGAAATGATGTTTCCATTCACCAACGCTTGCGAAAGGC
Organism: Prunus kanzakura; assembly: GCA_020521455.1. Classification (NCBI taxonomy): domain Eukaryota; kingdom Viridiplantae; phylum Streptophyta; class Magnoliopsida; order Rosales; family Rosaceae; genus Prunus; species Prunus kanzakura. Next base: position 830,211 of record BPUM01000811.1, read on the forward strand.
GTGAGGCCACAAAAGAGTGGCAGAAACAGAAATGAAGTACCATAAAACATCACCCGCCGAATCCAGTATGGAAATATTGTTTTTCCTTTTGTTCCTTGAGACACGTCGATCGGTCCATGGAGGATAAAGAACAAAGCAGATGTGCATACATTACAGAAGAAATGCAGCATGCAAAGAGTCTCCCAATATATAAGCCAATGATACCCACTCCCTCCCAATGTGTCTACGCAAAGCTTGCCAAAAAAGCCACACACAATTCCCAGTAGCAAGATTATGAAAGTTACTGGCATTATCTGTTTTGCAGTTGCAGAGCGCTGGAGGAGCAAAAAAGCAATTGCAAGAATCACAAAGACACCAAATAGCATTCGGCTCACAACTTCAACCTTGCACCTAAAAAGGTGAAACCCTGAATTGAAAGATGTCATCGGATCCCAGGCTTTCCAGCTCACCCAAGACTTTGACTCCTGGGATAGAAAAAGAATTAGTTAAAATTTACCAGAAAACAAAAACCAATGTTACGGTATGTACGAGAGAAATATCATATATCATGCATATATTGTTTACAGTGCTGTCCAAGTGTTCATTACAAAAAGGCCCATTTATACGCAATCCCAAAATACTTAAAACCTGAACAACAGAATGCAATAACAATTAAACCCGACTAACCAAATTCTTATTTTGTAAAGATTTAACAAGCTAAATAACTAAATCTTGAATTATAGCTTCAATAGAATAGAACCAAATCAAGTGAACCTAATTTCCTTTTGGACTGGTCAGTGGATTCCCTCTATAATAAAAATCAAATCCTAAAAATTGCCCTTTGAGATTTTCTTACATGTAATCAATTATAGATGTAACTCAGGTGTAGGAACAATCCAAAAAGCTGCAGCCAATAGATAGTTCTAGCTGTTTCTTGGAGAAAGATTTTTATTGGAAAGTAGTCAAGAAAGAGGCTATTGCTGATTTTCATACATACAGCTTGGTATGAGTTACTTATTTTATCCACATATCATGTCTCGGTATTTTCTCATGTTCTAAACAACTAGCAACATCTTGTTACCTGGAGTTATGGATCACATAAATAGTCATATAGGAAAGCCAAATAATAACAGCACTAACAACTAAGTGAAGCTTAAACTAAATCACATGAAGCCAGAAAAGAAAAAAGGAATTACCTTTGTTGAAGGTGCGCAGGATGCAGTAGCTTCAGTAAGTCTTTTGTACGAATACACATAAGCACCATATATCAGGGATGCGATCATGACAAGCAAACCAGCAACTAGACAGTCAATGCACTTTTTAAGCAGCTCAGCATGTCTTGTATCTTCTAATTGACTCTTAAACTTTTCAGCTTTGAAGGATGCTTTTGATACGTCCATCGAAAATTTTGACCTCTGCAGTTGATTTGAATCATAGTTGAGAGCTAGCTGTGTCTCTTTCAACTTTAGTCTCTGCATTGTAAGATTAAGCTCCAATGTTTTGAGGTCATTAGCACGGGCTTGCTCTATGACAGACTTCCCAATAGTTCTAAGCATGGACTGGTTGGCTCCAGATTCAGATGTTCTTGGAGGAATACAAGTCAACTGGTTTGTTTGCCCATGCAGGGCAAGCTCCAGATTAATAGAACTTGTTAACATACTCCGATTTAATTCATCTCTATAATTTAATTTACCCTGGGTTGCATCAGTGTTGGACATTGCTTTTGAGTGACAATCTTCTATATCAGAGCTGCTTGCACCATCTTGTTCATCATGAGTCACATGTAAAGAAGACCCTTCCATATTTTGGTGGCTCAAGAGACATCCCCTGTTATTTGTAGATGATTCCTTGATCGATTTTAGAGTCCTCAAGGTACTCCCAAATGATTTTTCAAAGTTCCGGATAAAACAATCAAATGTGTTCCCGAAAACCTGTAGCCAAATACGCAGTCAAGACAGATAAATACAACTTTAGCATCTAGGACTTCTGGAGTGTTGATATGAACAACAAGAAGGAACTTCAAACCACTTTCAATGGATGAGTCAGCAGTTGAGTCTGACTTACATTGGCTAAAGATTCACTGACAGCTGAAGCACATATCTGCACTCCAGTAAATAGATGTATAATTAGTTGATGCCCTATTATCCGAATATGAAGAAAATAAAATTATGAAGCAAGTGAGGAGAAAGTATAGAATTGTTCAACCCCACATTGCAGGCAGGCTTCATTTTTACTGTGACAACTATTTCATCAAACCAAGTACGAAACAGCCTGATATCACAAGCTGACAGGTTACTGGAAGGGCGACTTTGGTCATATGAATTTGAGTTGTCATAAGTAATAAACGTGAGTCAATTACATGTCCAATAAACTAATTAGTGCATTTTGACAAAAGAAAGTACATACAGAGAACTGATGGTGTAAGGTGAAGCTTATTGTTGATGTAGGTAGTGTAGCATGAAAAGAAGAATACCTTAGCAAGATGATCAGAAGACATCCCTCCACCTACCTCGCCATTTCTTTCCAGAATCTATATTAAAATATCATCACACCCAAATTATCGATGAGTACACTTACTGAGAATTACAAAAAGTGAAACAGAAGCAGGGAATGTTATCTCTTCAAGAGTCACAATCAGTCAAGGAAGAAGCACCATGCACAGGTAATAGCCAGAGAAGACTGAACACATGAAACTAACACCATAAAAACCCATCAGGAAAGAATCAAGAAAAGAAGTAGAGATGAAAGATGAAATGAAGGCTCAACAACATGAGTAAAATAAAATAACACCACATGAATAACATACCGTTTCCTTCATATAATAATGAAAAATAGACCACGTAAAACAAACGCCAAGCACCTTGAACTTGACATGAGGTTTTCTATGTTTCATATGAATTCCATGTGTAACAAATCCAGCTGCCTAGAAAATGTAATCAATTTCTATAGGAGAAAAAGAAATTTTCATATTAAAATCATTTGAAGAAACAAAAAAGAAAAGGCTTAGTTATTAAAATCAAAATCCAAAACATGTTTTAGAGAATTTGTCGGTCAATATTTAAATAATGTAGTTGTTTAAGCATCTCCAAAGGGGGCTTAGCCACTTTCGACATTCCTACTCCAACCATGCTCGCTATGTTTAGTAGTCATTAATTTCTCCCCACAAATTCCAAAAAGAAAAGAAAAAAAGAAGTGATTGTTATGTATATTTAAATATTAGGTAGCTAGTCACTACAAGCCACTTTCTCTCTCTTCAGATTTCAGAGCTCAAAACATTCAACATCGTTAACTACAGGAACTAAGAGGTTATCCAATCCAACATTAGAGAGGGATAAAAAGAAATGCATATACTGTGCCATCCTACTATATACAGATTAAGGACACCTAAGGAAGCCACAATATCCATTTTGTTAAATTTGTATAAGGCCAACAACAATCTACATTAATAGGCAGAATCATATTACTGAATGAATAGAACAAAAAGATACCATATTCACAATCTACAGATCCCAAAGACAAAATCAAGCTTAAGTCATAAAAGAATTGGTTGATAGGGACACAGCAACAAGCCACAGCCACAAACCACAGCCACAAACCATTCCAAATAAGTCACATATTTCCTTTGAGAGTGATAATTACGATATTCTGTACATATTTCATTCCCATCACTTAATGCCTATTAATTCATTGCCCATTAATCCTTGTAAACAAGCTCACTAACTTTGTATAAAAAGACACAAACTTTATCAATACAACAATGTGAACTACAAAAGTATAGCGACCACTAAATCCTACAAAAGTATAGATACCACTCTCCACTTAGGGAGGGATTCGAGGCTGGGCTTGATATTTAGTCATGGGCTCCTCCCTTCTTACCCTTATATTTGGGTCCAACCCCATGTACAAATGTAAATACATATTATTATAATAATGAGAATATACTTCTAGTTGCTTGGTCAAAAACTACAGACAGAATTCTTTGTATCAAAGCACAACCCATCTCACATTTTTCTAGCTAGACAAACCTCAAATACAACTCTGCAAGTTCAAAACGACAAAAGCAAAGAACCGGGTTGAGAATTTCAGAAGTCCAATCCGAGAAACAAACTTCAAAAGGGTATAAGAACCAGATTTACAAACAACTAACGCTTAAAGATCATAACTTTTCCACACACACCACAAACAAATACCAAAATTCAACTCCAAGATATAAACTTTCTACACGCACAACGACCAATTATTGAAACCCGCAATCTCGCAAATCAAACACAGAACAAAACCAGTTAAGAACCAAAAATAGAAAAAATATGAACCTGGTCAACAAAAGCTGCAATTGACATTCCCAACCGGAACGCGATCTCATCGGCATTAGGGTTTCTTCGAGGCGCAGTGAAAACCATCTTAGGGCTTCGGCGCTTGCCCGCCACGCGTGTTCCCCTGAATGACGAACCCGAAGAAGTTGAACCACAAGACGAAGATGGCGCTGCAGCTGCATCTTTTAATACCTTTCTCTTCGTCTTCTTTGTGTTCCTGCAGATGGGTTTTGTTGGGCTTTCATCACACGGCGAGAGGTTTCGGACTGTTGGATTTGAAGGGTTGGGGTTGGCATCGACGGTGGTGGTGGTGGTGGCGGTGGCGGCGTTTTCATGGTCTACAGTGTCGGCTTGATCGCTGAGAACGCAAGATTTGGAGGCGAGGAGTTGTAGAGAAGGTGGAGAAGAAGAAGGGGTGTCCATGGAACGCAAGGAAAGGTGGGAAAGGGAGTAACTTCTACATGGATTTGAAAAAAGTTTGGGTTTTGATTTTGATTTTATGGGGAAATTCAAAAACTATTCCGATCTTTTTTTCCTTTTTGATTTTATGTCCCTTATTTGAAGAAAGGAAAGTTGTATGGGAAGAAAAGAAAATATTTCAAATTTTAGTTTTTTTCAGTTTTTTTTTTTTGGTTTCCCAGGGTATCCCCCGCGCGACTGCGGAGACTAAATCCCTCGAGGTACGGTCAGGCGCAAAGCGGGGACCTCTCCCAACAAAGTTTGCTCTATTCGCAAGTGCCTGGGATCGAACCCAGGACCTCTTGTTTAAAGGATCCAAGCCCCTTCCACTTGGACCAACTCATGTTGGTATTTTTCAGTTTTTTTTTTGGATTTCAATATTTAGGGCTCGTTTGGGACTACTTCTCTAGAAAGTACTTTTGCTCATAAGCACTTCTAACAAAAGCGCTTTTATTATAAAAATATTGAATTTTCATAAAAAAAATTAAAGTGCTTCATGGAAAAGCACTTGGGAGTGCTTCCTGAAGAAGCACATAGCAAATGCTTCTCCAAGAAGCGTTTCTATGACCAACTTTTCAGCCAAACGCTGTTACAAGCGCTTTTAGTTATTATAAGTGCTTTTGGCCCTTCTAGAAACACTCCCAAACATGCCATTAGTTTCACCGCCGTTACTAAGTAGAGTCCGGTTTACCTGTTACCAAAGTTCCTGTGCCCCTGTTTCCCTACTAGTTTCGTGACATGTGGCAAGCCACTTAACACCACTTAACTCTGTTAACTTTTTTTGCTTCTTTTTTCTATTTGTTTTTTTTGCTTTTTCTCCCTGTTCTGCCCTTTCTCTCTTCTTTGGTTTCCCTCTCCCCCTCTCTCCTTCGTCTCCCTTCGTCTCCTTCCTTTTTTGTTCTCTTTTCCAAATCTCCACGTTTTTTCTTTCTCTTTTTTTTTTTTTTTTTTTTTTCTTTTGCTTTGTTTTTCTTTTTCTCTCATCTCCTTCTTTTTTCTTTCTTTATTGAGTTCCTCTCTTTTCTGAGTTCTTTCTTTGTTTATATTTTACCACATCAACTTTGTTTGTCTTGTAGACGTGTCTTTGGGAAGCATGTCATCAAGATTTTTCCCTACCTTCTCTTCTCTCTTCCGCTCCCTTTTTCCCTATATTCTTTTCTGAGTTCCTCTCTTCCCCCACCACTTTTTTGAGAGAGAGAGAGAGAGAGAGAAAGAGGAGAGAAAAAGAAAAACAAAGCAAGAAAAAAAAAAAAAGAGAAAGAAAAAATGTGGAGGTGGAGATCTGGAAAAGAGAACAATGAAGGAAGGAGAGGAGGGGAGGAGGGGAGGAGGGGAGAGGGAACCAGAGAAGAGAGAAATGGGCAGAACAGGGAGGAAAAGCAAAAAAACAAACAGTAAAAAGAAGCAAAAAGAGTTAACAGAGTTAAGTGGTGTTAAGTGGCTTGCCACATGTCACGAAACTAGTAGGGAAACAAGGGGGGCACAAGATCTTTGGTAACAGGTAGAGTACCCGTTTGGCATTGCTTATGTGGGGCCATGAGTGATTTTTCGAAATTTTTTGAAGTCCAAGCCCGTTTGATAAAAGGGTTGAAAATCACTTTTGTCAAAAAATTGTTGTGAGCCAAAGGCATTAGGAGAAGCATTTTCCTTTTTAATGCAATAGTTACTGCAACTCTAAATATCATGGCATCTTGATGTAAGCTGCGGTAGCATCAGTGCTCCTCTCTCTCTCTCTCTCTCTCTCTCTCTCTCTCTCTCTCTCTCTCTCTCTCTCTCAAGCAGAAATATCGATGGTAATCTTTTTCTAATTGGTAGCCATCAAAAGGAAAAGGTAAGTTCTTGTCTACGAATGAAATTACACTTATGGTTTGAGATTTTTTTAGTTGGGCTTAAAAGTTGGTCATTCCAGTGTTAAAAAAAAGAAGATGTTCATTCTAGAATTTTCAAAATGCAGTCACTGTTTTGGGAACTTTTATTGCTGGAATACATTTACTTGTCAAATTATGCTTTTTATTTGAATGCTTAGTTAGATATGACATTGTTGTGCCCTTTATTATTTATTCTTCCACAGAAAAAAAGAAAAAAAGAAGATTGATTCTTTTTTATGGTTTGTCTCTTAAGCAATTCAAGATTGATTCTTTTATTGTATGGCAAGATTTCTTTTGACAATGTGTTTTACACAATTTTTACTTTAAGTATGTGATAGGGTATGTCTTTAGAGCAATTCAAGATTGTGATTCATGAAATTCCTGCATATTTCACGGTATGAAAATTTTCTCTTTAAATTTTATCAGCAAAACTGTATTCATAGTTCTACTAGCACACAACGAGGAATATCATTTACACTGTACTGTTGAATACTATTGTTGACGCCAAAAAGTGGTTCTCTGACTTAGAGGGTCAACTTAGTAATTTTAAGCCTTCGGAATGCCTGAAGCCTCGGTAGGGAGCGTGATCTGCAAAATAAGAGATCGCTCGGTAAGACCTAGGGCACCGGTGTGGTACCGGCCGTAGGCTCTCCGATGCTTAAGGAAGTTCGGGATTAGAAAGTTTAACTGATAGATTAATAGGCTTGTATGCCGTACGTTCTGATTACCTCTATTTGGGGTAGTTGGCCTCTTTTATAGGCCTTGGGAGGTGTGCGCTTGATGTAGAATTTCGATGTGGGACTGTGGACGTCGATTATGAGCGCGCCACGTGTCCTGGGAGTGGGCGTTGCCCTAATGGAGGGATCGGTAGTCTGACTGCCGAAGGTAATCTTGACCGGGACCTGGGTGCCGAAGGCGACTTTGACCAGATTCGATCCTGTCCACGTGTCTCTCTCTGATTGGCCGTTCATTATGGTATAAACAGGAGTCCCCCAAGTTCTCAGGCGAGATTTCTCGGTTGGGGACTTGTTTGTTCTTGGGCTGCCGCTGAGGCTGCTCTACCGTTCGGTAGCCTGTCAAAGGGGCGCGCTGGGCCTTGCCCCAGTGTCGATTTATCCAGGGATTCGTCTAGGAGCCCAAGGGTTACCACTGCGAGGGTTACCGTTAGGTAGCCCGTTCAGGGGGAGGCTAGGGCCTCATCCCTGTGCCGATTAATCCAGGAAGCTTCCGAGGAGATCAGGGTTGCCACTGCGAGGGTTACCGTCCGGTGGCCTGTCAAGGGGGGAGGCTGCACTCCGAGAGAGGGTTGCCGATTGTTTATTGACTTGGATGAGTTTGATCTTTTCTCTCGCAACCCACGCACAGTGAGGGGTAGTGATGGGACAGTATGACGCTTCGTCTTCTGTACCCGGCGTGCTGTCAGGGGTTCCATTCGTCGTGCGACACGTGGCATGTCAAATCATGCGGAGCGGCGCCATTAATGCGCCGTTTGGTTTTGTTGCGTAGATACAGCTGCACCAAAATGGATTCAGTTGCATCCTCAACTTGTGATACTCGCAAGTGCACGAACCGTTGGTAGTTTAGCGTATGTAAGTGCGAGGTCGATTCCACAGGGATTGGTGATTGAATGATCCAATTCAATTTTCCTACACAAAACAAAAAATAAAAACAAAAGAAACAAAAAGGTTTTGTACAACACTTGAGAACATGGAAAGTTTGGATGAGAATAGAGAGAAGTGTTTGAGAAAGAGAAGGGAGAAGAGTTTTGGGAAGTGTTCAAGAACATGGGGGCTTTGGAAGAGAGTGTTTGAGAACTTGGAGAAGTGTTTGAGAACATTGAGAATTTGATGAAGGAAGGGAGAAGTGTTTGAAGAAATTTAGAAGAAGAGAAGGGTTGAGAATTTGGAGGATGTTTGTGAACTTGGAGAATGTTTATGAACTTGGAGAATTTTAGAACTTAGGGAAGGGAGAGAAGGGTGTTTGTGAAGTGTTTGAGACATGGAGACTTTAGAGAATTTGAAAGAGAATAAAGAAGTGTTTGGAGAATTTAAAGAAAGAAAATTTAGTAGAATGATCTTATTACAACAATTGAGAACTACAAGGGAAACTATGAGAATTTGAGGGAGAGAAGGGAAGGGAGCTCTAGAGAAGTGCTTGAGAGCTCCCTCCCTTGGGGGTGTTATTACAAACTTAGAGAAACCTCACTATTTATAGGCCTAAGGAAGTTCAAAATCTGAATTATACAATTGAATTTTCTAAACACACTAACTTCACCAACTTACAACACTTAATTCACCTAACACACTATTGCATTTGAAAACAATTCCTCTTGTCTTTAGGCTTAGTGTTGCAGCTCCCACTTCATCATCTTTTGGCTCATTTGGCTGCTGCAAAATTCCACTCAAATATAGGTATTGAATATGCTTCACCAAACTTTCCCACAATCAACAACACTTCATCATGTATATGTCATGCATGACAATGCATTGCAGCCAGCTTGTGGGCTCGTTTTGGGCTTGTGGTTTCAATCTGAAAAATCTGGAAAAATATGGATCTTCAAGCTATGTGTCTTATCTTTCCAAGCATATGCAGCCCAGCTCAAGGAAAAATCGGAAAGGCCATCAAATGTGATTTTTGGCCCAGTAACGCAGATGCTGCCGAATTTGACCTTAAGTTGCCAAAACATGTATAACTTTCTCTAGAAGACTCGGAATCATGAACCGTAAAATTATACAGAAACTAGACTTCCGTATCTTTCCAATGATGTATGGCTCATCATCTGGTTCTTCTTGAGCAAGTACAGTCCAATCCGTGAAGTTGACTGATCTGCAGACACTGTTTTGAGCTAACTTGTCTCCAAAATGCATTTATTGAGTCACAAGCTTATTACACTGAAACAAACCCAAAACAAATTAAAAGCACAAGTTTAACTCAAAAACATCACCAAATCATAAGTTAAAAGGGTACAAAATGATATGTAATTTATGCACCGATCAGGTTTCTCGAGGTATACCGTTGGAAACCCAGCCCTATAAATAGGAACGATTTCTGAAGCATTGTTCACTTTGCGTTTGTGAGTGAGGCGGAAGCTTTGTCCAGGCGATTTCCGGTGAGAGCTAACGGTAACAGAGGCGATTTCCGGTGCGAGCAAACGGTAAGGGAGGCGATTTCCGGCGAGATAAACGGTAACCGAAGAGATTTCACCTTTCTCAAGTAGGTACCGTTCGACACCTTATCTTATTTCTTTATCTTTATGCGTACGTCCTTCCTTGGTTCGAACTAGACTAGAACTTTATGCAAGTGGGATGTGGTTCGGTAGTCTAGTTGCCATAGGTAGAGGCGTAGGCATCGGTAGGATTTCCAAGCATAGCCCTTAGCTTTCTTTCCTTGCTTTTGTAGATGTCTGATAGTGAGTCTGGGTTCGAAAGTGAGCCTAACGCATTCGAGGGGGAGTCCCCAGACAGAGGAAGGGATACTGAGAGTGAAGAGTCGGGCCCTGATACTGAGAGCGACAGTGGCTCCGACGTTGAAGTCGTCGGTGAGAGGGTTAGGTCGGCACCTACCCACGGGATCGGTAAGGGCCTCATGACCAGTCAGCCGATGCCGTTGTCCGTTGTGTACAGTGACGGTAGGCAATTTGGCTTGGGCGCGCTCGCTGGGCCCTTGGAAGAGGACGTCCGAGCTCCAGAACAGCAAGGAGGTGACCGATCGGAAGCTTCCACATCTGGCCGTGAGTGTGCCGCGGCCGGTACCTCTTCCTTGCCGAAGGTCACGATAGTCCATCATGGGAACCCTAGGGTAGCAATAGGGGTCCCGAAGGAAGTTTTGTTTGCGGTGGACTACTTGGAGCCAAACAAAATAACTTATCGGGAGCTGGCCAGGATTCGGGCGGAGTGCTTGATACCCCATTCGGTAGGGATGAGGATCCCAGGCCCTACCGAATCTCTGAGCAAACCGAAGGACGGTGAAGTCGTTTTCTTCATCGACGTCCTTCTGCAGGGGGTTAGGTTGCCGTTACAGCCTGTCGTTCAGAGGATTCTGGCCCAGATCGGGTATGCTCCGGGCCAGTTTAACCCCAACTTTTGGGTGGCTCTGATGGGGGTAATCACCGCGTTCGGCATGGCTGGGGAAGGAGAGCCGTCGTACGAGCAGTTCTCCTACCTCTACAGTGTCACGAAGTCGAAGAGTGCCGATCGTGGCGGTTGGGTTCAGGCCAACTGCCTTAGAGCGTTCGAGCGGGGCCATTTTGTGAGTGCCGTGCCGACTTCCCAGAAGTCATGGAGGAATCGGCGTGTCATTTTATCGGGAGACTGGGAGTCTCCCCCTGGGGTTCCTGTTCGATTCCGCATCCCCAATACTTTCCAAATCACCGGTAGGTCTGGACCATACCGATCGGTAGGCAAGTTTTTCTATTTCTTTTGTTGCCTTACCGATTTTATTTGTCTTCTACAGGTAAACTGAAGCAGCCGGTACCCACTCAGACCGAGATTCGGCAGATTGATACTGTGAGGCAGAGGATCCCTGCCGATTCTAGGGTCTATCCCCAGTTTCTGTTCACCGAGAACCTGATCAAGGCCAGGCTCGTCGACCCTGCCGAGAGTAAGTACACTTGATCAATTCTTGTTTGTGCCTAATAAATCACGGCCATGAATGGGCCGGGGGAACTTCTCTTCTCGGCCTCAAACTGAAACGCAGCGTTTTTGTCAGGGTGTTTGGCTTTCCAGAGAAACAAGAAAAATCACCAAGGCATGGTTATCTCGGCCAAGGTTATAGGCCGAGGCCGAGATCGAGCAAGGTCACGGCCAAAGGCATTAAAGTCAGATCATCACGTGACAGCAGGGTTCCACGCTCCATTTAATGAAGCAAGGTCTCTGTTTATTGCAGCAAAACCCACTGGCCAAGAATGAGCATTCAATGCGCGAGGGAAGGTGGGAAGTGATTGGAGTCAGGATTTGGTGACAGAGATCAGAGTGATTAGACGCCAACATTCTCACAAAGCTCTTTGCAATTTGAGAGATTAGGTAATTGGCTATCAGAGCAATAAATGCGTCTCCACGGCCAGAAGCGCAGAACCCACGATCAGGGCGGCGGCCGAGATTCACCGGGATTCATGGAGTCACACCACCATACTTCACGATCCCAAATGTCGATTAGACTACCCACTTGGCATAATCAGGCTCCACCATGCAGATTTTCAGCCTCGATTACCCCTCCAGGAGCTCTGCCTATAAATACAAGACTCAGGACTACTTTCAAAGGGTTCAAACACCAAACAAAAGCCTCCCACGGAGCAACTTATATTTTCCTGTAATGCACTTTCAATATCTTTACTTGCTTTTCTAGGAGTAGTGTTAGTTTGTAAGGAAAATCCATTCATCAATATATCAAACGACCCTTGATTTTTCAAGGCGCCGGAGCACCACCCTTGTTATTCGCTCACTCACCCCATATATCATACGACCGCCGCTCATCGAGTGGCGCGCCGGAGCACCGCCCTAAAACCCACCAAACACCACCACTCAACGGCCTTGTAGTTCAGGCCGTGAACCTTACAGCCGAGACTAGTTCCTCTCTCGGCTACAATCGTTTGATTAGAAGACGAGTTCAGACAGGCGCACTATCTAAAACACTATCGCCCACTTCAAACATCTCGACGCACGGTAGACCGTGCTGGCACGCCCGCGCACAAACACACCCTGTCCAAAAGCAGGAAACCGCGTGTTAACGCAAATCCCCTCGGCCCGGAACCCCAGGCCGTGAGATTTGCGCGGCAGACAATTCTTCAGTTTCGTTTCAAGTTCTCTCTTTGCTTACCGAATTATTTTTCCTTGTTCAGTGACTGAGGAGAGGGTTGTTGCCGAAACGAAGAGGATGAACGAGTCCTTAAAAAGGCGGCTCGCGATGGGCCTACAAGGGAAGAAAAAGGCTCGGCAGGCTGGGGTTGCTGCTGGTCAGTCGGCATCGGCTATTGACCCTGATAACCAGACCCTTGCCGATCGGCAGAGGGATTTGGCTGCCGAAGCGCCAGTTGGGCGTGCACCTGCCGTCCAGTCTGCGTCCAAAAGCGGGACGAGTGCTAAGGTCATGACCTCCAAGGCTTCTGGGAAACGGCCTATGATCGCGGACCTGGATGCCGAGGCGCCGCCAAAACGCAGCCGGCAAGCGGAACTGCCGAAGGCCACCTTGGCCTTCGAGGAGGAAGGCGGTCCGGTGGAGCCTGTCACCCTTGCTTGTCCGTTGAAGACGGTCCAATTTGTGAACCACATGATCCTCGGTTCGCAGATGGAGCTGTCCAAGATCGACGAGCTCCCGAAGAAGCAACTTCGGGATGAGGCGGGACGTGCCTTCCGTCTGCAGGCTGCCGTAAGTCTACGTCTCTCTCTGCCTTTAATTTCCGTTTCTTTTATTACTTTGTTGCTGACCAATTCCTGTGCAGGCATCCATGGACATGTGGCTCTGCATGAAGCGGGCCATTAATGCTGCCGAGCGCTTGAGAAGGCTGTATGAGGACGGCAAGTCAAGGGTGGCCAATGCGGCAAAGGCCATTCAAGATCGTGACAACCTCATGCTGGATATGCAGGCTGCCGAACGGCAGGTCAAGGCTCAGGAGGCCAAAATTGCAGAGCTGGTGTCGGCGCTTGGGGCTGCCGAAACAATGGCGAGGGATGCTGAGGCCGCAAAGGAGGCAGTGCAGGTAGCGCTGGAGGAGTCCGAGCGTGCCAAGGCTTCCGAGATTGAGGCTGCCGTTCGGGAGGCGGTGAGGTCCTACCGGTCGTCCACCGAGTTCTCCACACTCTTGGATAAAGAGGTGGGCGCGGAGATGGCGGACCTTGTCTACCGTTTCAAGCGGTACAATCCCGGCCGGAAGCTCAACCTCAACTTCATCGCCGATCCTCCTCCCCTTCCCGAAGGCATAACAGAAGAGATGATCGAGGACTACGAGGGGGAGGAGGAGCCTTCGGAATCCGTTCCTTCTGCTGCCGAGGGAGCCCTGGCCGCTGCTGAAGAAAACCTTGCCGCCGATGACGTCCAGGAAGGTCCTGCCGTTTGATTTCAGACTTGTAATTTTAACTTTTATTTTGTAGTCTGTAATTGCCGTTTAAGGCCTTTCCGAACATACTGATGCCATGGGCATCTTTTTAATTTTAAGTAATTTTGCCCTTTCAAACTTGTGCATTTATTTTACTTTATGTTTGAATTTCATCCATGCTTGTCATTGCCGTAGGCTAATAACTGCTTAGGATAGAATATTGATTGGGCCGTTGGCCAACCAAAGGTTCGGTAGGGATTTAGCCAATTTTATTGCTTTTGGATTTAGCTAAGTAACCCACCCTTCGGTAGTGTTTGCGTACAGTTGTCCTTTTTAATTGAGATGTCGTGGGCAAGTCTGGGGTACCGTACTGGAGTTAAATAGTCTGTTGTGATGAGAGTACCGTAGGTAGCTCTTGAATCGGTAGTAAACATGTAGGAGCATAGCTTTTGATTGCCGTGGGCAATGTTGCTTGCTGTGGCTCGTAAATAGGGAGCCCTACCGAAACATTTTTTTGAAAGAATACCGATAGGATATGATGTTCTGAACATGTGAAACTGAATAATCTCGTTTTATATATGGGTACCGTTGGCAAAAATACAAATTCCTCCCTGCCGTTGGCTAGGGGGCTTTACTTGAAATAACTCTTGAGATGCTCCACGTTCCATGGGTGACCGAGGGTCTTTCCGTCCGTGCCTCGGAGCCTGTAGGTACCGGATCGAAGGATGCCGATGACTTCATATGGTCCTTCCCAGGAAGGTCCGAGGGTTCCTTCCGTTGGGTTTTTGGTTGCAAGGGAGATCTCGCGCATAATCCAGTCTCCGATTCTGAAGGAGCGGGGTCCGACCCTAGAGTCGTAGTACTGAGAGACGCGCTGTTTGTACGCTTCGTTCCGAAGGTTGGCTACCGTTTGGCGTTCTTCGATCAAGTCTAGGCTCAGCGTGAGTGCAGCCTCATTCGCCTTTGGTGTGAAAGCTTCCGTTCGGTAGGATGACTCACCGATTTCTACTGGTACCACGGCTTCCGAGCCGAATGCAAGGCTGAAGGGAGTTTCCCCTGTGGAGGTTCGGTAAGATGTCTTTATGGCCCACAGAGCTTTGGGAAGCTTCTCCGGCCAGGCGCCCATGGCACTATTGAGTTGCCGTTTCAAGAGCTTCTTGATGATTTTGTTCACGGCCTCTACCTGGCCGTTCGACTAAGGGTGAGCTGGGGAGGCGAAGAACAGGTTGATTTTGAGGCGGGTGCAGAACTGCCTGAAGAGTCCCGAATCAAACTGTCTACCGTTATCAGTGATGATGGCGTAGGGGATGCCGAAGCGGCAACAGATGTTGGTCCAGACGAACTCCTCGACCCTTGTTGCCGTTATGGTGGCTAGGGCTTCGGCCTCAACCCACTTCGTGAAATAATCCACGGCAACAATCGCATACTTAACCTGTCCCTTGCCCTACGGCATCGGACCGATTAAGTCGAGCCCCCATTGGGCGAACGGCCATGGGCTTACGATCGGTGTGAGGGGTTCGGCAGGCAGGTGGGGAATATTGCCGAACTGTTGGCATTTATCGCACTTCTTCACCATCGCTATTGCATCCCGATGCATCGACGGCCAGTAGTAGCCCTGCCGGAAGGCTTTGTGGGCTAGGGATCTGGAACCGGAGTGGTCGCCGCAGACTCCATTGTGGATCTCCCGGAGGACATATTCGCCCTGCTGTTCGGTGATGCATTTCATGTACGGAGTGGTGTAACCACGTTTGTACAGAACATCGTTGATGACGATGTACCTCGCCGATCGGTAACGCAGCTGTCTTGCCTTGGCCTTGTCTTCAGGGAGGGTGCCGTTCGTCAGGTAAGCATGAATGGGCGACATCCATGTGTTATTGTACTCTATAGCACAGATTTTGGCAACGGCGGTGCTCGGCAGGGCCAGTATTTCGACGGGGATCTTTCGACCTACTTTGTCGTTAATTGCCGAAGCCAGCCTAGAGAGGGCGTCGGCATGACTGTTCTCGTTCCTTGGTATCTGCCGAATTTCATACGCCTGAAATTTGTTCAGCAGTTGGTGTGCCGCTGTGAGGTATGCCGTCATTGACGCATCCTTCGCTGCGAAATCGGCAGTCACCTGGTTCACTATTAGCTGCGAGTCGCTGTAGACGCTGATCTGAACTGCCCCCATGCTTCTGGCGAGCCGTAGGCCGGCCAAAAGTGCCTCGTATTTGGCTTCGTTGTTGGACGTTCGGAAGCCAAACCTGATGGCATATTCGATTTTGGCTCCATCGGGAGCGGTGAGTACAAGACCAGCTCCGCACCCTTGTTGGTTTGCCGAGCCATCCACGTGTAGGATCCAGAAAGGAGTTGACTGGTCGAGACAACTACCGTTCGGTAGGCCTTCCTGTGGAGGGATTTTTTCTGGTTCTGAAACCTCCGAAGGTGTCAGTTCAGCGATGAAATCTGCCACGGCTTGTCCTTTTTCGGCAGGCCTAGGTTTGAATTGTACGTCGAATTCTCCCAGCTCGATCGCCCATTTCACCAGCCTACCGGATGTTTCTGGTTTTTGAAAAACCTGCCGAAGGGGCTGGTTGGTTAGAACGATGATGGTGTGGGCCTGGAAATAGGGCCTCAGCCGTCGGGCGGAAACGACCAGAGCCAAAGCCAGCTGCTCGAGTGGGGGGTACCGAGACTCTGCCCCCTATAGGGCCTTACTGACGTAGAAGATCGGTAGTTCCGCCTTCTCCGGTATTCGTATTAACACTGAGCTGACGGCAGTGCTGGATACCGATAGATATAGGGAGAGTATTTCTCCATGTAGGGGCTTGGATAGTAGTGGCGCCCTGGCCATGTAGTCCTTCAAGTCTTGAAATGCCTTATCGCATTCGGCAGTCCACTCGATATGGTGTTTGCCCCCTTTCAAGGCTTTGAAGAACGGTGCGCACTTGTCCGTGGCTTTGGAGATGAAGCGAGTGAGGGCTGCCACTCGTCCGGTAAGGCTTTGGATGTCCTTCTGTGTCTTCGGCACCTCCATGTTGATTATGGCTTTGATCTTGTCCGGGTTCGCCTCGATGCCCCTCTGACTGATCATAAAACCGAGGAATCGACCAGAAGATACGCCGAAGGCGCACTTCGTTGGGTTGAGTCTCATTCGGTAATCCTTCAAGATGCCGAACATCAGGGACAGGTTCGCCAGGTGTTCACCTGCCGTTCGGCTCTTTACTAGCATGTCATCCACGTAGACTTCCATTGTACTGCCGATCTGTTCGGCGAAGATTCGGTTGACCAATCTCTGGTAAGTCACCCCGGCATTCTTCAAGCCGAACGGCATGACGTTGTAACAGTATAGGCCTTTGTCCGTTATGAACGCCGTGTGTTCGCTGTCGGCAGAGTGCATGAAGATCTGGTTGTATCCAGAGTATGCATCCATGAAACTGAGCAGCTCGTGACCGGCAGTGGCGTCTACCAGCTGATCGATGCGTGGCAACGGGAAGCTGTCCTTCGGACAGGCCTTGTTCAGATCGGTATAGTCTTGGCACATTCGCCATCCGCCCTTTGCCTTCCGAACCATGACAGAGTTTGCCAGCCAGTCCGGGTACACAGCTTCCCGGATGAAGCCTATGGTCATAAGTTTGTCCACCTCGTTCTTCATAGCTTCATACCATTCGGCATCATAGGATCGGCGCTTTTGCCCGACGGGTTTAAAGGCTGGTGAGATGCTGAGCTTGTGGTTGATGACATCGGGGGATATGCCCGGCATGTCGTTGTAAGACCAGGCGAAGACTTCCGAGTTCTGCCGAAGGAACTAGATGAATTCGACACGGAGGGTGGCGTTCAGCTTGGTACCGATTCTTACGCAACGTTCGGGTTGGCCTTCGTCCAGCGCCACAGTTTCAAGATCTTCGGCAGGTTGTGCCACCGGAGTGGGCGTTTCCTCCCTTGGATCATCTACTGGTTCATTGCCGTTCGGTAAGTCCACGACAGTCAAGGTCTCCTTTTGCTTCTGAGGGGCTGCCGATTTCAGCGCCGTGGCGTAGCAATTCCGAGCGCTTGCCTGGTCGCCCCTGATTGCCCCAGTGCCAAAGCAAGTTGGGAATTTCATGAGTAGCATATGGGGGGACAAGTGGGCCTTGATCGCTGTGAGTGCCGTTCGGCCTACTATGACGTTGTAAGCCGTCGGGCAGTCCACCACGAGGAACTGGTCGTAGACCATGGTCCTCCGTGGGGCCATGCCGAAGGCAATTGGCAAGCTGACACTGCCGACTGGATGGACCAAATCTCCCGAAAAGCTAAGGAGAGGCGAGAGTTGCCTGTTGACTTGACTGTCATCTATCCCGAGTTCCCTGAATGCATCGGTGAAGATGACGTTTACCGAACTGCCAGTGTCGATCAGAACCCGTCCGACATCGAATTCGGCAATCTCAGCTCGGATGATCATAGGGTCGTCATGCGGGTAAATGATTCCTTCTTCTTCTTCCTCGGAGAAAGTGATGGGCTCCCACCTGACCTTCGGCATCTTTGCGTGCCGGCTACTCTCTATGCCGAGGTACTGAGGGTACTGCGCCGCTCTGACATACTGCTTGATCGACCGGTTAGATGCCCCGGCGAGGGTCGGGCCTCCACTGATCGTGCTGATCATGTTGATCTGCCGATTAGCGTTCAGCACCGGCGCCTGCTGCGGCCTAGCTATGTACTCATCCAGTTTGCCTTCTCGAATCAGCCACTCGACAATTTTTCGCAGACTTATACAGTCCTCGGTATTGTGGCTGTTCTGCTGATGGTATCGGTAGAATTTCCCTGTGTCCCGGCCATCATGCCGACTAGGTTTCCGGAAGGCGGGCTTCGGAATTATCTCGTTTTCGTTCATCAGCACTGCCTCGTAAGAGGTGTTGAGCAGGGTGAACACTTCCATTCCTTGGTTATGAGCTGGCAGAGGCGCTCGGTAGTTGTCCCTGCCGTACCTGCTCTTATTCTTCTTGGAATGCCCCTTCTGGGAGCTTCCGGTATCTTTGCGCTTGTGGCTATCAGGGTATTCGACAACTTGTGCCGCTGGTACGAACGGCGATGCCGGTGCCGTGGAGGACCGATGTATGTGTTCACTCTGCCGAGCCGTGGGCTCGGCCCTTGAATTGAAATATTCGGCTTTGGCGTGGATTGCCGCTTGCTTCATGAGTTCATCGTACGTACGCCAATTGCTGCTGTGCACCAGATACCGAAAGTGTGAGGACCGTAGGCCACTCTTGAAGGTGCCGTAGGCTGCCTGTCATCGGTATCCGGACATCTCGAGTATTCATGGCTGAATCGTGCGGCATACTCGCGCAGTGGTTCGTCATCTCTCTGCTGAATGTTATATAGGTCATCGGCAGAGTACAGTCTGTCTGTCTGAATCATAAAATGGTTCAGGAAGATCTGCTTCAGTTCGTCGAAGGAATCCACCGTTCCTGGTTCCAATCGGTAGAACCAATTCAGAGCCGCCTCTGTGAGCGAAGAGGGGAACAGCAGACACAGTCCTTCGTCGCTTAGCCCTCGGCACCCTACAGCCGATTGGAAAGAGTGGAGGTGCGTCAGGGGATCCTCTACTCCTGTGTAAGGGGTTATGCGTAGGGGCTGGACGTCTCTATCTTGCCGTGAGTGCCTTATGCGCTCGGTGAAGGGTCCTGGCCGAAGCCTTCCCCAATCTGGCTCCTGTGAGCGCGTCATATCGTCCTCCATCTTCTGTACCCTTTGAAGGAGGAGGCGAATGACGGGGTCCCTGTCTGGTATTGCCTCGGCAGCCTGATGCACCGATCGCTGCTGGGACCTGACAGGGTTAACCTCAGAGAACTTCGTCGGGGTTGCCGAACGGTAGGACGATGACCGGTCGGTGGATGGGATGTACTCTTGGTCAGACTACGCCGTGGACTCCAGAACTGGTATCCTTCGTATCGGAGACTTCCTCCCTAGACCCCTTAGGCGGGGATCGTCTAGGTGCGCATTGATCCTGATCGGCGATTCTTGCCGTTCGGTTTGTCGTTCGACTTCTCGGTCCAGCAGCCTATGGCGACAGTCGGAATAGACCTTGCTCGGCCCGTGGGGCCCGTTCTTTGGCGCAGGGACTATCAATTGTTTAGACGGCGCAGGCGTTGCCTTTGCCGCCTGCTTGCCTTTCCTCTGCCGACGATGAGTCTGTAAGCTCTCGGACGACCGATCGGTCTGAATGTTTTGCGTTTGCTGCTGGTTCAGCAGCTGCTGTGTTTCGTCCACTCTGGATGAGAGGAAGTTGTTGTGTTTTTGTAGCCTAGCCATGTCCTGCCGAAGGGACACGACTTGGGCTAAAAGCTCCGCGTTTTCAGCGGGTTGGAGCACAGGTGGATTAGTTGCCGGGGTATATGGGGGCGGTGCTGGGCTTACCCCGCTTGGCATACCGAACGGTATCCCCTCTCGTGTTCCGAACGTAGTTTTTTCAGTGGTCCCCATATGTTCGGGACAAAGGGTCGATTTGTTTAATCGTTTCCCACAGACGGCGCCAAACTGTTGACGCCAAAAAGTGGTTCTCTGACTTAGAGGGTCAACTTAGTAATTTTAAGCCTTCGGAATGCCTGAAGCCTCGGTAGGGAGCGTGATTTGCAAAATAAGAGATCGCTCGGTAAGACCAAGGGCACCGGTGTGGTACCGGCCGTAGGCTCTCCGATGCTTAAGTAAGTTCGGGATTAGAAAGTTTAACTGACAGATTAATAGGCTTGTATGCCGTACGTTCTGATTACCTCTATTTGGGGTAGTTGGCCTCTTTTATAGGCCTTGGGAGGTGTGCGCTTGATGTAGAATTTCGATGTGGGATTGTGGACGTCGATTATGAGCGCGCCACGTGTCCTGGGAGTGGGCGTTGCCCTAATGGAGGGATCGGTAGTCTGACTGCCGAAGGTAATCTTGACCGGGACCTGGGTGCCGAAGGTGACTTTGACCAGATTCGATCCTGTCCACGTGTCTCTCTCTGATTGGCCGTTCATTATGGTATAAACAACTATGATAAATTGATGTCAGAATATATATATATTTTTTGTTCACTAGTTCTATGTCCCTTAATTTTATCTTTTTGCTAGTTTGAACCATTTATGAAGATGTTACTTTATAATTTATACAACATCATATTAGGATGGAGTAGATAATTTCCTTGATTATAAAATTTTAAATAAAATAGGGAAAAAACCCCTCCCCAAACCGTGCTTGCATTTTTCATTGCACACGGCTTACCTACCCTATTAGCCTTGTTTTCTGATCCATGGTTTTTACAGTGTGACTAGTAATCGGATTGTATGCAGTTAGTTAAATGTTACCTATCCTTGGATTTGAGATAGATGAACATCTATGCACTATTCAGATTAGATAAACATCTATGCATTGCATTTGAGTTGTGGCTAGTTTGGTTTGTTTGTATACCTATTATTTTCTTTTGTGCTTGTATATAATGTCTTTGTTGCAATAAGATGGCAAAGAAGAATCACTACAAAAAAAAAGTGGCAATAGTCACCATTATTTGGTGACTGTTGTTAGTCACCAAGAAAAGCAAAAAATGTGACTAAAAGCCTTTTTAGTCACCAAAAAAAGTAAAAAATGGTGACTAATGTCTTTTGTCACGGCCACAAATGTCACCAAATAATGGTGACTGTTGCCACCTTTTTTTTTACTAGTACTTCACCACAACTGAACATGTTGCAAGTGGATCCCAAAAATTGTTAGCATTGTGGAATGCTCAAACTATAGCCATCTTCATTGACCTTTGTATCAAGAAGGTGGATCTAGATCGTCTTGGTACTCACTTTAATAAAGTTGGATGGGCAAGGTTGGTTACAAATATTAGTAAGGAGATAGGAAAACAATATGAAAAATTACAATTGAAAAACAAGTGGGATTTACTAAAAACAGAAGGGAAATTATGGAAAGATCTAAAAGGAAAGGAAACTGGTCTTGGGTGGAATGTCACTAAGAATACCGTTGATGCATATGAGGAATGTTGGCAAGATAAAATTCAGGTATTTGAATTTTTGTTCTTGTTTTAATATAGTATTGATATCCATGTTTTTTTTTTTAACTATGTTTAAAAATTTATTATAATATTTGTAAATGTCATAAGGCAGGCAGAACCCAAATATGCAAGATTCCAATTTGAGGGTATTAGTCCTGAGATGGAGGAAAAGTTAGTTTCACCGCAGTTACTAAAACATAAGAAATTTAAATTAAAAAATTGTGAATCCCACCTTATAATTCATAATCCAATATTCTAAAAACTAATAATTGAATAATTAAGGAAGGCTAGTTGATCTAATTCCAGTTCATTAAATATCCTAGGTCTCTTAATTCCAAGTAAGTAAAAATGCCTATATGAGATCAACTACTCCTCAATAATCAATCTAACTCCTAGTTTTTTTAAGTATTGATATTAGTGTCGACTAGAAATGGGGCGTGGTAAGGCAACATGTTTTGGTCCCACTATTCAGAGGTTTGAATCCTTCCGTCATAGAGCATACTTGACCGTGGTCATTTTATTAATACATAATAAAATATATATCTATATCATAATAAAATATATAAAATAAAGATTGTCTTTTCAAACAGTCTTCCGTTTAAGAGTATAATATTGGTATAGAATATGATTCTTGTTTCTTTTTTTAATATGAAATCTGAATTTTTTTTTTCTTCATACATTTAATCGAGTTCAAAGAACACACATATGAAATTGAATCTATTAGTGACTTGTTAAATATTACTGATTTTACATTGCAAAAAAATAACAACTGAAACCTTCAATTTTTTTGTTACATAAGTCATTTATCTATCTTTTTTTTAATCGTTAATGGTTGAATCCAATAGAGATTTATCTCTCTTTTATGATGATAAAAGTGAATAGTCTAGTGTAAAACCTTATGCAAAATGCAAATAATGATATCGGGTTGGAAATTATTCAATCAATTAAGTCTTTTTCAATAATTTATTATGAGTTCTTGGTACTTGAATAAGTGTGAAATTGTTGAATTTATCCTATCACGTTACTTGAAGATATTGATTTAAAATAACTTGTTTATTCGTGTTATGTCAGGTATAATTATTTAAATACTAAATTTATAATATATAAAAATTAAAAATAAATTGATTGAATTCTTATTGAGACTTCTTCATAAATTATTCATTGTTCATATATGGTCACGAGAAACCCAAAGACATTTAAACCTAATATAACATATAATGTTGTCATGTGTTAATCCAAGCTATATTTTGGGAATTAATTCATTAAATAAATATAGAAATAGTGTGCATGCCATGCCAATCCAATAATACTTTTTTCATATGTCAATCACCTACCAAGCTCACATGAACCCAAGTCATGTGGTTTATAGGGCTTGTACGAGGGATTGTGGTGTGGAAGGTTGCGGAGGTCTACATGGCCCACGGAAGCTCTTGGATAATAGAGACTTTGGGCTAGCTACTTGGGAGCACCAAAGTCCAAGCCCATTACTTGGAGTTCTCCAATGTGGGTGAGCAAATGAGATATTCTTCAAGCACTCTCTTTTACCCATAGGAAATAGTCATTTTCCAATGCCTAGCTTTACCTACTAGAAATAAGAATGTCCCAATGCTCCCTATTACCCGCTGGAAACAAGCCAATTCCAACCCTTCCTTTTACCCATAGGAAATAGTCATTTTCCAATGCCTAGATTTACTTGCTGGAAATAAGAATGTCCCAATGCTCCCTTTTACCCGTTGGAAATAGACTAGCTCCAACACTTCCTTTTACCTATTGGAAACCAAAGAGAGCCTTCACCTTCTATAAATTAGGAGGCATTGCTCAGGCAAAACTAACTCCTCTTGGTTGCTGCAAGCCTCTCAACAACCATGAGAACTCACCCTTTCTTCAGCTGCTGCAAGCATTCCAACAGTCATCACAGTCATTCCTGAGCCATCAACCGCCATCCTTTGGCTGCTGCAAGCATCCCAGCGACCATCGACCAATTCTCTTGGCTGCTGCAAGCTCCTAGCAGCCATCACAACCATGTCTCCTACTTTCTCATCCATGAAATCCATCATCTTCTCTATAAAGCTTCACCAAGCATAACTTCAAGCTTTTCCTTCCTCCTCATACCCTTCCAAGCTATAAACACCATAGCCTTCAAGTCTCAAGCTTTTCCTCCCATAATCTCCCTTGAAACTCTTAAATCCCCATAGCCATAGCCACAAACAAAAAATTATTAACACCCAAACTCAAGCATATCCAACACTAAGCCAAGCACATGCATTCTAATTTGCTAAACTTGTGGGTTTTTAGCTCCCACACTCAAAGCTCTCATGCCAAGCTCACACAATCTTGGTTCAACATCAAGAAGTCATCTTCAACCATCCAAAAGCACGACCAAGCATTCGTCAAGCTGCTGGAAAATCTACTCAAGCCACTCATCCATTCATCCTCATATATATATATATATATATATATATATATATATATATATATATATATATATATATATATCTCTCTCTCTCTCTCTCTCTCTCTCTCTCTCTCTCTCACAAAAAGCTTCATCCCATATCTAAAACACCTATCCTCTCAAGCTAAGTTGAAACCATAGTCATCACCTTCTTGGTAAGAAAACGCAGACATCGCAAGCTCATCGTCTGGCTACCGAAAACACCCAAAATCTCAAGCCTTAATCCTTTCTTTATGCTCATTTTCTCTTAGAAGACCATGCTAAACCCTAAACATCACCCAAGCATTTCTGTAAATCACCATCGTAAGAGTCAAACATCATAATTAACTTTCTATGTTTCAAGAAACCCATTCAAGCTGGTGGGAGCAATTCTAGAGCTGCCGGAAGATATAGTCCAGCTACAATTCCAAGCTTTTACCTTTCCAACTCTCTCTCTTGCTAAACTTATGAGCTCTTAGCTCCCACGGCACAAGCCTCTCATGCCAAGCCTAGTAATATCTTGATTCACTAAAGCAAACTCTCACGGCAAGCATGCACAACATCAATGCACCATCTCCAACACTTTCCAGAGCCGTCAGAAATGTCAACACAAAATACGCAGTCGTTGGAAGAAGAACAAAGTACCCCTGGGACTTGCTTCTCCCTCGGGATGCTTTGGGCCTAGTTCTTACTAACTCGAAAAAAAGGGCAACGAATGCCTGAATTCACCACTCTATGGCGGTTCAAGAATGAATAAGCCCGAAAAAGCCTTCCGACGGAAAAAGACCCCAACAATATAGAAGAAGAAAAACAAGTCAGTAAGTGGCATCAAATACATGGTGAGCTACAACAATGGTTAAAGATCCTAACATAGCTAGGTTAATAGATAATAAGCATGCCATGACATTGTTAGTCCGTTTGATAATGATTGAGTGACATTGCTTCTTCGACCCGAACAAGAATTCTCATAGATATTATGCAAAATGGATCTTGTTTATCGTTGATCAGAGATTTCCCAATCTGCATAATATACTCATCACCAATACGTCGTAGGATTCATCATGACAAGGGATTTTGCTCATGGAGCTATATGTTTTTTTATTAGAGATTACAATCCGAAACAAAATGAGGATAATGTATTGGCAAGAATGTTAGACCATAAAGAAGCCAATAAGGGGCATAGTTAGACAATTTATCTCTCTCAACTTGAATCCCATGAGGCGGGCCTTGGAAAGTTTGAACATAAGCAGGTTGGATTTGCAAATCCTCCAAATAGAACGCGCAGGGCCTTGAACCCTCGAGCTATTTTTCCACATGACCTCCCCTACAGTAAGGTCATTGTAGTAGAGTTTAATCACCAAGTTCGGGAAGTATTGTGTGGTTCCTCTACTCCTATGACACCAAAATATCGAACCATGAACGAAGAAAGGCATGAGAGAAAAAGCATATTGGCTAGTGATTATGAGGCCAAATTCAATAGGGAAAATTATTTAGTTGCAAAGAAAAAGAAGGAGAGGGGGGGGGGGGGGGGGGGAATGTTTGGTACGTCTGCTGTTGGTGAAATGATAGAATTCATAAAAAATATTCAACAAGCTCTGGAAGAAATTCCAGGGACCTATTAGAATTTAGAAATACAATACTTTGATAGAGAAAGGAATCTAGAATGGAATAATTTTGAATATCAATGTAATTACCTATTATATTGGTTTAGGGTTTTTTTTTTTTTTTTCAGAATACTTATATTTTACCTCTTCAATATTTAAACTTCGTGTAAGGCTCCCTCATGTCTTTTTCTAGAATTGGGTGGGGAGATGTGGTACTCTTTTTACTCGATATGATTTTCCTCCATTAGGGGGTGTTTTATGGTGAGGTTTTAATTGAGGCCACTCTTGGGGCTTCCATGAGTTTTTTTGCCCCTAGAATTGGTGATTGTATTTGATTGTTTCTTCAGATAATGAATTTATTATTTCTTCTTGATAAGAAAAATGTGTCAATTTAATATCTCATGTCAAAAAGTTGGAATGTGAGACATGAAATCTAGTTTTCAGTGTAATGTTAGACCTACACCATCTTAATGACCAAATATGTGGACTAGAAAAAAAGATTGTCAAGCCTAACAAATGGACCCAAAATAGCTCTCTTAATACGATAATTGTTTAATCTGAAGAAAATGCCATTTCTACTACAATTTATCCAGATGACAAGTTTGCAAGAGTTGTGTGGAGATTGATTTAACCAAACCTTTGGTTCCTTATTTGGTCAATAAGGGTAGGCTTATTACAGTATAGTATGATAACCTTCCTTTAATATGTTTCAACTATTGCATTGTTGGACATGGAAGAGATCATTGTCCTTCTCTTATGGAAAATCTTTTTTTTTTTTTTTTTTGCGCCAAAGTTATGAAGGGGAGGGGGAAAACTCACACACATGAAGGTACCATTGAGGCTTGAACCCATAACCATTTGGGAGCACACCAAAGGCATGCACCTAAACTTAAAAGATAAGGATGATGTTGATTCTGTTATGTATGAATGATGGCCACGAATCTATTGGCCAAGTTGATATTGCTAAACCTGACGAAAGAATAATGTTGAATTTGGGAATATTTTGGACCCTCAGTCTGTCGCAGTATTTCTAATAGTCTTATTGCTTGTCAATTTAGGAAGGGGAGAGGGGAAACTCAGACACACGGGTATGGGAGCTTGAACCAAGGACCACTTTGGAGCACACCAAATGTTTGGACCAATCTAACTAGACTACACCACATAGGTGCTTATCAAATTAATTGACTTTACTGAAGTTGTAGATCCATTTACTTCCTACTAGATGGAGTATTGAAAAGTTTATTATGGTGATAAAGAGGCAGTTCAAAAGACTATCGGAATTTCTGCTAATTTTGCAGGTTCTATACTAGATGATATTGTACGGATATCCGAATAAAGCGTTGAAAATGTGCTATGGGAAAGGAGACTTTGATAGCACTTATAAAACCGTATTGTATAGTTGAAATAATAATTTCACCTTTTATTTTTCTATAGCGTTTATGAGTGTTGTCCATGTGGAATTGTGGAGTATGCATGTGTATGGCTCGTTCGGGAATGCTTCTCTAGGAAGTACTTTTGCTCATAAGCACTTTTAATAAAAACGCTTTTATTATAAAAATATCCAAGTTTGGGAGTGCTTCCTGAAGAAGCACATAGCAGGTGCTTCTCCAGAAAGCCTTCTAAACTTTTTTGTCAAATTCTGTCAAAAGCGCTTTAAGTTGTCAGAAACCACTTTTAGCCTTCCAAAAGCACACCCAAACAGACCCTAACTTCTTTTGTTTTCTGTATGTGCATCGATATAAGGTGAAATTTTACTCTTTTTTGGATCAATGGGTTTGAATATATTTTTTTCTTCTTAATATCGCCATGATAAGGAATATCTTACTTCTCTCAAGAAATTTTCAAAAAGGATAAAGTTAAATTATTTTTTTCTTTTCAAATTACCATTACTCAATAGCTTCCAAAATTTGATGACAAAATTTATTTTTAAGAAGGTAGATTGGGATATCCCGAATTGTGTGTGTCCGTCTTCCATTCCCTCTCTATTGATTGAGATTGAGTTCATCTACATTGATATTGATCCATATTTTAACCAAGGATAACCTTCTAGGTCCTCATATCCGTTGTATTTTGGTTGGCTCGAATAACATATTAGCACGAATTTAAATGGATCATGCTGTTACGGCATGGCCCATTTGACACCTCTAGTTTGATGATGAAGGTTGTGACTAGTTTAACTGTGATAGTGGGGGGTTTGATTAATATTTAATTCTCATTCTTGAAAACACAGATATATATATATATATATATATATATATAAACCCAAAAAAAAATTTAAAATCTATTTTTTTTAATTAATTTAGATTTTAAAGTTTTTTAATAGCTAAAATTACTAAAATGGACATGCCACGTTAGCACACTTAACGGTTTTGTGGATGGAAATGGACGGAAGTGGTCAAGTGAGAAAATTTCATCAATTTTTAGAGATTCTGGGGGTTAAGTGAGAACATTTTAGTTTTAGGGGGTAAAGTGAGATCGAGCGCCCATTTAAGGGCTAAAACATTAATTAAGCCTAAAATTAAAATAAAAACATATTGTACTAAAATAAGCAATGGCAATTGTATCACAATATTATTGCTGTTTTGCTCATAAATGTAGCCTCTAGAATTGTTACAATAACTAACACTTAAATTCAAATGAGTAAAAAATTTACTATAGCATATAGGATTTCATGGAAATGAACTCTCCAAAGCTCTCTGCTCTTTATATGTTGACCAAAAGCATCTCCAACAAGTAATGTTAAATAAATTGTCAACTAAATGCAACAAAGATATAATTAAACATATTGTTTGAGCAAAATTCTCGCGGGAGAATATTCACAAGAGATTCTTCACCCTTCGAACTTCCTTCTCTCTCTTCCTCCTTGGTTCTTGTGAAAAAGGTTGGAGTAAATAGACCACACCTGGGGGATGTTGGCCAAAGGCCCTCCTATGCCTAAGTCAGTTAGATGATCTTGAAAAATATACAAAAATAACAGAGAAGGTCGGAGTTATCTCTACGGTATGAGAGAACCGGGTAGCCAAAGCTACGTGTGGTGGCACTTAGCCGTGTGAGGAGAGAGGAGAGAGAGTGGCGTGAGAGAGAGAGAGATTCGGCTAGGGTTTCAGAATTACCTCAAATGTGTTGTGTAGCCATTTACTTATAGACTCCTTGTAGGCTAGAGTTTAAGAAAAATCTTTATTTAATTAGGATTATTCTTACCCAAAAAAGATGATAGGAATTAATCAAAGAAATTTGCCGGAAATCGGATCCTTGATTTAGGGAGATATTCCTATCTTAAATCAAAGATAATTCCTTAACTAAATAGGATTCAACTAGGGTAATTAGTTTACCTAAGTAATACCCCTTTTTTCGCGTGTCATCTTCTTATTGGTTGCCGAAATAGGTGTTCTCACAAATGCCCCCCCAGCTTCTGCATGGTGCTTATGAGGCATGTAGGAGATGAGAAATATTTATCAGGCTATCCAATTGCATCTAGGCTTCCTTATGTGAGTTGGGCTCCTAACTGCAGGAGGCTTTTAATTTCTTTTTGGAGTTGGACTCCCAATTGGAATGGGCTTTGATTTCTTCTTGACCTAGGATGCCCAACCAATATAAATGCAATGCTTCTTTTCACTCATCTTCAAATTGCAAAATTGTTTTCCTCTACTTTCTAGCTTGTGAGAGAGATCTTGGAGGATCTTTTTGTTTGTCAAGGAGAGGAGCTGCCTTGCACACCAAGGTAGGTCATGCTTGGTTTTTGTAAATTTTTTTCTTCGCGACGAGGACCGACTAGCTAGGCAAGGTTGGTTGTTGTCGTGATAGCGAGGAGAAGCTGGAGTGGCTGGTGCTTTCTCGACTAGCGGCAACGGCTGCTATTGCCGCTGTTTTTTTTTTCCCCTGGTGTGGGCCAATTGCTTGGCATGGCTGTGGCTGATCATGGGACCAATTGAGGCTGGTTGTGCCGAGGCCGGATTGTGGCTGCTGCTGCAGTAGTTGCCGGTGGAAGCCGCCATTGGCCCTTTTTGTTGTTGTTGTTGTTGTTTTGTTTTTTTTCTTGTTGTTTCGATCATGTTGGAGCTTGGGTTGTGTCATGACCTGCTGGGCAGGTTACGACTCAACTCTAGCCACATGGCTCTTAACTTGCGAATTTGACTTGTGAATTTTCTTCTGATCACCCATTTCGCAAGTGCCTTGGTACATGTAGGGAGGTTCCAATGTGTACAAGAAAAGGTTCGTGGCGAACTTGCATCGTGTCACGATGGCTTGGCACCTATGCTTCTGCCATACATGGTGACATGCATGTTAGGTTGGCGGAACCTTCAACTTAAGACATGCCTTGCATGGACTCGAACGATCCAGATGCCAAGATTATCACCTTCCGCCCCTTCTACTTCTCCTTGGGCTTCACGTTTCCGTTGTCAAAGTTATTCAGGAAGGTATTGTGTGCCATGAAGTGTGCCCTAAGCCAATGTACTGCAAACGTCTATTGGGCGATGATCTGCTTCAATAACCTAAACTACTTCTTTAAACTGGGCTTGACTGTGTGGGAGTTCTTTTACTTCTTTGAGGTGAGACGCTACGAGAAGTATGCCCAACTTCGTGTGAACAGTGCTAAATTGTTTGACAGTCTCAACCAAGGAGACCACATGTGAAATGATGATGTATTGGAGGTCAGCGGAAGGTGAGAAGGTGAGGTAGGTGACGTTCCACTTGTTCCCACCATGTTGTGTCGGATTCACTGCACCAAAAATGGATTCAGCTGCATCCTCAACTTGTGATACTCGCAAGTGCACGAGCCGTTTGGTAGTATAGCATATGTAAGTGCGAGGTCGATCCCACGAGGATTGGTAATTGAATGATCCAATTCATTTTCCTACACAAAACAGAAATGAAAAAGAAAATAAATAAAACAAGAAAAAGGAAATAACTCAAGCAAATAAGTTCCCAAGTTCAATTAGATTAACGGATTGATTCTAGCTAAAGTATGATTAGGCCATGGTGTCTGGTTCTAACCTTGTGTTCCTAATTCCCTAATTTGATCATTTGTTGTCTAACCTAAAATTAAGCATTAGGAACCCATTAAGCATAGAAGAACATTTTAAACAACCAAGTATGTATCTAATCCCTGTTGTCGAATGTCCATACATACTCTTCCTATTCATAGTTCAATTCGAATTAAAGCATGGTGTCTACTCTTAATTCAAACCAAGATAGCTAACATGCAAGCCTAAATGGTGATCAATCATTCAAACTAGCATATTAACTTATAAGCATAATGAATAAGAACAAAAACCATAACTGAAACTTGAAAACTAATTAAACTTGAACACTTAAGAAAGAATGTACATTACAAATAAAAGTAAAGAAGAACTTGAAAACTTGAAGAAAAATTCAGTAAACTCATTTTATTACAACAATTGAAAACTTGAAAGGAAACTAAGATAATTTGAGGGAGAGAAGGGAAGGGAGCTCTAGAGAAGTGTTTGAGAGCTCCCCCCCTTGGGGTGTGTTTTGAAGCTTGAAGGCTTCTCTATTTATAGGGCTAAGAGGGAGGAACAACATGATGGATTCCCACACCATCCTTCATCTTTTGCTGCTGCACCTGAAGATTCTTCACATGGGTTCAAAGGTGATCAGATGTGGCTGCCCTTTGCTGCCAACCCATGTGATTGCCTTTTGCTGCCAACCCATGTGGTTGCCTTTTGGTTGCTGAAAAACGAGTTTTCTGAACCAGTCTTGGTGTAGGAAGGCCAGAGGTTTCAAAACGTATCCAATGGGGCTCAAATTTGGATATGTTATACTAGACACCCATTGGAACAACTTCTATGAAGAAAGTATTCCCATCGGAGCAGTAGAAGTATGCGTTTTGGCCCTTGAAAGTTGGCTGCCGAACAGAGACTGGAATTGACTTCATTTCATTTTTTTGCTTTCTTTTTGCTTTACATGCATGCACATGCTTCTCTTTAGTAGCTCAAAACCTGATCTTCAGCTCCAAAAAGTGATCTGCCAATTCAATTCCCATGTTCAAAGGCTGAAGCAAAGATGCCTCTCATCATTTCTTCATTCTTCTCTCTCTCCTTTCTCTTTGCTTCACATGCACATGCTTTCTTTAATAGCTCCAGCATGTACCAACTTGCTCCTTCAGAAATTCATAGCTGGAAAGCCTCCCAACTTCACTCATTATGTTGGGTACAAAGTCAGTTGCAGCTGGGGTGAGGCACATGGCTAAAAGGAGGAGATAAGGCTCCAAGCTGGCAGCTACAAATCCTGCTGAGCAAGGTTGGGTGTTGGACGGGCTGAGCTCTCCACAAATGTCCAATTGGGCTAAAATTTGGATATGTTGTAGTAGACACCCATTGGAACAAGTTTCATGAAGATCATCACCTCATTCGAGCCCCATAGAATGCTGATCCAAGGCCAAGAAGCTGACCTACGAAATTGGGCTGGAAAGGAGGTGTAGCCAAAATGTGTTTGTCTTTAAGCTCATATTCCTCATATGCCAATCAGCCCATAACATGCATGGATTGCATCAAATGTTATCTCTTGCTATCTTAACCTACAAAACTCACAAACGGAGGTAAGTGACTCAAAAATAAAGAGAAACTAAGCAAAATCACTAAGCAAAGAAGGCATGCAAGTGTATGAAATTATGGACTTATCAAAACAGAAAATAAATTAAAAGCACAAGTTTAACTCAATAACATAACCAAATCATAAGCTAGAAGGGTACAAAATGATATACAATTATGAACCGATCACACCACTAACTGCAATGGTATGTTATACTCTATTGATCTACTTCAATTTTATTTGAATTCTTTGATGTGTGACTGCCTGACTTTCGTCGTCTGCTTGCAGGAAAGGATATCAGCAAAAAGCTGGATCTTGGACTAGACATGGCTAAGGTTAGTCGGACCTTGAACATCCTTGCGAGGTTCCATGAATGGCACTGGCTGTTGAGCGAGCATCGAAAGAAGGCAAGTGGCTTGCCCCAGG
Source organism: Prunus kanzakura (assembly GCA_020521455.1). NCBI lineage: Eukaryota > Viridiplantae > Streptophyta > Magnoliopsida > Rosales > Rosaceae > Prunus > Prunus kanzakura. The sequence continues at coordinate 862,857 of BPUM01000811.1, forward strand.
GGATATTGAGAGGTGGAACCTGCACGATCCTATGGCTTCCTTTGAGATCTTGGCTTGAAGGGAGGGACTTCTTCATGATACGGCTCTCGTTAGCAATGGGGAGGAACCTGTCTTGCTCTTTGGAAGAGCTATCTGAGACATTCCCAGACAAAGGGCTTCCAACCGGGCTGGTTTGGTTTCTTTTTCCGCTGATAGAATTTAGTTTAGAGTGATTGTGTGAAATAGAAAAGGGAAATGCAAGTGAAGGAAAATGTGTATTGGTTTTTTTTTTTCTGCTTTTTTTTTTCTTCTTGTGTTGAGTGTTTGTTGTGGAATCTAAGGGGAAGAGTTTGGGGTTTTAAGGCTAGCAGAAGTGGGGGAAAAATGAAGCAAATAGAATGCTTATTGAAAAACATTACTACATAACTCCCAGTGCTAGTTGTATTCAGTAGTCACCAATAATATGATAATTTCCCTTTCTACAAAAATACATGTGATCAAGTTTAGTACAATTGTTAGGTAGGTGAACCGAGACAAAACATAGTTATAATGGAAGCCAGTTATGGGACACTGCTTTTGCTGTTCAAGGAATTATCTCAACCAACCTTGTAGAAGAATATATGGCTCAACTCTAAGAAAGGGACATAAATTCATAAAAGATTCACAGGTGGTGTTTCCATCTGTCTTAGAAATCATTGTGTTTCTTAATACTGTTGTATTTTATTTTTATTTTTATTGTCTTATTTTTTGTGTTATTTTTTATTTTATAGAAACGAGCCACCAGCAGAAGGTCTATCATGGGTATTTGGCTAGTTCTTATCATACAGAGATTCTTTCTGGATTAATGTCGATTTCATCTTATTTGGAAACCATGGCGTCAACTCAAAAACAGGTAAGCACTATCAATTCATTATCGCTTCAACACGTGCCACGTGTTCCCACTATCGTTCTTGAAAATCTGGCAAGTGGTTTGCGACGTGGGGCTCCTATGCTTGAGGTGATGATAATACGGTTGATATGATGTTATTAATTCATGCATTATAATATAGGTGGACAATTGTTTATTCATGATAGTTGGACTTAGATTTTTGGCTTATGAAAGATTGTTGTCATTGAGAACCATCATCAATTTGGCGTGGGGCAACATTCCATTCACTTGCGTGTCCTGTAGTTACAAGGAAAAAAAACACGTAATTGAGGAACTATTTGTGTATAAGACAAACCATGTAATTATTTTGTCCTCATTCAATGAAATTGAGTTCAATTTACTTGAGAAATTTCAGTCTTGAATTTGTTTATTTTTTATTTATTTATACAGAAAGAGGAAAATTACAAGCAAAAACCATGCGGGCATGCAGGCCCAAATAGGTCAAAAAAGAAAGGAACAAAACAATTCAGAGGCAGCCCCATCTCCCACAACTTGGAAGGATTTAGCCCATGGCCCAAGTTAGCAACGGCATCAGCCGTAAAGTTCGCCTCACAAATGACATGACTGAAAGAAAGAGCTTCACAAAAGGAACTGATAAGCACAATATCCTTAATCAGGAGGTTGATACTCCACGGGGGGTAGCTTTCTGATTAACGCAATCAATAATAAGTTTCGAATCTCCTTCGACAAGAACTTTGCACCATCCTCTATGAATTGCATAAGCAAGACCATCCCGTAAGGCTGTGCATTCTGCCACGGAAATGGTGTTGTCACCAATATTCTTAGCACCAACCAATAAGACATGACCATTAGAATCTCGAATAACAAAACCTGTAGCAGCTGAGTTATTACGAACAAAATCGTCAAAGTTTAATTTGACCCATCCACACGGGGGAGGTTTTCATTTAATGTGAAGCGGTGTTTTAGGCCCTTCCACACTCTTGGAATTTTGGTGCCAATAATCCATTCCAACCTACCCAGCCACATTAAGCACTCGAACAGGATGTGGGCTAATATCTTTGAAAATAAGATTCTTTCTAGTTTCTCAAATTCGCCAACATAATAGCAAAGCTTTTGAGAGAGTGTTAGGGCCTCCAAAAGTAGTAGTAGATGGGAGTGTACCCAGCCATGTGAGAAGATCAAAATTTGAAAAGGTAGTCACAGGGGCCATGTTGGTGCGGCTCCAAATACTTTCAGCAAAAGGGCATGTAGAGAAAAGATGATTAATGGTTTCCCTGTGGGAATTGCAGTGGGGGCACTCCGGATTAATATGGGGAATAAATTTGTGTAAAAAACTTTGTACTTGAAGTATTTTCCTGATAAGAAACCACGAAATTTTTTTGACTTTAGGGGGAATAGTGAGACCCCAAACTTTCTTTAAAAGTGCTGCTTAAGGATGAGAAATTGCTTCTCGCACCTGCACATTATAAGCACTTTTGATAGAAAAAGTTCCACTAGGGTTAGGGCCCCAGATTAATTGATCTTCCAGAGGAACTAAAGGAAGAGGGATAGAAATAATTTTGTCAAGAATATCCTCATCAACCACTTCTTTAAGCTTGTCTATATTCCACGGTTGATCAGTTAAAAAGTTAGCAACAACTAGCTGAGTATTAAGAGAGCTTCTTTGGGTAATAGGAATCATATCAATTAGGGGTAAAGGAAAAACCCAATGGGCAGTCCAAAAAGGGATGGACTTACCATTTCCCACAATCCACCTGATTCCCAAATTAAGAACATATCTTGCATCTAAAATTGCTTGCCAAGCTGATGAATGAGAGGGCTTCTTTTTTAGGGCTAAAAAAATTTCTTTCTGCAAGTATTTTATTCTAAAAATTTGAGCCCATCAATTAGATTCATTAGTGAGATAGATCCAACCAAATTTAGCTAAAGCAGCCTTGTTATATTGCGACGCTAACCTCACTCCAAGACCTCCCATTTCTTTCGGAATGCAAATCTCTTTCCAAGAAACATGAGGAATTTTTGTTTGGTTGCCCTATAAAAATTTCCTACAGGTAGAATTCATTTCTTTACTAACTTCTGAAGGGCATTTAAAACAAGATAAGGTATGGTTAGGGATACCAGAAACACTTGCCTTAATCAAGGTGAGCCTACCCGCTCTAGACAAGGTTTGAGCCTTCCAACCAGCAAACTTACCATTAATTCTTTCAATCATGGTCTTGGCATTTAGAGGATCTTTCAAGAAGACAATATTATTGATCCCAAGATAATGACCAATGGTGGCTTTGTGTTGGGTTTGCAAAATGTTACTGAATTAGATCTTGAGTTAGCTGCAACATTGTTAGAGAAATATACAGTCGATTTATGTAAATTAACTTTCTGACCAGACACTTCAAAGAAAGAGAGTAACATCTTATTAATATTTCTAGCAGCCGTAGGAGTAGCTTTGGCAAAAATTAAGCAATCATCCGCAAAAAAAAAGATTAGAAATACAGAAACCTCTCGACAAGGACAATAAGCCCACATTGGTCTTGGAAAAAGAAGTTAGAGAGTTGCGATGCTTAATAAAAGGCTCCATGCACAAAATGAAAATATAGGGGGAAAGAGGGTCCCTTATGTAATGCCCCTTGTCTATTTGTGTATAAGACAAACCATGTAATTATTTTGTCCTCATTGAATGAAATTGAGTTCAATTTACTTGAGAAATTTCAGTCTTGAATATTTTATTTTTATATATTCACAAGTGTATGCAATGAAAAATTATTTTTTATTTATATTATACATTGAAGAGAGCACATTATATACATTGTGTATATAGTGCCTGTTTATTGCTTTCTTATTGTCTGTATAGCCCTTTATTGCTTTTGTATTGCTCCCGTATCACCTTTTTGTTTTAAGTTTGTGTTCTAATTGTTGTGAAATAGACGGTATAATGAGGAATATTGAACCCGTACGATTAAAAAAAGAAAGGGACCCAGATCAGCCGCCACGTTGAGGATACTGGTGGTAGCAATTCGATGTGAACCCGATACACGACTCGAAACCCATACAATTAATATTGCGGGTCAAATTTGAGTCAACCTGCCATGACACGTCTAATAAACGAGTGGGTTTAGTGGACCCTACTAAACCCAAGGGCATACCCTCGACAATGTCCAGTTGCTACATCAATAGTATCCATTCCCTCCCAAAGAAGTGAAAGTGGAACCCAATGAGGAGGATATTTAAATCGAGCAACATCCAAAATGAGAACCGTATCTCTTCTAGCATGATAACCCCCACTCAGTGAAAAATGACCAGTTCTAGTCTATAACCAGACAGTACAATGACAGTAAGTCACTAATGATTATAAATAGAACTCAAAAACATCAGATGAACCTGTCAACCCGCGAAATGACTACTGAAACTTCGGGAGAGAACCACCAAAAGTCCAATGAGGTATTTGGTGGGGGTGATGCCGAACGCCAAGAAGAAATGTTTGGTGTTGTGTGATAGAGTATATTAGGGTGTAACAGGGGTATTTTTTGTAGTTAAATAGGGTGTACTTTATTAATTTTACATTTTGATTTAAATATTAGGGTGTACTACTCAGTTAATTTTAGGGTTTCTTTAAATATTAGGGTGTATTATCTTTGGTTTTACCCTAAACTAGGAATGACAAAAATCCCCGCTGGGGCGGGTCCCCGTCGGGTACCCAACCCTAACGGAGGAAGATTTCGGGGCCAAACATGTATCGGGTACGGGGATCCCCGACGGTATGGGGAGGAGATGGTATTGGCGTCCTCATCCCCGAACCCGACCCGAAAATATATATGTTTATATTTAAATAAATAAATATATAATTATAATATTTATGTTTAACCCTAAGTTAACCTCTCTCTCCTAATTCTTCCTAATTTTCTTTGGAATTTAATATTGATGTGATTTTGAATAGTTGAGTTAAACTTTATAGTTAATTTGAATGTCTTAAATGATAATTTAATATAAAACTTAATGTTAAAATGTATGATAAATATTTTTTATGCAAAAAAAATTGGGGATTAGGAGCGAGTATGGGGGATAGTCCCCCGACAGGGATGGGGAAGGGGATTCCCCGAAACCTATTAAACGGGGATGGATTAGGGGACGGGGGCAGGGATGGAGAGTGGGGACGAGGATAATATTGTCATACCCGGCCCCTACCCGACCCGTTGCCATCCCTACCCTAAACCCTAAAGCTTTCGTCCTCCGTCAGCTAATTTACTTAGCGGCTCCACTGCTCCTCCCAAACTCTGAACTGTACATCCCGTCACTCTGTAGTAAGGTAAGTCCTCTTTGAACTCTCTTTCTCTCTATCATATATCTGTCAACGTATTGTTAGTATTTTTCTGAGTATCACCACCCTAGTCTTCGTCCTCTTTGGGTATGGTTCCAGCAAGTGAAGACTTATTAGGGTTTTGTGTTTTGTTTTCAGTTTGTTTGCAGCTTGTATTTGGTGGGTTTGTTAACGGGTCAAGTTAAACACATATTAGTTCAGATTTCTTTTCGTTTTAGTCAAAATTATGCCATTTCTTATAAAGTTATAATTCCTTACTAATTTTCAGTTGGTAAGGTCCCAGCACTATATGTAATTTCCGCTGCAACAGTCCTTGTTGGTGCGCGATCTGTAATTTCCTACATAAATTTATATCGGTGGCAGCTGGCAATTGGGTGCCACATGTAAGTCCTTCTGGCTCGAGATTGTGGGTTCACCTTGGCTCTAGTGGTGAGAGTAGCCAATCTCCCCCTAAACTTTTGGGTAGCAACCAAAGTTTCAATTTTCGTTGGAAAATCTCTTTATAAGCAGCTCAACATGTGTTTTTCCCTCCATTTTGCTAGGATAATTAATCCAGTTTGTATCTTATGTACGCCTGTATGATATTTTGTGTTGGGGACCATACTGTCTCTTGCTTTCATATTTGTCTGAGTAAAAGGAAAGTAAAATGTGATAAGGCGGGGTGGGTTGGAAAGGCCAATCACAAGGACGGCTTGGTTTTTTTCTCAAGTTCTATCAGATTTCTTTAAACAACTTTGTTTTGTGGTGTTTGAGATGAATTTCCCTTTCATCGTGAAAGTTATGATTTTGGTGATGAAATTATGATATGGTTTCTACTTTCATTGGATCGTAATCAACCTTGGTGTTAACTTGATTTTATTTTTTGTAAACAGACCAATAAGTAAACATGGTGCAATATAACTTCAAGAAGATGACTGTTGTACCAAATGGGAAGGACTTCATTGACATAATCCTATCTCGCACCCAGAGGCAGACCCCCACTGTAGTCCACAAGGGTTATGCAATTTCCCGCCTCCGTTCTTTCTATGTGCACAAAGTGAAAATTACCCAACATAATTTTCAGGAGAAGCTCTCCACAATTATCGATGAGTTTTAGGCTGGATGACATCCACCCTTTCTATGGCGACCTTCTTCATGTTCTCTACAACAAAGACCATTACAAGCTTGCACTTGGCCAGATCAATACTTCAAGGAAACTTATTGGAAAGATTTGTGAAGATTATATGAAATTGTTAAAGTATGGTGATTCACTTTACCGATGCAAATGTCTCAAGGTCGCTGCTCTGGGCCGCATGTGCACGGTTATAAAGAAGATTGGTCCTAGTTTAGCTTACCTAGAAGTTAGAACAAATTAGGCAACACATGGCAAGGCTACCTTCAATTGACCCTGGTCACAGGACAATATTGATTTGTGGCTATCCGAATGTTGGAAAGAGCTCATTCATTAACAAGATCACCAGGGCTGATGTGGATGTCCAGCCATATGCTTTTACCACTAAGTCACTCTTTGTGGGACATACAGATTATAAATACTTGAGGTACCAGGTAATTGATACACCAGGAATTTTGGACCGCCCATTTGAAGACCGTAACATTATTGAGATGTGCAGCATCACAGCTTTGGCCCACTTGAGAGCTGTGGTGCTGTTTTTCTTAGACATCTCGGGGTCTTGTGGGTACAGCATTGCCCAACAGGCAGCTCTTTTTCACAGTATTAAGTCTCTGTTTATGAACCAACCATTGATTATAGTCTGCAACAAGACTGATTTGCAGCCATTGGAGGGTATATCCGAAGAAGACAAGAAGTTGGTCACGGAGATGAAAGCTGATGCTATGAAGACAATGATTGGTCTAGGAGGTGAGGCTACGAATGATGAGGAGGTACTCTTGACCATGAGCACTCTGACCGAGGAGGGGGTGATTGCTGTAAAGAATGCAGCTTGTGAGAGGTTGTTGAATCAGAGAGTGGAATCGAAGATGAAATCCAAAAAGATAAATGACAGGTTAAATCGTTTTCATGTTGCAATGCCAAAGCCACGTGACAATAAGGAAAGGTCCCCATGTATACCTCTGGCAGATTTAGAAGCTAAGGCTAAGCAAGCAGCGGAGAAGGAAAAGAGAAATACAGAAAAGGATTTGGAGAATGAGAACGGCGGTGCAGGTGTATACTCTGCCAGTTTGAAGAAGAATTATATCTTAGCTAATGATGAATGGAAAGAGGATGCCATGCCAGAAATTCTTGATGGGCACAATGTATACGATTTTGTTGATCCTGATATTTTGCTTAGGCTTGAGGAGTTGGAACGAGAAGAAGGACTCCGGCAGGCAGAGGGTGATAATGATTTTGAGATGGATGGATTGGAATTGACTACAGAAGTGCAAAAGACACTGGCTGAGATAAGGAAAAAGAAGAGCTTACTCATTCAACAACATAGAATCAAGAAAAGTACAGCAGAGAGTAGACCAACTGTACCAAGGAAATTTGACAAGGACAGGAAGTTCACAACAAAGAGAATGGGGAGGCAGCTATCAAAGTTGGGGCTTGATCCTACCATGGCTATTAACCGAATTCGAAGCAGATCTGTCTCTACTAGGGGCCGGAGGAGGAAGAGATCACTTGACATGGATGATACTGATGGTGGTGATGCTGTGGATATGGATACACCCAACAAGAAGCAATGCATGTTATCTAGATCCCGTTCGAGGTCAAGATCTTGGCCTCAAACTGAAGTTGTCCCTGGAGAGGGGTTCAAGGACTCTACTCAAAAGGCTAGGGCACCACAAAAGGCCAATAAATCTAATAAGATGAGAAACAGGAATGCTCTTCGTGGAGAGGCAGATAGGGTCATTCCCACTTTAAAACCAAAGCACTTGTTCTCTGGAAAACACTCAATTGGAAAAACCCAAAGGCGTTAAAATATTTGAGGTACTCAGAGACATTGCATCACTTTCAATTCAGCTTATATTTGTTTTGAGCACTCATTGGAAAAAGTTATATGTTGGTTTTCCTTGTTCTCAGACCAGCTTTAGGTATGCGGATGTTTTATTCATACTGCGTGTTTCTTTGGGACCAAGTGCATTCGATTTTTTGTGTCTAATTACATGCATACCTCATCAACTTACGCATCCAACCATGTATTAGATGCGGATGTCTCTTAGCTACCAGATGGAAGTTTTTGGTCCATTAGGAAATGCTAGAGTCAATCAGTAAAATTAATCTCCTTTTCTGGGGTGTTGATTTTCACTTGATAACGATTGAGGTATTAAGACTGAAGAAGTAGATTTGTCATGTGCTCAATATTTTCTGTTGCTGCTAACAATCAATGTACTTTTTTGTTTTGCAGGGAGGTAGGCTAGTGCGGTGCTGTATTATGCACCATGGAGTGTGCTTGCTGCTGGAAAAGAACTTGGTTCTTTCATCTCTGGTTCGGCGGGAGATTGCAGCATGCGAGATCATGCAACCAGCGTCTTCTCAGTTTCCTCATTTTTCCAGTTGTGTTTTTGTTTAGGAAATTTTGAATCTGAGATATGCCTCAGTTCCAATATTTTTGGTGGATTTAAATTTACAAGACATAAGTATTTACCCTTTGCTTCTGTAATTTTGTCGTTCGACAAAATGTGAAACATGGCCCAAGTAAAATTACTCTCTTTACAATATTCTGCAAGGTATTAACAGTGATAAAGCATTTTTATTAAACAGGGGCGTTTTAACAAATTCTGAGCTATTTTTAAGATCCAGTTATGTTGGCTTTCTAATACTCGGATGTTCTTTAATTTTTATAAACCCTTATCGTCCACTTGGAAACTGGAGGACTTCCTCATGTTGCAAGTGCAAAGTTTTGTGGTCAATGCCAGCAGAACAGATGTTGCCTTCATTTCCTCGAAAGTAAAGCTTTTCTCCAGAGAATTTTTTTCTTTCTCTGGTGGAAATAAGAACACTCTACACCAAGGGTGTTTGGAATCTACTGAATCCAGGAGAGTTTAACATCATTGATCTGTTGGAAGGGGCCAAAGTCATGTAGTTTCCTTGGTAGGTCTTTACCAGCAACTAGCTTTTTTATTATCAAAACTGCAGAACAGACCTTGCAATTACTAATTAATATAACCACTCAACTCTGTTAAGCATTGTTTTTCTATTTGACATGTATAATTTCCAACTATGAGGAAGAGAAGGAAAGGCTCTGCACACGATATGGCCAACTGAGCAAGCAACAACCCTCTCTTACTCCTTATAGTGAAATCGAATACGCTAAAATTTTCTGATGGGATGATGTCATGTTAGGAAAGAAATAAAGGACTCTGATATCTGAACACGAGAAAGCTTGTACTAATAAAATTGCTAATGAACAGGATTAGCTGGGGGAGGTCGTTGTTATTTAGGGATTTTGATCTCATTTCTTATATCGGATTTGTTGGTCAAATTTGTAGGTGATATGTTTTGTTTTTCACTTTTGAATGTTTGTAGCTTGATATGTTTCGTTTTTTCACTTTTGAATATGTTATTGAACTTGTAGTTTGAATATGTCTTGTTGAGATTGCAACTTTATTAGTCTGAACACTATGCGTGCCTTTGCAAAATGAAATAAACTTATATATAAACATTCATTCTTGGCAAATATATATATATAAACATTCCTTATTTTTAGTGTAAAGTATTAATAATCATAAAAAGTGTATTAACAGTCCTAGAATGTGCATTAACAGTCCTAGTATGTGAATTAACAATAATAAAAAGAAGATATCAACAGCATATAAAGTATATTAACAGTCATAAAAGTGTATTAACAGTCATAGAATGTGTATTAATAGTCAGCTGGGGTTGCGTGATTAGTCTATGTATTAACAGTCATAATGACTCCTTGGTTTGGTTTTCCCATTATTATTTTCTTTTTTCTTTTTTTTAAATTTTTTTAAAAAAGTGAATTGGGCTTGTTTCAAGTGTTTTAGGTGTTTTTGTGAGGATTTCGGATTGGACTTGTTTTAAGAAAATTGATGGTAGTTTTGTAATTTATAGGAACTTTAAAGTCTATTTCATATATGATTTTTTTAAGGATTAACTTAATAAACTCCCCAAACTATGAGGGTCATTACAAACTCACACACAACGTTTATTGACCTATTTGACCAATGCACAAACTTCATAGAACCTTTCAAAATACACCATCCGTTAGTCAAATTGTTAATAAGTCTGTTAAATTCTGACTTGGCAAATGTGTGTCCCATTTTTTTCCTCTCGTGGCCTCCATGTAGACCAAAAAATTAGTTAAATATTATTTTCTTTTAAAATAATTTAAAATTTTAAAAAACAAATATATTAAACAACATAAAATATTTAAAAACTAATCCGCACCTCTCCCCCTCCTTCCCAACCCCGCCCCCGACCCACCTTCCCCATTCCTGCCAACGTCACCCGAACTCAGTCATCCCCCACCGCTCTATCTCTTTTTCTCTCTATCTCTCTCTCCCCACACCAAACAACAAGACCAACACCAAAAGCAGCGAAAATAACAAAAACCCTTCTTTGCAACTGAACAGCACCACAAACCCGGGTGGTCGAGGGCTCTTCTGAAGCTGGAGCCGAAGGTGCTCAAAAGAAGGACAATAAACTGAAAATATCGGTTTCTTTAACAAAAGAAGAGATTGTCCAAACCCACAGCAAACTTGTGAATTCCCAATTTGGGTTTAATTGTAAACCCAGATTGGGTTTGAGACAGAGACAAAGAGATAGAGAGGAAGGCTGGGGTGGTGGAGAGCTAAGATGGGCATTTTGAGTTGAGCTCACAGAAGGTGAAATAGATGACGGAGTCGTCGGACCAGGTGGCGGGTCATCCACCTCGCTCACAGACGAGCACATACTTGTTGGGTTGCGATGCTTGAAAGACGACAATATTATCGGTGTTGAGCTGGTGAAACTCCCCTTTACCGGGAATCGACTTTGCTAGTTTGAGTCGCTCGAGCCAAACATGGGCCGAGACTCGCTGGAAAGGCTTAAAGTGGAGAAGCTTTTTACTGGGTAGTCGAATTGGCTACGTGGTTGGCTTGGGTTTCTCTCTTTGGAACTACAACAATTCTGTATATATATCTCTCTCTCTTTGCTTCATTTTGGGAATTGCCATTTGTGAGGCTGGTGGGTAGGGGAGGTGCAGCCTGGACCCAGGAATTTTTCAGCAGAGGTGCAAATTTTAAAAGTTAAGAGCTCAAAAAAAATAAAAAAAAAGAAGACAACTGAATATCCTTATAATTTAAACAATACTAATGTTATTCATAATTAATTGATAAGGACTCCTTTGTAGATAGGCTCTTCGGATTTGTTCTCGAAAATTAGGATTATAATAAGTCATTGGAGGTCTAAGTCTAGGGTCTGTAGGAAGATTAGCCAATATTTCATCCAACTCAGTGACCTCCGATCGTTTTGGACTACCCGAATTATTCAAGGGAGGATGTGAACTAGCCGGATTATTTGAAGGATGATTTGAACTAGCCGGATTATTTGAAGGAGGGTTGGAACTAGACGGATTATTTGAAGGAGGATTTGAACTACCCAGATTATTTGAAGGAGGATTTAAACTCTTTCTCTTAAAGTACCGTTCCATAACTGTACACACTTTGATGAAAAACGTAGGATTCTTGTGATGCATACACACTTTGATGAAATTGGGTGATGTTAAATTGGTCCTTTATAAAGAGAATTCTCATTCTCACTTAAATAAGGAATTCCCAAAACCCAATTAAATAAAGAAAACTTAATTGGGTTTTAATTGGAATACAAAAACCCAATTAAGTGAAGAATTACAAAAACCCAATCAAAACTCAATTCAGCAAGGAATAATAAATACACAACAAGCCCACGAAATGGCCCAGTTGTTTCAGTTTTTTTTAAAAAAAAAAAAAAATTTAAACCCTAGTCCAAAACGACGTCGTTTTGACCAGACTTCATTAAAAAAAAAGAGGTCGTGCATTGCACGCAGCAACCCAGCAGCGTAGCAATGCAAGTTCACTTGCGCATTTCATCGAACAGGTTCCGTGCGTGAGCAGAGGTGCAATTCCAGCTGTTGTGATGGAGTTTTCCGGTGACCGGAGGTGCATGTGCACCTCCTTGTGCCTGCACAGGTCCGCCACTGGGGAGGTGCGTCGAGGAGAAGGGGCCGGGGACATCGGGCTGGTGCTGGGTGGTTGGGAGGCGATTGCTGGCTGGGTTCATGGAGATTGAGGGCTACGTAGATTTTCTTTTCTTTTTCTCTACTTTTTTTCATTTTTATAATTTTTAATATATTTGTTTTTTAAAATTTTAAATAACTAATTTTTGGTCTACATGGAGGCCACTAGAGCAAAAAAAATGGACCCACATTTACCAAGTCAGAAAGGGGGTATTTTGAAAAGTTCTATGAAGTTTGTGTACTATTCAAATGGGTCAATAAACGTTGGGTATGAGTTTGTAATGACCCTCATAGTTTGGGGGGTTTACTGAAGTTAATTTTTTTTAAGAGAGTTGCTAAACGAACCCTAAAATTAATTGAGTACACCCTATTACAAAAGTATATATTGAATTACTGATTTACCCTAATATAAAATGACCAAAAAGGATATATGGAATTGTGAAACAAATATAATTTTAATAAATACACCCTACTAACCATATTCAACCCTAATCAAGAGATTACTTGGTGCCCATCTTTGTGATCCGCGAGTCAGAATGGCTTGGAGCAGATGAAGCCTTCCTTCTTTCTTCTCAGAACTATTTCTTGGCATCTTGGATTGGACAACTTAAAAAGCAGCCTTCAATTCAGTGACTAGATAACTTTTAGAAGGGTGCTTTTGACTTGGCTGTTGTTGACTAGTTCTGCATATTGATTGGAGAGCTTACAAAGTAGCCTTGCTGTTTCTTGATGTGAGTAAATAACATGAAGGTTTCAATCTATTATGTACACTTTAGAATCCAATTAGTCTTTAATTTTGCATATAAGCTTGTATACGTGGTAGAATTTTACTTTAGTTTATTGTTTCATGACAGAACTTCATATAAATTAGTTCATTAATTATTAGATTCTATTTCCTCCTCATATGGTGAAATTTTCTCTTCTGTTGTGGCCTGAGGCATAGCTGAAGAATTATTGCCCTCATTAGCCTTTCCACTGTAAAGTAATGCTCCATCTGAATTGCTTATTTGTTTATTTATTTATGTATTTGGATTCTTATCCTAAGGAGTTTCAAAGCCTCTTTTGTACTTTTGAAATTATGCAGATTTGCAAATTGGGTTACTTTTGAAGAGAGAAGAATAGAGGCATTACAATAAATTATGTTCTGACTTCACCTGGAATTGCAAATTGGTATTGGAGAAAGATGTTGGGGGAGGCAATAGATAATATGCTTGATTTTTTTTTTCAAATTTGTTAAGTTTTTAAATTAGAATATGACTTGACTTAAAGAAAATCTACACGTAGGTGGTAAATTTCTACATTTTATAAAGTTTAGGTGATTAATAATTAAAATTAAAAATTTAGGTAGTAATTGCGAACATGCTTAAAAGTTCATATGGTATTTATGCAAATTTTCTAAATAAAATTAATTGTTTAATTTGAGAAAGATGCCATTTCTACTAAAATTTATCCAGATGACAAGTTTGCAAGAGTTTGTGTGGAGATTGATTTATCCAAACCTTTGGTTCCCTATTTGGTCATTAAGGGTAGGCTTTTTTTTCTTTTTTTTCTTTTTTTTCAAGAGAACCTTGACGTAACGAGAAAAACTTACAATACAATATGAGAACCTTCCTTTAATATGTTTCAACTATTGCATTGTTGGACACGGAGAGACCATTGTCCTTCCGCTGCTCTTATGGAAAATCTTTGATTCTGTTATGAATGATGGCCATGAATCTATTGACCAAGTTGATATTATAGAGCGTTTGATGGCACTTGAAAAACCGCTGTTATATTTTTCTATAACGTTTCTGAGTGCTGTCTATGTGGAATCATGTGTATGTAAAATTTGTTTTCTTTATGCGCATCAATATAAGATCAAGGTTTTTGTTTTTTTGGATTAGTGGGTTTGAATTATTTTATTTTATTTTTCATATCGCCATAATAAGGAATATCTTACTTCTCTTATGAAATTTTCAAAAATGATAATGTTTCTTCTTTTCAGAATACCATTTCTCAATAGCTTCCAAATTTCGATGACAAAATTTATTTTAGATTATTATAAATAAACCCAATTCTAGGCATATATTTATAAAAAAACCCACACACTATTTAAATATAGAAACACACCCAAAATCAATTCTAAAATAAACAATTGTATATTTTTTGGGTGTGTTTATAAATGGGTTTTGAGTGTGTGTAATGATGGGTTTTGGGTGTGTTTATAAAGTGTTTTGGGTGTTGGGTTTTTTTATAATTTCAGCCCCCATTTTGGGTGTGTTTATAAAGTGTTTTGGGTGTTGGGTTTTTTTATAATTTCAGCCCCCATTTTGGGTGTTTTAGTGAAACCCCCTTTATTTTTAAGAAGGTAGCTTGTGTCCCTCTTCCGTTCCCTCTCTACTGATTGAGTTCATCTACATTCGTATTGATCCATATTTTAATCAAGGATGGCCTTCTAGGTCCTCAATAGCCCTTGTATTTTGGTTGGCTTGGCTATCACATGTTCTTGTGTTTTTCCTATCTTACACAAAAAAGAGAAACAAAAACAAAAACTTAATAGGGTCTAGTCAAGTGGAAAAGGGCCTTGACTTGTAGAATAGTTGCCTCAAGTTTTAACCCCCCATGACACCATAGTAGTGTGTGTGTGTGTGAGAAATCCCCTCCCCTGTAATTTAGACTATCGTTAATTAATGCTAAAAAAAGCACCCTATGTTAGCACTAAAACAACTACATGAGCAAGAATACCACTAAATACACATGAAATGTCAAGACTACCCCTCATTTATGTGCATTTAGTGCTGATTTTGCTCATGAAGATGTGTGGTGGTGGCATTCTTACTCATGGTACCTGTTTTAGTCAAAGAAGGGTTCCAAAGGAGGAGAGGGATAATTGTTCAGTATCATAAAATTTAATAAGGAAGTCATTAAATTAAAATTAAAACATATTGTACTTTAATTGAAATGAGTGTATAAAATTTACTATAGCATATAGGATTTCATGGAAATGAACTTTCCAAAGCTCTCTGATCTTCATATATTGAGCAAAAGCATCTCCAACAAGTACTGTTAAATAAATTGTCAACTAAATGCAAAAAAGATATAAAATTAAACATATATATATATATATATATATATATATATAATATTTTAAGGTACCTCTTGTATAAATTTCAATATCTACCATCCTATCCCATTATGAAGATGATGAGTTGCCAAATCTCTGTTTCCATTCCCATCTCCACCCTCATGAATCCTACTCAAATTGTAAGCCCCAGCACTCACCAAATTGTAGTTTTGAGTCACTTCTTGTTGTTGCTGTTGTCCCCCAAGTGAATAGAAGCCACCATTGAAAAGATCCACCTTGGAGATTGACATAGAAATATTATTGGCATTAAGAACTGTGTTCATTTGATCATTGTTAGAACCATGCTGCAGATTGGTGTTTGAAGTGTTGTGATGATGCTCCTGTTGTTGAGAAGGGTCTTCTTGTCGAGCCATGGAGTTCTTCTCCCCCTCGGTCTCCCTATACTTGTTGAGATACCCTTTCAAGGGTCCTACATAATTCTCAAATCCCAGGGTTGTCATGGCCCAAAGAAGATCATCTCCATTGATAGTCTTCCTCTTCTCCCGCTGGCACTTGTCGGAGGCTTCGCCTGTGATGAAGCTTATGAACTCAGACACACACTCCTGGACAGTTTCCTTGGCTTCCTTTGAGATCTTGGCATTTGCAGGGAGGGACTTCTTCATGATACGGCTCACGTTAGCAATGGGGAGGAACCTGTCTTGCTCTTTGGAAGAGCTGTCTGAGACGTTCCCAGACAAGGGGCTTCCAACCGGGCTGGTTTGGTTTCTTCTTCCACTCATAGAGTTAAGTTTAGAGTGATTGTGTGAAATAGAAAAGGAAAATGCAAGTGAAGGAAAATGTGTACTGGTTTTTCTTTTTCTTCTTTCTTCTTTCTTGTGTTAAGTGTTTGTTGTGGAATCTAAGGGGAAGAGTTTGGGGTTTTAAAGCTAGCAGAAGTGGGGGAAAAAGGAAGCAACATAGATTATTGTTTATTTTATGTTTGGTAAAAAAAATTAAATAAAAAAGAGGGTGGAGAGGCGGTTTGATGTGGACAAAAAAGAAAAACAAACAGTGGGAGATTAGAACAACTGCAAAGGATGGTGTGGGAAGGTGTGGAATCTTTGGAGGAAGAAGAAAAAAAAAACTACATGTGGTGTTAAATAATAACAGAAGAAAATCAATAATGAATTGATACTGTGACCTTTTCTGCTATGGAAGTTCCATGGGACCAAGAAGAAGAATTGGAGGTAGGACATGAAAAATAAGCAAACTCTTCCCCAAATATGCATTGGTTCTCCTTTAATCTGTTTGATTTTCTCTTGTTTGCTATAATGCATTGCAGGTCCTTTTCCTTTCTACCTTTGACTATAATTTAAAATCCACAAACGGAATGGCAATGGAAAAAATATAATTTCAGCCTGCACTGGAGACCTTAACTTTGTTTGAACATGTCCAATAGGTGAGGTGTGTAATAAGCTATCACTGCCGGAACTGACCTCGATTGCAGTGCTTCAATTTCTTCCCGGCATGTTTTTCTTAACCTACAGTTTGATCTCAACTACTTAATTAGAAATTTATACATATATTACTTGTATGTACTCTTGCATCAGGTTCGATTTCCCCTTAATATCGCTTGTATAAAAAAAAAAAATAATAATAAAGACAGCAGAACCCATTGCAATTGAGAACCCCAACTGTTATCCCCTGCCAATAACATAATGACACGTGAAAAATTTATCTTATATATCATTGTGTTATTAGCCGGGGATAGGAAAAAGTGATATCCCCATTGCATGAGAGTTTCTCTTTTTGCTGACACCAACTAGTGCACATAACACATCGATGCGGCGACAATTTACACGCCTTGTTGTCAACCAAGGAATCAGCCACATCATCAACCATCTGGCCTTGTCTCTATAGCAGCTAGGCCCTTCTTCAGTGCTAAGTAACAAATATAGGTGGCATATATCCTGAATAAAAGTTTTGGTACATTCATAGGAGCCAGAAACCATCCCATGTTTCCTGTCTTCAATAATCTTTTGAGATATTTTGTTGATCAATTTTAGACTTCAATTTACTGACCATAAAAAAAAAAAATTAAAAAAAAAAAAAAAACTGAAAAATCTTTAGTCTTCAATTTATACCAATGGATCATGGAAATATCTTCTGTTTTTCTGTAATGGAGGACTTGGTATCCTTGTACGGCTTAAAAAGGCAAAGCAAAAGGAGGGAAGCGCATATAATGCTTAGCTTAGCTCTCTTCCTCTATGTCTTTCCAAGATTCCCTCTGTCACATCTATAGACGTAAAGACTGTCTTCTGCCTGCCACTCTCACCTTTAAGATTTTTCTTATTGTGTAAAAAGTGTTAGTAGCTAAGCAGTTATCCATGCACTCGAGGTTAGACTTTTCTTATATCACGTGTTCATCCACTATTTCTTACAAATAAAGATTATTACTTATTGGGAATAAGTGCTCAAACTAATTAGGTCCTAATTACACAGTTTATAATGTACGACGATTGTAACTTAAATAGTTAAGAATGTTTACTATTTACTCCAAGCCGTGTGTTCGATTGTCCTCTATTAGATTCGATTCTGAAATGTGCAAATCTGCAGCCTCCCAATCCATCATATTAAATTTAGCAAATGATGTGCTTGTACTTGCTTCCTTAGTTTAATACATTATTATACCTGTCGTCCCTTTTCTGTTCTTGGTCAAGTAATTGTATTTTAATTTCGTTCAGTTCATTGATAATCTCCATCTATAACTTTTAAAAACAGTATATCTTACAATAAAAATCTGAATAAACTAAATAATAAGCATAAAAATACACTCTATAAATACCTTTTGATCAGGGTTGCGACAAATGGCTTCTTGAGGAACTGCCTCTCTCTACCTATATGCCTCTCTGAAATTTTGGACATGTCTATGTCATGCTGACTCGGTGACTTGCAGTCCCGCTAATGAACTGAAAAAATAATACGAGTTCTAAGATTGATTAGTATACAAGAGTTCATTATTTTATATTGGTTTTCTCCATCATTCACACGACAACTATAGCAGCTAAAGATTAGGTAATAGGGCTTGACAATTAAGGTTGCAGCAGGATCAATCCTGCATTATATTAAGCCAATTTGTACGAACACAAATTTTAAGCTCTATAATATGTCTCCTAAAACTCAAATGGTACGTAGGATATAGCCCAACACAAGAATTCTATAATGAGGGCCTTATATATGACCCATAGATGAAGCTCTATCTCTTAGCCGTTTAATCAAATTGATTAGCCTAATTCAATGGTTAAAATATTAGACACTATCTAAAGGCTATATATAGCCCAACAAGGTTATCCTCAACGCAAACGTTTACAAACAATTAAGCGAGATTTAATCATGCATGATCACTCTGCTCATTCAATTGAATTACATCGTCCTCTCCCTAAGCCAAACGGCTAGCCGGCAAGATGAACGGGGAATAAAGAGGCTCAAATCAATTCGTTGTAGTATTTATAAAAAAATTTAACCTCCGTTTTCAGAAAAAAATATTTTTAAAAAGGTGCACTTAATTAAACAGTGGACTGGAGATATTTATCATCCGTTTTCAATTTTGTAAAACAAAAAATAAAACTTGTTTTTTTGGTCGAAAAAATAAAAATTGTTAAAAAAATGATGGTTACTTTACAGTTATTTCTTGCATACGTTCTTGTAAAAAAGATTTATTTGTGGGTCCGTAAAAAAGAAAAAGGAAAAAAAAAGGTTCTTTCTTGGAAAATAATTTTTTTTTTGAAGAGTTGACTTTGTGTCGTCGTGGTTCTTCTTCCGCCGCTAGTTCTGACTCTCCAGAGAAAAACAGCCCACCCCCCTTCTCGTTTCCTCCCTCCTTTCCTCCTCTCTCTCTGTCTCTCTCTCTCTTCGATCACTTTTTAGAGAAGAAGTAGAAAGCCTCTTTTACCTTGTACTCTGTCTCTGTCTCTGTCTATCTCTCTTTCTCTCTCGGTCCTTCTGGAAAAGTCTCCCGTATTTCCCCAAATCTCAGGTAGTAGATTTATGGATTTGAGATGCAAAATTGGAGCGTGGGAGTTAGCCAAGGTTTTGAAAGTTATCAAATTTCCTGCAATTTTGGTGAATTCTCAGCCGTCAGATCGATTAACGCCTTGGAGTAATCTTCCCAAATAACACCTAAGTATCGGATTTCATATATATAAAGTAAGGTACTTTTTTGATGCTATCTTCATTCATGTTATTGGGTTTCATCTCTCTGTTGCTTTTGTTTTTTTGAGTAATATTTTTAGCTTCTTTTAGCCATATGACTTTGAACTTTGTACTTGAAATTCTACTCTTTTATATGGGTTTTTTTAAAAAAAAATCATTGAAGCCTTTATATGCAGTATAATTATGTGTAAACACAACCCATTCCAGCTTTTTTCGCACAAATCTTGATTTTATACCACTACTTGCTTTTACTCACACACTCGTGTTTTTATTCTGTTCAAGAATTTTGATTATAAAGTGAAAAGACATGAATCTGGGCTTTAACATTTGTAGTTTTATGATCACTTGCATGCCATGTCTCCAAGAAATCTATATCTCTGAGTTGTTGGTTTGTTCTGTGCAAGTTATAGACTTGTCCTGGTAGCAAAGTGACCTGTATTTGTAAAACTTTTGACATCATGTTGTTACTTGGCTTGAGATGACTGTTGCTTCTATTTGTTTATGTAGGAAGATGTCACGGGGGTGGGCTAAGTCTGGTGGTTGGGCTGCCTTTGACCTTAAGCAGCGCCAGAAACAAGGCCTTGAGCCTGAAACTGACAAGGACCATTTCCCACCTATACCGACCACTCTCCCCTCTCTGTATCCTTGCGAAAATGTATCGAGGAATAATGACCTTTCGGGCAGGCCTTTCTCTTTTGTACTCCATCCTGTAGATTTTCCATCTTCGACAGAGAATAGGGATGACAAAAGACCCTTATTATATGGTGATTCTAGTGGCACTTCTATGGAAGATAATAGATCTTCCAAGAAGAAGATCATGGATCTTTACCCTTGGGCTGATGATAGCTTGATTGAGGATATTATGGCTGCAGTGGGTGATGATATTACGAAGGCCTCAACATTATTGAAAGCAATGGTTTCCCCCTGCAGCTTTGAAGAGAATAAGGAAACTGACATTTCAAAAATAAATTCCAATTCAGATATTTATCAAAGTGATAAAACAAGGCATACAAGTTTTCCTCTAGAATCTGCTGCTGACATAGCTGACCTCAACTCTACTTTTGAGAAATGTCTGGAAGAGAATAACATAGAATTGTTAAATGCCCATGATTTCTGTGGGAAAAAGCTCCCTAATGATGCTGCAACACCGAAATTGACTCTGGGGAGTTTGGAGTCAGTACCCGTTGAACCTGAGTGGGAAGAGGATGATGTTTACTTGAGGCATCGAAAAGATGCATTAAGGATGATGAGGTATGCATGCTGTTCATGAATTTGCAGGATCTCCTATTAGATAAGGATCTGTTTTTGCATACTCTATGGTAGTACTGAAATTTTCCTTGTCTTAAATAAACAGGTCAGCATCTCAGCACTCTAAGGCAGCCACTAATGCCTTTGTAAGAGGTGACCATTTTTCTGCCCAACAACACTCAAACAAGGCTCGAGAGGAATGGTTGGCTGCTGAAAGCCTTAATAACAAGGCAGCCAAAAAAATTTTAAGTATCAGGAATAGCAAAAATGATGTATGGAAACTGGATCTTCACGGTCTTCATGCATCAGAAGCAATTCAAGCCCTGCATGAACACTTGCAGCGAATTGAAACCAAAGTTCTATCTAATCATTCAGTGTCACCAAACAAAGTTAGGATGGAAAAGAGGATTATACGTTCTTCGTCACTCGAGTCTTTTAGTTGTATGGACACAGAGAAATTGGATCAACAAAAGGCACCATCAACGCAAAGACCAACATCCTTGCAAGTTATCACAGGTATTTTTGTTTAATTCGATCCTAATGCTGTTTATAGTTTTATATGACATAAGAAACAAAATCGCTAAGCATTTAAAAGTATATGTTTGCTGCTTTTCGTATGCTTAAGTACATGCACATAGTATGACTACGTGCAATATTTGAATCCACTTAAAATGACCTCATTTATCAATATGAATTGTCGTTAAGTAATCCTTAGCTAGCATTACTGCATGAATTTCTTGCAGTAATTTTGTGTGTGATTTTATGGTTATTAGTCAGTTTTATCAATTTTTTTTGGTTTAAAATTATCTTCATGTCTCAAAATCCTAGTTTTTGGATTTTATACTTTATGTTGACATAGGATTATTTAGGACAAACTTGTTTGTTTTTTTCGCTTTTTGTTTTTTGTTTTTTTCTTCATGAACGACTTATTCAATGGGATCAGAGTTCCTTTCCTTCCCTTGTAGAATTAGGATTCCAGTGAAGGCAACTTTTAAATAAATGCATAAGGGAATCACTTAACCCCAAAGAAAAGCTTCTGGGGACTAAATTTCTAGATCCCCCATTATTATTATTGCTATTATTAGTAATTTTTGTTTTACATACTGTGGGATTTGAAACCAGGATCTACCACTTCCCTAACCTTTCCTAGAGCTACTTGAGCTGTAGCTCATGGGCGACCACAAATTGTCATGACTACAAACTCTGGGAAGGAAAATTGTGAAATTCCATATTTCTCCCTGCACATAAACAAATATAACACCAAAAGTAATGAGTCAATTTAAAATTTGTTTTAACCGTATCCTCAAACAGACGACCTTCAAAACTATATTAGACTTGTAGGATTGCAGTCATCAATGTTGCATGAAACCCTAGCATGCGTATTCTTTTTTCATATGGGAGCCCTTCAGCATCACTAGCCAATGCTTTGTTTTTAGATTTTATTTTTGGTTAAGTGGGCTAAAACCTAAACAAACAGAGATTAAATAAATGTGGTCGTAGAAAGGCCAATACAATCAGAGGCTAAGGAATCTAAGAGAGCCATTACACGCATAATAGCCCAAACCTAACCCATATCCCATCTTGGCAAGACAATCTGCAGCATAATTTGCTTCTGTTAATGTGATCAATAGAGCAATCCAAGAAATTCCTCCACAGATGCTTGCATTTTGTCAAGACCTTCTATGTGTTTCCTTGTACGGGGCGAATGTAGAAAGGGCTAATGGCACTACAAGCTGTTTTGTGTGACTATCCATCTGTTTGCTTGTATGAGCTAACTATCTCATTTTTGCGCCTGCATTTATTCTCATTACATTTTATGGTCAAGGTGCTCACCTGTCTTAAGTTGAGCTAGATTCTAATCATTACAATGTCTTGTTTAGAGTTAGGATGGGAATGTGTTACCCCTAATTGGCTAACAGTTATAGTATGCAACTGAGTTCTCTGTTTGTATTTGCAGGTATAGGTAATCATAGCCGAGGACAGGCTGCACTTCCAACAGCTGTGAGAAGTTTCCTCAACGAGAACAGGTGATGCATCTTTCCTATGCACTAATGCACTTATAATTGACAGAATGGATACCTAGTTTTCTTTAGTTTCTTGATATGTTTGGGTCTAATAAGCTGGCAGTGGTATAGTTTAGTTTGTTTGTGTAAATGATGAAATTTTTTGTATTGCAGATATCGTTTTGAAGAGTTGAGGCCAGGTGTAATCACTGTTCGACCCAAATTTCGTCATAGGTGATTCATCAAGTAACCAAATCAGTGATGATGTAAAATATGTTATTGCAGAACAGAGTCTTCTGCAATTCATTGTTTAGACTAATTCATGCCCAAAAGAAATCAGGCAGTTTCCTTCTCGTTATTGGAAACATATTTATGTGATCAGGTGTAAAGATTTAGTTTTGTATGATTAAGTAGATACTTGTAGCAGAAGTTATGTGTTTAGTTTATAATGAATGCATCTCATTTCTAGATATCGATCCCCTTGCCGGGTACCAAGTACCATCCATGTGTTGGTAGTAGTAGAGATGGTGGTGTTGGTGGTGTACACTGTTGTTTTCTTTTCTTCAAATTCTCGTTTATGTTGTAATTTTAGAAATAACAACTATTTATATGAAATTTAAAGTTGAAATTTATAACTTCTAAATTCTCACATGAAATCTTTCTTTATGAATACACAAACAAGAAATTTGGCATGTGTCAATTTAAAAATTCTGACTTTTATCCAAACTTCAAGTTTATTTCTCTCGTCCAAATGCATGGTAAAGAATTAAATAGGAGAAAAGCAAAAAAAAAAATTAAAGAACTTCTTAAGCTACCAAAGCTCAATGGGTTTTTTTAGGTTCAAAACAAAACCAAAACATAAGTGTTGAACTAAATTGTTCTTTTTGGACACCGAATCTTTGCAGTCTCACAAATTTCTCGCCCTGACACGATGGCGTGGAAGTGTCCAAAGCAATCTCATGCTACAAACGAAAATACCTTTGTGGCGCGACACGGCCCGCTAGAGTTCTGGCAGCCAATGAGGAGCCTCCGTTCTCCAAAACGCTCATCCTCCCAATTGTCACGTGTCCTCCCCAGCTCCACCCCTTTCCCTCCCTTTTCTTTATTTCTGTTTCGCTCCTTCACAAAATAACCTTATTTTACTCATTTTCATCTTCCTCCCACTCCAGCAGACTTTGTCTTCTTCAATCTCTTTCTCTCTGCGGCCATGAAAATTGGGGCTTAGGGTTTGATCAAATTCTCGATTCTTTTCAACAATGGCTACTTGCTCTGTCCCTATTCCTGAACTCACCTTTCTCTCACATCAAACCACTCCCAAACGCCGCCTTTCTGTTTCAAGAATTTCTCTTTCTAAAATCTCTCTCTCTGGATACCCGAGGTATGGTATTCGGTCCCGAATCAGAGCGATTAAAGAGGACGGCCTTGTGGTTGAAGAGAGGGAAGCCGAATTTATCAAGAAAGTGAATGACGTGGAGTTGAGTGGAAATGGAGCTGGTGTTAGTACTAGTGGTAGCAGTTACGGGAGCAATGGCTCAGTGAAGAAGTACTCGAACGGCAGTGTGAATGGGGCGAGTAATGGGAGCTTGGTGAAGTTCGTGAATGGCAATGGCGTGGCAGCGGAAGTGGTGGAAGAAGTTGAAGTTTTGGAGTCCAAGGAGGAAGGAAGGAAGAAGAATATTGAGGAAATTGGAAAGGAAGATGCGTGGTTTAAGCGAACTGGGCAACCAAAAGTCGAGGTATGATTCCAATAAGTTCAATGTATTTTGAACTTGGAGTTGGTAAGAAAACTTCAATTTTGAATGTAGATGCGAGATGTCGATATCGGTTTGTGGGAATATTAATTGAAACCCAAACTGGTTAGGTTGCACAAACAGAAAAATTATTGATCTACATTTGGAATTTGTGGACTAGAATTGCAATTTATAGTACCCGAGGCTTTGCTACCTAAAATGCAGTTTCAATGCTGTCATGTTACTCCCTATTCAATAAATGCGTCATCTTACTTAAGATGTAGAGAGAAGTTATAAAATTGAGCAATCTATAGGGTAGTAGTGGCTCCAATGGTATTTTGGAGATCATAATGTTTCCATTATTTTTTTCTTTGTACTTTTCATTAGGGTTACAAATATTACCATTTTCTGTATCTGTTGTTTTGCGTTGATTGCAACCCTTAATTATTAGGGTTTAGGGTTTCAATTTTAGCCTTAATTGTTTTATATAGCATTCAAGCAGTATCTATTAAGGAAACAATCATTGACAAAGTATTCATGGTAATACTGATGGTTTAAGTTACTCTTAAGCTAGCCCAATTTAATGGTATGGGGATGGGATGTAAGGTGGTTAACAAGAGAAATAGAAACTGAAACAAAAGTGGTTCAGGAAAATCTTCTCAAGGAGATCATTGATATAGAGGTCCAGTTCCGGCTTTAATGATAAATTGATGCTTCTAGTACTTTATTGCATACAATATTGTGTGTATGGAGTCAGAATCTACTTCTATATAGCATTGTGTGAAGATTTTGAGTTGGCTGTTTAATATTGAGATGGCTTAGTTTTCTAATTTTATAGGTTGCTTCATTTGTATTTTAGTTTTGGTATGTGCACATGTGTGCCATTATATTATGGAACTATTTGGTTTTTGCAGGTTTCTGTTGCACCTGGTGGCCGTTGGAGTAGATTCAAAACTTACTCGACAATTCAGAGGACCTTGGAAATATGGGGATTTGTTCTAACATTCCTCATAAAGGCTTGGTTGAACAATAGAAAATTCACTTACAAAGGTTAGTCACTTCCAGTAGAATGAAATTAAAAAGTCAAATGCATAAATTCTTCATTTTTACTTTCCAGATGAGAAATAAACCAAAAATGTAAGAAGTATTTCAAACAGGGAAGCCCTTGCAAAGTGCACGTAATAATAGTTTTAGAGACTTATTCCCACATCAGGTATAAATGCTTTCTAATTCTACAATGTATTAGATATTGAAGAGGAACAAGCTATTCAAGTTGGCAGCATTCACCCCAACGCTTTTTAGATATCATTTTGTGAAATTACATACGACATTTAAAGAAACTGAAGGTAGCGGTGTGGCGGCAGCATCAATGTCATATGGGCATTGTCATGGAAAACACTCTAAGAAAAGGACGGGGTTCTGCCTCTGTGGGAGTGCCGACTCCCCCATACAATACTTAGAAAAAGACAAACAAAAAATGATGGATGGGCTGAGCAGTTTGCGTATATGATAATAACACTGCCTAATAGTTTTGTTTTTTGTTTCTCATAAAAGAATGGCTCACAGCAGTTATTCTTCTCGGCATAAATTGATTTTTTTTGGAATCTAGAACCTTTTAACTAGGCATCCATCTTTAAGGTAGCTGGACTGTGTATTATTTGGTGCTTGCAGCTAATTTAAGGGAAAAAAAATTTCAGGGGGAATGACAGAGGAAAAGAAAGCGTTGAGGCGTAAGGCCCTTGCCAAGTGGCTGAAGGAGAACATTTTGAGATTAGGTCCAACATTCATCAAAATTGGCCAGCAGTTCTCCACAAGAGTGGACATTCTTGCTCAAGAATATGTTGATCAATTGTCAGAACTTCAGGTTGGATATGCTTTAATTCAATGTCATTGAGATTGCATTATTCCTTCTGTATGCTTCTGTTCTTGTATCCTACTCCTAATGTGTAACTCCTAAGTTGGCCATGCAAGAAGATGGGATTTGTTAGGTGGTAAACATAGATTTCTCCACCTTCATACGTGCCTGGGTTGTGGCGCCAGGTGTTTTAATAAATAAAAAATCTTACTTATCAACAATTGAAAAGAAAAATTAGAGCTTTTGAGAAGGTAGAAGAAGAAATCACATTTTTATTTTCAGTACTTGATGACCTAAAATTGCATTTTGCTTAATATGGCAATCTAATAATTTTTGTATGGGTTAGTACTATACAGTGCTGAGAGATTATTACACGTTTGACTCTAAGCTTTCTGAATATGTAACTACATCATGAAATATATGTGTTTTTTAATCATGTAAACTAGCATAGTGTCTAACTTTTATCCACGTTTGACTTGAGCATGCCGAATATGTAACAACAACGTATGTTTTCTTCCATAAAGTAAACCTAGCTTAGTGTCTCAAATTTTCCCATTTGCTGTCTTTTGTTTCTACTTTTTATATTATACTTTTTATCCAATCAGCTATTTGAAAGGAGAGCCATTTTTGTTTTTTTCTTATCCTTTCTCAAACATGCTCAGTTGCCTATCTTTTGTAAATTGTTGATTCTTAATGCCTAACTAAGTCAGTTTAATTTCAGGATCAAGTTCCTCCTTTCCCGTCAGACACAGCTATTTCTATTGTTGAAGAAGAGCTTGGTGCTCCTTTGAAAGATATATTTGATCGGTTTGACTATGAACCAATAGCAGCCGCTAGTCTTGGTACCTTTTATTTCATTTCTATGATTTCTGACACTGAAATTTGTGCAATGAACACATTAATATTCTTTTTTCTTTAAAAAGAATGAGAAATCAGAAAATGAATCTATAGCTTAGTTGTTTTTTGGTTATGAATTTGATAAGAGATGAAATATGAGAATGTGGTATCATCCTTTATGCAGGTCAGGTCCACCGTGCAAGATTGAAGGGACAGGAAGTTGTTGTTAAAGTACAGAGGCCTGGACTGAAGGATCTTTTCAATATTGATCTTAAGAACCTGAGGGTCAGTTTTTCATATTGGCTTACAATTCTAGATTAGTAACTAATTCTGGGTTTTTTTTATAAATGTTTTATATTTGCTCACAAGGAGATTGGAACCTAGGATCTACCCTCACCCCACCCATCCATGCCAATTGAGCTAAGGTCATGGGCAATGCTCGGGGTAATTTAGGTTATCATGGATTTATCTTATCATGGTTGGATTCCTTTTTATGTTTTTCCCCCACTTTGATCAACTTGCCAAAGTTGTGAATTTCCATTTTATGTCCTTGTTGGCATACATTAATTTACCATGTCAACTGTATCATTAGAAACTGATAATGGTTTCTCTACTCAGTTTTGTTCTCCTGTGTGTGCATTTTCTTGTTTTACTTTGTTGTACATGAAACATGAAAGGTTCCTCTTGACCCTATGGAAATTCTGATGAGCTTCGACATATTGGTCATTTTCTTTTCCAGGTAATTGCAGAATATCTACAAAAAATTGACCCAAAGTCTGATGGTGCGAAGAGGGATTGGGTTGCTATCTATGATGAGTGCGCAAATGTCTTATATGAGGTATTGAGATCCCCCTTGATTGCTTTAACCTTTTCTTTTCTAATACAATTTTTGTGTTACTATTTAGTAAATGGTAGCTAATAACTTTGAAGTTTTTCAGGAGATTGATTACACCAAGGAAGCTGCTAACTCTGAACTATTTGCAAGTAACTTCAGAAACATGGATTATGTTAAAGTCCCAACAATAGTATGGGAATATACTACACCACAGGTTTAAGCTTCCAGCAATAATTAATTTTTAGCTGGTAGAACATTAACTTGTTTGTTATTATTAGTCTTTCTAAAGTCCAACTTCCTGCATTATTATTATTAGGTTCTGACAATGGAGTACGTCCCAGGGATCAAAATTAACAAGATACAAGCTATAGATCAATTGGGCATTGATCGGCAAAGGTCAATATAATTTCATGTCTTATATATCCTGGTTAAAATCGCGTTAACATATGACCTCTTCTTATCACTCCTGATGCTTCTTATATCAATTTGAACTTCCTCAGGTTGGGTCGATATGCTGTTGAATCATACTTAGAGCAAATTCTGTCTCATGGATTTTTTCATGCTGATCCTGTGAGTGTTTTCTGTTTTATTCAAATTTTGGTGCTCACACATGTTTAAGATGTCAATAAGAGAATCTTATAAAATTGGAATTTCATATGGAGTTTGAGGATTAAAAAAAAATCCCTCCAGTGGATTTTACTCGCACAAACCTCACCTCATACCAAGTACAGGGCTGTTAGGAACCAACTTTCATGCAATTTTAGGTGTGAACGATGTGAGCATGGACACAAATAGTTTTGGTTCTATTGGCATAATAGAAGTGCAAAAAAAAAAAAAAACAGTAGAAGCAAAAAAGGGTGGAGCAGAAAAGCAGTATAGGGTCATAGCATTGATGGATATAATGGCAAGGAAGCAGTGGTTCCAATAATAGGCTACAGCAACGGCTGGTGGTAGTTGAAGAGATATGCCTGATTTTCTCTCAAGAACTATTGGGGCAGTGGTATGGTAAAAGTACGGTACCACTGATGTTGGTTTTATCCTTGGCTGAGATAGTGGTTATGTTTGTGCAGGTCTCAGGTTAGTCTTGGTAGTGCTTTTGGCACTATGAGAGGGGGATTTTTGCTTTAAAATTTCCATATCTATTCTTTGCCTTGTATTTAATAATTAATACTGGGAAAACCTCAGAAGTATGATGTGGATGTGGATGTGAGAGGAGTACCACTCCTCATCCATGGTCATAGTATTTGACATTATGCCCCTTTTGTAGTTCCATCCTCGCTCTGATTGTTCACTTACACATTCTCAGGGAAAATATTAAACATGTCTGCTGTATTGTGTAGTCCAAAATGCAATCTCTGAGACAATTGTATCATAAGAGGAAAGAAATAATGAGCATAATAGTTAAATGGAACAGGTCATTCTTAGATGCATAGGTAATCCCTCATGGCTGTCACATTGGAGTAATAATGATTAGATTCATGTTCTCTGATCTCATAGCTGTAAGATGTGAACTTTTCTGATTCTCACTTTCTCAAATTTATAGGGATCAATCTTTATGTTGCACACGAAAAAGCTGCAGTCTTCCTGCTCCTTGATTACATCTACTGGCATTTAATATCACCTGCCAATGTGTAACCACAACTTTGTTTTACCCTTTATGCAGCATCCTGGAAATATTGCCGTGGATGATGTCAATGGTGGAAGATTGATTTTTTATGATTTTGGAATGATGGGAAGGTATTTCCTTGACTGCGCTTGCTAATCTACAATCGACCAATAACCACTCTGAAGCTTTTATTTATTTCTGAATGCATTTTTCATATTTGTTTCTTGCAGTATCAGTCCAAACATTAGAGAAGGTTTGCTGGAAACATTTTATGGAGTTTATGAGAAGGATCCAGATAAGGTTTTTTAATCGTTTCCTTCTGTTTTAATTTTTGAAGGATAGTAGCCTCTGATCATGCTTAGGGCTATGAAATTGAAGTTAACTTGAATGAATTATACTATGGTTCCATTTTGTGTCTATGATCCACCAATTGATTGAAACTATTTTTACTGGTGCAGGTCCTTCAGGCAATGATTCAGATGGGTGTTCTTGTGCCTACTGGAGATATGACAGCTGTGAGACGAACAGCACTATTCTTTCTTAACAGGTGCTTTCGATAGAGAGGAAACAGAAAATTTGAATATAGCATGGGTCCATTTTTCGCTTATTAATATTTTTGTTTAGTCATTGTTTTTGGGTTAAAATTTTAAATTCCCTGATGTTGTGCAATTCAAGAGCTACTTGGCCAATAATGCTTCTGTGGCAAATCAGAATTATATAAATATGACTGCTAGTGATACATAAACTTGCAAAGTGCAACATAAGACCAACTATATCATCTTTTGGTTTGAGTGGAGTTTTTGTTTAGGTTGGTCTGCTGTCATACTTGCATTAGTCATGAACGAACGATTCTATTATTTCTGTAGTTGTAAATTGTCTTATGGGCGGGGGCATAATTTTCATTGACTGACAGCCTGTTATCCTTGGATGTAAGCAAGATGTTAGGTTAAAACATACATTGTTTACTTTGATTAGTGATTTCAAAGTGAGAGGTAGATAAGTCTCAGCAGAACAAGTTTCAAATCTTTACTCTATTTCTTGAATTCTTTTCTGAATGCTCAAATTTTGCAGTTTTGAAGAGCGTCTTGCTGCACAGAGAAAAGAGAAAGAAATGGCAACAGCTGAACTTGGGTTTAAAAAGCCATTGAGCAAGGAGGAAAGGATAGTGAAAAAAAAGGAAAGGCTTGCTGCAATTGGTAATTCACCTGGTTTAAAATCTAGTATCCATGATACGGCTCTATCCCTGACTATCGTTTTGGAATTTCGCAACTAACTTTTTGATTTGGAGGCTCAGCTCAGTCTGCAATCAATAGCATGATAGGCATTAGAGTTTAAGTCAAGTCCTGCATTTAAAGACATTTTTTTGCGGATAGAAATAATTGTATATACCTTTACAGTGTCTAGCTTCTTGTTTAATTTAGTAATAAGAACCTGACACCTTTCTCGTGGCTGATCATTTATACTGCGACCAATTCATGGCATGTCGAGTTTGAGACAGAGTCAGGAAAGTCTCTAGGATTAACTAGTAGTTTAAAAGACTTCTCAGTCCATATGTATGTATAAGTTAGTTTGTCCTCTTTATTTCGTTTACAATTGAATAAGTAAATTAACAAACACTGGATCTTCTATTCATATCTCAAATATTTTCTGATTTGGTTAGACTTGATTCTTATTAGTTCCTTATTGGGTAAAGTCCAGATAATATTTTAAGGTCTTCCCTATCTATGTGGATGCCCTACAGATATGAAGTTATGAAACTAGTTACTTAGGCCTTTGGGTAAAGTTCAGCCACCTGGGCTATTTAAAATGATATGTGTGATCAGGGGTCTTATGAGTTAAACGTGTTCTTGCCTGATTGTGTTAACATTTCTATTTTAAATTATGTAAAATTTGAGTCTGGGCTTGAACTGTAATTAAGGGAAAGCAGTTTTTGTCCAGTAGCTGGATTTCCAAATCTGAGATTAGTTAGTTGTGAAAAGTTTCCACAGAATTGATGCAACCCACATCTTATTGCACATTTTTTCACTGCATATTGATGCCTGCTACTCGTACCTTGGATTCTTTTTAACAGGGGAAGATTTATTAGCCATTGCAGCAGACCAACCCTTCAGATTTCCTGCGACATTCACATTTGTTGTTAGAGCATTTTCAGGTAATGTAATAGGAATGGTGGAGACATTTTTCATAGGAGAAAGAATGTATATATGCATGCATTTTACATTGCTTATTGCACATATTTATATATATCATCTCTAATTAGATCTATTTATTCTCTGTTTTCAGTATTGGATGGCATTGGGAAAGGTCTTGATCCTCGATTTGATATTACTGAGATTGCCAAACCGTGAGTACAATTTTAGATTTAATATAATTTCAAAGTACTTTCATCGAAACCAGATTTTGCAACTTTTACTTCCCTTTGTTTTTGACAAATCTTGGGTGCTCTGCCTTGTAGCTACGCACTGGAATTGCTAAAATTTCGTGAAGCTGGAGTTGAAGTCGTTCTAAAGGCAAGCTTGGACCATCTGTAGTAAAATGTTCTAATACAAATCATGTATTCTTACACTCAAACTTATAAATGTTCCAGGACCTCCGAAATAGATGGGACAGGCAGTCTCGTGCGTTCTTTAACTTATTTAGACAGGCTGACAGAGTTGAAAAGCTTGCTGAAATTATTCAAAGATTGGTACCCATTAATTTATTCTGTGCACTATTAATATGACTACTTTGAATATTTGTTATAATTTCTCACTTGTGGATGTCCCTGATTTATTTATAGGAGCAAGGCGATCTGAAACTTAGAGTTCGGACTTTGGAATCTGAGAGGGCATTCCAGCGGGTTGCAACAGTTCAGAAGACTGTAGGAAATGTGAGTTCTGCTGGCTCATGATCTAGTGTTGCACATATCGTACTTATCTTTTTGGGAATTTGTTTCTATGCATAATAACCTTTTATGATTTAAATTGTCTTTTGTACATGCGGTTCCATCAGCTATAGACAAAAGATATCTGCCTTATTGGTGTTTGGCTCTTTCTTCCCATCCCCAAGCACTAGTGGATTTCACTTCAATGATTTATACACATTTTCTAAGTGCACGAAGTTATGTGGATGATAAGTGTAACATATCTAGATGTCAAATATACCAGCTTTCCTAGTAACATTATTGAATGACATTTAAACTGAAGCACTTTGATATCCATAGAAGAAAGAAAGTTTGGTCACTTTTCTGAGTGTCTTCTTAAGTTCTTAACTAAGTACACATGTACAGTTTCCGTATCTCCCTTATGTGCTACATCTTATATCAGAAACTTTTTCAAAATAAAAAGAAATTTACTTTAATTATATGCATTGTTTACTTCAACTAGTTGAACAGCTCGTTAGACAGAATATTGTGTCAATGTTTGTCTGTGTCATTTGGGAGTAATGGCATGCCCAACATAGGCAGGCCTTGTGAGACAGATGGACTGAAGCAATAGACATGCCTTAATGTATGATTTGGTTTTGAATTCAAGCTGTGTGCTGGTAATTAGCTTTAAAGAATTAGTCATTGTACGTGAGAGTAAGCTGCTGTTTAATATGAGTCTAAAGATCTGAATGGTCTTGATAATAAGTTCAATGTCAATAAGTTTGAAATGGTTATAATAATATCTACTCCATTGATTTTGATCTTCAATGTGACTAATTTGCAGGCAGTTGCTGCTGGAAGCCTAATAAATCTTGCAACTATCTTGTATATTAATTCCATTCGAGTAAGCTATCAAATTTGCTTTTGGTATATACATATATGACATCGTGTTGCCTGTTGCCAAATTTTAACTAATGCTCAATTCTGATGTTATCTATTTCTTTTCAGTTTCCTGCCATTGTAGCATATGTCTTGTGTGCATTTTTCGGCCTTCAGGTTCTCATAGGCATCATTAAGGTAAAGAAGTTTGATGAGCGGGAGAGGTTGATAACGGGAACTGCTTAAACAATTGGTGAGTGAAACTTATTCTATTGGTCTTTGTCTCTGAAATTACTGAAGAATCGTACCAGTCATCAGAGGAAAAATATGTGGTCCATAAATGATTATTGTTAATTCTTTGAGAAATCAAATAGGCAAATACTGCTGTCCATAAGGGGTTAAGATTCTTCGTAGTTGGTCTATTAATGTACGAGAATACTTGTGTGACTGCTATTTGCAACTACACAGTTCTGCTCATTCTTATTATCCTACTCTGTAGGCAGAGTGAATTGCTCTACCTGTTCTTGCTGATAAACATGAAATGCTCCTGATTTTTATTCTCCTCATAATATGTACTGAAACGTTTGCTTTACATATTTTGTGGAACTTTCAGTCCATTTTTTCAAGCAGTGATCCAGCTCATGGTTTCAAGTCAACCTTCTGATCCTTGGAGAGAATTAGGATCTTGGGATACTGTAACCCGGTACTTCTACCAACAATATGATTCTAAACTTCCAGCTCGCAGGTTTGTGATGCATGTTTAGATGCTGAACACAGGGGCTGTTCATCCAAAGTTTAATAAGAGTTATTTTTATCCCTTTGTTAGGTTAGGTTGGCCATTGCCATTTTGTTGCCGTAGTCCCAAATTCTTGTCTCCAAATGAAGATATGTCGTCATTTTTCAGGTTGATGACTGTATAGGGCAGCTTGTAGCCCTAATGTAGAGTTCTTTGTAACAATCTTGTAGCTAAGAGCCTGACAATGGCAGTCTGTGGTCTCCCATCAAAATTTGACGTGGTCGAATGTGCATATTTGTTGTATCATGTAGAGTTTTTGTTTTCTTTTTCTATATGTAAGCATGCATTGTATAGCCATAATTGAATAAGAGTTTTCTTACAGTTTCTGAATCCATGCAGCTTATTATGTAAGCTATCGTTGGCCGTATTTGCATATAGCTGCAAGTTTATTTACTAAGACTTGTACTTTAAGCCTCAGTTGCGTTCTCTTTGTTGGAAGTTGGTGATGATGGCTGTAAAGCTTTAGAAGAACTTTGCTATCATTTATCTCTTTCACCAACAGAAAAGAGTGTTTTACTTGTATTCTTCTTTTGGTGCCTTTTTAGGGGCTCTTGGGGGCTTCCTCGAAAAGTACTTGGCAGTGCTTCTTGAAGAAACACTTTATTAAATTTATGGAAGAATATGTGCTTAGTAGATGCTTCTTCAGAAATTTTATGACGCAAAACACTTTTTAAGTTTTCATGTCAAACATTGTCAGAATCACTTTTGGCTATCATTTTGCTTTTAGAACGGCTTTTGGTTGTCATTCCGCTTTTAGCTCTTATAGAAGTAGTCTCAACCAAGCTTGACCATTATTGATTAGCTAATTAAAAGTTACATTTGAAATCCTTGTTTGGTGGGCTGGACTGGACTGGTTAGGATTGAGTTTGGAGTGTTGGACTGGTTTGGTTTGGATTGGGTTAGACTTTAATAAGTTGTTTGGTATAATAAGTTGGGCAAGACTACATTGGACTTAAAAGAAAAAATTATTTTAATGTTTATTAAATTATTTAATATAAGAAATAATTAAATTAAATTTTAAAAAAACATGTACACAAAATTAAAAATAAGAAATCACATGAAGATACCAAAAAAATAGTCCCAAAATTCACAAAATTAATAATAACACAAAAATTCTTTTAAAAGTACATTCAAATAATCAACAAATACTTATGTTATGTTGCTCAATTTGCCATCCACTCATTAAACATCTTAGTAGCCAAATTATCCCTCCATGTGGACCATTGATCGGATGCGGCAAATGGTATCAATAGTGCCATGATCTATATTGTTCACAATGAGGGGATCATAATAAATTTCGTTCTCCATTGGATCTATAGACATCTCTCTCCTAATTAAGTTGTGTAAAAGACAACAACCCATTATTATTCGGCATTGTGTTTGTACTGGATAGAAAGATGGACTCCTAAAGATTGCCCAACGCATCTTAAGAAGTCCAAAACAACGTTCCACCACGTTTCTTGCTGATGCATGCGTACACTCTCTCGGGTGCTCATCTCACCTTTGTTTCTCCCTCCCGTGTGCTTAGCTAACCTCAGATTTGCAAACTTGGTCACAGAAAAAGAAAAATCCCATAAAGGATATTGTTGAGGTGCTGTTTGTTTTTGTTATGCTTGGGGGTTTCAGGTGAAGGGTTGGGTTTAGCTTTTTCCTTCTCCTTGGCATGGAATTGAGGAAGGAAAAGCTTGTCAGCTTGAAAAGTCATCATCTCAATATAAAGTTTCATCATCTTCATTGCTTAAATCTGATACTGGCCTTGTTGGGGCCAGAAATAGATTTGTTGAAACTTTCAGCATTGGGCATTCAAAGGTGTGTCCCGAAGACCATGAGCCTTGGCGCAAGAGGATACTTGACCCGGGTAGTGAGATTGTGTTGCAATGGAATCAGGTTTTCATTGTGTCTTGCTTGGTGGCACTTTTTGTTGATCCATTGTATTTTTACTTGCCCATGCTTGGAGGGAATACAAACATATTTTGCTTGAAGACAGATTCGAGGTTGCGAATTGTTGTCATTTGTTTCCGGACCATTGCAGATATCTTTTACTTGTTGCACGTGATCATCAAGTTTAGGACAGCTTATGGGCGCCAAGTTCTCGCGTCTTCGGGAGGGGTGAACTTGTCATGGACTCAAAGAAGATTGCTCAGAGGTATATTAGATCTGACTTCTTCATTGATCTCATAGCCACATTGCCTCTTCCAATGACAATGGCTCCTCAAGACCATATGGAGTTTGGGTCTCATTTTTTACTTTTTTTTTAAGATTCTAATTTTTTTTTTTCAAGAGAGAGAATATGTAAAAGAGCCAGACTAGCTGAGTGCTACTCTATATATTACTGAAGTGATGATGAGCAACAAAAAACCAATCAGATATCCAAGTAATATCTATTTGAAGAAGAGTTTGTAAAAATTAAGTGTGTGAAATTTGCAGATTAGTAAACAGGTAACTCACACAGTTATTGGCACACCCAAATATAGCAAAATAGTTTAGCCTGCATAAATATGATAGTATAGAAGAAATATGATTTTGGTTAGGGATTGCTTTTTGGTGCATTTAAGTTAAATGGAATGTGATTCAGTCAACGATATTGGGTTATTTTTGTTTTGATAGATGAATTATGTTTGCATTGTCAGTGATGCTTTGATCCTTTTTAAGATTTGAGGAATTTCATAGGTAAATTTAACATTCTACTCGCAGTAAACTTTAGGCTTCTAATGTCCCTATCTACCTTATGAGTGAATATGTTTATTATCGCTCTTCGAGTAGAAGTAACGATTTGGGTTTCTGTGTTGCATTTATGTCAGGTTGAGGAGTATTTGACCAAATATCTTTTAGAATAATTGGTTTGACATGAACAGCAGTGGCAGAGCCAGGAATCTTACCACAAGGGGTCTCAGTGTAAAAATCTCAATAAAAATTTTGAACAAGAGGACACCAATTATTCAGCTCTTTATACACTAATGTACCAGCAACTGAGATCTTTATACACTAGAATATAGTCTCATAAACGCACACACAGAACATGCATAAATACACACTGTATGAGACAGACCTTACCTGGCTTTTATTATTCTTTGAGGACAAATAAGGCATTCTGTACATTATGAAAGATTGGCAATTTATATTATATTCACTCAACAAGACTATTTGGGGGTTTGGGGGAGGGGGGATTGGGTTGGGAACTTAGGGTTGGAGGAGAAAACAAAAAAATTTAGAGGTTTTAGAATGAAGGTATCGGTGCTTGAGAGGAAGGATACGCTGGGCATTTTCATATTTTTTTTAAAATTTCAGACCTGGCCCAAAACGACGTTTTGACCAGGTCATTTAAAGATTTAAAAAAAGACCCGCACGCATAGCCTTCTTCTTCAGGTCGCACAACGCCCTTCTTTCTTCTTCAGTCATTTAGTCGAGCACTTGGTGTGCATCTCCAAGAGGTCGCACCAGCAGCTCCAAGGGACCTCTAAGCTTATTTCCATGGCTTCCAAGAGGTCGTGCGACCCCACTGACCCCACTATGGCTCCGCCATTGATGAATAGCAACACGCATAACCCCTTGTTAGAAATCCTAATGTTGAATTGAATTCGTAAATAGGTTTTGATCATGGGTGATAGGTTTCACACAATTATTAGACGGGTCAATAGGACCCTATTATTCAACATATCAATTCTTGATATTTGCGGGTTAGGCAGGTTGGTTTGAAACACAACTACTTATTATATGTGTTAAATGGTTTGTCAGTATCTCAATTTGAAGATGATCATACCCAACCCAAAGCCGTCTAATTTGTGTCTTTGTCATGATGTGTCAAAGATTGCCGCCCACCCATTTGGCAGAGGCGAGCTTTTGCAAGCTTCATGGATGATACCAGGCTAATCATTAGAAAGGTAGACTGCGAAATGCTAGTTAAAAAGGAGCGAGTGTTGCGCTCCAAAACCCTTCCTATAGTGAAAGTGTTGTGGAAGAGTCAAACTGTGAGGAAGCCACTAGGGAACTCGAGGTGTAGATGCGGACCCTGTACTCATATCCCTTTCGGCGACATGTACGAATTTCGAGGACAAAATTTCTTTAAGGGGGGTAGGTTGTAACATCCCTGGCCCAATTTAACCGATTTAATTCAATTTAATTCTTTTGTGAAATTACAATTTTGTCCTTGGGAGTAGGGGTACTTTGGTCACATTTTAATCCAGAAGGATTTTGGGGAAATAAGTGG
This sequence comes from Prunus kanzakura, assembly GCA_020521455.1. Classification (NCBI taxonomy): domain Eukaryota; kingdom Viridiplantae; phylum Streptophyta; class Magnoliopsida; order Rosales; family Rosaceae; genus Prunus; species Prunus kanzakura. The sequence goes on from BPUM01000811.1 coordinate 901,290, forward strand.
TACCGTTGCGTAGAGCTCGCTCTCATGAGTTCGTAGACATGTAGTGGGCCCAAATTGGAGTTTTAACACCGGTCCTCACTCTCTCCCCTCCCCCTCCCCCCCAACTGTTTTCTCTCTCTCCCCTCCAGTGCGACACCGGCGGTTTCAGACAGTGATTCTGTCGCCGTTCGGCCATGGATTTCAACGAAACCACCTCTAAAATTATTCTCTCATCCTCCTCTACCCAACCCAGCCCTTATCGGAGCTCGAAAAACCCTGTAGCGTCAACTGTGTTGATTGGAAGTTCTGACGATTTTTGACGACATTCCAGCGACTTCGGCCTCCAAATCGGTCGATCGAGATATGCTTCTTCATCCATTTTTCGTGTTCTAACTGTTTGTATAGTTGGATTAGTTCGATTTTGAAGTTTTGAAACTCAATCTAAAACCTAGAAATTTCTAGTTTTTTGATCGATTTTCTGGCTACTTCCTCGCCAAATTGGAGGTTGGCCCAGTTGTATAAATTGCTCCCCTAGTTGTCTTGATCACATAGGTGTATAGGTATTGTTGGGTGATTTGAAAACTTTCTGTCGCAGGAAATTTACTCAGGCCACCCACACGCTGCCAACGCATGGGCCACTCTGTGGTGGGCCTTTGTGTCCTAAAATAATCCCCATGTTGTCTCGGGCACAATGGTATGCTCGGATTTGAATTTGGTTATCGTTTGGTAGTTGAACGGATTTACGCATATTACGCGATATCCGGATTCAATATGTTTGGACCGTTGGATCGGCTCCATTTCCAAGTATGTTGTTCTATGTACCTCTAGGATCGTGTAGGAACTCATGGATCGATAATCGGAGTCCCGGATACTCCTAATCAATGATTCAAAGGTGACAAAAACCATAGGAATGTTCAGATCGGAAATCTGAGGTCGTGGGCCCCTTGTACCCTGACAGGACTTGCCCCGAATTCCTTGGAATCTAGGACGAATCCTGTGGTATTTCTGACATCATATTGGTGTCGGGTCCACTTATGAAAAAGGAACGAGACTTTCTGCCAAAAGTTCGGCAGAGTCTCCCCTGAAAAATGGACATTTCCCAAAATTTTCGACATGTTAAAAAACACAATTATAACACCAACCAGCAACATGCATAAGATAATAAAATGCAATTCACATAATAGGCCTCCGGCCTTACAATCAACCCTAGCATGGGCTATAACAGAGCATATCTAAAAAAATTTAGTTTACGAAACGAAGTTCAACATAAATAAAAATAGATCAAGATGGTCCTACATAAAGTCAGGGCTCAGAAGTCAAGATCTCGGCTCGGCCGTTCAACTCATTGCAACTACTGTCTGAGAGGCGCAAAACAGAAAACATGTGAGTGGACAAAAACAAAGTTTCATTATATTTGAAAACAACATTTAATAACCCCACCGTTTGGAAAACGATGCAGAAAACATGCATTCATAACCGATATAGTTATATATATAGCTAAGGCAAAACCAAGATGAAATCCATATCTCATAAAGATATACTAATATCCAACCCATTCAAAACCTTTCCTATTTTCCCCATACTATTCTCTCGAAATGCGTGCTCGTTGGCACGGCGAGTTAGGAAGTATCCTCACTGATAAACAAGAATGAATATATATATATATATATATATATATATATATATATCTATATATAAGTATGACCACCACCAAACTTGTACCGGGGAAGCAATCTAACCGGGGGATTGTTTGACTAGTCCACATGGAAGAATCCTCAATTGACCATCTGGCTTGGGAACGAGCCGTCCAACCGAGGGACTGGGCTCACCAGCACGTACAGCAGAATCCTCAATACTTGTAGGCCTGTGACAAGTCCTACGAGCACAGACTAACCCTACTAAGGGTCTACGAAACACCCCGTCTAGGGTGCCCGGGTTCCGACATATCCAAGTATCCCATAGTTCCAAATTTCCATCCAATCCAAGTATTCCAAATTTCCAATCCAAGTCTTAGGTCTAACTATATTCTTCATCTCTGATCTACAATTTTCGATATTTCACCTTCGATTTCTTGTTCTGAAATCATGCTTCTATTCATATATATTTTTTGGATTGGAACCTAGTACGAACCTCGATCAAAAGCTCCTAGCTCTACTCCTCATCTTCGAGCTCTACTCCTTTTTCGCCACGTCGTTGTCGTCATCGTTGTCGTCGTCGTCATCGTCATTGTCGTCGTTTGGTTTGGACTTGAGATTTTTGATCTTTTTCTTCAATTATGTGTTTCTCTTCAGACTTTAGTTGATTTTCGGAATGTATTTTAAGCTTTGATGATCGATTTATCTTTTGTTACTATTTCTGTTATGGATCTCATTTTTGTTTAACAATGTACTTTTATGACAGAGTATTAACAATGTACTTCTATGACATAATAGTATTAACAATCTGGGCAAGACTTGTTTTTAATACTCCGGAAATTTTTTTATAATAAATTGTTTGAGTTTTTTTTTAAAATTTGGGATCTACTTGTTTTGAGTTGGTCTAGTTTGTTCTTTCTTTATCCTTTCTTTGGTAGACATGTATTAGAAATAGCAACATGACAATCATTAATTAACATGACAGTAAACTAGCAGTGTTATTACCCTAGACTGGAACATTACAAGGGTAGACATGCATTAGAAATAGGATGTCATAGGAAACTAACAATGTTATTACTCTAAACTAGAACATTACAATGGTAGATATGGATTAGTTTTAGGATGTCATAGGTAACTAGTAGTGCTTTTACCTTGACTGGAACATTACAAGGGTAGGCATGCATTAGAAATAGGATGTCATAGGAAACTAGTAGTGTTATTACCCTAGACTAGAACATTACAGGGGTAGACATGCATTAGAAATAGGATGTTATAGGAAACTAGCAGTGTTATTAACCAAGACTGGAACATTACAGCCATTAATCAACATGACAGTAAAGGTGTGGAACATTACAGTCATTAATCAACATGACGCGTTAATGAAGCTACGGTTTTGAAGACGTTTTGTTTGTAATGAATTGTTTGGGTTTTTTTAATTTATAAAATTGGACTGGGCTTGTTTTGGGTGCTTTTTAAGTTTTTTGTGTTGGGCTTCTTTTAAGTTGATCAATGGCAATCAAGTAATTTATAGGAACTTCAACACCAATTTCTTATGTAGTAAATGAGTGTTGGATGTGTTTTTAAAGTGCATTCTATGTGGGGTTTGTTTTAAATAATTTCAGCCCCTATTTTGGGTATATTAGTGAAGCTCCCTAATTTATATGAAGAAGAATATATAGAAAAATTTAAAACTTATGATTTAGGATTACATAGATTATCTGATAAAGAAATGAAAATTTTAATTTTAAATATAGGATTAGAACATATTCTAGGAGAAAAAGAATATCAAAATATGTTAATTGAAGTAGAATGCATGCCAGCAGAAGATCAATATAGTTCAACTGGACCATATGTAGTTAATGCAAGTAGAACAGACCAGCAAAATCTTAGGCAAACTAATGAACCATATAGAGAAAATAATGAAGAAACCGGTAGGAGTGCCTTTCAACAAGAAACAATTGGACTACGAAAAAATAGAATCCCTTATAAAGGAATTGAACAAATTAATTTAGCAGAAAATATATTAAACTTAAATCATGTAAACCCACAAGACTGGGAAAAAACTGTAGAAAGATGAGAAAAAGGATGTGTACATGTAACATTAATGTTAGATTTTAGTAATAATAAAGATATGTTAGATTACTTTGAACATACTTTAGATGGAATGGTTTTTGATTACTTCCAAGCATGGAAAACTAAAAATCGAAGAGAACATCAAGCAGCAAAATAAATGTTTAATATAGATGCTTTTGTTAAATTAATTAAATATGGATTTTTAGATCATAATAGATTTGATGGTAGAAATGAACAAGAACAAATTAGAGCCATAAGAAATTTAGAACAATTACAAATATGTGATTTGCAATATATTAGTGAATATACTTCAGACTTTTTCAAGTATTTAGGTAGAATAGGTAGAATCAATGGCGGAACCAAGAATTTTTGTAGGAGTGGGCTAAATTTTTTTTTTGTCATGGTAGCAAATCTGCGTCACCATCACTCATCTTGGCTTGATCGTAAAACCTCAATACCCACAATCCAAACCAAGATGAAATTGACCCCAAAAGAAAGTATTTCCCATGATTTTTTTGTCAACAGCTATGAATTCATGACAGCTCAAAGACTCGCGTACTGATAGTTTTCAACAAAGTTTATCTAAATAAATAGATAATCAAACCTATGATGTAAATTACATTATGTAATGGCTATCCATGCCCGAAGACCTTCCTTGCCGCTGATAGTTTACATAGAAAGAGAAAAAATTAACAGAGGGAGAAACTGAAAGAGAAGGAAATAATCGGAGAGAGGGGAGAGGAGATGAAGAAAAATTAAGAGAGAAAAGGAGAAACATTATTATTATTATTATTTTTTAAAAGGGGTGAAAGAAAAGAGGAAAGTGTTAGAGTTTTATTTTTATTTTTATTTATATAAGCTTGATAAATGTTAGAGTTTTTTATAATTATAATTTGGTTTCTTTTGTTCGTGAAACGTCGGCACAAATCACAAAATACTTTCCCATTAAATCATGAAACAACACGTGTAGAGTTTGTTTGCAGAGGTGTGTCTGTGGTGTAGAGATTGGTTGCTTTGATGGGCTTATTTCTACCTAAAATGGTGGGCTAATATTTGATTTACCCTAGTTTGGCTTGTAAAACTAATCTTATATGCGGAAAACAAAAAAACTGCACTGGGCTGGAGCCTAGTAGAGCCTACACGTAGTTCCGCCCTTGCTTGTGTTATCTTCCATGAGCATCTCGTACAGCGCATCATTATCTTCCATGTTTTGCTTGGCTTGAATATTGGCTACTGCAAGCATATTTTGGTTGTTGCGTTGCATAGTGACTTTACTCTTTTTCTTGATAGCTTGACATCACTTCAAAAAGTTTGATTGCTTGGTAAAAGAAACTTCATCTTGACAGCATTTAGGTTCTTCCGGTAGTAACATAGCAATACCTTCGTAGTATTTTCCTTCTATTTGCCATGAACTGAGATGTTTTCCTTCTTGAGTAAAGCATAGTGCTTGGATTTCTTGAATAAGGCTTGAGGCTTGATGATGCTTGATTATGGAATTGTGGCAATTGAAACATCCCAATGGCCTTTTGGTTTGACTCTTAAACTTGGTCATTAGAGTTTTCAGGGCTTAGAAAGTGCTTGAGGCGCTAGAGCATACCACTTATGGCGACTTAGGTATTGTTTGTTGCAGCTGTTGTAAGCATGTTTTTGGAACCAAAAGCTTGGGCTTGGCTATTGAAGCTTGAGCTTTGCATGTGGTCACTGCAGCGAATGTGTTGGGTTACAACAACTTGACTTCTTGCAAGTGGTGGCAAACTTGGAGGCCATAGTGACATAATTGGAATTTCAAGGAGATTTTTGGTCTTGGAATAGTGGCTTTGGTAATAATGGATTTTTAAGCTCATTTGGGGTTTTAGAATTGCTACTTGTGGTGATTGCAATGAATTCCCTTCTCAACCCCCAAGTGCATCATTATTATAAGAAAAAGATTTGATTGGCATGAGCTGCAAAAACTCTTGCAGCGTGGCCTTCTTAGTATTTGTTTGGGTCATTGCATGGCGTGATGAACTTAGGATATCCCTTTGTTGCAATGGTGACAATTCGGCATGATACGGTGATAGCATGGCTTCTTCTCTGTGCTTCCAGCAGCTAGAACTACCAAGTTCTGACATTGTCATTTTTTATGATGGTTGTATTGCTTGAAAAGCTTGATATTGTGATATCTGGTTTGGTTTGCCTGAAATGATTGTATCAAGTGAAATGCTTGAGTTGCATGGTCTTAGAGATGGATTGTTTCTTCTTGGCATGATTTCTCTTGAGACCACCTCCTCTACATCCAGTACATGAGAGCATAAAAGAAATAGCCTCTATGTCTTCACACATGCTGGTGGATATGTTATCCAAGTAGGAGACAACTGAAATAGGAGGCCCCTTGCTATTGTAATGGCCTGTTGGTTTGAAAATTTTGCATGGTATGTTGTGCTTGCATATGTGGGTTGACCCACAAACAATTGTATTGATATAGAGTGTATTGAAGGAATCTTTAGGGAACATGGAAAAGCTGCTCTAAGAGATATTAGGAGCTGGGTGCATTGCCTCCTTGGAGAATTTATTTAATTTTTTATTTATTTATGCAGCTTGCTTGTGTAGACATAGGACTAAGGCCTAGCCTTGTAAAGAGCACAGGTTGTTTGCTATTTGGAGGCTTGGGTCCTTTGCACTTGACTGATATAATGCTGCATGACCAAAGCATATGATGATTACAAAAATAATATAAGCATTGTAGCTTGCAAATGACTAACACAATTGACATAAGCATGCTGAGCATGTATTGTTTTAGTACTGAGCATGCATAGTTGGCATCTACATTGCAATGTGTAACATGGATTGATCAACACAAAGGTGGATCAATACGAAATGATAAGAAGTATAAGATAAGTGAATAGTGCAAGGAATAAGGTCCTGAGAAATTTTGCTAGAGATGCAAAATTGAAAGGTGGATTAATACATATTAAATATGGATTCCTCCACTTGAAGGATGGATCAATCCGTTTGAATGATATATTAATCCAGATTAACGGTGCAAATGAATTAAGCTTGAATTGCAAACATGAAATTTTTTTTTTGAAAAAGATATATATGATTAAGATTTGGTTAAAGTAATAACCAAAACAAGTGATAATGTGTTTTTGGCAGTGTGTAACTTCTACACGGCATGATCCACAAAGGTAACTTTATGGAGCAGATAATAGCATGCTCCACATAAATAATATAATGCATAGCCATAAGTAGGCTGATAGGATAGCATGTGTTAGTCAAAAAGGTGGTGTGACTATTTGACTCAAGCATTAAACAAAATAATGATACAATATAATAATGCAAGTGGTAAATAAAATAAGGGTATACTGGTGATTTGCCCCCTGAACTTGTACCTAGCTTTCAATTAACCCCCTATCCTTTTTTTTTTAGAAAATTAAGGATATGAACTTTTTTTTTTCACCAATTTCCCCCCTCCGTCTAAATTCACAACATTTCATCCAATTTGCCGTTAAAAATGAGGGCAAATGGTCATTTTCTACATTAAAAATAAATAAATAATGAAAAATAAAATAAAAAACAGAAAATTGAAATGAGGTGTGTCTGGTCATGGATGTCAAAGAAGAATGTGAAGGAACCAAATACTCTCCCCCAAGCTCATAGGGTGATTCAACACCTAGAAAACCCATTCTTCTTCTTGAAGTCCCTCTCTTTCTCTCTCTCTCCCTCTCCTCTTTGTCTTCTTTCTTTGCCAAAGCAGGGCCCACCGTTATCATGTTGCATGATGAAACCTCTTGGTCTTTATCTCAGAAGTGGTTCAGGTGGTATATTAATTGCCAATAAACAAGTAAGAATTGCCTCAACAAAAATTGATGAAATTGGACCTAAAAAAGCATTCAGATTCGTTATTGATGTGCTGGAGGAGATATAGCTGGGGGAGGGGGGGATAGGGTTGCTGGTTCAAACCCATGGCCGTGCCCCTCGAGCTCAACCTCAGCTGAATCAAACCCATGCTCACAACTCGCCCTCTTCTCATCGCTAAGCTGCTTGGGAGTGTCAGGGAAGGAATTGTTGAGAGAAGGAAGCGACGGGGTTGATGTGCTGGAGGAGATAGAGCTAGGGGAGGGGGGCGATTGGGTATTAGGGCTGCTGTTCAATGTCTTTTTCTTCTTCTTCTTCTTTTTTTTGTGTGTGTGTGTGTCAATTTTCTTCTTTTTTTTCTTTTTTTTTTCCAAAAAAATAATTTTTAAAATGATTTAACTGAAAATTAGATGAAATGATGAGGATTTAGACGGTAGGGGGGAAATGGGAGAAAAAAAAAAGTTCATATCCTTCATTTTCTAAAAAAAAAGGATAGGGGGTTAATTGAAAATTAGGTACAAGTTCAAGGGGCAAATCACTAGTATACCCATAAAATAATGATAGTGGATCAATATATAATAAGAAAATGATGCAAGCTGTGCACCATATACTGCATCAGAGTATAATAATAATAACTAATCAATCAATCTTTTTTACTTGGGCAGACCAAACGCATGTGCTTTTGTCTATGCTTAAGACAAACATAAATTTTTTATGAATATATTAAAATAGTAAAATAGTAAATAAATATATATGATATATTGAGATCAACGAGGCAAGATGATAAAAATCTTATCTTGCTGAAGTAATTCGCAGAGATGAGGCTCAGAGCATTGAGCAAGTGTTCCTCCCCCCCTCTCACTGCGTTTGCACAACTCTAGAGAGGTGAGGGCTGCTACGAAGATGATTTACGGCAATGGCGAAACTTGCTGATGATGTTTCATGGTAGAGAGGTGAACGACAGAGCTAGCCCAAATAATTGACGACGGTGGTTAGCGACTTGCATGTTGGCTGAAGCCCCCAGCATGTGAATAGATGTTGAGCCCAACCTTCTTCTACTCAAGTTTTTATTTCTCTTCATGTAAATTTGGCTTGATTGATTTGCTTGGCATATTGTAATTTCCTTCTCGGCGTGTTGCATGAGTCTGAATGCCACCATGTTTTAACATGGGTAAGCCCCCCCAAGAGGTTGTGGTCTCGAAAAGGCATAATGTTTGGCAATGAATTGCAAAATTGATTTTTGACAAAGGCTAGGTGTGCTGATTACTGGTGGAAACTTAGAGGTTGGCTTGTTGAGTTGGCAGTACTTGGCTTATTTCAAAAAGAGGAAATAGACAACTGTTTGTCACCATAATGCATGATTGTCTAGGCTTGTTGTAATCAAAGAGATTATTTATACTGTATGGCAAAAGGGTGGATGGGTTTGCTTGTTTGGATGGCATGTTGTCCTTCTTTGAATTTGCTTGGCATAAAGCCCCCAAATCAGCTTGTTGGGGTCAGCAATTGGTTGTAGAGTTGGGTTATGTTCTCTTTGGCTTACTCAAGGTCGAGAAACAGAGTAGAGGCTTGCTTTTTTTTTTTTTACAACTCGCTTCAAAGAAGATCTTTGGAAGAAGCAAATTAAAGATGAGAAGGAAGAAGTGAAGCGAGTTGCTGGAAGAGATACACACAGCCTGTTTTCCTCCAAATAAGTAACAAATAGTTTGCTTTAAACTGAAATCTACAGCAACTTCTGAATTCTTGTCTCTCTCTTTTGCTTGGCATGAAGCCCCCAAGTCATTTGGAGTTTGCATGTGTAGTTTGCTGTGATGGATTTGCCTAAGCCCCCATAGGCCTTTCGCAAGATGTTTTGTCTGAGAAGGTATATCTACAACATAAGAGAAAGTATTAGAAATGCTTTTGCATCCTCTCTTTTTTTTTAAAAAAAAAGAACAACTGAACAAAGCAAAATTGAAGAGAATGCTCTTATCTTTAAATTTTGTTGTAGTGCAGTTGCATGAATAAAGATCCACAAGTTTAGCAAATAAGAATGCATGTGCTTGGCTTGGTGTTGGATATGCTTGAGTTTGGGTGTTGATAATTTGTTGTTTGTGGCTATGGCTATGGGGATTTAAGAGTTTCAAGAGGAGGATGAGAGGAAAAGCTTGAGATTTGAAGGCTATGGTGTTTATAGCTTGAAAGGAAGGAAAAGCTTGGAGTTATGCTTGGTGAGGCTTTATAGATTCAAGATTTTCAAGAGGAGGATGGGAGGAAAAGCTTGAGATTTGAAGGCTATGATGTTTATAGCTTGGAAGGAAGGAAAAACTTAGAGTTATGCTTGGTGAGGCTTTATAGATTCAAGATTTTCAAGAGAAGTAGGATGGGAGGAAAAGCTTGAGATTTGAAGGCTATGATGTTTATAGCTTGGAAGGAAGGAAAAGTTTGGAGTTATGCTTGGTGAGGCTTTATGGATTTAAGAGTTTCAAGAGAAGGAGGATGGGAGGAAAAGCTTGAGATTTGAAGGCTATGGTGTTTATAGCTTGGAAGGAAGGAAAAGCTTGGAGTTATGCTTGGTGAGGCTTTATAGAGGAGACGGATTTCAAGGGTGAGAAAGTATGAGACATGGTTGTGATGGTTGAGGAATAGCTGGGATGGCCGCTAGAATGCTTGCAGCAGTCGAAGGGAAGAAGGAAAGTGGCTTGATGGTTGCTGGGGTGATTAAGCAACCAAGAGATGTTGGTCATTGGCTGCTGGGATGCTTGCAGCAGCCAAAGGATGGAGGTTGATGGCTGGGATGGCCCCTGGAATGCTTGCAGTAGCCGAAGGAAGGAAGGAAGATGAGTTCTCGCAGTTGCTGAGAAGCATGCAGCAACCAAGAGAGGTTGATTTTGCCTAGTAAATGCCTCCCAATTTATAGAGGGTGAGGGTTTTCCTTTATTTCCAATAGGTAAAGGGAGGTGCTGGAACTAGCCTATTTCCAATGGTTAAAAGGGAGCACTGGGGCATGCTATTTTCCAACAAGTAAAACTATGTATTGGAAAATGACTATTCCCTATAGGTAAAATGGAGTGTTGGAATTGGCTTGTTTCCATCGGGTAATAAGGAGCATTGGGACATTCTTATTTCCAGCGGGTAGAGCTAGGCATTTGGAAAATGATTATTTCCTAAGGGTAAAAGGAAGTGCTTGAAAAATATCTCATTTGCTCACCCACATAGGAGAACTCTAAGTAATGGGCTTGGACTTTGGTGCTCCCAAGTGGCCAGCCCAAAGTCTCCATTATCCAAGAGCTTTCGTGGGCCTTATGGACCTCCGTAACCTTCCACACCACAATCCCTCGTGCAAGCCCCGTAAATCACATGACTTGGGTTCATGTGAGCTTGATAGGTGATTGACATATGAAAAATGTATTATTGGCTTCGCATGGCATGGACACTATTATTTATTTAATGAATTAATTCCCTAAATACAGCTTGGATTAATGCATGACCAACATTATATGTTATATTGGGCTTTAAACGTCTTTGGGCTTCCAGTGACTTTTTTGGGCCTCAACAGTACTATTATAAGTGATGGTGTCCAAGGTTGGTTTTTGTTTTCTCCTACCTCGACATTTATCTTAGGCCTCAGGCTAGATTACTATGTACCTATTGCCTTTCGGCATATACTTAATGAAACGCCTAACTTTGGCTATCTCTATCATTCGCATGTTTCTCACTTTGCAAACATAATGATTACTACGAATAAAATGACAAATACCATAGCATATCAAAATAACCTTGCCTACGACACGGCACAATGTTTATACAAAAACCAAAGGTCAACGCTACTGTTACAAATATAAGCAAACTAAATCAAAACCACAAGTCCTCTAAGCATCGGTAGGTTGTGCCTCTGCGGCGACTGACTCAGGGGCATCGATGGTAGTCTCCTCCTTAGGCACATCTGTGGCGACAGGCCCAGTAGCCTCGGCAGCAGGACTAGCCGAAGGAGGCTCACCACTCGTGTCGAAGTTAATCTCAAGCGAAGGGTTGAACTTCGCCAGGGTCTCCTCCCATTGAATCTGGTCATCCACCAACCGGTCCAGGATGTAACTGTTCAGCTCCTCTGAAGTTCGGTAGGACTCGACCGCTTCGACTGAGGCTGCAACTATCTCTTCAGCTTTCTTCTGTTCTGCCTCGACCAAAGCACGCTCGGTGGATGCCAGCTTCTCCTTCAACCCATCTACCTCTCTGGCTAGCCCTACCTTCTGCAGAAGCATGACATTCTTCTCTCAGATAGCCTCTTGAGCCTCCGCTACCTTGTCTTTGGCCTTTTGTTCACGCCTCTTCATCCTTGCTATCTCCTTATCTGCCTTAGCAAGATTGACGTACATCTCGCCAAAGGCCTACAAAACAAAACATTGTCAGTACAAGAAAAACAAGCATAGCAATATGAAATCTTTACAAACACAACTTACATAAGCAGACGTCAGGATCGTCTTCTGCGCCCGCTCTGCAAAGGAGGAAGTCGGCATCCTCGCCAAGGTCTCGGGGTCACTCTTGATGTCTTCCAGGAAAACGTTGACCAAGGGCACCTCATGCCGATGCATGGCAAGGCTCACCTCCTTCTTCTGCCTACGCAACCCGCTGAAGTCCACCCCCTCCATCCCCTCACCAAATACCTCCTCCATGCCGAAGGGAAGCTTCGGCGGGGCCTACAGATTAAAGGGAGGAAGCCTCGGCTCTGTCCCCATCACGTCTTGGTGGGCCTCTTCCAGGGCTCTTCTCTTCCCAGCCACAGCTTCAGAGATGAGCCCCTCATCGTCATCTTGAGGGTGCGTCTCAGGAGCTTGCCTGGCGCCCTCCCTCTCTCCTTTTTTGGGCCGCGACCCCTTCTCCCTCTTCTCCTTCAGCCGCTTCTGCTTCTCGGCCTCGTTAATGTTCACGACCACCTTCGTCGCTCCTTTTATCACACCTGCCACTACAAATCAAAGCAGAGTTAGTCAGAACGAAAAGAGATGGAGGATGAAGCAAAAGAAGTTGGAAGCAAAACAAGAAATATCTCAAACACTTACTGCCTTGCAAAAGTCCTTACTCTAGTAGGTTCCTTGGAGTGACTAAGTTTCGGTACTCCCGCTCAGTCTCTGATAGCAGCAACCTCACCTTCTCCACTTTGTCTTCCTTCTCCTTTGAGATTGGCCCCCACTTCACTGAACCTGCGACACAAATATTCTCGCTCAAATCTTCGTCCTTGGGTTAGCAAAAACAAACGAGGGAAGGAAGATGCCAGCAGTCAAACACACAAAATAAACAAGCAGTCTTGAAGGATGGGACCAAGGACCTATAGACTGGAAATGGCTAGGCACGTGTCTCGCAACGGTCTTCCTTGAAGGATATTCCCAGTCACCATAGGCTAGGCACCACCTATTCCTCCAAGATTTCTGAGAAGAAGGCAAATGGCTAATAAAGTAACCTCTCTCTTTAGCCTTTCGACAATTGGCCTGTGCCCAGCCAAAAGTTCCCTGTTGCCTAGAGATCGAGTATAGGTACATTAACTGCTCAAACGTTGACTCCCCCAACCCTACCAGCCACCAGGCAATGTATACCCCATGCAGAAGAATCCTAAAGTTGGGATTATATTGTCCCGGCGCATATCCCAACTTGGCCAGCATCATCTGCACCCACGGATGAAACGGTAGTTTGAAGCCATGCTTATACATATCCGCGAATATAAGCACACATCCCTTTGGAGGATATCTAACCACATCAGAAGCAGTAGGTAACCTCAACCCCACTGAAGGTGGAACACTGAACTCTGTCCGAAGCTCGGCCAACTTTACTTTTGTAAGTGTATTCCGCTTCGCCAAAGGGACACCAACCCGTATGTCCACTCCCTTTGAAGCTGAAGCTACGGCTATGCCCATGGACCCCGATGGTGATGCTTGATTACTTGAGTCCACCTTTGGTGTATGAGGCAAGGCTAGAACCCGATTAGCTATGGCTTCTAACTCCTTGTAATTCCTTTGCGTCTCCCTATATGTAGCTGACCTAGAGTCTACTGATGGCTCACCCTCATGCACTACCATTCTACTCTCTATAACAACTTCTACCGCACCTTATGTCTGGGAACTCTCACGTTCAGAACACACATAAAGGCTTGGCTCGGACTGGGAACTATCACTTTCGGTATCTTTCCCACCAAAGGCAGGGGGTTCATGACTTTCTTTATCAGAACTCTCAGACATCTACAACATGCAGAAACAAGGAGAATGAAATAATGCACATGCAAGAAGGATCGAAACATACATTCAACAAGTTCATGCTCATATTCAAGCTGTTCATCCTAATCTTCAACATGTTCATACAAACAAAGACATTTCAATTCAGAAATTCGAGGGAAACGATGTCTAACCTTGTTTGCACCACCACGGAAAGCTCGCCGGAAATCTTTCTGACCACTGCTCCACCACCAAGTCTCTCACCGGAAATCACCTTTTCTCCTCCTCACTTCTCTCAAAAAATTTCTCAAGTCTCCAGTGTGAGGCCTTCTCCACCCCAAGCTCCTTTTTATAAAGGCTCAAGGGTACCGACGCCTTGGTTCACGAGAAAACCCTAGCACCCTTTCAGCTTCCCTTTCAAATTCCTTGTACCTGCTCCACAATTTGAAATTCAAAATTCAAATTAAAATTAAAAACAAAAACAAAAAACAAAAAACAAAAATTCATAAGACCTTGCCGAACGACAAGGCCCGTGCAGAAGAACAACCAGGCCCACGCAAACATGCAAACTGAAGGCTCACAAGCTAGGATTGTCCCAAATTCGAAGGCCTAGCGGCCTCCATCCGAGCTATGACCTAGGCCTCTTCGTGCATAGCCCACACCGAAGGTTTACCAAGCCCAACTCACCAAAATCCTCAACTTCCCAAATCCTACGCCTGTCTTTTTCGTAAAGACTTCGCGATGCCTAAGCCCAAGTTCCACATCGGTTCTGCCAAAAGCCCAGGGTGTGTTGCTACCACATTATGGAAAACAGGTCTCCAAAAATAAAAATCCCAACCCACCCTTGCCGAACGGCAAGGGTTATGTAGAGAAAAAAGAGGATCTTCCCCAACCCCACCTCTTGACCTTGCCTAAACGAACCTAGATCGTGCTCGCACCAACTCCCTTCCCGAAGACCCAATTAAAAATTCACACAGAGGCCACCCTTGCCGAACGGCAAGGGCCGTGCACAAACGAAAATGGAAGGCTACAAAAAATGTAGGTCACGAAATTTCCAATTAGCCTTGCCGAATGGCAAGGCTCGTGCAAAAGAACCGGAGGCATCATGAAATTTTTTCCAGCATAAGAATCTTACCAGTCGACTCATCGAACGACAACGCCGTGGTCAAACCAACCGAACAGCACGAACCCCCTGCCGAAGTCGTAATCCTCTTTGTCGAACGCGAGCGTGCACCACAAACCTTGCTCTCCCTAAACCAAACCTACCGTTCAGCAAAGCTTGGGCTCCTGTCAAAATCTTCACAAAGCATTGCACTACTCACACCTTGCCCCTGCTGAACGGCAATGCTCACATTAAAGGAAAAATGGCGCTAGGAGCATAAGGGGGACACGAAATTTCCTCTTTACCCCTCGTGGCTGTCCTTTTATCTAAAGCCCTAATGGCTCAGCTCCTAGCCCATGTCGAACCCCTAGCCACATACTTCCTGCCGAATGGCAGGGTTTGCCCAAACTCTAGATAAAAGGACTGGATGGCTCAAGCCAAGCCCACATAACCCGTGACCCAGCCTAGGCCTCCTTGCCGAAAGGCAAGCCTCATGGGGTAAGCCCAAAGGTCTCACCCAATCATTCCCTTCTGGACGGCCCAACTCAGAGCCCAAAACCCCACCATGGTTTCTTGCCGAAGACCCAGGGTTTTGCCAAAACTTTTTGAGGCCCAGCTTAGAGCCCCCAGCCTAAGGTCATGCCAAGACCCCCTAGGCACGACACTTGCCTAGCCTAGACCACCTTGGCTCCTTGCCAAACGGCAAGGGACGTTCCGAAGATCTTTAGAGATCTTCAAAAAAAAAAAAACAAACAAACAAACAAAGAGAGTCAAAATCAGCCTTGCCGAACGGCAAGACCGGTGCTGCAACGTGAAGGAGCTCACATATGCCTTCCGCCCTTGCCGAAGCTCCAAGGCCTAGCTCCAGCCTCTTGCCTTCCGAAGCCCAACCCCCTTGCTTAACCCAACCCCAGCCCCTTGCTGCAGGGTTCGTGCTAAGGCCCCCCAAGGTCGACAATAACCCTTTCCTGCCGAAGCTCAGGGCCCAGCTCCACAAACCTGCCGAGGGTCAAGCCAAGACCCACCCAGACGGCTCTTGCCAAAAGGCACGACACTTGCCTAGCCTAGACCTAGGCCTCATCATTTGGCCCGCGGGCTCATGGGCCGATGGGGGCCCGCCTGGCCCATTGAAAAAAAGCCCGGCCCGGCCCGTTATGGGCTTTGAGATGGCCCGGCCCGTCTTGGGTCGGGCTAGGCTTGGGCTTGAGTGTTTGAAGCCCGGCCCGACCCATAAGCCCCGTCCGATTAGGCCCAAGAAAGCCCGACCCGGCCCGCCCACAAAAGCCCGGCCCGTTAGGCCCACATACATATATATTTTTTTTATACTTATTATTTTTTAAAATTATTTCTTAAAACGTATTACGGTCTAATTATGTAATAACCTCAAAAATAATACTTGGTTTTATTATTTTTGTAGAAAATCTTATTAAGTTGTGTGACTTTATTAGGTGTTTTATGAATTTGGTTTGATGTGAAAATATTAGAATTAAGTGAGTTTAATCTTAAATTTGGACTAAAATGCTCTTATGATTAAGTTTATGATTTTTTTCGATTGAAGTAGGCCCGTTTTGGCCCGGCCAGTTGGGCTTAGCCCGACCCGGCCCGATGTGCTTTCTCAAGCCCGGCCCATGGGTAGGGCTTGGGCTTTGAATTTTTTAAAAAAAACCCGGCCCGGCCTGGCTCGCTATTTTCTCTCTCCTCTTTAAAGCCCGGCCCGGCCCGACCCAAACCCATTAAATTTGGGCCGGGCTAGCCCGGCCCGGCCCATTGACGAGCCCTACCTAGACCCCCCTTGGCTCCCTTGTTGAAAGTGAGCTCAGACCCTAGGCCCTCACCGCTTCCTTACTAAAGGTCAGGCCAAGCTCAAGCCCCTGCCAAAGGCTTTATGGGCTCACACAGCCTCTAC
This sequence comes from Prunus kanzakura, assembly GCA_020521455.1. Lineage (NCBI taxonomy): Eukaryota > Viridiplantae > Streptophyta > Magnoliopsida > Rosales > Rosaceae > Prunus > Prunus kanzakura. The sequence goes on from BPUM01000811.1 coordinate 917,997, forward strand.
CATACCTGCCAAAGGATGACGGAACTTCTAGCTTGCCAACTTGGGGGACTAGAGAATGCCCTAGGGTTCTTACCAAACCAAGAATGCTCGGTCATGATCATGCAAAAACTTACAAGTTCCCAACTTGGGGGACTACTGTTTACACCATAATCAACTGAGCATATTTAGCACCAAAGCGACTAGCACCAAGGTAGACACGCCTTTTTACCTGCCAAAAGAAGACACTCTTTCAAGGTGACCAACACCTGCCGAAGCTCCCGACTGCCGAACCTAGTCCCCAAGGACACGTGTCACCACCACAACGACTAGCACAAAGTCCCACATCGGAATTTTGTACAAGCCTCCCATTTTCACCTCCCTATAAATAGCGAACAGTACCCAAGACAAAAAGGGTAACTATTTTATCACATTTACTGTTACTCTGCCAAAATTACCACAAATAGCTGACTTAAGCATCAGAGAGCCTTCGGCAGGCACCACACGGTTGTCTGAAGCTTGACGACTGCTTCTTCTTCCTATCTTCTGCAGGCTCCTCAGTTACCGAAGGTCTCAGCCTTCTTCCCTGTTGAAGATACCACATCCTTTTCCTAAGTTGACCCTCCCAAAAAGAGCATCAACAGATGTCATAGAAAATTTAAGCATAAAAAGTCATATAGAAAGAGTTATAGAAAATATAGATCTTATAAATAACAATATAAATTTTTTAGAATTCAACCTTCAAAAACTTTTAGAAGCAGAAAATATATCCCTAAACAATTTAGGAAAAGAAGAAATAAACCTTGGATTATAAAATATAAAGTACCCATAAAAGTACATGTAAATGTTATCTTTGTGGTGAAGTAGGACATATTAGACCTAAATGTCCCACATTAGGAAAGCAACCTAAAAAAAAATACAATTAATTGAACAATTTCAATTAGAAGATGATGAAGACTTAGAATCAATTTATAGTCTTGATGATAATTTAAGTGATAATGAAAGGATTTATAGTGTCTGCCGCGCAAATCTCACGGCCTGGAGTTCCGGGCCGAGGGGATGTGCGTTAACACGCGGTTTCCTGCTTTTGGACGGGGTGCGTTTGTGCGCGGGCGTGCCAGCACGGTCTACCGTGCGTCGAGATGTTTGAAGCGGGTGAAAGTGTTTAGATAGTGCGCCTGTCTGAACTCGTCTTCTAATCAAACGATTGTAGCCGAGAGAGGAACTAGTCTCGGCTGTAAGGTTCACGGCCTGAACTACAAGGCCGTTGAGTGGTGGTGTTTGGTGGGTTTTAGGGCGGTGCTCCGGCGCGCTACTCAATGAGCGGCGGTCGTATGATATATGGGGTGAGTGAGCGAACAACAGGAGTGGTGCTCCGGCGCCTTGAGAATCAAGGGTCGTTTGATATATTGATGAATGGATTTTCCTTACAAACTAACACTACTCCTAGAAAAGCAAGTAAAGATATTGAAAGTGCATTACAAGAAAATATAAGTTGCTCCGTGTGAGGCTTTTGTTTGGTGTTTGAACCCTTTGAAAGTAGTCCTGAGTCTTGTATTTATAGGCAGAGCTCTTGGAGGGGTAATCGAGGCTGAAATCCTGCATAGTGGAGTCTGATTATGCCAAGTGGGCAGTCTAATCGACATTTGGGATCGTGAAGTATGGTGGTGTGACCCCATGAATCCCGGTGAATCTCGGCCGCCGCCCTGATCGTGGGTTCTGCGCTTCTGGCCGTGGAGACGCATTTATTGCTCTGATAGCCAATTACCTAATCTCTCAAGCTGCAAAGAGCTTTGTGAGAATGTTGGCGTCTAATCACTCTGATCCCTGTCACCAAATCCTGACTCCAATCACTTCCCACCTTCCCTCGCGCATTAAATGCTCATCCTTGGCCAGTGGGTTTGCTGTAATGAACAGAGACCTTGCTCCATTAAATGGAGCGTGGGCCCCTGCTGTCACGTGATGATCTGACTTTAATGCCTTTGGCCGTGACCTTGTTCGATCTCGGCCTCGGCCTATAACCTTGGCCGAGATAACCATGCCTTAGTGTTTTTTTCTTGTTTCTCTGGAAAGCCAAACACCCTGAGAAAACGCTACGTTTCAGTTTGAGGCCGAGAAGAGAAGTTCCCCCGGCCAATTCATGGCCGTGATTTATTAGGCACAAACATTGCCCCCACATCCCTGGATTCTTCGGCCTTGGCGTGAGTAGGGGCCGAAAGGATTCCAAGGGATGGACCCTTAGCCTTCAGAGGTGACTGACAACTGGGGCATTAAATGCGCATTCCAGTTGGCGCATTTAATGCCTTAAGTACATCGCGTAAGTCATCATTGCTTAAGTTCACGCGAGGCGTCACCCTGTCTTGTCAAGTAAAACGACGGTCCTCTGAACTATCGACGTGTCACCATGCCCTTAATTCGCACAAGCCATTATTCTGCTCTACAATTCCAAACGTCGGCCGCCAGGTTTCTGTCATAATTTCGCTTGCTCCAGATGTGCTGTCCGGCCATTTCGTTTCACGAGGATCATGCCACCTTGAATTCCAGTATGAGTATAAAAACCCACTCCTTCGCATTTCCTTCACACCCCTAGATCTTTCTGAGTTCAATGCTATTCGAGAGTTCACACTGGCCTTTCCCAACTTCCTCAGCCTCCATAGGTTTGAGACCCTTCCAACACTCAGTAATCTTTTCTCTTCCTTTGGATATTCTGGTGCCTTCCTTTGATTTTTGGGCTTCGTCCTTCCACATTTCAACCTGCTTTAATGGCCCTTATCGTAATCCTTCCAGAACCAGGGAGCCATATCTACTGAGTCCCCTGCCTCAACAGTTCGGCCTGTTTCAGATGACTCGTCAATTTGATGAGGATGGGAGGGCCTAGTACGATAATTCCACTATGGCCGAGTCCAATTGGCTGAGTACCTCGGTAACGCCCGTGGCCGAAGTGACGGCCCTTACCAAGGTTGGGGTGACGGCTCCTACCACGGCCAGGATAACGACTGCTTACCATGTCCAGAGTGACAATTGCTGCCATGGCCTGAAAGATGGCCGCCGCCACTGCCAGAATGGCGACTGCTTACCATGTCCGGGGTGGTGGCCGCTCTTCGTGCCCTGGATGGCGGCCCTAACCGTGATCGAAGTGACGACCCTTCCTCTTAGCCTCCTTCATGCGGCGTGCACCCTTTTTCTTCCTACGGCCGGCTTTTTTAGGCTGGCCGAGGTTTCTGGCCGAGACTGATCGTCGGCAGGAATGGTGGGGATACGGCTTCGGGAGAAAAAATAGGTTCGACTGCCCAGCAAGAAGACCATGAAGCTGCCGCGCGTAGATCTAGGATGTGATTTTCCTTATGTGTGTGTACTCGGCCATGACCTGGTCGTTTCCTTGTAAACGTGTCCTCTTTTAAACAACGAATAAAATGAATCATGAATTTTTGACCCATCTTTGTTGTGTTGCATATTTCCTTTTCATAACTTTTTCGCGGCCGTCTCCCATAATGACGGGATGTATCTTTTTAAATATTGGCCGTTGATTGGTAAGTTGTGCCATTCTCCATCCCTGTCTTTTAACTGAAATGCACCTCGGCCAAGGATTCGTTCAATAATGAACGGCCCTTCCCAATTAGGCGAGAATTTGCCGAACCGAGGGTCCTTCATCCCAATAGGAAGCACGGCTCGCCATACTAAGTCGCCCTCGGCGAAAGTCTTTTGCTTAACCCTCTTGTTATAAGCTCTCGCCGCGATCTGCTTCTGTGCCTGCATTAAGTTATAAGCATCGAGTCTGGATTGCTCCAAGTCCTCCAATTCTTGAACCATGGCCTGCGTGTAATCCTTCCCCTCTTGTCTGAGCTGCTCGGTCACCCGAAGAGACCGAACCCTTAATTCCATAGGAACAATGGCGTCGTGACCGTAGGTTAAGGCGTAGGGAAATGTTCCCGTGGCCGATCGCTTTGAAACTCGGTAAGCCCAAAGGGCTTCGGGAAGTAAATCGTGCCATGCCCTAGGTTTCTCCTCGATCATTTTCTCAAGGATGCCCTTGATTACCTTGTTGCTTGCCTCGGCCTGTCCGTTAGATTGGGGATAATAAGGCGTTGAGTGGATCAATTTGATTCCCATACTTTCGGTATATTCCCGTGTTTCGGCTGATGCGAACACCGGGCCGTTGTCGGCCGTGATTGTTTCTGGAATACCGAACCGATGGACAAGTGGCTCTCGAAAAATCTGATCACTTGTGCGCTAGATATTGACCGATAAGACTCGGCCTCGACCCACTTAGTAAAATAATCGGTCGCCACCAAAATCCATGCATGTTGGTTGGATGCGGCCGGATGGATTTTACCGATGATATCCACGGCCCACCCCCTAAACGGCCAAGGTTTGGTAACCGGGTGGAAGGCGTCAGCCGGTACCCTTTGTATGGGGCCGTAGATTTGACACTTGACACATTCCTTCGCGTATTCTATGCAATCTTTCAAGATGGTCGGCCAATAATAGCCGTGCCTTCGGATCAACCATCTCATCTTGATGCCAGACTGGTGGGCGCCGCAAATCCCTTCGTGAGACTCGGTTATGATGACCTTGATGTCTTCGGCGTTGGGACATAGGAGCAATAAATCGTCTGACCCCTTTCGATACAGCTCATTCTGATAAATCAGATAACACCGAGCTTGGAAGCGTGTAGTCCTTCCATGGCTGCCGGAAGGGTTGCGCAAATATTTCACTATGAGGTAGCGCCAATCGGCTTCGGCCATGTCGACCTCGTCGGTAACATCGGCTGATGATACTTGCGTTGCCATCCTTCGTTCGGCTAAAGCTGGCAAGGTACGCTTCTCGATCCTTATCACGCGATCGTGGTCAGTGCTTGGGATGTTTACGCCTGACGCCACCTGGGCCATCTCGTTGGCCTCATGGTTCTCGGCGCGCGGTACGTGAACAAAAGAAATTCGGGAGAACCCATCGGCCGTGTTGAGGGCCGTTACGTAATACATGGCTAAATTTTCGCTCGTGCACTGGTATTCCCCGGTTAGTTGGTTAATCACCAGCTGAGAATCACCATAAACCTAAACACGGGTCGCCTTCATCTCCTTTAAAATCTCGAGACCGATGATGAGTGCTTCGTACTCGGCCTGATTGTTGGTGCATTTGAAGTCGAGTTGGAATGCGAATTGCCACCTTTGCCCCTGGGGAGATTCAATTACGACCCCGGCCCCTGACCTGGCCTCGGTACTGGACCCGTCGAAGTACATAGTCCAGTAATTCTTTTCCATCTGGGCCATGCCGATCTCGACCTCCAACTCTTCCTCCTGTCTCTGGGACGGGTGATGAGCCAAGAAATCGGCCAAAGCCTGACCTTTGACCGACTTCTGAGCCACATATTGAAAGGTAAACTCGAACAACGCCATCGTCCACTTCCCGATTCGGCCGCGTATAATCGGCCGAGTGAGCATGTACTTGATAAGGTCGGTCTTGGAGATAATCTGGACGACCGACGGAAGCATGTAGTGCCGCAACTTGGTGGCCGCGAAATAGAGTGCTAGGCATAACTTCTCGATTGGTGAGTAGTTTAGTTCAGCTGTGTTGAGAGTGCGGCTCAAATAGTGCACCGCCTGCACCGCCAGCAAACAGCCGATAGAGCCTTATGATGCCGAAATGTAAAGCCTCAATGGTTTCCCTCTTTTTGGCGGCATAAGGACCGGCGGCTGGGATAAATATTTCTTGATGTCGTCAAGGGCCGCCTAATGCTCTGTCCCCCATATGAACCGTTCGGTGTCTTTTAGTTTAAGCAGAGGGGACAACGGCCGGATCTTTCCCGCCAGATTTGATATGAATCGTCTTAAGAAATTAACCTTGCCGAGGAAAGATTGGAGCTCTTTCTTGGTCCTCGGTGGAGGGGCCGCCATAATGGCCGTAGCCTTATTCTTGTCTACCTCGATTCCTCGTTGGTGAACCAAGAAACCGAGGAAATTCCCGGCGGTGACGCCGAAGGCACATTTCTTTGGGTTCATCTTTAGACCATGCGCCCGCATCCGGCCAAAAGCCTGCCGGAGATGTCCCATGTGGTCGGCCTTAGATGGGGATTTTACAACCACGTCGTCGATGTAGACTTCAACGGTTCAGCCTATAAGGTCGTGGAAAATCAGGTTCATAGCTCGCTGGTACGTCGCGCCGGCATTTTTTAGGCCGAACGGCATCACTACCCATTCATAGGTTCCGATAGGTTCCGATAGCCCCGGGACACCTGAATGCCGTTTTGTGGACATCTTCCTCAGCCACGAAAATTTGATTGTAACCGGCATGGCCGTCCATAAAAGACAAAAGCTCGTGTTTTGCGGCCCCATCTACCAGGAGATCTGACATAGGCATGGGGTATTCATCCTTGGGGGTTGCGAGATTGAGGTTTCTGTAATCAGTGCAAACCCTCAAAGCCCCAGTCCTTTTTAGCACTGGCACAATGTTGGCCAACCACTCGACGTATCGGGCTGTTCGGATAAAGCCGGCTTTAAGGAGCCGTTCAATTTCTTCCTTAACTTTGAGCTGAACCTCGGTCGAGAAACGCCTTGGTGGCTGCTGGAACGGCTTGAACCCTTCCTTGATTTTTAATTCATGCTCGACCAAACTCCTTGGTAAACCTGGCATCTCATGATAATCCCAAGCAAAACAATCCTTATATTCATGGAGCAGGCCGATAATTTCGGCCGCCAACTCAGGATCCAAAAGATGGCTTACAAAAAGAGGCCGTGGTTCGGCCTCTGACCCTACATTTATTTCTAACAAAGGGTCCTGGACTTCGGGGTAGTCGTCCTCCATCTCGGCGGGTGCTGTTTCCAGGTCGTCCAACGTTAGTACGTCCGCCTCGTCTGATTCGTGGAGAAATTCGATCAAGTTGATTGGCGAATTCGGCCGCAAAGACTCCTCCGCCCAATGTTCCAGCAATCTTTCCACCAAATCATTCACGGCCGCCGCTCCTTCTTCTTTAGTGGCTTTGTCTGTCATCTACAGGCTGGTGAGGTTGATCAATACTTCGCGCGCCGAATCCTGGCGGATATTCTCGGCGCCTAATTCCAATACCTTCTGGGTCGTTGTTCTGGTTGGTCGGCCTTCTGCATCGTGGCCGGTAAGAACAACCCACCCAACATAGTCGTCGTAAATCCGAGCTTGTACGGCGTTGGCCTCGAAAGGTTTTTCGTCGGCCGGGTGTATAGACACCTTCTGGCCGTCCCAAAAGAATAATAGTTGGAAGAGAGAAGACGGTATACACCCGGACTGGTGGATCCAGTCGCGGCCGAGCAATATGTTGTAGTCGACGCTGGACTCGACCACGTAGAAAGCCGCGACCCTTGTCTGGTCGGCTACGGTAATCTTTAACGGCAACACGCCAATGGTTTTGGACTTGTCGCCGACGAAGCTACTCATGACGACATCGCTGAGGATGAGGTCCTCTTTTGACTTGTCCAGCTTCTTCATTAAGGAATACGGAAGGATGTTGACCGTCGCCCCACAGTCGACGAAAACTTTGGACACGGGCACCCCCTCAATATGAGCCGAAATATATAACGGTTTGAGGTGTCGATATTTGTTCGGCTCGTCTCTAGGTATGACTTCGTTAAAAGCCACGGCCAATAATTCTTCTTTTGTTTTTGGCCTCTGACCAAGCTGCTCCTCGGCCACGTCGTCGTCCAGGCCGTTTATCTGTCCCCCTGGTGCTGAAAATTCGGATGGCAGCACCAAGACCATGTTGATGCTGAACTCCTCTTGCTCCAATGGGTTCCCCCTGCCAGCTCCCTCTTCGGCCTCGCGGCCGTCTTCGGCGAAGACCTCCTCCTCAACCATCCTGAGGATCCCCTCATATTCTCCATCTGAGATCCCTAAAGTGGGGTCGTCTTCGGCCTCATGCCCGAAGAAAGGATCACCGAAGCCCTTGATTATGGGCCCCGCTGTCCCCGGGATATCGGTTGTGGGTGTTTTGGTTTTAGAAGGTTCCGAGGCCTCGATCTCCTCTCTGAGGGCCCGTCTAGCTTTTGCCAAGGTGTCCCTGGATATCAAGTAATCGTCCAGGCGGTTCACCCGGGTTCTCTCTTCGGTTGTCAGGCCAAAAACAGTATCCGCCAGAGTTACCGAAAAATACTGGCGGAGATATTCTAAATCGTCCTTGCTGAAAGGGGCATCGGCCTCCAATCCGCCGAGGTCGGGTTGGTAGCTCGGCAGACTCTTTGCTCTGGCTTCTCTATTTGCCTGATATACGGCCTTAATGGCCGAATCAGAGCTGCGGGTGATGAGGAGCGCCTCTGCCTTCGTATTTTTTAGGGCTAACTCCACAATTTCACGGCTCTCAGGGGTCATACCGTACAGATCTATGGCCGAATGGTCTTTATGAAACCCTTTCAGCAAGGACAAACCATCGGCCGAAAAAGGGGGGTTTTTCTCGCGGTAGATGTTGACGACACCTTCGTCAGTCTTCTTTACGATCGCGGCCTTTGGCTGAACCAAAATGGGCAAGGATCCGAGGGGACCCTTGTCCCCCTAGCGCGCCAGGTCCTCAAAGGCTTGTTGTTGGCCGCTGTCGCCGTGGGGGAAACAATCGATTCGGATGACGGCCCGTCTGCAGCCGCGATTTTTCTTTGTCGTTTGGAGCCTTCGGTCTCGGTCGTCTGCATCCTGGCCTGCTGAACTTGTCTCTGCATTCTTCTCAGCTGGGTTTTTGTCAGTGGTTCGGCCCTGCCCCCAGGCCGTGAATGGTACCAACGGTCGTCATGCATAACCGGTGGTTTGAAAGTTCCTAACAGCCTAGGACCGCCCTCATCCTTAGGACCTGCCGAGGCACCGTAGGCTTGCGCCCCCAATCGTTCGAAAATCGTCCTGCCGGCCGACCGACGGCTGTACTGACCGCTGAATTTCTTTACGGTTGGCTGTGACAGCTCGGCGGCCTTCCTCTTGTTTTCCTGCGGCCTGGACTGACCGATCTCATGTTTGCAATGCTCGCACAACAATGGCTCCAGTTCGGCCGATGGCCCCTTCTCTTTTGCCATCCAACGAGTTCCGCTATACCCGGCCGGTAATTGGGCGTCGACCATGTTGACAACAGGTGGGGGGAACGGCTTGGAGTCAACCTGCATAGCCGCCTTCTCTGGGAATTGAAGCTTCTTCTCATCAATCAATTTCTGAATGACATCTCGCAGGACAACACAGTTGTTGGTGTTATGAGACCAAGAACTATGGTATTTGCAAAACATCTTTCCTTTCAGCTCCTCGGGTTTCGGAATTTTGTGGCCGAAAGATAATTTGACCATTTTTTCGGCCAATAGCAAGTCGAAGATAGCCTCGGCCCTCGTTAGATCAAAAGTGTAGGCCTTCGTTTCCCGCGTTGCAAACTTAGCGTCAGGAATTTTCGTACGGCTGTTGTCAGTTTTAACAAGCCCTTTGCAGACGAAGGGTTTGTCTATGCTAACTTCGGCCGAGCTCATCTCTACCTCGTCACCCTCGGCCCCCGTGGAGCCGTCTGTGTCGGCGTAGCTGACGATGGGATTTCTGTAATAAGTCCCTTTCGAAGCCGTCTTCTTCTGCATCTCTTCTTTTAACAAGGACGCATACCTGTCCACTTTGTTGGTCAGGTCGTGCATGTCCCGGAACTCGATCCCCTGGAATTTCTTCCGGTATTCAAACTCCAATCCCTCCTCGGCCATTTTGACGAACTCTCTCTCTGGTAGGTTCGTGCGACACCAATTCCTACAGGTCTTGAATCGTTGCAGGTAATCACAGGGTGATTCGTCCGACGCTTGACTCATCCTTGCCAGCTCGGCGACTGTTATCTCTCGGTTGGTCTGATAGAAATGTTTGTGAAATACTCTTTCCATATCAGACCAATCCCTTATTGAGTTTGGTGGGAGGTTTATAAACCAAGAGAATGCTGCGCCAGTCAAAGAATGGACAAATAAACGGAGCTTCTGGGCGTCCGAATCGGCCTCTCCACACTGGGCCGTGAAACGGCCTATGTGTTCAATGGATGAGATCTGCCCATCCCCGGAGAATAACATGAATTCAGGCAACCGATAATTCCGGGGAAGAAGGACTCAGTCGATTTCTGGTGTGTACGGCCGGGTATATCTTGGCATGTCCGGCCGCCTCTGGGCTAGGCCGTCCTCGATCATCCGCCTGACGTCCTCGAGTCGGAGCCCCTGATGCTGGGCCTCCTGCTGGGCCGCATTCGGTAGTGGGACCTGTTGTGGGTCGTTCTGTGGCCTTATCTGCGGGACCACTTGAACAAGGGGCTCGGTCTGAATGACCGAGTTGGTTGACGTCAAATGAGCGCCGTGGGTTTGGACCAGGGGCATGTGCGTTGATGCTGGGACGGCCGACCCGTAGTGGAGGTGAGTGCCTGGCGGTAACAACGACGCCTGTAATGATGGTGAAACAGTCGTATTGTTCTGACCGTATTGTTGTGATAATGCAGCGGCTGCGTTGTTTGGACCAGGATGGGTGTGGACGGCCGCAGTATGAACTGGGCCGAGTGGATGGATCGTAGGATGTGCAGGGCTGCTGTGCCCTAATGATACGGCTAAAGCATGGAGCGGCCCACGCACTACCTCTGCTGAGTAGGTTGGCCCGGGACTTACCCACGCGGTCTGGGACTGCCCCCAACTGTTTGTCGGCGGCAACGAATGCTGGCCGTAACCTAATGCTTGGGGGTGAGTCGAGACGCCGAGGCTACTGCCTTCGCCGTAAGGCTCGATTCTTTCCCGCTCTCGGCTCCCTTGACCTGCTCTGGGAGGTGTCGCCGGTGAGGTTATCGGCATCCTTTCTTGAAAGAGCGTCCGCAGCTCCGAAGAGAACCTGTCCATTGCGGCCATGAAGGATGTCTCTATCCTGTAGGTCTGCCTGGACATCATTTCCTCCACTGCCGCTTGCTCTTGCATGGATTCGGTCGAGCGATCCGTCGTTACCGGGATGCTAGCCGAAATCCCGACCGAATGTACGGTCTCAGTGATTGGTGATGTGGACTCAGGAGTCTCAGAAGTCATTTCGACTGTTTTGTTCTTGAGCTTTGCCTGTGCCCTGGTTTCCACCATAAGTTTTGACAAGGGTCCCACCGGGCGTGCCAAAAGTGTCTGCCGCGCAAATCTCACGGCCTGGAGTTCCGGGCTGAGGGGATGTGCGTTAACACGCGGTTTCCTGCTTTTGGACGGGGTGCGTTTGTGCGCGGGCGTGCCAGCACGGTCTACCGTGCGTCGAGATGTTTGAAGCGAGTGAAAGTGTTTAGATAGTGCGCCTGTCTGAACTCGTCTTCTAATCAAACGATTGTAGCCAAGAAAGGAACTAGTCTCGGCTGTAAGGTTCACGGCCTGAACTACAAGGCCGTTGAGTGGTGGTGTTTGGTGGGTTTTAGGGCGGTGCTCCGGCGCGCTACTCAATGAGCGGCGGTCGTATGATATATGGGGTGAGTGAGCGAACAACAGGGGTGGTGCTCCGGCGCCTTGAGAATCAAGGGTTGTTTGATATATTGATGAATGGATTTTCCTTACAAACTAACACTACTCCTAGAAAAGCAAGTAAAGATATTGAAAGTGCATTACAGGAAAATATAAGTTGCTCCGTGGGAGACTTTTGTTTGGTGTTTGAACCCTTTGAAAGTATTCCTGAGTCTTGTATTTATAGGCAGAGCTCTTGGAGGGGTAATCGAGGCTGAAATCCTGCATAGTGGAGTCTGATTATGCCAAGTGGGCAGTCTAATCGACATTTGGGATCGTGAAGTATGGTGGTGTGACCCCATGAATCCCGGTGAATCTCGACCGCCGCCCTGATCGTGGGTTCTGCGCTTCTGGCCGTGAAGACGCATTTATTGCTCTGATAGCCAATTACCTAATCTCTCAAGCTGTAAAGAGCTTTGTGAGAATGTTGGCGTCTAATCACTCTGATCCCTGTCACCAAATCCTGACTCCAATCACTTCCCACCTTCCCTCGCGCATTAAATGCTCATCCTTGGCCAGTGGGTTTGCTGTAATGAACAGAGACCTTGCTCCATTAAATGGAGCGTGGGACCCTGTTGTCACGTGATGATCTGACTTTAATGCCTTTGGCCGTGACCTTGTTCGATCTCGGCCTCGGCCTATAACCTTGGCCGAGATAACCATGCCTTAGTGTCTTTTTCTTGTTTCTCTGGAAAGCCAAACACCCTGACAAAACGCTGCGTTTCAGTTTGAGGCCGAGAAGAGAAGTTCCCCCGGCCAATTCATGGCCGTGATTTATTAGGCACAAACATGTAGTGTTAATGCTTTAGACTCAGAATTAGAATCAAATTATTCTAGTAACTCAGATAGTGAATTAGATGAATATATGTGTATGTTTGAAGAACAAAAAGAGCATGAAGAATTTAAATATGTTAATTTAGGATAACCTCAAGAATGTAATCAATGTAAGAAAATAGTGGTAGAAAAATATTACACTAAGACAATAATTTATTGTAAAACTTGTTATAATAATAGACCAATGGAAATAAATACAGTTGAAATAATAGATAACAATAATCAAAAGAATAATACCCCTAGTATAGAGAAACAAAAGACAAGTTCATTAATAACAATAAATTGTGAGTTAGAATTGTCAAAAGAAAAGAAAATTCAAACGACAGATATGATAGGTACAGGAAGCACAAAAATGTAATAAAAGAAGAGTTAGTGCCAGAACAATTTAGGTAAAAATTAGCTAGACTAGTAAGAATAATGTAGTTTGATACAAGACCTGTATATTTAACACATTGTATTAATAATATACCAATTAGGATAGAAAGACAACTGTTTAATTTACCCTTAACCTTTATATCCCCAGTAGGATCATATACCTTTATCTTAGGACTAAATTTCTTAAAAAGTTTACAAGGAGGATTTTTATATACACCTCCAGATATTACATTTTTTTAAAGAAAAGTATAACCACAACTGATCAAAGTAATATATTAGAGTCTTACAATAGTATTAACATAGAAGAACAAAATTTTAAATACTATAATATGGAAGAATTAGAAGAAATAAATGAACAAAAGATAGATTAACAAAATAATCTAGAATATAATGATATAATATTTGACCATGAGTCCAATTGTAGGAGAGATAGAGCTTTTAGAAATTATGCAAATAGATAGACCAAAGATTTTAGAAGAATTATTACAATTAGCTGAACAAACTAGAATTATAGGAGAAGATCCCCAATTACATTGGAATAAAAATAAGATATGAGCAAAATTAGACATTATCAATCCATACTTAACAATTAAAACAACATATATGCTCTATAACTTGTTAGACAAGCAAAAATTTGAATAACAAATAAAAGAACTTTTAAACTTAAAAGTAATTAGACCTTTAAGATCTAGGCATAGATCAGCAGTATTTGTAGTTTGAAAACACTTAGAACTTAAGAGAGGTAAAGCTAGAATAGTGTATAATTATAGGAGATTAAATGATAATACTTATGAAGATGAACTTATGAAATTCAAGAAAGTAGATATTTTAGTAAATTTGATTGTAAATCAGGATTTTGGCAAATTAGATTAGCAGAAGAATCAATTCAATGGACAGTATTTACTTGTCTAGAAGGACATTTTGAATGGCTTGTAATGCCATTTGGATTAAAGAATGCACCATTGATCTTTCAAAGAAAGATGGATCAAATCTTTAAGAAGTATGATCATTTTTGTAGTGTATATGTAGATGATATACTTGTTCATAGTAAAAATAAAAATGAACATAGAAAACACTTAGAAATTATTTTGAAAGAATTTATTGATAATGGTATAGTAATAAATAGAAATAAAGTAGAGCTTGAAAAACAAGATATAGCATTTTTAGGTATATATATTAAGTCGGGAACTATACAATTACAAGCGCACATAGCTAAAAAAGTGTTCAAATTTCCAGATAAATTAGAAGATAAAAAGAAATTGCAAGCATTTTTAGGATTATTAAATTATACTAGAAGTTTTATCCCTAATTTAGGAAGAAAGATTGCTGCATTGCATAGTAAAACTAGTAAAACAGGTCAAAATTATTTTATTAGTGAAGACTAGGGGTGGTTGCGGTTCGGTAACCGCGACTTTTTGCCCAAACCGCAAACCGACCGACTATTTGCGGTATGGTGATTTTTGAAACCGCAAACCGACCGCGTTTTGCGGTTTACCGCATTGCGGTAAACCGCAAAAAGCGGTCGGTTACCGTGAATTAGCGGTTTAAAACCGCAAGTTCTTTTTGTGTCATAAAAATCCAACATTTCAAGCATCACAACCTAAAGAAAATTAAAGTTCAATTCCAAGCATTCCAATTAAAGTTGAACTTCTCAAGCATTCCAATTCCAAATTCTTTAAAGTTACAAACCAAAAGGAAAATACAATGCAAAATGAATTAAAGTTACAACCCAAAAGAGAGAAGTCGATTTTGAGAGTTGAGAGAGAGAGAGAGAGACGAATGAGAATCAGAGAGTTGAGATGAGAGAGTGAGATCGCATAAGGAGAGAATATAAGTATATTATATACAATATAAAATATTTAGATACAATATAAGTATATTATATTCAATATAATACCGCAACAATATAAGTATATTATATTCTATGGACGGTTAGGTTTGAAATATATTTTACATACAATATAAGTATATTATATTCAATATAAAATATTTTAGACAATATTATTTAAAATATATTTGCGGTTTGCGGTAACCGCAAGTTTTGAAAATCAAATACCGCAACCGCAACCGCAACTGCGGTTCAGTTTTAAATACCGCAAATGCGGTTCGGTTTACCGCGATTGCGGTTTCATTGCGGTAAATTATCGGTTGGTTTTTGCGGTTTTTCGGTTTTTCGGTATAAAATGCCACCCCTAGTGAAGACATTAAATTAGTTCAAAATATCAAACAAAATATAACTCAACTTAAACCTTTTGCATTACCATTAGATAATAATTACAAAATAGTTGAGATAGACGCATCATCAATAGAATGGGCAGGAATTTTATATCAGAAAAAACATAAAGAAGAACCAAAATCTAAAGAAAAAGTTTGTAGAAATGCATCAGGTAAATTTAGTGATATACAGGCTAGACTTCCAGCCATTGAGTTAGAAATTTTAGGAGTCATTAACTCCCTCCAAGCATTTTCATTGTTTTTACATAATGAGATATTTACTATTAGAACAGATTGTCTGAATATTGTTTCTCATTATAATAAAATTACTATTAATAAACAAGCAGCCGAAGATGGGAAATTTTGTTGATTCTATTATAGGAAATGGATTTAGACAAATATTTGAGCATATTAAAGGTATGGATAATACTTTAGTAGACATCTTATCCCGTATTATTCATTAACAGGTATGCAATATTTTGGAGCATCCTCTTTTGGTAGCAAAAATAGTGATACACCATCACAAGGTGGTAATCCATTAAGCATGATTAGTCAAGCAAGATCAGTAGTAAATACTTATTATTATAATGGAATTCCAGTACAAGAAGTTAGAAATCCTGCCTTAAAATATCATACTGAAGCATCATTAACAGATAAACAAAAAGTTCTTTTAGACAACTTTTGGAACATTAGAACTAATAACGAAAGCATGAGAAGAGGGCATGAAAAACTTTTCTGTAACATCCCGATCCAATGTTTAATCATTTATTTAATTTATATAAATTAATTGAATTATTTAATTATGAATTACAATTTTACCCTTGGGATAGGGTCATTTTGGTCACTTTTTAATCCTGTAGGATTTTGGGGAATTGAATGGCACCATTGCATAGAGCGTCTCGATATGAGTTCGTAGACACATAGTGGGCTCAAATCAGAGTTGTAAAGAAGAAGTTACGATCAACGGAAGTGCAGTGGCACAACCGTAAATAACTCGAAGTTGGATTTTTAAAAACATGATTTTCCTTCTCTCTCTCTCTCTCTCTCTCTCTCTCTCTCTCGACAGACCCCCTGTTGCAGCCGACCACTGTTTTGGCCCACAACCACCGCATCCGACCACCTCTGGCCACAAAGCCATTACCAAAACGTCGAGCTCACCTCACTCTCTTCGTTCCATCCCACCTCCGACGAAACCGCCATCGCTAGTCATTTTCGGTGATTCCGGCCACCATTTTTGTCAATCCAAGTATGGTTTCTCATTCTTTCAATGTGATCTAGCTGATGGTTAGGTTGGTTAGGATTGATTTGGAAGTTTTGAAACTCGTTTTATGACTCAAAGTTTGGCTGGTTTTGGCTCAAGTTTCCGGCAAGTTCCGGCCACTTGTCGGTCGTGGTCCAAGAACAAAAGTTGCTCCACTAGTTGTCCTGATCATGTAGGTATAGGTATTGATTGGTGTTTTGAGAATTTTCCAATCGCTGGAATTTTCTCAAGCCACCCATGCGCTACCTGCGTGTGTGGCAGCTCATGGGCCATGTTTGGGTGGCCCACTTGGTTCTAAAATGTTCCCCATGTTGTCCCGAGCATGAAGGTATGCTCGGATTTGAATTTGGTTATCGTTTGACGGTCGATCGGATTTACGCATATTAGGCATTATCTGGGTTCGATATGTTTGGACCGTTGGATCGACTCCATTTCCAAATATGTTGACCTAGGTACCTCTAGGATCGTGTAGGAATTCGTGGATCGTGAATCGGAGTCCCGGATGCTCTGATTCGATGACTCAAAGTTTAGGTAAAACGGTGACTGATCGTGCAATTGCGAGTGATCTGACTGCTCGATCTGTACCAAACTTACAAGACGTGTTTAGTAAACATTGTTGAACCCATAGAAACTTTCGGATCGGAAATCGGAGGTCGTGGCCCCCGCAGGCCCAGTTGACCAATTTTAGTAAGTTAGACCACTCGGTTGACCGAGCGTCTTCCGAGGTTATTCCACCATTTGAAGCACATAGTTGGACCTGAGGAACTTCTCGTTCGTCGTACACACACTTTGAATCTCAAGAAAACTAGGAATTTATTTTGAAGTTCTCGCTCGAAGTATTTTATTTTAATCTAGCTTTCATGTTCTTAAATAGGTACCCAGGGACCTCGTACTCAGCAAGCAGGACCCTATCAGGATCACGAAGTGTCGGACTTCTTGTGAATGGACTTTGTTTTGAAATAGCATTACTTTCAATGATTAAATTATCATGCATTTGGGATGGATTATTTTGATTATAGAGAATATATATATTTGAAGTTTATAATTATATTGGACATGGATTATGTGTTGCGAGATTGATATTTGCTTTATGACTAAAGAACTGGGCAAGTGATTGATAAGAATTGGGTACTTGTTGATTATTATATGAGTATGTGATTGCACCATGCTAAGTACTTTCCCCTGGTTACTGTTCCCACATGTGGCGTTGGATTATCCAGCGTGTGATAAAGCAGTCTACGTGCGTAGGACTTAGTGGTTGGGTTTGGCCACACGTGGCGTTGGATTTTCCTGCGTGTGTGCTGTAGAGTGGTAGTCCCCCGGTTGGACAGCTCATCCTTAGATGCATGGTAGAAAGTTGAAACCCTGCGGGCTAGTCAAACAATCCCTGCGTTGAATTGTTTCCTCGGTACTCGTGTTGGTGTGATACTACCTTATATATATTATTGGTATACTTATGGAAATTTGGGTTGTGTATCTATACAGTTATGAAATTTTTGTGATCTATATGTATATAACTAAATATATGTATATGTATACCTACGTTGAACTATTTTAAAGCTATCTTTGCATATTCCGTTTTATAAGGTTATGTTTCGGGAAAGGGTGTGGTTGGAGTCAAAGGATTTGACTTGGATATTACTATATGATATCGGGGATGTGAGAGTACTTTGATTTCATATTGATTACGTATGACTAGTTTCAATTGCATGTTTTTAGCATTGTTTTCCAAACGGTGGGGTTAGTATGTTGTTTTCAAATATAACTAAACTTTGTTTTTGTCTACTCACACGTTTTCTGTTTTGCGCCCCCCAGGCAGTAGCTAGACTTGAATCGAGCGGCCGAGCCAAGACTTGCGCTACCGAACCCCGAACTCTTGTAGGATAACTTTTATTTGTTTTATTTCCATTGAACTTTATATTTCGTTTGTAATCCGAATTTCTTTAGATATGCTCTTTTATCGCCCATGTTAGGGTTGAATGTAAGGCCGGAGGCCTATTATGTAAATTGCATGTCGTTATATTGTGCATGCTGCTATTGGGAATATTTAACTGTGTTTGATAGGTTAAATTTTTTTAGGAAAATCCATTTTTCAGGGGAGACTCTGCTGAAATTTTGGTAGAAAGTCTCGTTCATCTTTTCCTTAATTTGGAAAAGAGGCTATAATGTTTGTAAGTGGACCCGACATCAGTTTGATGTTGGAAATATCACAGGATCCATCACGAATTCCGAGAAATTCAGGGCGGGTCCTGTCATTATCAAAGCCCTTGAGCAAGAGTTTTTAGCATATAATTATGATTATAAAAGAGCAAAACAACAACTTTCTCTTTTGCAGGAAAAACATGAAGAGGAAAAGAAAGAGTATGATACAATAGTAAGAAATTTTAGAATTATTAATTTAAGATGTCAAAATTTAAGTATGACTTTACAAGAAAAAGAGGCTAATGAGCCCAACTTACTTGTGCGTAATAGAGAATTTTCCCTTAAGCAATAAACTAAAAATCCATATTTTCTTCAAACTCTAGCTAGAGAGAGGTATAGATTTTTACAATAAGATATAAGAGTCATATGATTAGATTAGAGTATGAGCAAAATACATCTCTTCAGTTATACATTCAAGCTTTTCTTTTTAATTTAAAAAATAATCCACATCCTGGTATAAAAATTATTACTAAAAGCTGCTCTCATTATATACTATTTATTTAGCTAGTATTAACATGGTTGAATATAGAGAACTACATTTAGAGCATAAACAAAAAACTACCACAATTACTCCAGCATTTTTAGTAGAGTATGGTGATTTAGGTCAAATTTATATTGAAAATACTAATAATTTAGATTCATTCTCCTCAAAATTAAAAGAAGTTATAAGTTTTTATATCCCTATCTGGGAGAGCGCAAAATTAGATTTCACTAACATACCCCCAGAATGGTTTAAGGATGGTATTTACCTAGACAGAGCACAACATAGTATTATTATTTCTTATAATAAACTGCTAAGTCCGTCAGAAGTAGCGAAGATAGGGATCCCTACCAAGCAGGACATTCAAAAATATAGAGGAGAAATAATAACTGAGCAACAATTGTTCAATGATGATCGTCTGAACCTCCTTCACCAATCCAACTTTATCAAGATCTATTCAGAGACTACATCCAGGAAACCAGATGCCACATATGAATTCAGGATAAGCACAACATGAGCAATTTTTTTTGATGAAATCTATAACCAGATACTATAACAAATTGAAGCAGAAGACAATGACAACTCATATTGGAATAGTTTAGGAGAGGAAGAGCTACACAATATAGATAGGGAGCTTTAGTAATATACCCAAAATAGGGGCTGAAATTAAAAAAAAAAAAACCCCCACATGGAATGCACTTTAGAAACATACCCAAAAACTATTTAATACATAAGAAATGAGTGTTGAAGTTCCTATAAATTGCATCTCTACCATTGATTAACTTAAAAAAAAAAAATTGAAAATCAAGGAGCTGTCCTTAAGACCCTTCTCCACCGAACCTCCGTACACTGTTAATATAGAAGTACATTGTTAATACCATTTTATAGAAGTACACTATTAATACCATGTCATAGAAGTACACTATTAATACCATGACATAGAAGTACATTGTTAATATCATTTTATAGAATTACATTGTTAATACCATTTCATAAAAGTACATTGTTAATATCATTTCATAGAATTACATTGTTAATACCATTTCATAGAAGTACATTGTTAATACCATTTCATGCAAAAAAAATTTAAAAAACCCAAAAAAACCCAGCAAGACATCCAATATCTTTTGCTGAAACCACCTCCAATTATCCATAGTTTCACCACATACAATTGCAAAGGCAAAAGGAAATACCTCTACGTACATTGTTAATACTATGTCATAGAAGTATACTGTTAATACTATGTCATAGAAGATGTCGTGAGTACTAAATTCTCCACAAGCTCTGATTACAACCCAGTGAAACAACATCCAAACTTACACAACTACAAAGAGAAATCTTATGAGAAGGATAACTAGGAAATGGTAAGGATAACTGGCAAATGGTACACAGAGAGATCTCATCCTTCAAAAAACAAGTTCCAATACCTTCACCTTCAAAAAAAAAAGTGTCAATTATCAGGACTGAAATAGATTAAACTTCAAATGTCCAGTATGTGTCAATTGGCAAAACAGGCAGCTTCAAAAGTCCAATACTCCATGAATAACAATAAACCAAGACTGAAATAGATTAAAGTTTCAGATCAAGATTTGTTGCATAATTGAAATACAGGATTGAAGGAAAACCTGGAAAACAAAAATCAATTAAGGCATGACGATCATCTTCATCTTCTTGTTGCCTGACCTTCACCTTTGGCTACACTTCAAGATTCCCAAGAGAAACAAGAAAATCCATTTCAGAATCATTTTAATTTTTACTTTCTAATAACATAATACAAAAGAATAACCTAAAAGACAAAGAAAGATAAATAAATGAAAAATGAACACAAACCTTTCCATTTTCCTCTTCTTCTCTCTTCTGAGAGCTTCTTCAGTTGTTGGTGTTTAGGACCATGAATTGAATGGCTCTGAATTAGTACTCTCACCCTAAACTAGTACTCTCACCGAGATGCGCATCCTCCTCCCTAATTCTCAAGATCTGGCTATGCACGGACCCCTCCCTCTTCACCCTCTGCCTCCATCGCCCAACCGACCTCGGCGACTCCATCTCCTTCGACGATCCCCGATGTCCGACGATCCCCCGATGTCCTGCTCCATCTCTTCGTGCTCCGTACACACCTTGGGCTTCGACACGAAAAAGCAAGCTTCGCTGAACCTCCTCCATCATCTCCCATTGGTCGTCATTCTCCTTCTGGTTTGAGCACCCAGAGATTTGAACCCGGACACCAAGGTCCAGGGTCTTAAACACACTAAAGGGTAAAGCAGATGAGTAATAATTCTGTTTTGAGTTTTTTTATATGAATTTCACACTAAAAGGTAAACCAGGAAATCTGTATATTAAGTAAACTAGAAAAAAGAACAGCTGGCAATAGTAGAGTGTGTTTATAAAGTTTGTTTAATGTAAGATAGGGTGTGTTTATGAAGTCAATTTCATGTAGAGTATTTTTATGATTCTATAGCTAGAAATGAGTTTCTTTATAGTTATCTAATATAGATAACATGTTGGAGGCATAAACTCCATGTGAAGCCCTCATTATAGAAGAAGCATTAGCATCATCATCTCACGTGAAGAGATCATCTCAGCAAAAAGATGCAGCATCAATCCAAAGCAAGAAAATCCAACTTTTTAGTTCCATACGGCTAGCAAGAAGCAAAGACTTCTTAGGCAATTTAAAAATGAATAAGAGCACTATTGTCCAAACACTAGAATTTTGAGCCTCATTATAAATAGGGAGTTTCACTAAAACACCCAAAATGGGGGCTAAAATTATAAAAAAAAACCCAACACCCAAAGCACTTTATAAACACATCCAAAATCCATCATTACACACTCAAAATCCATTTATAAACACACCCAAAAAATATACAATTGTTGATTTTGGGGTTGATTTTGGGTGTGTTTCTATGTTTAAATAGTATTTGGGTTTTTTTATAAATACATGTCTAGAATTGGGTTTATTTATAAATTTGTATTATAAATAGATCTCTCATTTTGGGTTTATTTATAAGTTCTCCTAAAGAGTTTTATAAAAAGAGGAAAGACCTAATAAGGTGCCAATGTAAATAACTCTTATTAAACAAAAGCCTTTGAGCCAATGCAATCAAACATTCATGCTTAGTAAGTTTTTAAGCGGAAATAAAATAGTTCATGAAATTTACATGCAAGCCCATTTCACAGTTTTCTCTTCGAAATTTCAAACACAGCACAGCGGCGTAGTCCTTTGTCCCTGACCCGCTTACCATCACTCACTCAGTCTCAGTCACCCTCTATTTTCTCTCCACTTCCAGTCTTCTCTTCCAAGTTTCGAACGCAGCACAGCAGTTTCATTCTCTCCCTCCCCATTGCGAGGTTATCTCATCCACTTCTTGTTTTCTGAATTGTATAATTTTTTTCTGAGTTGAGTTTTACTTTGTGCTAATATAGTTGCTTTGTTCTCTTCTGGGTTTTCATCTCTATCCATATCTCTCAACTCCCAATTTGGGAATTTCAGTTGAGACCTAAGTTCAGCTGCTGATTTTTGGTAATTCTTCTCTAACTGTTACTTTACATTTGAATTGCGAATTACTCGTTTTAGTTTGGGAATGAATTGTTAGGGTTTATTGATTAAAGGTGTGTTTGTCTTATGAGAATCTCTGTGTTTGATTTGGTTTTTCTTTTCTTATTATCCATTACCCGTATTTTTTTATATATAAAAAATTTGGTGCAGTTGGAAAAGTGGTAGATTGCTGGTTTTGTGGTTTTTATTCAGTCATAACTTTCTGGCATTAGTTTATGGAATTTAGTCTTGTATAATTTATAGAATTGAGGGTTGGTCTTGAGTTGTAGTTTGCTGGTAGGTCTTGAGTAAGCAACTGTGGCTGGTGAATCTCTTCTCTTCCTAATTTATATCACTTAGACTTAGTCCTACAAGTTCTATGCCAGCCATGGAATTAATTTGCAAATGGTGGAACACTTTCATTAGCAGTTCAAGATTCATAAATTTCCGTCATGAGATGGATGTCATGAAAAATTCTTGTGAATATTTCTTTAATGACACAGCATAAGAAGGTGCTCACTCTTTTGTTATGAAGCATTTCCCAAGTATTTGGATTTAGAACTTCCTAATCCCATAAATGGTTTCGCCGTTTCTGGTTTGTGCAATCAGTTTCTTTGCATTTCTAACAGTGTTTTATTTTCACTTTTGGACCCTTTTGACTTTGATGATTCCTCTGTAAATTTAGAATCCATCAATCCGGAAATCTCATGAGACTTCCATAAGGACTTATTCATGAGCATTATCATAATAGTTGTTTCACTTCTCTAAGCTTCGGGATCCAATGTGTCTTTGGTGGGGGCACAGATGACTAAATGGTTCTGTTTTGTCATTATTGGTTATTCAATTGTGTAATGTGGGTCTCCTAATTTAGTTGCATGTATACAAGTTTGAACTGGTTCATGGTTTTGCCCTCTTTAAATGAAGCATGCATGGTGATGCTATTGGGTTGGATCTTTTCTATCTTCAAAAACTTTTACTTTTTTCTTCTACTCCTTTTCTAAATTAGTTAAATATCTGTGAAATTAATCAACTTACCTTTCATGCTTCTTTAAAGGGTACTCTCTTTCATCCAGGAGCAGCAAGAAAGACACCAATACTTGGGTGTCTTGTGATTGCGTGACGAAATGTAGCATTAGACCTTCCCTATTAAGACATTTAAGAATGTGGCAGTTTCAAACAGTGCTGTTATAAAGGTGGATGCATCCCCGAAGTTGATGATGCTTACGTGGCAGTTTCAAGGCATATGTAAAACTGATGGTTGTCAACATTAAGTTAGATTTGAAGAGAAAGTATCTCTCTTTTCAGCCACGACGAACACAATGATAAATGGTCCTTTCAAAATTCTCAACCATTGTTGGATGGAACTCTGCTATAAGAGAATCTGTGAACCAAAGCCGTCCCCACAAAGCCCTCCTTCTCTTTTTCCAAATGAAACAAAATGGTTTGGAACCTAACAACTTCACCTTTCCCTTCTTGGCTAAAGCATGTGCCAAGCTCTCCAACCTCAAATTCTCCCAAATTATTCACACCAATGTTTTAAAATCACCATTTCGGTCAGATATCTTTGTGCAAACAGCAATGCTGGATATGTATGTCAAGTGTGATCAGTTGGCTGATGCCTACATTCTGTTTGAGAGAATTCCCATGAGAGACGTGGCTTGCTGGAATGTGATGCTTATGGGTTTTGCACAATTGGGATTTCTTGATAAAGTGTTACATTTGTTCCATGAGATGAGGTTTGCACGAATTCTGCCTGATACCGTCACGGTTATGGGGTTGACTCAGGCAAGTTTGGAGACAAAGAATTTGGCACTGGTGAAAGCCATTCATGCATTTGGAATTCAGATTGGGATAGATGGAGATGTTTCAATGGCTAACACTTGGATATCTGCCTATTCCAAATGCGATGACTTAAGTTCGGCCATGGCTGTCTTTAATGGGATTGAAATTGGCGCGAGGACTGTTGTCTCATGGAATTCAATGATTGCAGGATATGCAAACTTAGACAAATTTATTGATGCTCTAAATTTTTACAAATGGATGCTCTGTGATGGATATAGGCCTGATATAAGCACAATTGTGAGCCTCCTTTCTTCATGCGTTCAACCTGATAAATTGCTACAGGGTGTGCTGATTCATTGTCATGGAATTCAAATGGGCTGTGATTCCGACATTTTTGTTGTCAATGCCCTTATATCAATGTATTCCAGGTGTGGTGATATACTTTCTTCTAGATTTTTATTTGATGGCATGTCAAATAGAACTTGTGTTTCATGGACTGCTATGATCAGTGGGTATGCTGATAAAGGAGATTTGAATGAGGCACTAAGATTGTTTCATGCTATGGAAGCAGTTGGTGAGAAACCTGATTTGGTTACTGTGCTTTCTCTGGTTTCAGGTTGCGGCCAAACAGGAGCACTTGAACTTGGAAAATGGATTCATAACTATGCCTTTTCTAACGGTTTAAGAGACAGCATCGTAGTCTGCAATGCATTAATTGACATGTATGCAAAATGTGGAAATATTAACAGTGCTCGAGAGCTCTTCTATGCCTTGCCAGTGAGAACTGTTGTTTCCTGGACAACTATGATCGCAGGCTTTGCTTTGAATGGCAACTACGAAGAAGCTCTGGACCTTTTCTGCCTGATGGTGGATTTGGACTTAAAACCAAACCACTTAACTTTTCTTGCCATTCTTCAAGCTTGCACTCATGCAGGTCTTCTTGAGAAAGGAATGGAGTTCTTTGACATGATGAAAAAAGTTTACAAAATAAATCCTGGGGTAGACCACTATTCCTGTATGGCGGATCTTCTTGGGCGTAAAGGAAGGTTGGAGGAAGCAACGGAGCTTGTGAAAAGTATGCCGATGAAACCTGATGCTCGCATATGGGGTGCATTACTTAGTGCTTGCAAGATTCACCGTAACGTAGAGATCGGGGAATATGCATGTCGCCGTCTGTTTGAGTTGGAGCCCCAGGGTGCAGCTCCATTTGTGGAGATGGCCAACATATATGCATCAGAGAGAAGGTGGGATGAAGTTGCTGCATTAAGGACAGCTATGAAATTTAAGAAAGTGAAAAAAATTCCAGGACAAAGCCTTCTTCATGTTAATGGGAAACCTCATGTATTTACAGTTGAAGATAGGGGTCATCCTGAAGGCTTGCTTATATATGCAATGTTAGATAGTTTGGCATTGCAGTTGAAAGAAGAACAATACTCGCCACATTCAGACAATTTTGTGAAATGATTAATTTAAATCATTTATATTTGCTTAACATAATAACCATGATCATGAATGATACTGTGGATATTTCATTTGACCAAAGGCCCCCTATCAATTTTTGCATTTTCCAATTCGTTTCCAAAAGTTGAACCTAGCTGTCTGTTTTCCCTTCCCTTTCAAAGAACTTACATCTCCTGGTTTGCCTTTCTTTTTATTGGTTTCTTGTTAGTAACATGAAGTTTTTCTTTTGGTTTTTTAAAATTATTTTCAGTTTCATATTGGACACCCAATTTGTACCCATTCCTAACTCGTAATGAAAGTTTTTGAAGACCTTAAATTACAATAAAAAACCTTAAATAATAAATTTAAAAAAATCACTTTTAGTTCATGTGGCTTCAATTTTGGCAAGTTGATCCATGTAGTCTGATTTTCATTGAAATTCAAGAACATGTCCAAATTTCCATTCAATTTGACACGTTCAATTTCCGTCCAATTTCATGACGGAGTAAGCACGTGCCCCTCACGTAGAGAGTTAAATCAGTATGCCATGATGAGATGAGCCACTTCTGCCATCTCTAAATCAAAATATTCTCACTATGATCCCTCTACAAATTGAACGAAATCTCAACCCAGGAGTCTAAATTTTTGAAGAGCTCTTGTGAAATAGGAAGAGATTTAGCCAAGTAGTAAGGTAGATAACACAAGTAGACAGAAATAGTCCTATACGTGAAGAGCACATGCTTACAATATTGGGAGTTGGACGGAAATTTGGACGTGTTCTTGAATTGTGACCTTTATCAAACTATTTGGGTCAAATTGCCAGATGTGACGCCAAAAGGACCGAAGTGGAACATCCGAAAAGCTACAAGGCCTAAAAGGTGACTATATTGCATAAACACAGCACAGAGGCGCAGACCATCACTCACTCAGCCTCTGCTTCGACTCCATCCTCCGCCTACTCTGCAACTTCACTTTAACACTCACCCAAAAAAAAAATCGACAGACAAACATCCAAGTCTTCTCTTCCAGACCGCTGCCACCCGCCACATCCACCGACGTCGGCAGACAAAATCCACTCTGCCATCATTCATCCTCTGCGCCCCCATCCCTCCTTCATGCTCCATCTTTGTTGGCGTCGTCTCCCTCTTCTCGTCGGCTCTCTCATCCTCACCTCTCTCTCTCTTTCTCTCTATTCAGGCTAACAACAGTGAAGGAGACGACCTTGCCAGCCTCCAAATTTGAGGTGGCTGACTTCAGATTTAGAGGCCAATCTCTCCCTCCCTCCCCATTGCGAGGTCAACTCAACATTTCTCTGTTAGTCTTTTCTCTTTTCTTCGAACACACCTCACTCTCAGTTGTTTTCTGAGTTCTATAATTTTTTATTTTTTATTTTTCTGATTTACTTTTGACTTATATGGTTGCTTTGTCCTCTTTTAGGTTTTCAGTTCTCTTTATATCTCTCAAATCCCAATTTGGGAATTTCAGTTGAGATCCAAATTCAGATGCTGATTTGAGGTAATTTCTCTCGTGTAGGCACTGTTACTTTACATTTGAATGGTGAATTACTCATTTTAGCTTGGGAATGAATTGTTTGGGTTTATTGATTAATGGTGCGTTTTTCTTATAAGAATCTATCTGTTTTGATTTGGGTTTTGCTTCTGTTATATTGTCAATCACAAAATTGGTGAAGTTGTAAAAGATGTAGCTTGCCCGTATTTTATTTTATTTTGTATTTTCTTGTTCTGCCATAATTTTCTGGTAACCGAACCGATTCCACCCCAATTTATAGAATTGAGGGTTAGGTTCTGTTTCATTTTTTTTCCCCATCTCTTCTCTTCATTAACTTAGTCCTACAAGTTCTATGTCAGCCATGGAATTAATCGTTTCTTCCATTAAACAAAAGCTCTATCACCTTCCATTAAAAAAAATGTTCAGTTTGGAAGTTTAGTCGGCCTGAACAAACAATTCTGGCTCCGGTCATGTTTACGTTCAAGTGTCAAAGTTGGTGGGGAAGCAGTGCACAGGTTGTCAACAATGGTAGTTAGCACAAAGAATTATCCCTCATATTTTCAAGACACTGCTCCACTAAATAATGCAAATACATCCCTCCAGTTGGAACTGCTAATGAAAGTGTTCCACAATTTTCAAACAAATTTTGTAACCTGTGCACCGCTTACCTGCCTACTTTGCGAAACAATCGTGTTGCACTTGCATTGTTTTCCTGGGATGGGTCAGGGTCTTAATTACAAGTTAAGGAATGTAAGTTATTTTATTTTTCAGTCTAGATATATAATCAATTGAATGAACCATGTCCATTCAATAAGTGTTTTAAATTCTATTTCAAAGAATGTGTTGTACACCAAAGCTTGACCCAGGAGATACCTTGTACAAGACGTTATGCTTCAGTTTTGGATATAATGCCTCTAGTTTTGTTTCTCTCTTCTGCTTCTTTGTGTTTTGGTTCTGTTCTGTTTTTGTTATATGTAAAGTTAGCTTGAGTATTACAAAGAAAATTAATCTTATTTCTCGGAATTTTTCATTTCATGGTTGTCTGATTGTGTGACATGGATCTCTAATTTTCTCACTGAAGTTATTTCACACACGGTATAATCTTTGCATAGAGCTTGAGCTATAAGAAATTCCTCATCATATATGTTTGGGGTATAGAGTAACTTATTTGACAAAGATTCTTGTTCCTGAAACGGGATCATACTGACTACAAATTTGTACATGGAGCTTGAGCTAGGAAATTTCCAACCATATGTCTGAGAGGTATAGCATAACTTAATTGACATCATAGATTCTTGTTCCTTAAAGGGGATCATCCTGACAACAAGGCCTCCTACTTAAGTTCTTTTGCTACATTTTTATTTATTCTGCTTCGTAATAATCTTTGTAATGTTTCCTTCTAAAGAATTAAAAAACCATATGTCATGTTTGAATTTTTTTTATTTGTTGGTTATCTGATTGTGTAATGTCAGTTTTGAAATTTGATTGAATTGATTGGTTTTTTCATGTTAAGATGAAGCATACATGGTGATGCTTTTGGATTGGATCTTCTCTATCTTCAAAAACTTTTAGCTTTTGTTCTACTCCTTTTTTAAGTTCGGCATGCATGTTAAATTAAAAAAATCATCTTTCATGCTTCTTGACAGAACGTATCTCTGCGTGAGCCCGGAACAGCAAGCAAGGAAACACTACTTGGTAACTTGTCTGCCATTACATTCAAGAAATGTTGTAACAATATTTCCCTATTGAAATGTTTAAACTATCAGTAATATTAGTAAATCAAATGACTGAGAATTAAGAACTCTTTCAAGTGAGACAAAAACGCTTATACCTCTCCCAATGTACAATGCTTCTTTTCTTCATTAAAGTGCCCACTGGAAAAACATCATTTAATTATTCCTTTATATCTTTCATTTTTACCTTTGTTCCCCCTCCCCTTGGTCACCTTTCCTTTCTTTCATAATCATACAACACAAAAATCTCCCTGTCTCTCTCTCTGTCTCTCTCAATATTTTTATATAGTCACATATATATATATATATATATATGCACTTATATTGGCTATAGGTGCAAATGCAGGCTCTGAAACCACTTATGTTCTTTCGTTCACCTCCAAAATTCCAATGCCTTCCCTCTAACGCACCCAAACTTTCCATATCTCTTTTCTCTTCTCTATCTTCACCCATGAAAATCCCAAACCCAAATGGAAACTCTCACATAACAGATTACCTTATCAGTACCTTCAAATTTACCAAAACCCAAGCGTCCTCAATCTCGAATCGCTTCTCCTGGGTCACATCCCCTGAAAAGCCCCAATCCGTCTATAGCTTTCTTCGAGAGCTTGGATTCTCCGATACCCATATCTGTTCTGCTGTGCGTGGCTCACCCCAAATCTTGTTTTCTAATATTGATAAGACCCTAAGGCCAAAGCTTGAGTTCTTTCAACAGTTAGGTCTTTCCAGTTCTGATCTCGCTAGTTTGATTTCCAAGAATTCCACACTTTTGACTGTTAGTTTGGAAAGAAAATTAGTACCCTGTATTGAAATTCTCAAGAAAATCTTAGGGAATGATGAGAATGCCAAGGATTTGATTCGGGTTTTGTGTAGATGCAATTGCATAGTGAGGAAAGATCCAGAATCGAGATTGTTGGGCAACATTGCCTTTATGGAGAGTTGTGGAATTGTTGGTTCTCAGCTTACCATGCTATTGAAGAGGCAGCCATATCTTTTCATTGTGCAAGAATCTGTACTTAGAAGCCTTGTTTCAAGGGTTCTGGAAATGGGTTTCGTATTGAATTCTAGGATGTTGGTTCATGGTCTCTACACAGTCAGTTGTTTGTGCAAAGGGACAATCAGCAGAAAACTGGACCTGCTTTGTATTTTTGGCTTTTCAGAGGATGAATGTATGGAAATGTTAAGAAGAACTCCAGGTTTGCTTAGGACATCGGAGGAGAAGTTAAAGTTAGGAATTGATTTCTTCTTGAACACGGTTAAGTTCAAAAAGTCAATATTAATTCATTCACCTTGGATTTTGATGTTTAGCATGGAGAACCGAGTGATTGCTCGATACAGGGTTTTAGAGGTTATAAAGTCAAAACGGCTATTGAAGAGGGATCCAACTTTTTATAGTGCACTTGTTTTGACAGAGGATGAATTTTTGGATAAGTTTATATCAAGATTTAGAGATGACGCAGAGGTATTGTTAGTTACTTACAAAGCTCATCTGCTGGATTCTACTCAGGAAGAAGATTCTTAGTACAATTCAATATTTCATCTTCCCAGGTGGGAGTTGTAGGCCACATTTGAATAAAGAATATATCATATGGCGACGGTTTTGGGTTCAGATGGATCTGAAAAACCCATTTGTGCCTTGTCTGGAGAATGGGTTGTGAGTAGCCTGAAAGTTTAAGGATATGCAGGCTCACCATGACTACATGAGATACTTAAGATTTGGATATTATTTTTCTGTAATTTTTTTTAATACGATGTTATGTTGCATTGTTCTGGTTCTGATTTGTCCGTGTTCTTTTTAATGTCCCATTTTTCATTGTTTAAACAAAAAGAGAAAAGAATATATCATATTTGAAGGTATGTTCGTATGAGTATATTTTTGCCTCTGTCAAGTTATCTGGTTGTGTACTCAGTCTCTGAATTTGATTGAATTTGTTGATTATTTCTGGTTAGTTGCATCCGTACAAGAATGGGGTTTCATGAACTTTTATTAATTGTTTGGGGTATTTGACTGGTTCATGGGTTTTGAAGACGAAGATACATGGTGACGCTCTTGGCTGGATATTCTCTATCTTCTAGAAACTTTTTACTTTAGCTTTTGTTGTAATCCCTTCTGATGACATGAAACAGAGATTCACTGTTTGATGGATAACTGTTCTAATCTAATTCCCTCAAAACCTGACTTGTCAAACAGAGAACTTTTGTAAGTTGTCAACCATTAGTGACTTGATCCTTAGCGACCTTTAACTTTACTAAGAATCAATGGGTGTAAAGTCGTTTGAACTCCTTATTTAAGATCTGTCTATTTTTTCACCATCTATGCTGAAAGGATCAACACACTTTATGGTCCAAATATGAGGTGCACAAACACCTTGCAAGCATTAGCTATGATCTGCAGGGTGGATAGTTGGACATGGGTCATGCATGTATTGAATTGCACTCAGAAAAAGAAAAAAAAAATTCCCATGGAGTATAGGGGTAATTGGTATGAACAAGTTGACGTACAAGTCCATTGCCCAATTTAACTAGTTTTGGTAATGGCTAAACATGACAGCTAAGAATAACTCTTGAACATTAAAATTTCTTCTTCATCTTCCCACCTCTAACGACGATCACACGTGCTCTCACGTCAGCCAATTTTGGATTTGGATGCATTAGCTATGTCCATGTTCATGCTCATCAGTTGTTATTTAGTTGCCAGCTAGACAACGGTCCAAACTACCATTTGTGATAGCTCAATGTAAATTTTCTTTTTTCCTTTTGCGAATGATATTAGGGTCCTCCCCTTGTGCCTTATTACATTTTCTTCTGTGGTGGTTAGTCTCCATTTTATTGGTTACATCCTCCTCTCCACCGCCAAAATGATGCATTCAATCCCTTCAAATCTTTTAAGCTCTTGGTTGAATGTTTTCTGTATCTAGAATGGACCGACGCTATTTCTTCATTTCAAACAGACAAATTGCAAAGGGCTTGTAACTTAAGTTCTGAAGAGTATTTAGAGGCGGAGTGACGCAAGCCTAATAAGATACTGACACAAGCTCCTTAGGCCACGGAGTCCACGTCTAATTGTTTTCAGCCAGAGACAGTGCAATCGTTGCTTACGTATTTGAGGCCACACCACGTGCATGGTAGCTGTGACTTGTAGATCAATAATAGCCGCCGTTGGCATGTCGTGGCTAAGGACACTGTGGAAAGGAGAGGACATCGATTGGGTGGTGATGTGAACTCTTTAACTACCTAGAGTCTCTGTTGTTGTTGGCCCTTGAAAGTTAATAGCCTTATGAATAAATGATAATATATGCTTTGTCGGCAGGTCATAAACAGTATGCTTTTTTTGTGCATAAACCAATATCTTTTATGAACTTTGGACATTGTCTTCCCAACTCCCAACTTTTAAGGGGTCGGCCGAGATTTCTGTGTTTCGGATCTCGCCGCTGTTTCTGTCACCTCCTTTTTTTTGGATCTCTCCGATGTCTGTGTTTTTTAATCTCTCCACTGTTGTTTTACCCTTGTCTCTCGACTTATTCCATAAGATAAAATGAGTCTTAAGTGCACCTTCTCGATGAAGGGATTGATATTCATTCCAGTCCATATATGTTGTTAACTTCAACATGTGAAGGTTTCGTCCATATATGTTGTCTGTGAAGGTTTCGTCTGACTTCAAATCATCTGAAAATCACTTTTCCTTAATCAAACATAATAGAAGTAATATCAAGATGAAAAGAACCAGCTTATATAGCAATTCTATGTGAATTACGAACCATGCTATTGGGTTGTCATTTCAAAGTTTTGTTGAAGAATACAAGTCTCACATCGGAAACTTGACTAAATAAAATACAATATATAATGAATGATTTTACTATTAATATCACCCTTTTGTGATAAAATTTCACACCTACTGGGCTTTATAGGTGGTTGAGTTGGGGACAATATCGGTGTTACTAGTAGTGGGCCGCTGGCCCTTCTCTCTGAAATTTAAACAAATTTTTCTTTTGATTTTTCATTTCATTTTATATTATTAAACTGAATTGATTTTTCTTTTTTACTTTTTTTTCTTCTTAATTTGGCTCGGAAAAGTGACATTTGTGCTAAAAAAGTAGGCCATTTGATCACTTCTAATGGAAAATGAGACGGAGTTGACAAAAAGGACTCATAATGCAATGTGCAATTTAATTGGAGAATGCTTGTAACAATTTTTGGAGATCATGGACGAAAACGCAAAACGGGGCATCTGTCTGCATGATTTTTGTATGAGGTAATTATGTTAGTTTCTCTTTCGAAAAACCAAGCTTTCACTATATCTTGCGCAAAATTTATTATTGTTTTCTTGAAGACACATGCTGATTGAAACTAATATGTATCTAAAAGTTAGAATAGAAAAGATAAAGAAAGCGTTCTGAGTTAGTACGTAGGTCAGTACAATGCTAATTCCTCTACTCCACAATGTATTTTCATAATCCCACTCATTCAATTTTTAGGCCCTCATTCAATGATTATCCTCGCCAAATTGCATCCAAATTAGAGATCATTTAGCTACTTTTGCGAAGAATTCTTTATTTATCAAAAATATATATCGTGTTTTTCTATTTAGTTTGTCACAATTAGATAATGAAGAGGTTTTAAATTTGAGTGAATTTTTTGTACAGATGATTTTTCAATAAAGATACTTACGAAGGAAGCAAGTCGGATTATGAGATACATTGTAGTGTGAGCCGAACTATGCAATTACCACAGTTTAAGTTACGAAATGGTAAGTGTTCGAGCGCTATTGATACTATATTACTCTGAAATTTTTAGTTCAATACTACATTTCCTAAATATCAATCAAGTTGGTGGAAATGAAACCTTTTTTACGTTTGAAAACTACAAAGGAATTTACAAAGAAGATTCTCTACATATCTTAAAACCACAACCTTGAAAGTTGGTAAAGAATTGGCTACTTTATTGGTTTCTCGAAAATTATGTGTAATGCCAACCTTACAAAACCTGCAGCTGCTTAACCATTAGAAAGAACTGAACTCATGCGGACGTCCGTATGTTATTACCCATGCGGACCTCCACATGTAGTAATAGTAGCACAAATTTGTACATGAAACTGAAGCTTTTGAAAATACCACACGTCCGACTGTTACTTTTAATTATACATTAATTCTCGTTTTGTGTGGGACAGTAGAGAGGCATGTGGCAGTGTTTTGAACAGTCACCCGAATCCATCGACTGGTTGTCAACAAGTTTCCACGTACAAGTGTAATCCACTAAATTTGACCCACAAAACTGATAATATCGTTTTGATCTAGAGAGCTTAAAACACAATTTGACAACAATAAAGCAATAATTGCCTTGAAATTGAGAGATTCACAACACAACCAAAAAGAAATCAATTGCACTCATCCAATATTGAGTTCAGGTTGGACAAAATCTATAATCTAGATTCTAGGAGGCAAGTTGTGACTAAGATGTGCATCAATATATGTAGATCTTTGAAGAAATGTGTTTGGACGATGTTTCATGCATACGTGTAGAGGTTGTGTTTTGTCAATTGATGTGCTTAAACTTAATTATAGGAGTTTTGACCTAGGAAACTAAGGGCCCGTTGGTATCCTACTTGGTTCCAATTTTATAAACTTAAAAACCGATTTTAAGTCTAAAGCCCGAAAAAACCCGTTTGGTATGCCCATTTTAAAAAACCCGAACCCAAAAAAAACTCAAAAACGATTGCTGCTATTTCCACCCACTGTCCTATTTCACCACCCACCTTATCTTTAAAATTTTAAAGACAAATTTATCCCTTTGTAAAATTACTTCTAAGAATTTAGGAAAAACATAAACTCACTTAACGCATCTATTCTTTAAAAATAATATACAATTTTAAAACCAAAAATAAAAATCTCTTAGCCCAGCAACCCCTCTCTCCCTCTCTGCACTCTTGCCTGTTCCTTTTTTTAACCCCAAAAAAAAAAAAAAAAAACTATCAAAACCAGACATCCCAATAAATGTGTTTGAGTTCAAATCACTTTCCATCTCTGCACTAGACGATATCATACTAGACCAGGAAAGACCTATCAAGGCTAGTTATTCTCCTTTAACCAAGAACTTTATTTTTCCATGCTAACTGTCCTAGCTAGAACATTATGTTCCAATAAAGGAAGCTAACCCCTAATTCTATAAGGTACACAACCCATTTGTAGCTAAACTTGGCTACTTTTGGTTACCACGTTGGATGAGTTTATTTTTGAGATTCATGTAGCAGGTAGATTAAATCGCATTTTTATCAAATTTAGCCAAAATTTAGCCCCCACACTCTTAAATGTAAGTTTTTAAAAAAACTTTCAAATATAGTCAAACTCACTTAAATTGACCCAAATGCTCTCTAAATTTAAAACCGAACCAAAAGGCTAATTGTCATGTTCTTCCATGCCATAGGCAGAGTACTGAGCACGAGGACACTGCCCTTAAGTAGGCTAATAGCCTCACTCTCACCCACCCTACCCTCAAACACAAGGACACTACTCCTCGTCAATTGCCCTGAATGGATTTGCTTTGCTGCTGTTTCTTAGGGTTTTGATATATACATATCATGGAACAATTATCACAATATCATGTTTTAGGATCCCGAGCCTCTGCATTTAGCATCGGTGCATTTACACTCATTTAAATGAACGTTAACTATTAGATTAATCTAATGCATTTTAATCAGTCCACATAAGCATCTCTTTACACCTTATATGTGTATCTAATACCTTTTTTTTTAAAATACCTTTGAAATAAAATATTAAAAATATCATAACAATAACAAAAGTAAAATGTCCGGCAAGCATCAACTCTTCGACCCAGCCCCCTATCCCCCCGCGGCAGCTCCCCAGTCATCCATGGCTGCCACACTTAACACCCCCACCCTCTCTCTCTCTCTCTCTCTCTCTCTCTCTCTCTCTCCCCTGCACCATTCATGGTTATATTAACAAATCTGCAAATAAATGAAAAATAATTTTCACAATTACTACAATTAAATCTGCAAATTAAACCAAGTCTACCTATGTGCGTGTGTGAGAGGAAAAGAGAGTGAGGGTCGGCAGTGTGGGGGCTGGGTTGGGGAGAGAGGTGGTTACTGCTTGATTTAAATTTTTATTTTTTATTTCAATGTTATCAAATACATATAATAAGGTGTGGCAGTTGTGCTGTTTAGTATAATACAATTATTCTGACGTGGACTCATTAAAACTCATTAGATTAATTTAATGGTTAATATTTTATAAAATGCAGGTAAATGCACCAATGCTAAATGCAGACGTTCAGGATCCCATGTTTTATATGCACCCACACTAGATGTATTTTTGTTTTTTTACTTTCTTTTTGTTCATTTCATTTTATTATTATTTTTGTTTGAAAAAGATAGAAGGGAAAGCAAAGCTAATATAGGTAAGTTTGTGCTATGGGAAGATAGTCTGTGAGCGAGGGCCAGGCCATGCAATTTTTCTGGAGCTCTTATCCCTGAGGGAAGGCCTGGTTTGCAAGAAAGTTTAACCCCCACATCAGATGCGGAGCAACATTATTTAAAAATTATTATGTAAAGAAACTTTTTCTTATTGTAAAAAACTCACAAACCCACCAATTCAAGCCATAGCCACAGAGATGATTTTTGTTTCCTCGATTTATGAAAACATTGGCTTTTCCTTTTCTTCTTCTTTGTGGTAATTACTGTGAGAACCCGAAAAAAAAAAAATATATATATATATATATATATATAATAATTATTTATCAATATGATTTTTACTTATTTAAATATTTATTGTGAAGATTTATATGTTATTAAATCTTGAGTCTAGTATGGGATTATCCTTTTAGTTGAAAGATGACACCATTCTTGTTATCCATGTGTAGAGACTTAGAATTTGTTTTAATCAAACCATCATCCTCCCATTCTTCCCCCTTTCCCTCTTTCTTTCTCTTCAAAAAATATGATTTTTATCCCAAATTGGGATGAGTTGTTCATCCATTGGAGGTGAGTCACCTAGTCTAAAGTTGGTGAGTCACCTAGCCTAAGCTTCTTTCTTATTCTCTTCTTCCCATTCATTGTATCATCACTCTTTCTTAACTTGATGACTCACCTTATTCCCTAATCTTTCTATCTTATCTTTTGGTGGTGTGTGTTGTGATTTCATTGGCCAAAGGGGATGAGTCACATTATTCCCTTAATTTTATATCTTATCTTTTGGTAATTTAAAATATTGTTTATATAAATATTATTTGGGTGCATGCATAGCCTCTACTATAAATATCATGCTTCCTTACTTCATTAATTCATTCCAATCCTTTAAGATAGATTTCTACCATGAGAGAGAGAGAGAGAGAGAGAGAGAGAGAGAGAGAGAGAGAGAAGGAAGAAAAAGAAACAAGATGAAGAGCATGTGTGTTTGTCTTGCAATATTTCATACTTATCTTGGTGAGTGGGTTATGTAATGTGTTCTAAAAGTTCTTATTTTGTGATAAATCATGGATTTATTCTATTTACAAATCTCTCTCTATTTTCAAGTCAAGCATGTCTAATTTGTGCAATATTATGTATTATTTGGAGTTTTTGTGAAGTATGTGTTATTCATGAAACATGAGAACTTCAGTGACAGGGTATCCGAAGGATAAATGTGTACCAGACGGGGACATAGGGCAGTGAGGCCAATAGGGGTCACGTACTGGGTACAATTTGTGAAGGATAACCAAGATTTGAAGGAATGATGTGATATGATTTGGATTGTGTATATTTATATTATATTTTCTAGAGTGTGTAAAATGACATTGCTTGACTGGCATATTACATAATCTACTCACTGAGCGGTGGTTTGCTCATCCCTCACCTATTTTGTTTTTCAGATCAATTAGTGGGCAAGACAAAGACGAAATCAGAGAAGTTGGATTTGTTTAGAGTGTTAAACTTTTATTTATATCTTGTACCCTTGTAAGATTATTTTAATTTGTTTTTATAAATAGAATTGTAATGTATTTTAATTAATTTTTCAGTCCTTTTATTTATTCCTTTCAATTCACGCACC
Organism: Prunus kanzakura; assembly: GCA_020521455.1. Classification (NCBI taxonomy): domain Eukaryota; kingdom Viridiplantae; phylum Streptophyta; class Magnoliopsida; order Rosales; family Rosaceae; genus Prunus; species Prunus kanzakura. Next base: position 955,836 of record BPUM01000811.1, read on the forward strand.
CTGATTCGGGAGTATTCTTTGTTCTCGAATCGGGTCGTGACAATTACATTGTCATTTTTATGATTGAGTTGACGAAGCCAATTTTGGTGCTCCTGCTATTTTGGGTTTTTGGTGTAGTTGAGTTTTAATTTAGAGGGCATTTCGGCCAATTTAAGTGAAATTTTGGCTATATTTGAAAGTTTTTTAAAAAACTAACATTTATAAATTTGAAGACTAAATTTTGGCTATATTTGATAAAAACTCGATTAAATCACACCCATCCAACGAGATTTAGTGTGGTGGTAATGGTTTTTAGTGCAAAATATTTGTTCCTCAAGGTAAGTTTTAGTGCATATTGAGACATACGAAATCAGTTGGAATCCAATGCTAGAGACTAGTTTACAATCTGCACTAAGAAATGAAATTTAGTGGATGTTTTAATGATAATCATATTATGTTGTTTTTTATTTTTTTATTTTTTGTTCTTTTTTTTTTGTTGGAGAATTTTATTTGTTCTCATTTTTCTCCAACAGAAAAATAAAACACCTTTTATGTCTGGCCCCCCCCCCCCCCCAAAAAAAGAATTTAGGAGAATTTCTATATATATACAGTTATTCTATCATCTGGATGTGCGCATGTTATTATCTTGCATATGTCATTGTAAACCGGAAGAAAGCAAGGAAGAGTAGTAGAAAATACATGGCGTTCGTACGATAATAATGTTCGAACGTCCGCACAGCAGAAAATACATGGGCCAAATTATAATTTTTGAATTAGTATAAATATCCTAGAAACCATATTTTCCTTCAGTTTCGCCCAACCTAGTTCGAAACCCGTTTGATTCGCCAACAATCGCCGACCTATCCCAACTTTTTCGTTGTTTTCCGACCACAATAGTTGACCAGACCACTTGGGTTTTGTTCCTCTCTATGGCGCTCACCTATCCCTGAGATCAGAACCATCATCCAACCACCAAACGCAATGAATCAACTCCGTGAACATTTTGCGCCGCTGCCAGACTTTGCAGGTTTTTTCTGACCTTTTCCCGACTTTGGAGGTCTTTTCTAACTGTTTCTCGACTTAGGAGGTCATTTTCGACCATTTCATGACAGTATGTTCGAATTCCCGAGATTCGATCATTTGATCGAGGATCGGAGTTTCGCCTTTTGTCGATTGTTTGATCAGAGATTATTGGACCATTGGATCGTCTCCAACTTTTAGTGTGTTGTTGTTGGTATTTCTCAGAGATGATTGGACTGTTGGATCATCTCCAATTGTGCGATCAATGAAGATCTGACCGTTGGATTGTGGCGAAATTGTTAGAATGTGTTTCAGTTAATGTTGTAGAAGACATAACCAAAAAGGTATTTATCAGGACTCTCAATAAAGTCATAGAGGCAAATGGATGTACAACAAGGGATCTCTATTCTCAGTAAAGAGAAAAAATGCTCTAAGGATATGATTGATCAAATCTTTGTGCAAAGTAGTGGATAAGATTTGAAAGAAGAGATCTTCAAATCTTACCAGGATAATCATATAAAGGAATAATTCACATTAGGATATTTGACATTAGATTCCATTATCTAATAATGTGAATGAGGAGTATTGTATAAGAGAAGGATTCAATTGCACGGTTATTTCAATTTGAATAGGTTCTTCACTACATCCTATTTAGCTCGAATAACCATGACATGTTGCTAGGAGGCGTCAGCCATGGTTTCTGGAAGTCCTGAAAGGTTCAAACTTAGTTGACCTTCACCAATAGGAAGAATTAAATGGTGAGATTTAATTCGCAAGTCAACTCACTACCTTGCTAAGGGCTAGTTTGGGATTGTTGTCACTTTTAAAAAAATTTGCTTATGCTGTGCTTTGAAAATAATTAGATGTAAAGTAAAAGAAGCTCCATGTTTGCTAAGGGCCAGTTGGGAATTGAGTTTCATTAAATAGAATGTCAAAGCCAGATTACATCAAAATGAACTCAAATAATTGAGTTCACACCAAATGCAACACAAACATGCATAGAGCTCATTATAGTAATAAAACTAACAAAATGCATAAAGCACACATAAAGGCATTAAGCCCACATAAAGGCAAAGAGCCCACAAGCCAAAAAGGCCCACAAAACACAACACAACACAACATTAGGAAACCCTAACACAAATAACTGATATGTGCCGCACAATCCAACAGCTACAAGCCGCATCACCAAAGCAAGTCGACAACCACCAAAGAGAAGTTAGTAACCAACAGAAAATAGTGGTGAGCAAGTCACACAAGCTACAACTAGTAGGAGTAGCGCTACCGTAATCCAAGCAATAAGTGCTATTTGCACTTTAAGGACATACCAAACTCCATAAGTGCCACCAAGGGTAAACAACGGAAGAGACATTCGTGGAATCAAGGAGCCGATGAGAATGGTTAAGACCAGACGATAAGATGCAACCTCCAACAATGAGGAGAGAAAATGCATTACAAAAACGTGTAAACATGGCACTCGAAAAAACAAAACCGAAGCCTTCACGGCCTAAAAGAGAAAACAAGTTAAGCTTAAATAAATAAATAAATAAAAAGAAAAGTAAACGGTTCTGCAACGTTTCGAAGTATGAATTGGGGCTTGAAATCATGCACCGTATTGTGGGCAATTGCTGAGCTGAGTATTGGCATTTTTGGGCAGAACACAGCCCATGCATAATTACTTTTTAATCTAACAATGGCTTCTTTAAAAAATGTAACCGTTCGCCCTTTTTTTTTTGGTTGATAATATTTTTCTTTCTATTTCAGTGAAGGTAAATAACAAAATAATTAAGTTTGAAGGGCAGATTACAACTTGCAGTGAGTGACTAAATTTTTATGACAAAAATTTTACATATTCAAGTGGCACATATATATTGGCAATCTAGCGAATTACACTGTTATATATCCGAACGCAAAAGACAGTCCCAAATAGGAATTTTTTTGTAGTATATATAGCATAAATGAGCTTAGCCAAGTTGGTTAGATTGGATGTGCTCCTCACTCTGCATTCGAGTTTGAATCCCCCCACTCCGTAGTTTAGATTAGATTAAAGTAAAATATCACTTATAAAATATATAAATGCAGAAACCTCAAACAGTGAAATATTCAAAAACCATGAAAATGCTTATGCTAAAAAAATATCAAAACACTACATTCTAATATAATGAGGGCAGAATAGTAAAAACTAATTTTCTAAATTACAAAAATAAAAAAATAATTGGCTGAATTACCACTACTAGAAAAAGGCTCAACAGGGGCTCTTTTATTAGAGACTGAAATAAAAACAGTCTCTATAGAATGCTATTAGGGACTATTAATAGAAACAATCTCTATAAAATAATATTAGGGACTGATTTAATAATTTTCCATGACTAATAATTTTAAAGAGTCTAAAATCCACAAATTAATCAGTGCCTAAGTACGGATCAACACAAAAACTTAATTAAAATTAAAAAAATATATAAATAAAAGACTCATTATACCAACTAAGTGAAATTATACGTATACCAAAATGGCTTTCCTCCTTTTTATCTTCCCAAGATTCCTCTCTCTCTCTCTCAAATTATTATTTTCTTAACTACTCTCGTTTTTCAGACCCAAAAAGAAAAAAAAACTACTCTTGTTTTACTTCCCAAGATTCCTATTGTTTCCTCCATTTACTTCTCTCTCTCTCTCTCTCTCTCTCTCTCTCTCTCTCTCTCTCTCTCTCTCATATTTTCTTCCTCTTTTCTTAATAACTTTCTTGAAACTTCTCGTCTTTTTTCTTGGTATTGGGTCTGGATTCTTGGTTTAGTTTTAAATTTAATTCTTGGTACTGTGTTTGTAAATCTAACCCATTGTCTGGTTTGGGCTAGATAGATCTGTGTTATGTCTCTTACAAATCTTTCATTTGAATGTATTTTACTTAGTGACTCATGTTTTTTGTTTGACTGGTTGTGAAATAAAATGTATGGCACAAGTTGTTGATGGCAGATTGAATCTGTTTGAAAGGTAATTTAATGAAATTTCTCTTGTTCATAAATGAATTCACTATCTCTGTCAAAATCATAAATTTCTTTGGTTTTTTTAGTGGATATTTGTGTTTTTGAATTTTAAGGATTATTTGTGTTTTATGTTTATTGCAGATGCGGTTAATAGGCTTAATGCTCTCAAGGGCAGAGGTGAATTTCTAATCCTCCAGTTCAACATGCGAAGACTCTTCCAGTGTGTCTCCAAAATCCATGGTTAGAAAAAATTCTTATCTCAGCTTGACAAAGGAGTGACGGTTTGCAAACCAAATGGGAAAAAGAAAACCGATGTTTAAACATATTGAAACAACAAAAGGGCTATGGGACAATCAGATATTTAAAAAAAATCAAGTTTATGATTTTTTGGGACTGATAAGCATTTTGTACAATTTTTTTTTTTAGGGAGATTCACTATTATATATAGGAGCCCAAATTACCAAAAAAAAAAACCCTATATGAAATGAACTTTAGAAACACACCCAAAGCCCATTTACAACATAACAAAAGGCTTTTAACTTCTTTTAAATTACAAAATTGCCATTAATTTCTTAAAACAAACTCAACCCCAAAACACTTAATAGAGCATCAAAGTAATTTAATAATCAAAATTAAATTCAATAGGGCCAGCTATCATTTTTTGGGGGTTTTTTTGGGCTTGTTTATAGAAATTAAATAGTGTAGGATTTATTTATTATAGTTTTAGTGCTAAGAATGGGTATATGACTAAATATCTTTTTTTAAAAAATTATAATGAAATGGTGGGGTTAAACCCAAAGAAACACTAAACTTTATTAAAGGAGATCTGACGGGCATGAGAGACTCCAAGCATGTCATCAACCAGCACATCACTCGCCCAAGTAAGGGTATTATCAAAGAAGCAAATGCCCAGATATAAATTGTAGCTCCATCTTGCAAGACAGTCAGCAAATTCTTCTCTCTGTATATATGATGAATCTGGTAGCTCTCAAACTGCCTTAAAAGAGTACAACAGTTATGCAACAAACCAGCGAGGGGATGAAAACAATATGCAGCATTTTGCTGGATAAGTTGGACACCAAGAGTCGAGTCCATTTCAATGGTGATTTTGTTGACACTTTATCCAAAGCCATTTCAAGTCCAAAGGCTAGACCCCAAAGCTCAGCTTCAAGAATTTGGCCAATTCCCAAGTTCACAGCAAATCCCTCAATCCAATTCCAGAGCAGTAATGAAGAACACCCCAGCACCAATATTCTTAGAATTGAAAGGTACAGAATGCTTCGTGTGGTGATAATATTATCACCACACGAAGCATTCTGTACCTTTCAATTCTATTAGGCACGGATGTATTTAGAATGCATGTATGCGTATTGGTTGGACAAAACACGGGACCCATTGGAAAAATAAGTCACGGAGATTTGCATTCCGTGTCATATTAGCGATAGAGGACCCATGTAAAAGACATTGTTAAGACAGTGCCTACTTCTACATTAGCCATTGTTTTCAGTCCCCAAATAATGCAAAAGGGACTAATAGCGTCTTTTGGCCTTTTTTTTAGTAGTGTACAAAAATTAAAATAAAAAAACTAATAATAATTTTTTATTTCTTTGCATATGTTTATATATTTAATTGATTTTAAAAAAGAATATTTACATATAATAATAATAAATAAAATAAAATTTTGTAAAAAGTCATTTTTAAAATGAAACAGAAATACAAAATATTATGAGGAAAAAAAAATTCAATTGGCACACACGAAAAGTAACAGTAGCTGAGAAAAAAGAAATTGACTGGATATTATATAAGCATATGCTGAATGGGTAGAACCCAATTCCAATGTGGTCTAGCCTAGTGGTCCTTCCTAAGTTTGGCAAAAATAGTGAAGTCGAGACTTGCTTATGTGATCTTGGGACCGAAGGCGACTTTTCGAGAATGGTAAAGGGTACGGAATACAGAGGAGTGTGTTTGTTCTAAGGCATGGCCGGGTACAATAATTTGCTGTTGATGCGTCCCTTTCAGCCAACAGTAAATCAAGATGGTGGCAGGGCCATGGCCACAACACTTGGTTGTCCTTATGGGCCTTCTACTTTATCAGTTGCACTGCATGCGGCACGACGTTTTCCATATCTGCATAATTGATTCACTCAAAATAAGAGATATCAAGCATCTACAACACCACAAACCACCCAATCATTAAAAAAACATTTTGGTGAGTGTCACACCATGCAATTATTTTTGGTGATAAACACATTATCTTTATGTTGAAGTCTTTGTAGTTCTGATTCAAGCAATCAAACTATGGCCAGCGAAGAACCTTCCCTAAACTAAGGGAAAGTAAAATAAAAATCTTCAAGTTTCAAGGAGGGTGAGGAACAAAGTATGGAAGGTGTGGGAAATAAATTTCATGACATTTGAGAAAGACCTTTGTATTGGAAAACTAAGAAGAGAATGCAAACTGAGTCTTTTTGCACACCGATGTGGTGTGAGCCAAAAGGCCTCTAATTCGTACGTCAGTCTTCGAGTAAGAGAATGCAAGATCAAAGTTAGAAGGAAACGTTATTGAAAAGGCTAAGTCACTCATTCCTTATCTTGATGTCTTTGATTGTGGGTTTCCAACCAAAGGAATGCAACAAAGCTACATATAGGCTGGCGTGTCTGCCTTCGATCTAGATATTCCAATGCTTAGGGTTTAAGAGTAGTGGCCAGCATGACTTTATCCTTGGTTGAATGATTTCTTGATAAAAAGAAAATTATGTTAAAATGATTTCCAGTGAAAAAGATTGTTACAAGGTTATACTCTGCTGCTGACTGTTACAAGATAAATACAAGTTACTGACTTATACGAGAGAATCATTTTTTCAAACTAATGCCATGTGTCAAAGTGTTATTGGTAAAATCCAATGACAGGGATTTGTCTTCGTGCTTATGATATGATCCTTTACCCCATGCAAGTTGAATTCGGCAATTAATGCAAACATGAAGCTTGGATATGAGATGAAGAAACCTTATCTGCAGAAAGTGCCTTGGTAAGAACATCAGGCCACTGAGCCTGACGAGGAAGAAATTGAAGAGTGCGAGCATTACTGGTAACAATTAAGCTCATGATTTTACGAGCTTTACTTTCATTTCCCCTTGATAAATTCTATACCCTTTTTTTGTGCCAAGGCGTTGGTTAATGGATCTGCAAGATTATCACTAATTCACGTTCATAATTCCATTGCTGAAATGATGTAGAATAGATGGTGAAAGCATTCAAAGTGGAGTTCGAAAGGCGCGCGCAAGGGCAAATCCAGAAAGCTACAAGTTTGGGTCCCAAGCTTAAATTTGGGTCCATTACCAGTCAATTCGAAGAGAACAGCATCACGAGTAAAACTCATTGCTTTGCAATGATTTATGAGCTTTTTTGGGCATTCGAGATCGTTTAATAGCCCAAAATCCAGTTTTTGTGTTTTATCAGTTTTTGAAAACTTTGTTAATTCCTATTTTAATTTCTTGTTTATTCCTAGGGTTTATAGGGTATTTAAGCAATTTTAACCTGTAGCTAGGGTTATGTTATGTTATTTCAGCTTATCAATAAACGACATTGTGCTTTCTTCTTATGAGACCTACCATTAAAAGTTTTAAAATTATTTTTCCAAATTTAATTATTAATTAAATGGAGAACTTAAGTGTGAAACTAACTAAGGTATGAAAATGATAAGAAAACCAAAAAATTTGGCATAAAGTTGATGCGAAAAAGACTTTAGATAGTAAAGGCTAAAAAATTAGTAAACTTCTTATACCCAGGCAAAAACCCCCAACCTGACAGTTAATAGTTTCAAATGAACAATGAATACTCTGTCCTAGAAAGTGAAGCAAATCGTAATTCTGAGATTCATTAATTTAATAAAGATTACACTTCAGCTTATATACATATAACTCACTTAAGCTGAGATCATTACATTAAGTATATAAGCTAAGCTAATGTAGAAACTCTATCAAAAAGCACCTACTTCTATCAACGTCAAATTGATGTCGCGTGTGCCATTTTCACCTCTTTCTGTAGGACATATTTTAATTAACATGACTTCTCTATGATTGTTTTGTCAATATTTATAAAAAGACGAAGCAAAATATGTTAGTGGGTAAAATTATCCTAATTAAGCGGAGCTTCATATGAATTGGAATTTTATTCTATTTTGAGGCTAATTAGGAAGCCTACTTCTACAAGAATTTGGTGATCTCCAAATTATTATATAAAGCAAATTCTTCAACTTGAGAAGGGTTCCTCCTAGTTCCTTCTACATCCTCCCGCTAGAACTCAATTCTACGATATTAATGTCTTCTTTTATTTTAAATGAGTGTTATGGGTGTAATTGAGATACGGATTGTGAGGATCAAACACTCTGTACACCTTTGTTCTTTGTTCATTCAATAGTGGAAATACCCAACACCCCGTGGATGTAGCCCAATTATGAGTGAATCACGTAAATATCTTGTGTTGCTTGATTAGATGTTCTTGCTTAATTTCTTGGGGACCAAGTTGGTTTGAAAAGATTGTCAACCTTGATCTCGAAAATGACATTTTCTCTGTTGAGTCAATTTTAGGGATCAACAAAATATAACGAACTTCAAATGACAATAAATATCAGAAGCATGCAAATCTTCTTGCAAGTAGCAGGACTAGCCAAAATAAAAAATAAAAAAAATTGACAGGACAAAGGACCCTCCTCAATCAAAAGGGGCAAACTAGAATAGACAAATCGTACCGAGATAAAGAGTTAAAGAATGGGCTACCCGCTCTTCTACGACTGGAAGGTTCGTTGAATGAAGGATGGTGGTAAGTCGATACTGATGGACGGTGAAACCTCAAAATATGGACAAAACAAGTCGACCAGAATTCAGACAAAAAAAAAAAAAAAAAGTCGACCTAAAAAAAGAGCAAAAGTGAATGAAAACCCCAAAATATGGACAAAACAATTCCAAAACCAAAAAAAAAATAAAAAAATCACTTTTGCTCCTTAGTTTGTTGAATTTTCACTTTAGTTCTTGTTAGTTCAATTATGACAATTTCACTTATGTAATTTAATATCCTTGTATTGTTTGATATTCTTGCAATTCAAGGACACGTATAAATTCCTATTCAATTTCATGACGGAGTAATTATGTGTAACTGACATGCATGGGTGTTTTGGACGGGATTAGAATGAATTTGATAGAATTTGTACCATGTCCTTCTTTTGGACGAAATAACGTGTACTTGAATTGCAAGGGATTTGGACAAAAATTGGAATTGCGGGGACTAAAGCAGTAAAATACACAAAGTACATGGAACAAAAATTACTATTTCAAGGACGAAACAGTCTATATTTTCTTTTCTTTTTTTGTTCATATATATAAAGCATGTAACATAATCTCTCTTAATTTCGTTTCTGACCAAAAAAGGAAAGCAGTACATGTCGTGTTTATTTGGGAATTGTGGAGGAAATGAAGATTTTCTGTCGTTTGCATGAAGATGACTGCACGATCGTAAGTGATTTTACAATCATTTGAAAACGATTTATTATTTTTATTTTTCTCCTTATTTATTTGTAGTTTTGTTTTTCAAACTATTATCAAGTCAGAATGTACAACAGAACCACTTTACACCCAGCCAAAGAAATCGACATCTATATATATGAACTTTCACAATCTTCATTATTAGGTTGAACAAATAAAACGGTCATTTTTATTTATTATTCACATATATTTAAATAGATCTAATTGAATATCTAAACTAAATTTGTATATATTTATGAGGATTTTACGTCAATTATTTTCGTCTAAAAGGTGAAGCTAATTCTAATTGTGGATCACACAAAACTTATATCTTTTATTAATTAAAAAAAATTAAAAATTACGCCCGAGAAAGAAAGAAAAAGAAAATGAGAAATGTTATACCTTTTGTCTTCCCTTTGTATGGAGAGCAGAGATGCACGTCCGTAAGAATCTTTATATATAGATACCTTTGTCTGTATATCATACAGAGACCCTTTATTAGACAGGTTGTGTCTGGAGGCTTCGAGAAGTGTGCACGACGTATCCCCACAAAATGGAGGGTAATAATTTGCTGAGAGTGAGAAAAGGTGCATGGAGTAGAGAGGAAGATGAACTTCTCAGGCAATACATTCAACAGCACGGTGAAGGCAAATGGCATCAGGTTCCTCTCAAAGCAGGTATTATTATTATTAGTTGAAAACACTGCTTGCTTTGTCTTTTTCTGTATGCACGACATGTCAAAATATAATTTATTTATTCGATCGTAGGAGGGAGTCAGAGAGTAAGGAGGCAATTAATTTTTTTAGTTAAATTTGTATCTATACTTATAACTGGACTTGTTCAAGAAAGAAACTAAGGGCTCGTTTGATAACCATTTCAATTTTAGTTTTTATGTTTTATTTTTTATTTTTTGTGCTAGAGTATAGAGGAAGAAGAGGGAGAATGAATTGAGAATGAGAGTGGAGATGGGATTGAGAGGGAACATGAGAGTGGAGGATGAGATGGATGAGTAACAAAAGTGAAAACAAAAACTAAAAACTGAAATATTTTTGAAATTGTTTTCACTTTTGTGACTCCTCCTTCTCATTCTCTCTCTCAATCTCATCTTGACTCCCATCCTCACTCTCATTTTCCTCTGTTCTCTAGTACAAAAAATGAAAACTAAAATTGAAATGGTTTTATGAATTATATATGCAGGCTTGAACAGATGCAGGAAAAGCTGTAGACTGAGGTGGTTGAACTACTTGAGCCCAAATATCAAAAGAGGAGACTTTACAGAAGATGAAGTGGATCTCATGGTTAGGCTTCGAAAGCTTTTAGGAAACAGGCAAGTACAATCTGAACTTCTCTTTCGTAGCTAACTTGCTAATGAAGGACTTTCTGTTCTTTTTGTTCGACTTGTTTGTGCTTTGCAGCTAAATCTAAGTACTTGCTACTCATCTTAGAAAACACAGCCAAATTAATACGTACCCCAACCATATAAATCTTGAATAGTAATATCAAAATGAAAAAAAGAAAGAAAAAAGAATACCATAGCCAGAAGGAAAAGTAATACGACAAATTATGTTATTTACTCAATATGATATATATATATATATAGAGTTTTTCTATATAAACTCCACACTTTTCTTTGTTCTTCCCAATACTTAAATCATTAAGCTCTTAAGTTTTATTATTATGTAAAAAGACAAAAAATGTCATCCAACTTAATACTTAACTCTAGTTCATCTATATACACACCCCACACCACTCTTCATATTAAGTTTTAAAAAAACACAAACTTTTCTACACCCTATTACCAGAGATATATCTACGATATGATTATGACTTTGCCGATATAGAAAATCAAAATACTGCAGTAGGATCACCAATTCGGACACCAAGGAAAATAGCTTTAATTGGTTTCGCATTAAGTAAAGCCTCCAAACCAGACTTGAAATCTGAGCGAATGATATCTAGTTGCGAACCATAGCTGCTTAAATAAGAATATGTCAATTGAAGGCTACAATCATCGTAGACATATCTCTGACTAAATTTTCTTTTAGTATATGCCAGTTTCTTTGTTTGATAATGGTAACTTACATATTAATTTAACTGTCAAGATTTCTCTGTCAAAACCTCTTAGTTTATTCTCAATTTTTTTATTAATCATAATAATAAAATAATACTACTACACATTTGACAACTGTATTTTTATTTGTGAGGTTAAGGCGAACTTAGAGTGGTAAGGGGCAAGATAGCAGGGTGTGGAGTGTGAGGTTGATGAGTTTTTTATTTTATTTTTTCTGCTGGGTATGTATTTAGGGGTAGTTTGGGAAGATAGTGAAGTTTTCTCAGAGCACCTCCACCCCAAAGGGCAAGGCAAAGGCAAGGCAAGGTTTGTCACTATTCATGTGAATAGTGGCAGCCTTGCCTTTTTTGGGTCCACCCCAAAGGGCAAGGGCAAACACTATTCACTTTAATTTATTTTATATTTTTTTTTACTTAAACCATTAATTTTGATAAGCTTTTCGGATAAGATTTTTGGTTGTCACGTGTCACTATTTATTATAAAATTCTTACCTAAAATTTCAAAAAACATTTTCAAATTAAATTTTTGGATAAGATTTTCGGTTGCCACGTGTCCATATTTATCATAAAATTCACATCTCACTCATCATACAATTTAAATACTCCGAGTCCTCAGAGTCCGACACAATCGAGTACAAGAATGACTCAATCATTGACGGAAGCGGTTCCACTGGATCACAATGTGGGGGAGTATTTTCCTTCGGAGGACGTAATAGTGCCATTATTTCCGACACAGAATGCACCACTGGAACCGACTGGGGGCATTGTTCACTTGAGGAGCCATGTGTAACGGTTTTCCTCTTTTTTGCTTTGCCTTGAATAATCTATTATTAAAAAAATGAGATTGGAAATGCAAGAAATATATATATATTTTAAATGACATTAAATTGGCAAATTTTTTTTTTTTTTTACTTTGAGGCCAAGATTTTGACCTCTTCAAACGTTTGTCCACAACTCTCCGGCTTCGATGGAAGAGGACATTTGTATTTTGCACAATGGAATTTTGTAGTAGAAAATTTGGTGTGGAAAGTGAAAAATATTGAAAGGAGATGAATTTATATGAAGATTTGGTGTGGAAAGTGAATAATATTGGTAGGTATTTATAGAAAAAATTTCCATAATTTTTTGATATTTTTTACAAATTTTTTTGATATTTTTTTAGCCAAAAACTAGACAAGCGTTAGATTGTATAAGATTTTTGGATTGAAAGCTCCAGGAGAAGCCACATGGCTTATAGCCGTTGGTTTATGTGGGCTAGTGGGGTCAACGTTGACGTCACGCTAATGTCAGCGCCTTCGGGCAACAACCTAGTCCAATTTTACTCGTGGGCTTGCTTGGGCTAGTGGGTCCCATGCCTTGCCCGTGCTGGACTTCGTGCGTTGGAGTTGGATTCGGGCCTCTGGCTGCCGTTTGCCCGGTTAGGGCCCCTGCACTGGAGGTGCTCTTAGAAATTGTCAAAATTTGAATTAAAAGTTGAGGTGAACTTAGAATATGGGGTGAACATAGAGAAGTGCGGGGTTTAAATAGAAAAGCTCTACATTTATTATAGTAGCATACAAGGGATTAGTAGTGGACTAGATTTTGATTCCATTGTACTTAATAAGATATTTATTATGAATAATGTTACTTTTACCACATTTGTATACCACATTCCCATACAATATTATGTGGCAAATGAGGTGGACAGCCACATCAATTAAAATTATTTAACATTTTCTTTTCTTTTATGATTTGTTAACACTTAAAAAAAATTAATTAAACTTTTTTTATTAAAATACACTTAATTGATTTAATTGATGTGACATATAATATGGACATGCCACATCATGTGGTATACAAATGTGGGATAAAAATATGTAAATGTAGCATTTATTATTATCAAAATCTGATAGCTTGTTACAGAGTGAGGGAGAGAGAAAGGGGAAGAATAGAGAGAAAGGGAGGGGGAATGGAGAAAAAAAGGGGAAAGAGAATTGGGATGTGTGCTCTAGCCCTTTATCAATTTTTTCTTTTATTCTCACATAAAAGTTAACCAAGGTTAACAATAGGACAAATGTCATCCTTTAATAATGGCGGTGAACATACACCTTTGGTTAATATGCAGAGCAAAAATAATCCCTTTTTAACTACTGTAAGCCCTTCAATAGGATCGCACACAACTCTTATTTGGGAAATTTCACAAATCGAATTTCTACGTTTTCTAGATGTGATGTAACAAATTTTCAAGTTCTTATTAATTAATAGTATCAAATCTTTGAACCATTCAATATATAACCAGCATTTGCAGTTTTTTATTTGACTGTGCTTTGTTACAAAAAAACACTTCTAACAGCGTTTGGTAGAGAAGTTTAGAAGTGCTTCTAGGTCATAGAAGCACTTTCTGGAGAAGCACCTGTTATGTGCTTCTTCCGAAAACATTTGGATTTCTTATGAAAATTTCAACCTCTTTATAATAAAAGCGCTTATGAGCAGAAGCACTTCCTAAAGAAGCAGTCCCAAACGAGCCATTAGACATGAACAAACAAAACATTGCAATATAACCCCTTTCCTTTTATGACTTTTTGTTCTTTCCAATTCACGTGTTCTAATAAGCTGTATTTTTACAAAATGTCTAAATAATATAATTTCTAACACATCCTTTTTCTTTATGCATGCACATCATTTAGGTGGTCGTTGATTGCTGGAAGACTTCCTGGAAGAACATCAAACCATGTGAAAAACTACTGGAGTACCCGACTAAGGAAAAATATGTCTTCTGGGGCCCAAAAAGATAAAACCCTAGAAACAACAAAGACAGTAATATTAAGGCCTCAACCACGAACCTTCTCCAAAAAGTCAAATTGTTTGAGCAGCCCAGCTCCAACTTTACAGCATATTCAATTACAAGAGAATTTTAACCGGCCATTGCCATCATCACCACCCATAGAAAATGGAATTGATGAGTGGAAAAGCCAGTTAGCTGATACGAACAGTGTTGAAAGAGAAATGTGTTCTGGTTTTCAGTTGGAGGAAGATTTCTTCACAAACTTTTGGGTTGAAAATATAGCCCAAAACACAGGAACTGGTGTAAATTCTGCTGACGAAGGCCTGCTGAGTAACAGTGACTTCTCTTTTCATCTTTGGAATTTTTCAAAAGAAAAATAGAGAGAGAACTAAGGTTCAGAGGGTCTATGTCTTCCCAGTAGAGTTCTTTTGCATCTCTTTTTAAACATTTATTTCTGTTGAATTCTTTTGCATTGTAATATTCTGTAATAACATTTTCTATTATGGTAGTCAAATAAATAATATTCTAGTTTATCAACAAAAATAACTATTACACATATGCCTGAATTTATTACCATAAACGTTTTTCTTTTTTATACAAACGATATTGGAGAAGGAGAGATTCAAACACAAGACCTCAACTGCATGACTAACTGCTCTTAACCCAACTCAGTGGATTCATTTATTGAAAATTGAGTAAGTAGTTTCTTGAAGGCTTATTTACTGTAGTGCCCCCTGAAACTTCGGTCAAATATCACTTTACCACCCCAAAGTTAAAATGGGCCAGTTAACCCCGTTGAGTGTTTTTGTGTTCTATTTTACCCACACAGTTATCTCTATTAATAACTCTGTCAGTTTTGATGACGTGGAATGACTATTTTAGTCTTTTTACTATACGTGATGATGTGTCATGTAAATGGCCAACTTTTTTTGTTTAAATTGAATTGAATATAAAATAATATAATATAATTACTTGTTTAAGTAAAAATATATATAAATAAGATGGAAAATTTAATAAATAAATTTTTTTCCTTCTGTATGCTTTAAAAATAAAATAAAATCCTAACTCTCCCCGAAATCAATCCTTATTCCCAAATATCAATCCCTATCACCAAAGATCAACCACCGCACCAACATCTCTCTGCAACCAACCACCGCACCAGCATCCATAACCACCCAAACTCACCACCAACCATACCCACCCACAACCACCATACATGACCTGGTTGTCGCGGCCAAGCCAACCCGAGAAGAGAACCTCAGAGATGTGGCCCCAGAAGATGGTCATGTGCATCATCATCTTGCGGCAGCTCGTGGGTATGAACCCAGCACTGCCGTTAAACGATGTCGCCGGGGGCGGCGGAGATGGGATGTTGTGATGTTAAGCAGCCATTTTTTTAGTTTATAGCAGAGTTTTGATTGGGTAATTGTAATGGCTAGCCTAATATTTTCAACAATTTGTCTATATACATGTTGTACGGATATGGTTTGATGGATGAACAATGGTAGAAGATTATGTAATAGATTAAAATGTGGGCATATGGTAGTCGGCGAAATGGACGTAAGGAAGGGTTTATGGATCAGAATTTCTCTTCTTTTAGACTTCTGGTATTTCGTTTTGAACAGAATGAGAATGTGTGGTCCAGATTACTTAAGATTTGATGCCATAACAAGCCAACTAACAATAAACAGAATACTCCCTCACTTAATGGCCAAGAGAACATGAAAAAAAGAAATGGAAGCTTTGGATTTAACAATTTGAGGTTACAGCTGAAATTGTAAGACTCCACACTTTTTTTGAACTAGTTCTTGGCATTCAGAATTAGTACACAGGGGAAGCTCATACTCAATTCATACATTGATGAAAACCGATGCTGAGAAGAGGTTGTATATTACTCATCCTTTTCAGGATAGAGGAGCTAGGAGCTAACAAGAAGAGGGCTGCCAAATTTGTCAAATCAACTTTCTAGTTCCCTTTTGGCATATTCTCGATGGAGCCACCAGGAACGACGACTGTAGCAGTGCCGCTTGTGATTACAGCACTAACCGGAGGAAAATTAGAATTCCCTGAACTAATAACAGTGTTGACTTTAGCTCTTTTCAATTTGTAGCCTACCGAATTGTATGGCTGGTGGGGGTGTGGGTGGTTATGGATGATGGTGAGGTGGTTGGTTGGAGAGAGGAGAAAGTAGGAAGGATGAGGCCATTTTTTGGGGATAGGGATTAATCTTTGGGGAGAGTTGGATCTAGGTAGGTTTTTTTTAACAAAAAATTATTTTATTTTAAAAGCATATAGAAGAAAGATTTTTATTTATTAATTTTTCCTTTTTTAAAAAAATAATTTTTTAATTAAACAAGTAATTACATTATTTTATTTTATATTTAATTCAATTTAAACAAAAAGAGTGGGACATTCACATGACACATCATCACTTGTGATAAAAAGACTAAAATAACCATGTCACGTCATCAAAATTGACAGAGTTATTAATTGAGATAACGGTGGGAGGTAAAGTGGAACATTAAATCACTGTTAAGGGCGTTAAGTGGGCCACTTTAACTTTATGATGGTAAAGTGAGAATTGACCGAAGTTTCAGGAGGCATTACAGTAAATAAGCCTTTCTTACATGTCAAAATCATTGGTTCAGATTTTTGTGACGAAAACAAGGCATGAGATATTTTTGAATGACGCTAGGGATAAGTAATTATATACTAGTACTAGAGTACGGTTGCGTGATATAACTTATCCACATATTATAATATAAGTAGATTTAGAGATATTATTCCATAAAAGGGGGAAATATCAACCCTCCTCCATTCATATTATAGCACGTGCACAAATTTTACCATGTAGTCGTACTCTAGTTACCACACAATAATTTCTCGCTAGTAAGAGCCTTGTTGAACAACATGTCATCAAAGACCAATGTCACGTAATATTGTTGTGAAACAAATTATAGTCTGAATGTACATTTAACCCTGGGATTGTTTATTTAATCTTTGTTGATATTTGGGTATGGTCCATTTTATTTGGTACGGTGTCTATTTTGCAGTCCCAACGTTTACTAATTGTAAGGTAAGCTTTAGCTATTTTGATTTCTGGCTTCCTTAGACAATATTGTATTTGCTACTGTAAATCACGAAGCTCAAGATTAATTAGTCTAGGATAGACTTTGTTGAAGAGAGCTACTATGACTAAGATTATAAGTGTGGCTAAATGCAAATTAGCTCAAAGGTAAAATCTTGCATTGCATATATTAGGATATGTCAAGTGAATGTGTTGACTAGTCATCCGTTACTGCCAACTCATTTAAATTTTTATGTGAGACTCACACATTGACAGCTGTAGGTTTTCTATCCTAACAATTTTTGTCTAATTTAAATTCAGGGTCATTTTATAGAGAATTTTTTATTATTTTCAAAAAATATGTAAAAAGAAAACTATTTGAGCACATAATTGAGAATTGACCATGTACTTCTAGTGAGAGTCAGAGCAAGACAAACCAACTCCAGTGTGTTGTGTGCTCGCATATACGTATAATATATACATGTGCAAAACAAATTTGGGTGCGCTATAAAATGGAGTCCTGGTGCGGTTGCATCAATTTCACCGTATCAAGGCCGACCCTTTTCTTTTCATGCTCCGTTGAACCTATAGGCCTATGGCCACCACAACAATGGAACAATCTATGTCACTTAATTAAATGTTCTCGACAAAATATAATTGGAATAGATAATACTACTGAATGCTCCAACTTATTTTCATATTCACAGGCCCATTTATTTTCAATCCTTGGGAGATGACGATGAATACAAACCAATACATTCATTAGTTGTTGAGAACATCGAAGCTCCTCAATCAATAGCAGAATTCTCTAGTACTCTACATTTGTATGAAACGGAGATAATATTGTTTAGCTATTTTCTGTCAATCATATAATACTACGTGGAAAGTTATCATGTGTGATATACCGTGATTGGCCAGAGATAGCAAAATAGTGTTATCCCCGTTTTATGTAAGTGTTTCTCCACCAACTGATGATGCAT
The DNA here is from genome assembly GCA_020521455.1 of Prunus kanzakura. Taxonomy (NCBI): domain Eukaryota; kingdom Viridiplantae; phylum Streptophyta; class Magnoliopsida; order Rosales; family Rosaceae; genus Prunus; species Prunus kanzakura. The sequence goes on from BPUM01000811.1 coordinate 974,211, forward strand.
ACAAATTCAATGCATTAATTAGGCTACATATGGTGTGTAGGATTAGATAACTCACTAGATTTAAAGAATGCTGAAGCAAAAATGGAGTTTGACTTTCAAAGTTGAAGGTAGACGAAGAATTCATGAAGGAAAACTTATCCCTTCCAAACTCTACAAATAGTAGGTTATCAACACTTTATAATTAATTCATCTTATCCCTTCAACTTTCACAAAATTTGGTAGTTGGTATTAATTTCTAACTTTAAAATACCTTGAGTGAACTATCCAATCCAATCATAGGCACCAAAGATGATAAAAGAATTCGATTATTCTACTGATTGTATAATGTAGTAGCTAAGGATTCTCCTTTGTAAATCATTAATTAAAATATTTCTAATACCAGAAATAATATTTTAATTTGTATAAAATTGTGTTGAATCTCAATTACGTATGAAAGAAATAATAAAAATAAAAAATGAACTCGTTACCAGGAGCCTTTGGCATTCAATGTTAAAGTCTGTAGTTCTCCATACCCCGCTGCCTTTTGCATCCTTTGTACCAGAGAAAAAGAATAATATGTTGGGAAGTCTTGAACACGGAAAGTTAACTTCATTATGATTTGGTATTTAAACACACGAGGAATTAACTTCAAATAGAACAATTATTGAATGAAATTTCACACTTTTTTTCAATCAAAGTATTTGTGTCTTAAATATAAGGTGTGGTGTGGTCAGTTGGCAAACTGCCACCTCCAGCTAGCAAGCTACCTAAGGTCTCAATAACAGGGGTTTAAATTTTGTTTTGTTTTGTTTTAAATTTTTTTAATAGTTTATAATTTTCAAATTATTTTTAAAAATGTATTTTTTTAATTTAATCCACATGATCGACATCATATTATTGGTATGTGAGACCCACATGTGTGCCACTTCATCAATTTAACATATTTTTGGACGGAACCTAACAGCATGGACTCTTTCTGAGCACACCTATTAACACCTTAAGGACCACGAATGATACAAAAAAAACATAAAAGACGCAATCTAATAATTTTGTGAACCTCAGAGATGTTTTGTGGTAAAAAGCCTTAAAAAAATAAAAATTACACGTGAGAAAGAAAGAAAAAGGAAAAGGAGAAATGTTACCTTTTGTCTTCCCTTTATATGGAGAGGAGAGATGCACGGAAGATTGGGTTTTTAAGATTATTTATATATAGATACCTTTATGTGCATATCATATAGAGACCCTTTACTAGACAGGTTGTGTCTGGAGGCTTTGAGAAGTGTGTACGACATATCCCCACAAAATGGAGGATAACAATTTGTTGAGAGTGAGAAAAGGTGGATGGACTAGAGAGGAAGATGAACTTCTCAGGCAATACATTCAACAGCACGGTGAAGGCAAATGGCATCAGGTTCCTCTCAAAGCAGGTATTATTATTATTAGTTGAAAACACTGCTTGCTTGGTCTTTATCTGTATGCAGGACGTGTCAAAATGTAATTTATTTATTCGATCGTAGGAGCGAGTCAGAGTAAGGAGGCAAGTAATTTTCTTAGCTAAATTTATATCTATACTTATAACTGGACTTGCTTAAGAAAGAAACTTAAAGGCTCGTTTGATTACCATTTCAATTTAAGTTTTTAGTTTTCATTCTTCATTTGTGCTAGAGTATAGAGGAAAAAGAGGGAGAACATGAGTGTGGAGGATGGGATGGATGAGTAACAAAAGTGAAAACAAAAACTAAAAACTGAAATCTTTTTGAAATTGTTTTCACTTTTGTGACTCCCATTCTCACTCTCATTTTCCTCTATTCTCTAGCACAAAAAATGAAAAATGAAAACTAAAATTGAAATGGTTATCAAACGGACCCTAAATTGTTCTTTGTAGAGAATGTAGGAAGATTTTATATGTGTAAGTTTTATGAATTATATATGCAGGCTTGAACAGATGCAGGAAAAGCTGTAGACTGAGGTGGTTGAACTACTTGAGGCCCAATATCAAAAGAGGAGACTTTGCAGAAGATGAAGTGGATCTAATGGTTAGGCTTCGAAAGCTTTTAGGGAACAGGCAAGTACAATCTGACCTTCTCTTTCGTAGCTAACTTGCTAGGAATGAAGGACTTTCTGTTCTTTTTGTTCGACTTGTTTGTGCTTTTTGCAGCTAATTAAAACTAAGTACTTGGCCAAATTAATACATACCCCAACCATATAAATCTTGAAATGTAATATCAAAATGGAAAAAAGAAAAGCAAAAAGAATACCACAGCCAGAAGGAAAAGAGTTGAAAAGTAATACGACAAATTATGTTATTTATTCAATATTATATATTATAGTAGCATACAAGGGATTAGTATGTAGAATTTATTTCAATTGAGTAATAATTTCAATCTGACTTAATATATTATATATTTTGTTCTTTATATATATATATATATTAGAAGTGCTTCCAGGTCATATATATTAGAAGTGCTTCCTCTAAAAACACTTGGATTTCTTACGAAAATTTCATCCTTGCTTTATAATAGAAGTGCTTATGAGCATAAGTGCTTCCTAGAGAAGCAGTTCCAAACGAGCCCTTAGACATGAACAAACAAAACAGTGCAATGCCACGTGATTTTGGATCGATCTAAATACTTTGTGCCTCTACTACTACGTACACTTATACCAAAGTACTTTTGAGGCAATCTAATCCCTTTCCTTTTATCACTTTTTGTTCTTTCCATTAATTCACTTGTTCTAATAAGCTTATTTTTTAAAATGTCTAAATACTATAATTTCTAACAAATCCTTTTTCTTTCTGCATGCACATCATTTAGGTGGTCGCTGATTGCTGGAAGACTTCCTGGAAGAACATCAAACGATGTGAAAAACTACTGGAGTACCCGACTAAGGAAAAATATGTCTTCTGGGGCCCAAAAAGATAAAACCCTAGAAACAACAAAGACAGGAATAGCAAGGCATCAACCAACAACCTTCTCCAAAAACTCAAATTGTTTAAGCAGCCCAGCTCCAACTTTACAGCATATTCAATTACAAGAGAATTTTAACTGGCCATTGCCATCATCACCACCTATAGAAAATGGAATTGATGAGTGGAAAAGCCAGTTAGCTGATACGAACAGTGTTGAAAGAGCAATGTGTTCTGGTTTTCAGTTGGAGGAAGATTTCTTCACAAACTTTTGGGTTGAAAATATAGCCCAAAACACAGGAACTGGTGTAAATTCTGCTGACGAAGGCCTGCTGAGTAACAGTGGCTTCTCTATTCATCTTTGGAATTTTTCAAAATAAAAATAGAGAGAGAACTAAGCTTCAGAGGGTCTATGTGTCTTCCCAGTAGAATTCTTTTGCATCTCTTTTTAAACATTTATTTTTGTTGAATTCTCACTACAAAAAAAAGTTGCAATAGTTACCATTATTTGGTGACATTTGATGACTATTGTGGGGTTACTAAAGGCTTTAGTCACTAAAAAAAGCAAAAAATGTGACTAAAAGCCCTTTTAGTCACCAAAAAAGTCAAAAAATGTGACTAAAGTCTTTAGTAACCCCCACAATAGTCACCAAAAATTTGGTGACGTAATGGTAACTGTTGCCACTTTTTTTTGTAGTGTCTTTTTCATTGTAATATTCTGCAATAACATTTTCTATTATGGTAGTCAAATAAATAATATTCTAGTTTATCAACAAAAATAACTATTACACATATGCCAGAATATATTACCATATAAGTTTTTTTTTTAATACAAATGATATTGGAGTAGGAGAGATTCAAACACAAGACCTTAAGTGCACGGCTAATTGCTCTTAACCCAACTTAGTGCATGCATTTATTGAAAATTGAGTAAGTAGTTTCTTGAATGTTAAAACCATTGGTTCAGATTTTCGTGATGAAAACAAGGTATGAGATATTTTTGAATGATGCTAGGGATAAGTAATTATATACTAGTACTGGAGTATGGTTATGTGTTATAATATAAGTAAATTTAGTGATATTATTCCATAAAAGGGGGAAATATCAACCCTCCTCCACCTATATTATAGCACATGCACAAGTTTTACCATGTAGCCGTACTCCAGTTACCACACAACAATTTCTCGGTAGGTAGCCTTGTTGAAAAACATGTCGTCAAAGACCAATGTCATGTAATATTGTTGTGAAACAAATTATAGTCCGAATGTACATTTTACCCTGGGATTGTTTATTTAATCTTTGTCGATATTTGGGTATGGTCCATTTTATTTGGTACGTTGTCTATTTTGCAATCCCAACGTTTCCTAATTGTAAGGTAAGCTTTAGCCATTTTGATTTCTGGCTTCCTTAGACAACATTGTATTTGCGATTGTAAATCACAAAGCTCAAGATTAATTAGTCTAGGATAGACTTGGTTGAAGAGAGCTACTATGACTAAGATAAAGTGTGTCTAAATGCAAATTGGCTCGAAGGTAAAATCTTGCATTGCATATATTAGGATATGTCAAGTCAATGTGTTGACTAATCATCCGTTACTTTCAACTCATTTAAATTCTTACGTGAGGCTCACACATTAACAGCTATAGGTTTTCTGTCCTAACAAATTTTGTCTCATTTAAATTCAGGGTCATTTTACAGAAATTTTTTTATTACTTTCAAAAAATATGTAAAAAGAAAACTATTTGAGCACATAAATGGGAATTGACCATGTGTGCTTCTAGTGAGAGTCAGAGCAAGACAAACCAACTCTAGTGTGTTGTGTGCTCGCATATATATATATATATGTGTGCGCAAAAAAAATTGAGAGATTTACTATTATACCCAATATAAGGGCCCAAATTATATAAATACCCTATATGAAATGGACTTTAGAAACACACTCAAAGCTCATTTACAACATACAAAGAGGCTTTTAACTTTATTTACAATATACAAAGAGGCTTTTAACTTCTTTTAAATTACAAAGTTGCCATTGATTTCTTAAAATAAATTCAACCTCAAAACCTCATAAAAAAAACCAAAAACACTCAATAGAACATCAAAGTAATTTAATAATTAAAATTAAATTGAATAGGGTGTATAACTATTGGCCTGTGACCACCACAACAATGGAACAATCTATGTCAGTTAATTAAATGTTCTCGATAAAATATAATTGGAAAAGATAATACTACTGAATGCTCCAACTTATTTTCATATTCACAGGCCCACTTATTTTTCAATCCTTGGGATGCATACAAACCAATGCATTCATTAGTTGATAAATCCAAAGCTCCTCAATCAATAGCAGAATTCTGTAGTATTCAGTGACTGTAGAAAAACTTGTATGAAATGGGAATAATATTGTTTTACTATTTTCTGCCAATCATATAATATTATGTGAAAAAGCTATCACACGTGATATACCGTGACTGGTTAGGGATAGCAAAATAGTGTTATCTCTATTTTATGTAAGTATATTTCTCCACCAACTGACTATGCATACAAATTTAATGCATTAATTAGGCTACATATGGTGTATAGGATTAGATAACTCACTAGATTTAAAGAATGCTGAAGTAAAAACTGGAGTTCGACTTTCAAAGTTAAAGGTAGAAGGTAGAAGAAGAATCCATAAAGGAAAACTTATCCCTTCCAATCTCTACAAATTGTAAGTTATCAACACTTTAATTCATCTAATCCCTTCAACTTTTACAAAATTTGGTAGTTGGTATTCATTTCTAACTTTAAAATACCTTGAGTGAACTATCCAATCCAATCATAGTCACGAAAGAATTCAATTATTCTACTGATTGTATAATGTAGTAGCTAAGGATTCCCCTTTGTAAATCATTAATTAAGATATTTCTAATACCAGAAATAATATTTTAATTTGTATACAATTGTGTTGAATCTCAATTACGTTTGAAAGAAAGAATAAATAAATAAAAATCTCGTTACCAGCAGCCCTTGGCATTCAATGTTAGATTCTGTAGCTCTCTATACCCCGCTGCCTTTTGCATCCTGTGTACCACAGAGAGAGAATAATATGTTGGTAATTATTGAATAGAACAATTATTGAATGAAATTTCACACTTTTTTTCATTCAAAGTATGTGTGTAGAGGTAGAGATAGAGAGAGAAAGAAAGAAAGGGTTGAGTTAGTGGGAGCTGGGCTATTCTTTTGCTTGCTTGCTTGCTTGCAGTCTGCGTCTTTTTCATGAGAGTCCCTTTCTGCCCATAGCAAGTTGGCACCCCAAAATCATACGACCCCTTTCTCCACTGACAACGTCGTCGTCGTTTTTATCTGTCCACGGGGTAGCTATAGCCATACTTTCCTTTTTCAACTCCTCTCTCTCCGCTAAATCAGTGAGACCCCACTTTCATCACCTTCATGCATTGATTTATGGAAATTGGGAGATGTGCCAAAAATGCTTATGTTCCTTTTCTGCATAATAACAATCTGCACAATGCAACAGATGTAGCCCCCGATGTTTTGGCTTTTTCCAAATTTTGATAACTTTATTCGAACCGACAAAACAACAGACATCAGGAAATCTACCACGACCCAGATAAGATCGATCCATTAAATGAAGCACTATTCCGTTATATGAAACTTTTACCCTCTGACTGACCCAAACGTTGAGGGTATCAATTATTAGATGTTTGTTGTCTTTTCTGACTGGCCCTAAATCCTAATGAGGTGATTTTCCCACTTTCATTTTCTCCATTTACCCTCCTGTTTTCTTTTTTGTTCTTTCTTTTTCCTACTATACTCTTCTATATTAAGGTTTTGATAACTAAAATGAAGAAAAGTTAATTTTTTTTTTTATTAAAAAAAAAAAAAAAACCCCCAAGCCCACCCATTAATCCCGACACCATTCCCATCCCAAGTAATCACCAACCCCACCCCCACCCTAAAACCCAGTTGCACCAGCCAACCTCCCCATCCATCTAAACACCCCCCCCCCTCTCTCTCTCTCTCTCTCTCTCCTTCCAAAACTTATCAAGACACCCCACCACTTCCTCCTTCGGCGAACGCAGTTGTTGTGTTACTCGCAATTAGTAATATAGCAAGACAAGTACGAAGTCGTATCTACGAAGATTGAAAAGTTCAGATTAATTATGTACTTAGATTACCCAATTTTAGAAACAAGAAGTTAAGGCTAAAACAAATTTTAAAGTGAGATAGAGGTTGGAAACAAATGAAGCAAAATGAAATTTGAATTTGAAGTGAGTGGTTGTGATTGTGAAAACAAATGAACAAAATGAAATTGCAAATGAAAGCAAGTAAACAAGTGTAACAAAGAGTGGTCTTAAGGGTTTGGAAAACATATTTGGAGACTAGGGTATTTGATTCACCATAACAATCCAACTCTAGGTTATAAGGATTCAAGTGACAAGTTAAATTCAGATTCAAAGATTGATTCTAGCTAAAGTATGATTAAGCCATAGTGTCTGGTCCTAACTTTGTATTCATAATTCCCTAACTAGATCCTTGTTGCCGAACCTAAATTAAGCATTAGAAATCCATTAAGCATAAAAGAATGTTTTAAACAACCAAGCATGTTTCTAATCCATACATACTCTTCCTATTCATAGTTGTTGGGGTCTTTTTTCGTTGGAAGGTGATCGGTGCATAATTACATATCATTTTGTATCCTTCTAACTTATGATTTGGCTATGTTTTTGAGTTAAACTTGTGCTTTTAATAAGTTTTTTGTTTGTTTCAGTGTAATAAGCTTGAGACTCATTAAATTCATTTTGAAGACAAGTTAGCTCATCAGTGTCTGCAGATCAGTCAACTTCCCGAATTGGACTGTACTTGCTCAAGAAGAACAAGATGATGAGCCATACATCATTGGAAAGATGCGGAAGTCTAGTTTCTGGAGAATTTTATGGTTCATGATTCCGAGTCTTCTAGACAAAGTTATGCAAGTTTTGGCAGCTTAAGGTCAAATTCGGCAGCATCTGCGTTACTGGGCCAAAAATGACATTTGAAGGTCTTTCCGATTTTTTCTTGAGTTGGGCTGCATATGCTTGGAAAGATAATTCAAAGGGTTTGAAGATCCAGATTTTTCCAGATTTTGTAGGAGGGAAGATCAAGCCCAAATCAAGCCCACAAGCTGACTGCAATGAAGTCAATTCCAATCTATTTTCGGCAGTCAACTTGAAAGGCCCAAAACGTACACTTTTACTGCTCCTATGGGAATACTTTCTTCATAAAGGTTGTTCCAATGGGTGTCTATTATGACATATCCAAATTTGAGCCCCATTGGATACATATTGTAACCTCAGGCCTTCCTACACTAAGCCTGGTTCAGAAGAATTATTTTTTCCAGCAACCAAAAGAAAACCCACATGGGTTGGCAGCAAAAGGCAGCCACAATTGAACACCTTTGAAATCCCATGTGAAGAAAGCTTGAGGTGCAGCAAAAGAAGTATGGGATAGAATTGATTCCAACCACACTAACATAGACAAGATGAAGTGGGAGTTATGGATTGTATTAAAAGAGGAATAGTGGTGTTGGATTTCATCATGATGTTCCTCCCTCTTAGCCCTATAAATAGAAAAGTCTTCAAGCTTCAAAACACACCCCCAAGGGGGGGAGCTCTCAAACAATTCTCTAGAGCTCCCCTCCCTTCTCTCCCTCAAATTCTCTTAGTTTCTCTTTCTAGTTTTCAATTGTTGTAATGAAATCTTTGTGCTGAATTCCTCCTTAAGTTTTTCTTAGTTCCACTTTACTTTTCATTGTTATGTAAATTCTTTTCTTTAGTTTCAAGTTTGATTAGTTTCCAAGTTTCAATTATGGTTTTTGTTCTCATTCATTATGCTTATAAGTTAATATGCTAGTTTGAATGATTGATCACCATTTAGGCTTGAATGTTAGCTATCTTGGTTTGAATTAAGAGTAGACACCATGCTTTAAATCGAATTGAACTATGAATAGAAAGAGTATGTATGGACATTCGACAACAGGGATTAGATACATACTTGGTTGTTTAAAATGTTCTTCTATGCTTAATGGATTCCTAATACTTAGTTTAGGTTAGACAACAGATGATCAAATTAGGGAATTAGGAATACAAGGTTAGGACCAAACATCATGGCTTAATCATACTTTAGCTAGAATCAATTCGTTAATCTAATTGAACTTGGGAACTTATCTGCTTGAGTTATTTTCTTTTCTTTCTTTCTTGTTTTATTTATTTTCTTTCTTTGTTTTTCTGTTTTGTGTAGAAAACTGAATTGGATTATTCAATCACCAATCCCTGTGGAATCGACCTCGCACTTACATATGCTATACTACCGAACGGCTCGTGCACTTACGAGTATCACAAGTTGAGGATGCAGTTGAATCCATTTTGGTGCAGCTGAATCGACGCAACAGAAGGCTCGTTCAGTCTTGTTGATTCTTAGACCGCCATAGAGTGGTGAATCAAGCATTCGTTGCCCCTTTTTCTGAGTTAGCGAGAACTAGGCCCAAAGCATCCCGAGGGAGAAGCAAGTCCCAGTGGAGTACTCTGTTATTCTTCTAGCGGCTGCGTGTTTGGTGCTGATGTTTCTAGCAGCTTGACGAAGGGTTGAAGATGACTTGCTGATGTTTCCAGCAGATTGACGAAGAGTTGAAGATGACTTGCTGATATTTCCGGCAGCTTGACGAAGAGTTGAAGATGACTTGCTGATATTTCTGGCAGCTTAACGGAGAGTTGAAGATGACTTGCTGATGTTGATATGAGATTATATGAGCTTGGCATGAGAGCTTGGAGTGTGGGAGCTAAAGACCCACAAGTTTAGCAAATGAGAATGCTTGTGCTTGGCTTGGTGTTTGATATGCTTGAGTTTGGGTGTTGAGAATTTATTGTTTGTGATTATGGCTATGGGGATTTAAGAGTTTCAAGAAAATGAGGATGGAAGGAAAAGCTTGAGGTTTGAAGGCTATGATGTTTATAGCTTGGAAGGAAGGAAAAGCTTGGAGTTATGCTTGGTGAGGCTTTATAGAGAAGGTGATGGATTTAAAGGAGAGGAGGTTATGGATGGGATGCTTGCAACAGCTAGGAAGGAGGTGTGATGATTGAAGAAATGGGTTGATGGCTGTTGTGTTGCTTGCAGCAGTCGAATGAGGGGGCTTGATGGCTGAAGAAAAATTGGTCAATGGCTGCTGGAATGCTTGCAGCAGCTGAAGAGATGTTGATTTTGCTTGGGCAATGCCTCCCAATTTATAGAAGGTGAAGGCTCTCTTTTGTTCCTAATAGTTAAAAAAAATTGTTGGAGCTAGTCTATTTCCAACAGGTAAAAGGAAGCATTGGAACATTCTTATTTCCAACAGGTAAAGCTAGGCATTGGAACATGACTATTTCCTATGGGTAAAAGGAAGTGTCCGAACATATCGAACCCGGATAACGCCTAATATGCGATATCCGATCAACAGTGAAACGATAACCAAATTGAAATACGAGCATACCGTCGTGCTCGAGACGATATGGGGGTCATTTTAAGACCAAGAGGGACACCCAAATAGTGCCCACGTGCTGCCACACGCGCTGGCAGCGAGTGGGTGTCCAAAGCAATTTTAGCGATCGGAAAATCTCCAAACGGGAGGTGAAGACCTATACCTACGTGATTAGAACAATGAATTGATCAACTTTTGTTCTTGGACCTACCCCAAAAAGTAACCGGAAGTGGCCAGAATTGAGGGCCGAAATCGGCCAAAACTTCTATCGCTTATTTAACCACCAAAACGCAGAAATTAATCCTAAACAACACAAACTGCAGCTAGAACACCTCAAGAGGATGAGAAAACATACCAAGTTCGAAGAATTTGGCTGCCGGAATCTCCCGAACGAGCTTCGTGATGCTATGGGTAAAACCAGTCAGTTTTTCACAATTCCCGATGAATGGCGGAGGTTCCAGCAGGGGCCTCCACACAGGGACCCACGCACCGCCACCCACCGTCGGCAACGCGTGGGTGTCTTGAGAAATTTCTGGCGACGAAAAATTCTTGAAACACCCTACAATACTTATACCTATGCGTTCAGACTAACTTCGGGATCAACTTTTGTTCTTGAAACAAGGCCAAAAACTAACCGGAACTAGCCGAATCGAACCTGAAACCGTCAACCAAAAATGGGTTTAAGAATCAATCTATAAAAGCTCAAAATTAACCCAAACCAAGCACATAAACAGGTAGAGCATGAAGAGTGGATGAAATTTCATACCTATTTCTACGATTTTGGCTGCCGGAATCGCCAGAAATCTCACAAACAGTTCCGACGACGAACGAAGGTTTTGGGCTCAGTTTCAGTCGAAAATCGAGACCAATCTTGGAGTTTCGAAGGTGGAAATAGATATGGACGTGTAGAGGAGGAAGAAACGATTCCGTTGCAACAAGAATCGTCGGATTTGGTCGCTAGACGGAAGAGAAAACGCCGGCCAAAGTGGCTGGTCTGTTTTCGCGAAGGACAGCATGCAGGGGAGGGAGAGAGAGAGCTGGTCTGTTTTAAAACCCAACTTCAAAAAATTTACGGTTGTGCCACTACACTTTCGTTGACCATAACTTCTTCGTTATAACTTCGATTTGAGCCCACTACGTGTCTACAAACTTGTTGGAGCGAGCTCTACGGAATGGTGCCACTCAAATCCCCAAAATCCTTTCGACTTAAAAAGTGACTAAAGTGCCCCTATCCTATGGGCAAAATTGTAATTTCACAAATAGAAATAAATTGGATAAAACAAATAAATTGGGTCGAGATGTTACACCATATGAATAAATAATGAATATGTAGTATGAATATTTCTTTAAAATAATAATAAATATAGTTTTTTGTTTAAAAGAAAAAAAAAACAAGTTCTCACATTTATAATATTTTTTCTATCTTTTTTATTTTGTTTCAAGGATAAATCGATCGCACGAACCAACGTCACAACTGGTACAAAGGGTAAATCAAAGCTCGCAGAATTGTTTAGGATTTGACTAGAGGTTATGTAAGGGTTTACGGTTCACCACGCAGTCGTCCTAGCTATCAACGAAACTCCATTAGCGCCTTGAGAGCCGGCCCTTGTCGTGGAGTTGGCACAAGTTAAAAAGAAATAAAAGAGATGTGGCAAGGTTTGGTTTTCAAATTTAGGTAGGATGCTTTTAGCATATTAGAAGTACATGTACAAGCCCATGAAATCGCCAACAATCTCCATCATAAATATGGTATACTGATAAAACAATAGTAAAGAAAACAAAACTTTACTTGATCATGAGGTTGTGTTTTGGCGCCAAAAATCCCGAATTCAATGGCTGCAAAAGGGTGACAGGAACACTAAATTCTTCCATATGTCTACTATTATAATAAGAAGGAATATAATTGAGCGGCTTAAAGGTGATGATGGTGCTTGGATTGAGGATGCTAGTGCTATTAAAGCTCTAGTTGTTAAGTATTTTACCAACCTCTTCTCTTAGGCGCAAATAGTTCAGAATGACATTATTCTCCCTAATCTTTTCCCTAATATTGCTCCTATGGATATTGGTTCTTTAAACATAAATATTGAACTAGTGGATGTTAAAGAAAGTTTATTTAATGTTGGAAGCCTTAAGGCCCCTTGTGTAGATGGTTTCCTACTGGTTTCTTTCAAAACCAATGGCATATCTGTGCTAATGATATTTTTGTAATGGTGTGCAGAGTGTTTGAGGAGTGTAAAGTTCCTGAGGGGTTGAATGATACTCTGATCACCCTAGTTCCTAAAGTGGAGAGCCCTCTCTCAGTGGCTCAGTTTAGGCCAATTAGTTTATGTATAAAGTTATCTCCAAAATGATTGTGGCTCAACTTAGACCCCTTATACCTAATTTAATCAGCCCAAACCATTTAAGTTTTGTCCTTGGCAGGCACATAACAGATAATATTTTAATAGCCCAAGAGCTTATGCATAAATTCCGAATTTCTAAAGGGAAGAAAGGGTTTATTGCCCGGAAGGTTGATCTCTCCGAGGCTTATGATAGACTCAACTGGAACTTTGTGGAGTATATTTTGAAGGAAGTGGGTCTCCCTACCAAGATGATAATGTTGATTATCGCTTGTGTCTCTAGTGTTCGATATCAGGTTTGTGTTAATGGTGAGCTTACTAAAATTTTCAAACCTAGCAGTGGTATCAGACAAGGGGACCCCCTTTCCCCCTATTTATTCATTTTATGTATTGAAAAACTCTCCCATATTATTTTTTATGTTGTGAGATAGAAAAAGTGGAAGCCTGTTAAAGTCTCGCAGTCGGGCCCATTGGTTTCCCATTTATTTTTTGCTGATGATTTGATCCTTTGACTGAAGCTAACTCTAAGCAAGCTAGAATTATGAAGAGTTGTTTGGAGTTATTTTGAAATGTGTCTGGTTAGGACCACCTCAAGTCACGGCAGCGGTCCCAAATGAAGGACGTCGAGCTCCTCTACCGAACCCACCCAGTTTCCCTACCAGAAACCTCAAGAAATGGTAGTTTCGCCAGTTTTCCGGTGTCGTTTCCAATTTCGTTGAATCAAGTATGTATTTTCATCCTCTCGTTGTGTTCTAGCTGTTTTGGTAGGTATTGAGGACCGATTTTGGGCTTTTTTAACTTGGTTAGAAACATAGAACTTTCCGGTTTTGGGCTTAGTTGTAAAAGTTGATCCCCTAGGTGTACTGAACGTATTGGTATAGGTAGTGTAGGGGGTTTCGAGAAATTTCCGTCGACGGAAATTTCTCAAGACACCCACGCACTGCAGGCGTGTGTGGCGAAGCGTGGGCCGTGTTTAGGTGGCCCAATTGGTCCTAAAATGATCCCGATGTCATCCCGAGCATGACGGAATGCTCGAATTTGAATTTGGCTACCGTTTGACTGTTGATCAGATATTGCATATTAGGTGTTATTTGGGTTTGATATGTTCGGACCGTTGGATCTACTTCTTTTCAATATATGTTGATTTAGGCATCTCTAGGATCGTGTAGGAATTTGCGGATCGTTAATTGGAGTCCCGGATACTCCGATTTAACGATTTAAAGTTTGTGTTAAACGATAACCGTTCGATCGTGGGATCACGAGCGATCCGACCGTTCGATAAGGACCAAACTTATAGGACTTGTATATTAAACCTTGTTGAATCCATAGGAACTTTCGGATCGGAAATTGAGGGTCGTGGGCCCCACAGGCTCAGTTGACCAAGTTTGGGAAGCTTGAAGAAGTGCAAGAACGACCCTATAAACAAGGCTTGACTAATATGTGAATTATCTTGATTATGGTTGGATTTTGAGATTATATTATAGTATTTTATGGTATTCCTGGATGTTATTTCTGATATTCGAGGTTTATGCATTATTGGTAGTGATGGGATCTCTAGGGGTTATTTATTTATTTATTTGTTTGTTTGTTTTATTATGATTATTATTAAAGTATATGACTGAGTGTTATTTAATGATTTAATGTTTATGAGGCACTATGTAATCACTTTTACTTTCTAAGGATATTATATTGTGTTAGTTGTGAAGAGTTGGGAATGGTTTGTTAATCGGATTTCGACGTGAATAATAAATTTAATAAATTAATTAAATATCTGAGTACATATCTGTATTAGATATATATACTCAGTGGTTTGAGAATGATGAATTATGGACACTAGTTCTCAACAGTAAGAGGTGTAAATTCAAAGGTAGTTGAGAACTGATTTTTGGAAAGTTGAGAAAAGATTTGAGATATGGATTTGTGGAACATAGGAAATTTTATGGTAAGTTTTGGAATATGGTTTTCAAACCCACCACAAGAGTACCCCCAGTTGCCTTTGAAACAGTTTTGTCATTTATGTCAATGCCCCACGAGTTTCAGGGACCCCTGAACCGTGCGGTGTGAGGATGTGCGTTCTCGGGCTGACTACATGTCCCCTAAGTTCTACGAGGAAATGCGGCTCGGGTTGACTTTGTGTTACCGAGGCCTGCGAGGATGTGTCACATAATGTGACACAAGGAATTGACGGTATAATGTGGGAATTAAATAGAAAATCATGGAATTGACAGAATATTATTGGAATTGATGGAATATTTGTGGAATTAACGGATCACGAATGGGGGTATGCCTAGGTGGAGAGTATTTTGGTTTTAAGATGTTTAAACTAAAACTGATGATTTTATCTTGGTATTTTTGAGTACAAGTTCTAATACCTATTTTTTGATTTTATGAGACAATGATTGAAGGTTTCCAAGTTTTAAGGATTTTCAACAATTCATATCTATTTTCTTAAGTGAGGAGTCTGTTATTATATGTGGAAGGTAGAAGCATGTTATAGTCAAACTGTTGACAGCGATATTAAGGTCTTACGTGACCAAAGATTATTTTAGTAACTTTCTCATTTTCATACATATCTGGGTTGTTTTTGCATATATGTGAGTGGGTGAAAGATTGTTCTTAAATAAAAAACCTTTTGTACGTTCTCAGAGGATTATTTAGAGTTGAAGCTTTTGGTTAGGGAAGTATGAAAGAACTACGTATGGCTTGATCCCTTAGTAAGACTACGTAGGCAACCTAGAGTTACTAGGTGTAGCCACCTGATCAAATGTTGAAAATTTGTTCAGTTAAGTTATTTTGGAATTTGATAATGTATTCATGTTGTTCTAAGAGTTGTGACCAGTTTCATATGGCAGAATGATTTGTTTGGAATAAAGAGGCCTGAGGCCATTCAAAGTTATATGTTGATGCTTGTTGAACGATTGTGGATATGAGATTTTTTTTTTGTACAAGTGAAAGTTTTGGGAAATGAGCGAATTACACGGGAGACTCTGTCAAATTTTCAGCAGAAGTCAAACCTTAAAAGAAATTTTGAGTCTTAATTAGAAGGGCAATTTGGTCAAGTGTGCCGGGCACCTGCCAGGTGTTAGACAGGCACAGGGTTCGGCTCAGATTCCAAGCTAGAATTTGGGTCGGGTCCTGTCAATTTGGTATCAGAGCAATAGGTTTAATTTCCTGTAGACTGCACCTTGTGTGCACCCTTAGTATCGTTAAGAGTAATGTGTTTTGTTCTGAAGTGATACCTCTTCGACGTGAAATAATTTGGTATCAGGTACGTTTCGTAAGTTTAGCTGCTTTAACACGTGGTGAACTTTAAGTTCTGAGTTGTTAAGGTTGTTTGAGTTAAGTATAAGTGTTGGTTAACTTAATTAAGAAGTAATGATTTTTGGGGTAACGAGTGTTTGCTTGCGAGTCGATAAAACCTTAAGATAACTCATGTGGTCTTGGAATGGTTTTACCATTGATCTGCTAGGTTTGTTTGGTTTTAGCCGGAATTAAATTTGTAAGGAAGTTTTCAGTGAACTTTCAAGAAAAGGTTCGGTTGAGCCGTAGTAAGAGCAGGAAGGTGTTGTGAGTTTAACTAAAGGAGGGTAGTGGAAATCGCTATCCAGAGGATGACAAATGTATCATTGTTAGCAAGGGAAACGTTTGAATGACATTGATAGTTTATTGGAACAAAGTTCCATATGACTGACTACGGATTAATGGAACGCATTTAGTTTGGAAGAGGTAAGACTATCGAGCCTCTCAACTGAGTCTTGAGAATTTGACTGGTGGTGAATGTATCGCTTGTGGAAAATAAGGAATGAGGTGATTCCCAACATGGTTTTTATTCAAGTTGGGGACAAGCTGTGGTAGTAGGGATGATTGGTGTCATGATTCACTCGAGTGCTAAGAATGGGTATATAACTAAATATCTCAAAGATAAATCCCAAGAAACAAAAAAAGCCGTCACAATAAGACCTTGACTGCGAAAACCTTCTGTAAAATTTTACCTTGTTTGAGTGGCAACACTGCAACTTCAGATCATATTCAATCATAAGACAATTATAGCTAGCAAGCCATTACCCTCACCACCACTTATAGAAAATGAAATTCATAGGTGGAAAAACGCATTAGATGGCGAGGACAACATGCAAAGAGCAATATATATGTTCTAGTGTTTCTTCGGACGAGGATCTCTTCAAAAACTTTTGGGGTAAAGATATGGAGAAAATGACAATAAAAAGTGTCATGCTTTCTGATGATTGGAATCTTTCAAAAGCTGATGAAATAACTCAGGTTCCAAACGTTCTAGGTTTATCTGCAAATTGGTAGCTGTTTGCTTTTCTTGTGTCTTTGATAAAGTTAAATTCTTGTTTTTTCAATTACACCTTCTTTTGCTAGTCAAGTGTTTGTTTTTTTTGTTATATTTTGTTTATACCCTATCTGATCAACTAATGAGAAGATCATGCGTGGAAAATAAGACGCCATCGGTAAAAGGAGTGTTCGGCACCCCTTACTGCCTAACGCAACGCAAGAGACCCAATTGTCTAACATTCCTCGCTAGAACACGTGGAGCCACCATAGACAATATCCACAGTCCCACATCGAAGTTTCACTCAAAATGCACACCTCTCAAGACCTATAAAAGTTGGCAAAATTCCCAAAAAGGAGGTAATGGCGACTTCCGGCAATTCTGCCATTACTCTGTTCAAATTACTATTCACACTGTACTTATTCTAAATTAAGCATCAGAGAGCCTTCGGCCGGTACCACACCGGTGCCCAATGACTTACCTAGCGTTTCTTATCTTGCAGATTGCTCGCTCTACCGAAGCCCAGAATATACCGATGGTCAAAACATCACTAAGTTGGGCCTAGAAGTGCTGAACCATTTTTGAGCATCAATAATTTGGCACCGTCTGTGGGAAACGAAACTAATCGATCCACTAACTCTATCGTATTTAGATGGGGACTGCATCAGTGCCATTGTTCCTGCCAACAGAAGGGTCACCGTTCAATAAGAAAAGCGGAGCAAGCCCAGCATTGCCCCCATCACTCTAGTTGGCGATTCATCAACACACCAAACCACTACCGAAGCCGAACTCTTAGCCCAGATCACAACACTTTGGCAGGACATGGAAAAAATGCAGGAACACAACAACATTCTTTCATTCAAAGTGGATGAAACACAACAACAGATCAATCAACAGCAAACTTAGAACATTCAAATCGATCAATCTTCTTAGAGCTTGCAAACTCCTAATCGGTAGAAGAAAGGAAAAAGAGGGACGAGGGCAGCGGCTGCTCCTTCTAAGCGTTTAGTCGTAGCAGCTCCCAAGAAGAAGCCCCATCTTCCGCAGAAGGTTTCTTCCGACTGTAGCCACTAATGATGGATCGACAAGAAGAAAGAGACATGTCACTAATCAGGATTGAGGCATGCCTTAACGATTATCGAATGCAGGTTTTGGGAAATAAATCGCCCATTCCGCGGGTGCAAGGTTTGGGACTCAATAAACTGCCTACAGTTCGGCAATGCCTACGCGGTACTCAGAAATCCACTCAAGAAGGTCGCCACACCGATCGAAAGACTACCGAGAAGGAGAAATCCCTAGCCGAAATCCAATCATCCGCCTCCTCCTATAAAAGGTTCAGAAAATGGAGGATGACAGATCAAGTTCCCAAGAACCAGAGTGGAGTAAGCTTCGGCCAGGACCGTTCACCGATCACATTAAAAATTCCATACATGATAAAGATGTACAGACTCTACGCATACAGTTCTACACAGGAGTAGAGGACCCTCTGACCCATCTCCACACGTTTCAATCAGCCTTCTGTTTCCATCTGCACTCACCAGAGCAGCAATCAACTGGTTTTTTCGATAGGAGCTAGGTACGATGGATTCCTTTGATGAATTGAAACAACCTAGCCGACGATTTGTATACTATTCTACAACGGGATGATGAGCCTTTGCGAGAATACGCTGCATGCTTCAGCCATAAGTACCCTCGATGCCCATAAACCGATGATCGGGCAGCCTTCGAAGCCTTCAAAAGTGGCCTTCGGTCATCACATTTTCGATACATGGTGCATAGCAGCAATTGACATACTTATGACGAGTTAATGAAGCAGGCTGCCATCCATGCAAAGGAGGAGTACTTTAACTCAAAGATTGGGCCTCCGATACCACCAGAAGCCTATTCGAAAGGATAATAAGGATACCAGCAAATTCTGCCAATACCACCAGCATAACTGCCATGATACCGAATAATGCATAAGCCTGAGAAAGATCATCGAGCGGCTAAACCCCAACCATTGCCGCCTCCAAATCCGCCCTCATCTCGGCAAGTATCTCCTCCGATGCCTTCATATGTTGTTCTGCAACCTCCTTGTCCTTGATGAGGTTGGCGTGATCCTAGACCACCTTCCCAACCTCGGTCACCTTAGAGCGGCCAATTACGTACATCTTCTTGGCTCACTTGGCAACCGTAATGGCTCACTTCATACAAAGCCACATGTCCATGGACGCCTGCAAAAATAACATATATACGTAAACATATATGTATACATATCCAAAACGGT
This sequence comes from Prunus kanzakura, assembly GCA_020521455.1. NCBI lineage: Eukaryota > Viridiplantae > Streptophyta > Magnoliopsida > Rosales > Rosaceae > Prunus > Prunus kanzakura. The sequence goes on from BPUM01000811.1 coordinate 993,486, forward strand.
AGAAAGAGACTTATCGAGGCTTGGAGACGGAATGCGGGGCCTGCCTCTTCCCGAAGGAACTTCTTCAGCAGCTCATCGATCTCAGCGAAGTTCATTTGCGAACCAATGATCATATGGTTGGCAAACTGGACCGATTTTGGAGGACAGGCAACAGCGACCGTCTCGGAAGACAAGTCATCATCCTTATCTTCTACCGCAAGGACGACCCTCAAATGATCTGGCACCCTGGGCTTCTTCGGCAATGACGTTGCATCTATATCAATAATGGCAGGTCTTTTACCAGTTACCTGATGGTATGAACCGCTCACCCAGAGTCTAATTCTCCAGCTTAGACTCCGACAACTCCACCGCTGCTACCTTCTAAGCTGAACCACCGCCCCTCGTGAGCCGTCTTTTTTATGACTCTGATATAGGTCTGGCCTTCGTCCCTACAAAAGAAAAACATCATTCGTTAAACAGCCTATAAATAAATTAACTATCGAACGGTAGTGGGGAATACTCACTCTCTTCTGCACCCACGAGCTTAGCCTTCACCAAATTAGGGGTAAAGAGAAACTTTGGATAGATCAGAACGACAGCCGGCACTTTCGTCCTCACCAGCTCAACCTTTTTTTATGTCCTCCTTAGTGGGGATCGGCTGATTCAACTTGCTTGAACAACTCATATTACTTTCGGCAAAAATCAAAGAAGCATATGACCTACCGAATGGTATCCTAATAACCTACATGCTAACTGGAAGGTAGTAGGGATGTGAAACCGAACGAGCTTGTCGGGGGCGATTCCTAATCGCCGGATACAAGCACCTGTCGATTCATTCACGACTTCTGAGAAATCAGTACAGACCTCACAAAGTGCCCTTGGACAGAAGCTTGGAGGCAGTTTGCCTAAACCCAGCCTCCGTGGCCTTTGCACTTCGATCGAGTGGCGCTGTAGGGATAGGAGAATTCTTCGTAGGTCGGCTCATCTTTTTCGGCAAGGCCAAACGCCGTTATAGTCCCCAACAGGGCAATCTAGAAATTGGGATTGTATTGGCCAGGGGCGTACCCAAGGTGGGTGAGGATCCTCTGCCCAGGAGGCTACAATGACAACCGAAGCCCGAGCTTGAAGGTATCCGTGAAAAAGGCTACTTCACCATCCTTAGGGTTACTAAGGGATTCGGTGGGCCTAGGAATCCTCCACTTCACCAAATTCGAGATCCGGTATTTGACACGGTACTTTGCCAGCTCTACCTTAGTAATCTTATTCGGTTCTAAATAATCGATCCCGAATATAAGCTCCTTAGGTGGACCCATCGGCACCCTAAGGTTCCCCTGCTGAACCACGGTCACCATCGTCCTTGAAGACAATTCGGTAGCAGCATCCCCACGACTAGATTTGGAGGCCTCTAAATGATACCTCGCGTACCGATCTGGCACTTGCGTATCTCTCATCAGGAATTCGTAGTATTGACCTGTGTTGCGCAATCAACGTCGCACGGAATTATAGCCAATGACATCGCCCCATCCGTTGGACGAACATTGCCCCTGCCGACCAAGGGAGCAGCTTGTGCCCTCTCCTCGATGACCTCAACTTTGGCATCCTCACTTTTGGCACTGTTAAGGTCCAATGCATCACTATCGGTATCCCGCTGATTGTCCGATGATTCTCCATCGAACGCGTTAGGTTCACTATCAAACGGTGACTCGCTATCGAACATCTACAAATAGAAATGAAAGGGAAACTAAATGCCATGCAAAGATCAAACTATGGAGTCCTATGACTATCGCTACCTACGAAACTAGACTACCAAATGTTCATCATCATCATACGTGCTCATAGTCTAGTTCAGGCCAAAGAGGTGCCTTTAATATATAAAAAAGGAGTCGAAAAAGAAACGTACCTTGTTTTTTCGCGACGGATAAAGCCACTAGAAATCGCTTCGCCGTATGATCAGTCGCCGAAAATTGCCTTATTGCCGAAGAACGCTTGCCGGAAATCGCCTCTTCACAAATTCACAAATGGCTCTCACAACACAAGTGATCTCAAAATTCGAAACCACCTCCTTTTATACTGAAGGCCCAACCAGTTCACCTCGATAACACCAACCGAGGCCATCATTACTTTGTTCATCATGCGTACTCTTGACACGTGGCACTAGTAATGCACGAAAGCGACCAGCACGCTACGCAAGGAAGACTAAGCATCATGCTATGATATTGATTTCGCTTCCCAACGTGCACACTACACACGAAAGACTAAGCATCATGTTATCCACATAACCGTTCAGAAGATTCTTATCACTACCGTTCAGCACCAGATATGTATCACACTAGGAACTAGGCCCAATACATAGTACTATTCGGAAAATTGTTAGTACCGTAAGGCACGCATACTTTTATGGCCCATATAGAGCCGGGAATATGATGTCGTATGAAACACCAACATTGTCGATGAAGCGTTTAGATATCCTACCCCAAAGAGGGGTATCGAACGAAACATCACAAATTATCAAGGCACCCCATATCGAGCAACTCCTTTTAACAAACCTTTGGCTAATCAGGATACCGATGATAAGAACAAGTCCCCACCTAAGACAATTCTAAGATATCATGGGAATTCGAACCCGAGACTTTTGGTCTGCAAGTCAAGGCCCTTTTTCACTGGGCTAGATCCCATTGGCGATAATTTAATAAAATCTATAAGCAACACTCAAGAATTACGAATTTAAAGTGATTTAGCATGAAATTTATGGTCACCTCTAGTCAATCCTACGCACCAAATGTGGCCTATATTAACATGTAAACAAGAGTGATTTTCATATATACAATAGGTTGCACGTATTTCAACACTCAGTATATAGAATTACATACATTCATAACAAAGTGAAACTCAAATTATTATTATTATTACATAGAAAAAATTACAGCCTTACAACATATGAATAAATCATGGATAATAGAACTTGTTCATTTGGCTCATTGATATCCCCGCAACAAATAGTCTTACCTGATAAAGTTTGGTTGGTTTATTCTGACACTAACAAATATCAAATTATGAAAATGGAAATTATACACATACATATTAGTATCGATATCATTGCTGCTGAAGGCGATAAGTAGGAATTGCCAATAGATGCTTAGCCCTAGGAACTGTTAGACCAAACTCCTCCGTCATATCCAACTCAGTTGGCAACATACACTACTACATTTTAGCGTTTGCGCGACGAACACAAAATGGTCGCGCAAATGACAAACCTGTCGCGCAAACAATAGAGCGACAGCTGTATCGTCGCGCAAAATCAGTCGCGCAAATACCGTCACGAAAGCCTTTGCGCGACAAAACTATAAAATATCGTCGCGTATAACCCTTCGTTGCGCCAATAGTTCAGGGACGACAACCATTCCGTCGCTCATTATTTTGCGCGACGAGGATACAGGCGTTGCAGGAACTATGCGCGACGACAATAATCAGTCGCACTAATGTTTGCGCGACAAAGTAACAGACGTTGCAAGAACATAATGCGACGACAAAGTCTCGCCGCGCAAAAAATATTGCGCGACAAATATTTCGTCGTTGCAAATACTTTGTGCGACGAATAAGAATCGTGACACAAACCCTTGCGCGACAAAGATTTATTTGTCGCATTTTCTTGAGGGGACAAATACTTCCGTCGCGCAAACCGAGGATTATTTTCGTTTACGATTTATTTTTACGGTTTTTTATTTTTTCAAACGTGATTTGCGCGACGGGTTATTTATTCGTCGCGCAAATATTAGTAATTAATTTTTTTTTTAATTTATGTGAAAAAAAGAATTTTGATTTATTTTATTTTTATAATTAAATCAAATTGCAATTGAAAGATGTAATGAAGAGAAAATAGTTTTTTAAAACATAATATAAATGTATATAACATACAAGAGAAATATTTAAAATGTAATTAAGAAAGTAAAAAACTAATTAAACAATGAAGCTAAATCCACTTCCTCGTCCGGCAAATGCGGCTCGGAGGTTTGGACATTGGGGACAGGGGCAGAGGTTTGGTGGCCATGCGCAGAGGTGGACGGGGGAACAAAAGATGGTACGGGAACGCCGGACTGGGCCATGGACTGTATAATCTGAGCCATCTGGGCCATCTGGGTTTCAAGCTGGGCCACCTTTGCTGTCAAAACACTATTTGACTGCGACGATGAACGGGATCTAGGTTCCCGCCGCCGGGCATTCCCCATCCCTCGACAGTATGTCCCTGGCCGCCTCCCCAAAGTCTGATCCAAGGTGTCCGTCAAGATTTGAAACCCCGCATCCTGTGGAGGAGCCACAGACTCGAGCGGCGTATCAGGAGGAAGCTGGGAGGCGGACTCCTGAAGAACCAACTGGCTCTTCTCAATCATGGTCGTCTGTTTAACATAACATAAAATATAAATAAAAGCATTTATATAATAACTATGAAACTTGAACGCGTAAAATAATCATTAAAATTAAAGACTACTTACATGAAGGGACTCCGCCAACTCATTCCCAGGTCGAACATAAACGTCGCCGAAGACGTCAATCTCTGGGAATTTGGACCCCTCCTAAATTGAACAAGAGTATAAAAATGTTAGTACAAAAAAAAAAGAAATTAACATTAATGACATATTACAAATTAAATAAAAACGACTTATTATTACCCGACGTCGCGCATCCATCCTATAGGAGAAGGGCCTGGAACCTGAATGATGGAGAAGAGTCTTCTTCTCCCTATTGCCCTTATTTGCTTTAGCCATCTTCTGTTATACAAAAATTAAAACGTATTATTTTAAATTGAAATGAAATATTAAAAAATGAAATAAACATTAGTAAGAAATGTGTAATAATTTTGAACTTAATATAAAAAATACCACATAATCAGCCTCCTGAAAATGACCACAGAGCCACTGCCAACTATCCTCCCGCCCCTCAAGCTCCTTCGGGCAACCCTCCTGAAGAGCAGCCTGCGGATCATCAAATGCCTGAAAGTGGTGGTGCAGGTCGCTCTTCCACTGCTTGTACCTATCAGCGAAGAGTCTGTTGATGTACCCCAACAACTCATCGTTGACATTCTCTAAATTGTAGTTCATCTACAATAAAATAATTACATACATTAAATATTTAAAATATATAAAATTGGAAAGAAAAACAATTAAAATGTAAGATACATACCGACAGGTGTCCATGCATCTCGTTATGCACCGCATCAGGCATGGCCTTCCAAGACTTCCATTTCATCGGACAATAGGTCCGAACGACTGCACCAACATCGTGCGCCAATGAGCTATGTTGGTCTGCCGTTGGGGCAGCCCGATGACGATCGTCGTATCTGATGTTGATACGAGAGTTGTTCACCCGGGTGACCTTCGATGTAGCCAATTGGCGACACGGTCCCCGGGTGTTCTTCTTAGCTGCAAAGAAATATGAAATTAATGTTAGTTAACAAATTTGACTAAAATATTGGTACGAAACATCTGTAGTTGAAGGAAATCTTTACCTGGTCCGCTCGAAGTGGCGTCGGTGGTGCTGGAAAGGCGATGACGCCGCCTGGCGCTCATAGGTTGCGCCACTGATGACTCTGATGACGCCGGCACATGGGGGGCACTGGGACCCACTGGCAAGTCGGGCAGCTGTGGTGGGCCAGAGGGAGGTGACATCATAGTCGGGGGAGGCAAACTACGTGAAGGTTGCACCGGCTTATGACTTCTACTGATTAGGTTAGACATCTTGCAATAAAAACAAGCACCAAAGTTTAAAAACAATAGTTACTGGAATCCAACAATCTAATAACAAATATAACATTTATTTCATTTCATTTAAAATAGAGTCAACGTCTAATAACAAATATAACAAATATAACAAATAAAACAAATATTTTATAACAAAAATATAAAACATTCTTCATTAATTATAAAACATAAAAATTATTCCAATTTAGGGTCATTATATATACTAAGCTAACAAACATACAAATAAATCAAATTTACCAATCTATAAAGTAAGCATATTTTAACAATATTACAAATTTAATTAACGCATATATGTTGGTGTACGGTTTGCGATTTCGGAGTATCCGGGACTCCAATCCACAATCCGTTGAATCCTATACGATCCTAGACATACAAGGCACATCATACGTGAGTTTGAGTTTCATCCAATGGTCCGAACAAATCAAACCGTTAAATCGTACAATAGGCGAAATCCATTCGAGGCTGAAACGGTATCCAAATTGGAAACCGAACACACCTACACGCTCATGACAAGTAGGGGATCGCATTGGGACACAATGTGATTTTGCTACAGTTCCATAGCGCTGCCAGACGCGGCAGCAGCGCTAGGATGTGAAAAAGCGATAACGATCGCAGGAAATATCTCAAAATGAAGGGCCAATCTTCCTACCCTAGGTTCAGGACATCGAATAGAGGCAGTTTTGTTCTCGGACAAAGGCCAAAAAATGGCCGGAAGTGGCCGGAATTTCATCCCGAAATCCGGCCAAAATCTTAGTTCAAAATTTAGACAACGTACACAACAAATTTCACAAATCCTACCCAACCATCAGCTAGATAACAAAAAATAGGGGGAAAAGCATACCTCACTCGTCAGATTTGGAGGCCAGAGGAGGGAGAACGAAGCCGGAGATATTCGCCCAAAACCGGATAAATTTCCGCCGGTTTCTCGAACCCAATCAAGCCGCGGCGGCGCCTCGGAAAGGTCTGAGTTCGTTGGCGGTGAACGCCCGGTCGTTAATGTGGAGAGTTGAGGTGGTGGCCGGAGGAGAGAGAGAGAGAAGAGGGAGCGGCGGCGAGAATGAACCAGAAGGTCTGAAACTGTCGAATTATTATCAGATCTTTGCGCGACGGAATATCCTAACTCCGTCGCGCAAATCAGTAAAGTGTCAAACGGTGCGTTTTCGATTAAAATTTTCGCGCAAAACTGAAAATATTAATTTTGCGCTACGGAACGATGTGCACATCGTCGCGCAAACTCGTTGCAGAAGCGCCAATTAAACCGCCAAAATTTTCACGACCTTACGCGACGGGAACAAATGGTTGCGTCGCGTAAACATCATACCCTAAAACCTAAACCCTAAACCCTAAACCCTAAACCCTGAACCCTGAACCCTGATCACGTCAAACCCTAAAGGACATCATCCCCTCGCGCGACGAATAAAGTTTGATTCGTCGCATATACTCGTTTTGCGCGACGTCAGTTGCTCGTCGCGCAATTTCTTGTATAAAATTTTAAACAAATTGTTTTGATAGCATACACATTCTACGAAACTAGTTTCAACGATCCAACCATCAAACGTATTTGCTTATACTTAGAGATCGTATACACCAAAAATGGGGAAAAAAAAACGTATAGAGATCAAGTAACGGGACAAAAGTTTTCGACGGTTATAATGGAAAAATCACGATTTAACGGTCAATTTTACTCTGATTTCGATAATTTTTAACGGATACAATCCTTCACCCAACATGAATCCAATGACAGTATTTGATCTTCATTTCAAATTATTTACAGTAGTGGATATCACAAAATCTTATGTTATACTTAACAAGTTTATATATATAAACTTTAATAGTTAGTGGCTATATTGTGTGAATCGTATACGCATTATAGAAAACTTTTTTTATCGATCCAGCCGACAAACTTGTTTGTTTCTACTTAGAGATCGTATACGCCGAAAATCGAAAAAAAAAAAGGTATATAGATTGCGTAACGGGAGAAAAGATTTCAACGGTTATCAAGGAAAAATCACGATTTAACGGTAAATTTTATCCCGATGTCGAAGATTTTTTACGGATACACTCCTTCCTCCTATATGTATTCAATGACAGAGTTTGATCTTCATTTCAAATTATTTATACTAGTGAATACTGAGTTAAAACTCCTAAGTGTCATGTATAGAAGTATTTTTAAAAAAATTAAATTTGTTTACGCGACGAAGAACATATTTCGCCTGTAAAAAGTTTGCACGACAGATATTATCCGTCGCGCAAAGATCAGTTGAAAAATTTTTAACGACACTTGTTTTTTTTGGGAAAATTAACCTTGCGAGACGAAAAATATCGTCGCGCCACGGTTAAAATAACGACGCAGGTAGTATTCCGTCGCGCAAGACACTTCAAAACTATTCCCGGACACTTGTACATTTTTTTAGACCATTATTCTTGCGAGACGGATATAATCGTCGCGCCAAGGAGTTTGGGCGACGCCATTACGTTGTTTCGTCGCGCAAATATCAGTTTTAAATTTTTTCCTGACACTTGTGTTTTTTTGGGAAAATTAACCTTGCGAGACGCCATTATTTTTGTTCCGTCGCGCAAGGGTTACTATAACGACGCTGTTATTCTTGCGAGACGGATATAATCGTCGCGCAAAGGTGTTTGGGCGACGCCATTATATTTATTCGTCGCGCAAAATGTTGTTTTTATTTTTAAAAATTGAATTGATATTTAGTGTAAATATTTGTTGATACTATATTTGTATTTACTATATAAGCAAAGATGATCATAACTTGTTTTAGGGGACGTGATAAAGCATATAATTGTCATACTATATTTATATTTTTTCATACTATATTTGTATTTTGTCGTACCTTTATTCATTCGTCTTGTTACAAAACTCTATGCAAATATATGACGTTAATTAGGAAAAGTTACTGACACAAAGAGATAACATGTACATTTCATTAAATTACAAATAAATTACATTATTCATCAGATGAACTATAATAACCTTCGTTATCATCACTATCATGACTATCCGTCTCCCAATCCTCTTCCTCCTCTTCCTCCTCCTCCTCCATAAGTACATCATCGTCGTTGTTGTCCCCCATGGTTGGATCGTATCGCGGAAGATCACCGAGGTCAATTGTAATTGACTGAATTGGTATTTCTCTTGAAGACACTCCGTCAATCTGAAATGGTTCTTGAACAACATTTGTATCGAGAAGTGTATGTGCATCATTTTCCATGGAAGAGTCTAAACGTTGGTCAACGACGTCGACGTCGTTGTCCAATGGGTCTAGTTCTGGTATAGCATACACGTTCCTCTGATCCATTTGCTGAACAACTTTCCAATCGTTCCCCGCTTTAGGGTCATTTAGATACACAACTTGTTTTGCCATGTTTGCCAAAATGTAAGGGTCGTCATCATACCAAGTTCTGCTCATGTTCACAGATAGTAACCCATGATCGATTTTAATACTTCCCTGCCTATTTGGGTTCGTATCAAACCATCGACACTTAAACATGATCACTTGGTATCGGTCTTTGTAAAGCAATTGCACGACAGTTGTGAGTTTGCCATAGAAATCAATGTCTGTACTTTCGCCTCCACCTGGAACATGGACACCGCTGTTTTGCGTACACAACTTGTCATCTCGTGCATTACCTAAAAACTTGACGCCGTTAACATGGCAACCTGAGAACAATTCTGCTCGGAGTGGGCCGAATGCCAAGTTATATAACTCTTCACTGTAAGTGGGGGAATTCTCTGATTTCAACTTATTCACCTAATATTATAAAAAAAAAACATTCATAGGTTAGTTTGGAAAAATGTAATAGCATAATATATATATGAATTAGAAAACACTTATAACTTACATATTCCAAAAACCATTGTGGAAACAATTCACGGTGTTTCTTGGAATACAAATGTGATGGATGTTCTCGCTTCATCATCTCTTCATGTTCATCTAAGTATGCCAATATCTCATCACAATTGTTCAATACGAACCAATGAGCTACCTCCATGTCATTTCTGGAAAACGATTCTCCTCGTACAGGATCTCCAAAAGGTCGTGCGCTTTGGGCAAAAACAGAAAGTTGCTCATTTCTCAGACCTCCGTCATTATTGCGCTGAGGTCGATTGAAAGCCGTGTCCACATCCTTTAAATACATTCCACAGAAAGTAAGCGCCTCATATTGAACCCAAGCCTCTACAATTGATCCTTCGGGCTTCGCTCTGTTGCGTACGCTTTTTTTCAGCTCTCCGAGTAGCCTGCCAAAATAAAACCAAATTAGCAAGTAGTAAGCATGAGATAATGATGCATACACAAATGATGATTATTATATACCTTTCTATTGGATACATCCAGCGATAGTTGACTGGACCAGCAAGCAATGCCTCTTCTGGCAAGTGAACCATCACGTGAATCATACTCGTGAAGAAAGCCGGAGGGAATATCATCTCAAACTTGCATAAGACTTGGACAATGTCGTGGCGCAACTGATCAATGTCTGTCTTTCGCAACGTTTTTGCCGTCAGTTGGGAAAAAAATCTGGACAACAAAATGATTGGCTTGACTACATCTTCCGGCAATAGGTGTCGAATCCCCACAGGAAGTAAGCGTTGCATAAACACATGGCAGTCGTGACTCTTGAGTCCAGTAAATTTACCCCCGTCAACCCTCACGCAACGTGCGATATTAGAAGCATACCCGTCAGGAAACTTTACAGACGATACGAACTATAGAAACTCTTTGTTGTCATTCGGTTTCATGGAAAAAAATGCAAGATCCCGTATAGCTTTATCACTGCCCCTTTTCAGCCATAAACCCTTTCGTATGCCCATTCTTTCCAAATCAAGACGCGCTTTCGGAGTGTCCTTTGTCTTGCCCTTGATATCTAGAATCGTTCCCATCAATGTGTCAAACACATTTTTCTCAACATGCATAACGTCGAGATTGTGCCTCAATTTTAGTTTCGACCAATATGGGAGCTCAAAAAACATAGACTTGTGCGTCCAGTTCATATGTGTAGCAGGTCTGGTCCGACTAACTGTTTTCCCGAACGGAGCGAAATCCAAATGGTTAAGCTGTTCCAAGATCTGATCACCGGACCATTCTCTAGGTTTTGCGCGACGCTCTTTGTTTCCGTCGAACTCTATATCCTTCTCCCGCCACTCGTGGTCCCATGGCAACCATCTTCGATGCCCAAGGTAACACACTTTTCCAGCGTGCCAACCGGAAGTTACATCTTCCTTGCATACAGGGCATGCCATATAACCCTTTGTGCTCCACCCCGAAACCATTGCATATGCGGGAAAATCATTCACAGTCCACATAACTGCCGCCCGCAAAGTGAACATCTTCCTAGTAGATTTATCGTACGTGCGCACCCCGTTTGTCCATAAATCTTTGAGCTCATCAACCAACGGCCTTAAGTACACATCGATTGACCTGCCAGGATCCTCAGTTATCAAAATAGTCATCATCATGTACTCTTTTCTCATGCATTTCCAAGGGGGCAAATTATATGGAAATACGAAAATTGGCCAAGTGCTGTGGTGTTGGTTTAGAACCCCGTACGGATTGAATCCGTCAGTCGCAAGTCCCAACCTCACATTTCGGGGATCAGCAGCAAACTCGGGGAACGTTCGATCGAAATCTTTCCATGCCTCCCCATCTGCAGGATGCCGCATCACATCGTCGTCTACCCGTTTTTCCTTATGCCATCTCATGTCTGTGGCAGTATGCGTCGACATATACAATCGCTGCAACCTTGGTTTCAGGGGCAGATAACGCATGACTTTTTGTGGAATCTTACTCATTCTATTCTGAGATGTCTGTTTGAACCTCGATTCATTGCATATAGGGCATGTATCCAACGTTTCATACTCTTTATAGAATAACATGCAATTATTTTTGCAAGCGTGAATCTTTTCATAACCCAATCCAAGACCACTCAACATCTTCTGTGCCTGTCTGTGATCTTTCGGCAAACAATTGTCTGTTGGAAGCATTTTCTTGAAAACCCCCAAAAAGTAATCGAAACACAAGTTCGACATACGATACTTTATTTTCCCGTGCATTAGCTCCACAATCGCCGTCAGAACGGAAAAGCTCTCGCACCCCGGGTATAACTCCTGGTTGGCATTTCTTAACAGGTTTTCATACTGTTCGAACTCTGCACTGTCCATTGGTGTAGGCACATCATCTTCTCCTTCCTGAGTGCTGCTGGTCGATGCAAATGGAAAAGCATCATGTATAATATCCCTGACTTGTTCATTAGGATCCACAATAGGTTCAACATTGTCCATTCTTGTGGCCCCTGAAGACGAAGCGATGTCTACTTGTTCCCCGTGATGGTTCCAAGTGCTGTATGTCTCAATCATTCCATTTCTTACTAAATGAAATCGAACATGTTCAATTGTCTCCCACAACATGTTGTTACACCTCCTGCAAGGACACCGGATTCTAGTTGCACCTGGGTTGTGTGTCCGTGCAAAGTCAATAAAATCCTCGATTCCATCCAAGTATTCGCCTGCGCACCTATTCCGGTTCTGTATCCACCTCCTGCTCATCTTTCCTGGAACCACAATCACAATACAACAATCATGTTGTATTCGTACAAAATCTTTCCTTATGCCTCCGGTAAGGGCCCTATCCCATTCGGAAATGCATAGCCATGTCATGTAATTTACAGCTACATGAGATTAGATTTCGATGTGGATAAATTTCGGCAGCATCTCGGTACAGTTCTTGAGGTGTACCGTAGATATAAAATACCTACGTACCACCCGAAGAACGTACCGAGACGACACCGAAATATCCACAATCGAAACCTAATCCTGTAGCTGTAAACTACGTGACATGACTATGCATTTCCAAACTGTCCAAAATATGGGACAATTCAAGAATTAATTGGACCGTTAGTCGTGGATTACCCACCCATGCGCGGTCCAACTAACCTCGAACGGGAACTAAGCTTTACAAAAAAAAATGTACAAAGTTAATTTCAATTAACTTCGTACATTAACGTACATTCATAATTTAACAACTTATTATAAACATAATTTCATAAATCAATATAAATATAATGTAATAAATTTTATACTATAAAACAACGAAAATACCTTCTAAATCGTTCTCCTCCAATCGCTAATCACATATAATATTCCTATATACAAAGTCATTAATGGTGTTAGAATGAATTTACAGTAAAAATTTTACACTAACGATAAAAAATGCATACCCAAAGACCGTATCGGAGGCAGAAGTAGCTCAACTCATAAACGAAATGAAAATAACGAGTTTTGTGGCCCGAAATCTCTTGAGAAAGACGCAGGAACAGCAGAGGCAAACTGCAATTTTTTTTGCAGTTTGCCTCTGCAATGGACGTGTTCAGCTTAGTATTAACGACGAGTTTGCGCGACGGATAATATTATCGTCGCGCAAGATTACTCCTTTTTGCGCGACGAATAATAGGTTCAACGTCTGTCGCGCAAACAACTTCACCGTCGCGCAAACATTATTTCCCAGTCGCGCAAGGTACTGTCGACATCATTTTTTTGCGCGACGATGTACTTCTGTCCGTCGCGAAATAATACGTCGCGCATACAATGTGCGACGAAAGTTCTGTCGCGCAATCTTCTGTCGCGCGATTTTTTGGCGCGAAATGCTATCGATAGTGCTTAGTTCTTGGCGCCTTTTTTTTGCGCGACGAAAGGTTTCAGTAGTCGCGCAAACTACCTTGACGCGACGATCAATACTGTCGCGCAAAGTTTACCGGCAAATAAATTTTTCCGCGCGTTTTCCCAGCTACTTTATGCGACGCTCTTTATTTCTGTCGCGCAAAATTTATTTTGCGCGACGATTAATTTTGTCGCACTTATTGGCGCTACGCTTTATGTTATCCGTCGCGCAAAACCTTCTCGTGGGACGAATTATCCTCCGTCGCGCAAAAAACCGTCGCGCAAGGGCTAAAATGTAGTAGTGATATTATTTGGAAGCTCCCAATCAAAACAATGAACAAGTTGTGCCACCACAAGCTGGACCATAGTTATCCCTAATTGCATTCCGGGACAACCTCTCCGGCCAGACCCAAATGGAATAAATTGAAAGTCACGTCCCCGAAAATCGATATTGCTACCTTGGAACCTTTCGGGTATGAACTTCTCTGAATCAGTCCAAATACTAGGGTCTCTCCCAATTGCAAATATGTTGATCATAACACGAGATTTTCCAGGTATGTGGAAGCCATTGACATTGCAGTCCTCAATGGCTGCATGGGGAAGCAGCAATGGTGCCACTGGATGAAGCCTCATGGTCTCCTTCACTACCATGTCCAAGTACTCCAACTTCTCCAAGTCTGATTCTTCCACCTCTCTCTCCATGCCCACTACGTTTTCTAACTCTTTCTGGACTTTCTTCATCACCCGCGGATGCTTGATGAGTTCAGAGAGTGTCCACTCGATTGCTGTCGCTGTTGTGTCCATTGCGCCGGCGAGCATGTCCTGCAAGGAAATTTTTGGACAGAAACACCATTTATTGTAAGATATGTAATAGGGTTTGGCAAATTGTGAATTTGGACCGTTGATTAGGTTGATTGTTGCACATGGATTGATGTGTGTTTTGTCCAGAGTCACAATCTAACAATATAAAAATATGCATGCTGATATATATAGGGTATGTATAATTACCAAAATTATAGCTTTGATGTTGGAGCGTTCGATTCGATACTCGGATTCTTGTGACCCCATGAAGCCCAGCATGACATCAACAAAGTCCTTAGTTCTTTCTTGATCTGTAGATTGAATATGCTCATCAATGATCTTCTCAAAAAATGCATCAAACACCTTGCTAACACCCTTCATGCGCTTAGTTAGCCCCTGGAGGTCAAGTGGAGCAATAAAAGGAATGAAATCACCGAAGTTTGGGGTGGCTGCTAAATGCATGCCCTCTTGGATCACAGCCTTGAAACCCCTCTCGTCAAATTCTTTATCCATGTACTTCTTCCCAAACACCATCAGGCAGCTCATGTCGGCAGTGAGAGATGCAACCTTGCCACTGAGATCAACAGTAACATGATCACGAGCAGCCTCTTGAATAAACTTAGTCAAGAGGGCAAGCTCTTCTTTCCTCATGGGCTTGAAAGAATTGATTTTGTGGCTGCTGAGCAACTCAAGGGTGCACATCTTACGCATGGTTCGCCAATAAGAGCCATATGCACCGAAGGACAAATTCCTTTGCCCATAGGAAATATGTTCAGCAGCTTGAAGAGGTGGCCTACTTGCAAAAACAAGGTCATGTGTTTTGAGAAACAGCTCAGCAGCCTGAGGGGATGAGGCAACAACAACAGGAGCAAGGCCTAAGCGCAGATACATGATGTCGCCGTGCTTTTGGGCTAGTCGATGCAGATCCCGGTGAGGGAACTCCCCTAACATGTGCAGGTTTCCGAAAAGTGGAAACCCTCTTGGACCAGGAGGCAATCTCTTCTTGTTCTTGCTTTTGGACAGCCATGCTTGCAGTACATAAACAAGAGCAAGCAACCCAAGTATTGCCCCAACCCAATCCATGGCTAACTCTACTACACAGCTAAAAGGTTGGTGATTGAGCTTGTTGGTTGTGCTTAAATGGTTGAGTAGGTTGAGTGCTAGAGTGTACTGGTTTAATATTGTACTGCAAATATTTATAGGAGCACTTTGATCTCACGATTAGTTACAATATCAATGACTTGAAATCTTTTTTTCTTTTTCTTTCTTATTTTTTGGGTTTATTATTGACATGAGTAGGGGCAAGTTCAACCTCGTCTGAGGAGCCAAGCTTGATTTGAACATTTATCCGCCACCGAAGATGGAATTAAAAAAACCAATAATGCTATTTGGATCATATTTATCAACCAACTTGCTGACCACCTTTCTAGAGGTGGATCCCACCACTGTAAGTGGGCTTCACCTGTATTTGTATTAGAGAACTAGTCAGCAATGACTAGTTAGTAAATGCGGTCCAAATAACAACACCCTAGAAACACACTCTTTGCTAAGTTTAATGCCTGGCTATGCCTTATTATTTTCTAATTTTTATTTTAATTAAGGAATGAGGAACTTTATTTTAATTGATACCAAATTCTCGTAGACAAGGATGAGAAATAATTCTTAGTTGTTTGTTTATGGAACTGAAATTATTTTGAAGTAGATATCAAGGAAAAAGCACACTATTAGCTAAGCTTAAATTATATTTTCGCATTCATTAATAAATGAAAAAACTTTATTTAAATACTCCCAAATTCTCGAAGATATGGATGAGAAATAATTCCTAGTTTATGGAATTTCTTGTCTCAAGCTACTGCCGACTAAATTATTGTGAAGTGGATATCAAGGAGGAATTTTAATAAACAAGGGTCCTAATCTTTGTTTCCTTGTTTCCTTGTGTTTGGTAAATACTACTTAATCTTTGTTATATTTGGATGGATGTAATATCAAGGCACACTTCAAAATTAAAATATGATGTCGATCGTTTTTATGATGGAGTATATTCAGCCGGCAGAGAAGAATTCCCTACTGGCTTATGACAGGATTCCATCAGTTTCTTTCTAGGCCTACAAGACCAAATTTGATTTGTCCTCAAAACTTCAGTTTGTTTTTTTATGACGCAGGGGAATTTCAGACATAAAAAATTATCCATTAAACAACTTTGAACTCGAGTTACTTGAATTTATTTAACATGCTCAGAAAGGGTTCCATTAGCAAAACAAAACAGAACAAAAGAACTCACACCCAAAAAACAAAAACAAAAACCAAAACGAAAGGAAAAACAGTGCATAATTACCATACATTCGCGTATGTAAAATTTTGCTTCATCTACATTAGAAGAAATCACACACAAGTGTGAGAAGAGTACGGGCCTTTTTTTTACTGTAAATGGGAAAGAAGATTATAATAGCAGTAGAATTGCAAGAAGATGAAAACAGCAGAAGAAATTATTACCAGGCAAAGTAATAAACTTCTTATCTGTTTCAATTCAAAGGGAAGCCACTAAAAGGACAAAAGGAAGACCGAGAACGCATGGGATATAAACCAAATGACACTTTAAGACAGCAACGCCTGCTCTGTCGGCAGCAGGCAGAGGCAAGAAATAAAAGTTAATGAGATACCAAAATCTTACTCATGACATGGACCTAAACATGACACAAACACACATTTCTACAACACAGAGAATTACATCAAACCAAAAGTTAAAATTATTTGGCATTTATGGAAAATCTGAAAGGGGCTGACTACATTTGAATGATTAAGAAGCAAAAATCAAAGCAATGTTGGTGGATAGAAATGAATTGAGAGTAAAACCAAGTCGTCTATCACTATGCTTTGGCTTAAATCAACGTTCATGTTCGATTCTCTTGGGAAATTACTAAAACAAATGATGAAAATTACATATGAATTATATACAGACAAAATGATAGAATATATTTCACATAAATCCAATCTCAAAGGTGTCAGTACAATGATACAAGAGCATTTTCAGGCACTACAGTGATTGTTAGCACAATGCTAGAAGTAAATTAAAGAACCTTGGATTGGCAAGTAATGCACGGTCGTGAATCCTGATTGACCAGTTGAGCCATTTCAAGCCAGTCATCCCTCTTCCGACTCTGCCCATCAATCCATAAATTAGAATGAAAGCAAAAGAAATGAAAATTTTCAGTTTAAGGGACATATTATTCACTCCCATACATAGCATGAGTCCATCCATTACATAAAAGGGTATATTTGCCATAATCTCACAAAAGGAAGAAAGATAAATTTGAAATTCAAAGGCCCAAATAAATTCCACTTGATAAATGGCAAGCATGTGCTAGTTGTAGCGTTGATATTATAAACAAGAGAGAGAACAGGTACTCATTGGAAGGGATTCATACCATGTATGGCTTCCATGTTGTCTTCCTTGTAAACACCAAGGGGTGAGCCATGGACAGATAAGAGCATCTCCCCAGGCTTTGGGAGCCTTTGCGTCTTGGGTGTCATCCCAATAGACAGCCTCTGGCTACTCACCTGCAGCGTCAACCAGGGTTGATTAGATCATACAGACTGGAAGAGCCATCAAGATGCTCTTTTTGCTCAATAATATATCCAACAGTACAACAGCAGAGAGTTTTAGGACAGTCAACAACTATATTGGCAGTTAAACTAAGTACTAACTTTTGCATACTCTTGTCACAACTCAATACCTAGAAAACTTGTCCTAATAACTTATTTTTCTCTCAACACAATTAAGGTCACTGAACTTAATAATATTTTCCGGTTTTCCCCTTCACATATCGATTTCTATGTCAACATTACTGGTTTTTTTTTCAGAAGTCCATAACTTTGGACTCTTCAACATTCTGAAAGGGCTTACAACATAATCTCCCTAATTTACGTAAATTCACTAAAGCAACAAGGTTCGCTCGTAGTTGTTAGCACTAATAGAAAATCAGCTTAGCACTTCTTTTAGGTCCTGAGGGTAGACACTGATAGCACCTATACTTCTGGAGCTCATGCACTTCAGTAAGCCGTTTAGGCCTTCTACTTATTCAAATTTATGGTAAAAGAATTTGAAATCTAACCAAAAGCTATCAACAGAACAACATAAATTGTCATAATAAAACCAATTGCAGCTTGAATAGACCCAAATATGATAAATCAATCGAGAAGCTACAAACCCCAGGAGTTTGGAGAGTATATTGCTTCCCTAGCATCAGACTATCAAATGGCTCCTCTAAACCCTACAATAGAAATTTCAGCAAGGTAAATATCTGTATGTGTATGAATGGATGGATGTATGCATTTATGTATGCACGTGTGTGTATTTGCATATGCATGTGTGTCTCTGTGCATATGTGTATGTGTGTGTGCGTCATGTGTGTCTGTTTGTATGCACAACTTGGAATTGAACCTTTACTATATATTAATAGAATGTGTGCTACATAAGCACATAAAAATGTACTTAAACATTTTGATTTTCGTGTTAGACACATTTGAAAACTCCACTAATCTAGACGTGTATATAAGAAGAGAACATACAAAGTCGCTGATCTGCAGATTATCAGCACCCAGAAGGCTTGTTTTATCTGCCACCAACCAACTCAATCATGTGAGATATAAAAAACACACAAAGAATGAGGGGTACAAACTCATTCCTCAAATTCCAGATCCCCATGTCCAAAAAGTAGGAGTTACTAAAGTTCCTAATACCTGCTTTACTAGAAAACTCAAAGCCACCAAGAGATGGAATTGCAGCTGAACAACCAGAATAAGCAATGGACAACCGGCGAAGAAGAGTCTCATGTAAATCCATTCCATCATTCATGGATAGATTGCCATCTTTATCAATCCATTGCACTTCCATTTGTCCATTTTCTCCATTTCTTACAATCGACAGGTTTTGAAAGTTCTCTTTAAAATATTGCAATAGAGGGGTTTGCTGCTGTTCCTTGTTGAAGTAGGAGCGAAGCAAACGCAAATTAGTCAGGAGATGTTCAGTCTCAACATCACGAATAGCCCTAATGGCAGAAATTTGCCGCTCAACTGTGAAAAGACAAACAAACAATACGAGCATTTGGTCACAAATTAATTGAAATTTGAATTCTAAAATATAATTTAGCAACTTAAATGCCCGAAAATTGCTCATTGAATCTGGATTTTGGACAGATGACAATAAAGAGGGGATTAGAAATCAAAACTTTTTAAGACTAATAGAAGGATGGACAGCCCAACATCAAAAGAAAAATAAAGACATCATTCTTTTCCGATGGAGAATCAGAAGCAGAGTTTCTCATTAAAATGGAAACCGTATTACAACTACCCATTGAACGTTAACAATCAACCTATAAAAAGAAAAGAACAGAAAAAAAAAACCCCCAAAATTGAATAAATTAAATACAAATGCTGGCAGTAGAAACACAAATATAAGATGCGTGAAGTGAAATTATACCATCTGGGTCTGTGAATTGAGCTTCTTGTTTCGCATTCTGGGGCTCCTTTGCCTCCGCAACATTGAAATCGGTCCCTGGTGACAAGGCAACTTGTTTTACAATTTTCTTAGCTCTTTTTCTTGTCATTTGAACTGGTAAATTCTGCTATCACGTCCAAAAACAATTCCATAAATCAACTATAAAATTTATACACGACACACAAAAATTGTCAATTTTTTCGATTTGTGTTCAATGCTAGCTTCATGCGTGAAACAGCAACCAGAGTATGTTAAATCAGAAATGCCAAACAACTCAATTTGCATACTCCAAAAAGAAGGGGGAAACACCCAATTTTAAAGGCACATTTTCAGTTCTTTCTTTTCTTTTCAAACGGTAAAAAAGAATGTCAGTTCAAAGTTGCAGAAGATTGAAAACATAAAACTAAGGGCCGATTTGATAGAAAACAAGTCAAGCACAAAGCTACAACAAAACCCAAAAACACAGCAACAACAAAACCCAGAAACACAGTAACAGAAAAACACAATAACAGTCCAAATCAGTGTTTTCAAAGGCATGCCTTCGAGCGTCTCGGCGCGCTCGTCGGAGCGAGGCGGCAGGGAATCGCCTGAGGTGGTCGGCTGTTTCGCGAGTTGCACGTTTAGCGCGGGGAAGGCGTGAGGAGGCGTTGCAAGGAGTGGCCAGGCGTAGCGAGGCAGAGCAAGGCGGCGCCAGATCTGGACAATTCTGAACCGAAAGAGATTGCGTCTGCAAAATGGCTGCGAGGAAGATGACTCTGCAAGGAAGAAGACTCGCTTGTTTTTTTTTTTTTTTTTTAGGTTTAAATGAAATGACGTCGTTTCACTTCAGTGTTTTGAAAAATAGAAAACGCAAGCTGTAGTGTGAAAAAAAGATAGGGTTTTGTGAAGAGGTGTACTTACCACTGACCAGCCGGCGATTTGGGCTTGTCGAAGCTTGAAGTGCTGGGCGTGGCCGCTTACAAAACACGTTTGAATTTTGAGATTTTGGAGGTAAACAAATTCGTTCTGAATATTTAGCAAACAAGTGGGAAGAAAAGTAATATTTTTTTTTTTTGTTACATTGGAGGAAAGAAACCCCACTGAGGTTCGATCCTGGTGTGAACCCATTGGCAGAAGAAAAGTAATATTGTGTTTTGTTTTGTTTTGTTGAAATTACGTGGACGAATATTACTGCTTCTTTAGAAAGAATTTCTATTGACAAACGTTTTTAGCAAAAGCGCTTTTTAATAAAAATATTGCAATTTTCATAACAAATCTAAAGTGCCTTGAAAAAGCATATATATAGTAGGCGCTTCTCCATAAAGCTTTGTATGACCCAGAATCACTTCTAAACTTTTTAATTAAACGTTGTCAGAAGTGTTTCTAGTTGTCAAAAAGCGCTTTAAACTCTTCAAGAAGAACTCCAAAACAGTTCCATAGAAGTGTTTCTAATTGTCAAAAAGCGCTTTAAACTCTTCAAGAAGAACTCCAAAACAGTTCCATTACTTGAAAGTGTTTTTGTAATTGCAAAAGCATCCAAACACAACGATCAACATTTTCTTTTTCCTTTTCCAAAATTGTACTTCCAATCCACAATAGAAATTCTAATATAATGTTGTGAGAAATTTCCTCCCCATTTAGTTTAGACTATCATCTATACTAAAAAATATAATGTTATGTAAAGCAAAACGTAGCTTTAGACACTTTTTCGGCCTAATATTTGAAAACTAAACATCAAATCAAAGCCCACTCGACCAGCGAAAACTTTGACGAAATTAAGAGAGTGACTTTTGAACTCTCTCGCTCTCTATAACGAATCTTTGAATTAGTCTCTCCTGTGTCACTTACCTATCGCCTAATCCCAACTATGGCGTTCTCGCCAGTGTGCTCTCGCCACCTGTGCACAATTGCTAGTTTAAGCCGCCCATTGGCGGCTTGTAGATTGTCTTCTTCTGATCATGTAGACGAATAAAAAGGTGAAAAAGCAAGTGTTCAAGCTGTGCTTTGTACGTGGTGGTAACCATGTCATGTGAGTAACTCTGGAATTTTCTTTCATCTGTTTCAGCAAATGGGTTTTTGAATTCATAATCTGTATATGCTAATTCTGTGGTTGCAGATCCGCTGCTGCTGCTGCTGCTGCTGGTTACCATAATTCTTTGGTTGCCTCCTACTTCAAGCCTTGAAGCAACCAACAGTTCAACCAAAAAAAGGCGAGAGGTAATTTCAGGACGCCATGCTGCTGTTGCCACGGATGATGGTCGATGCTCCAGAATTGGGATGCATGTTCTTCGCGAAGGCGGTCATGCCGTTGATGCATCAGTGGCTGCTGCTTTTTGCTTAGGGGTTGTGAGTCCAGCATCAAGTGGCATAGGGGGAGGAGCCTTCATGCTTATCAGGCTAGCCAGCGGGGAGGCACAAGCCTTTGATATGAGAGAAACTGCTCCCTTGCTAGCTTCTGAGGTTTAAACCTGCTTTACCAAAAGCTCTCTCTTCCATTAGACTTGAATGAGTTGCCTTGCCTGGCGCTTATGATTTTTTATTTTTTTTTTACTTTCAGAACATGTATTCTTCTAACACTACGCTGAAAGATAAAGGGGCTCTCTCCATAGCAATTCCAGGGGAACTTGCAGGCCTTCATAAAGCTTGGAAACAATATGGAAGGCTTCCATGGAAAAGGCTTGTAAGTCCAGCTGAGCGTCTCGCTCGTTTGGGATTTAAGATTTCACCATACCTCAACATGCAGATGCATAGAACAGAATCAGGAATCTTGGCAGATGAGGGACTTCGTCATGTATTTACATCAAACGGGAGTCTCTTGAAGACAGGTGAGACATGCCGTAACTGGAAACTGGCACAGACACTCAGAGACATTTCGAATTTCGGTCCCGGAGCATTTTATAATGGATCCATCGGATCCAATTTGGTTAGAGATATTCACAAGGTTGGAGGAATACTGACAATGAAGGATTTGCAAAATTATAGAGTTAAACTGAGAAAGCCTATATCTTCTGACACTCATGGGTTTAAAATACTGGCTATGCCTCCTCCTTCTGGAGGTCCTCCAATGATACTTGTGAGTATATATCTCTGTTCTTGCATTCTGTTTTGTCTTTTTTTTTTTTTTAGAAAAAAAAAAACAGAACTTCAATTCCACTGTTACAGATGCTAAACATTCTTTCTCAATATGGAAATGTTTCTGGAGTTTCTGATCCTCTTTGGGTCCATCGAGAAATCGAGTCCTTGAAACATGTATTCGCGGTGAGGATGAATCTTGGTGATCCTGAGTTCGTTAATGTGACTAATGTTCTAGCTGATATGCTTTCTCCTAAGTTTGCTGAGGAGTTAAAGAAGACCATAAATGACAACAGGACTTTTGACCCAAGCCATTATGGAGGCAGGTATGTTGTTTCATTGCCAACAATATTTATTATCTGTTAGATTATACATTCGTTTAACTAATTATTCTTGTTTTGGTTACCAAATTTTCTATCTCTTTTGTCCAATATTTATTAATTTAAATTCTGTTTCTTGCTAATGCATGGAATAGTACATATATTCACTTGAGTAGCAATGCTTCAATGTGCATAGAACTAAGTTGTGAGTTCCTGATTATACTACTGAATTCGTTTTCTCGGTGACGACGAAGTGGTTTAAAACTTAAATCTCTTTGTAAAGTAATTATCTTTAAAAATGGTGGCACATTGAGTTTGTTTGTCTCTATTTAATTTGCTACTCAAGCTTCTTATACGTCCATTTAGAAGTCCATTTACTTCTAATGCGTCTAGTTTCATCTATTTCAGATGAAGGGAATGCTATCCACATGTATGCAAGCATGACTACAAAGATGTACTAAACTATTTTTCATCATTCACTAATCCATTCATATTGGCAGTCAACAATGGATAGAAAATGGTAATGTTGCGATATGAGTGTTGTGGGATTTTAGTCTAAATTATGTACAAAATCTGCAGTTAAGCAGTAAAGCCCTATGTACCCAAAAAAAAGGTAGTAAAACCCTGTGTAACTTGCTCTCACTCTCACTATGTCGCTTGTGCTTGTAGAGGCCCTTTTACATATTCTCTTAATCCAAGACTTTTTGTTTGTTTATACTAATCCTTGTTTCCCAACAGGTGGAACCAGATCCATGATCATGGAACCAGTCATTTGTCCATCATAGATAATGAGCAAAATGCCGTCTCCATGACTACTACTGTGAATGGATATTTCGGTGCACAAATACTGTCGTCAAGTACAGGAATCATTTTAAACAATGAAATGGGCGACTTCTCTATACCTGGAAATGATTCTACAGTTCCACCTCCAGCACCGGCCAATTTCATCAGGCCAGGAAAGAGGCCATTATCATCCATGACACCTACTATAGTCCTGAAGGTAATGCATAAGCGGTATGGAGAAATGAGGAGAGAGAGAGAAGTAGGAGAGGGAGTGAAAGAGAGAAGATAGGGGTAGATAAAAGAACAATAGGAAGTTTCAACTTTAACGTTTCTCTATGCAGTGTGTATTCCTGAGAAATATTTCCATATGTCTTCCTTTATATGCTTTGACAGGATGAGCAACTGAAAGCAGTAGTAGGCGCAAGTGGGGGAGGCATGATCATTGCTGCAACTGCACAGGTTCTTTTGAATCATTTTGCAAGGGGATTGGATCCACTCTCTTCCGTCATGGCTCCGAGGGTCTATCATCAGGTTTTCATTTAAGTTCCATCCAGATTACACACTCACTCACACACGCAAAATATAACTTCAGTGCAATTTATACTTTTCATAATAAGTTCTGCCATTATGCTGTATGGTAAAGATGGTAACTGCTAATGCTGACATTTTTAAACCGAAAAATGGTACCTCATTGGGTTTGAGATATGTTATGTGACATAGAACCATGAGTTCCTGATTACGGTCAAGTTTCAAAATAGAGCTGAATCTCCAGTTCAAAACCCTTGAGCAACCTATCGTTGCTCTAACCCTGCCACCAACTGCTTCAGCTTTTCCAGTATTGAGGTTTTGTATTTTGTTTGATTAGAAGAGAGGCTTACTCTTTTACCGTTCATAAAACGTAGAGTTCAATTTAGTTATCCATTAAAGCTTCGAATCTGATGCATTTCTGTCTTAACAGCTATTACCTAATGTGGTTCAGTATGAAAATTGGACGACCGTGACTGGCGATCACTTTGAAGTTCCTGCTCAAATCAGGAAAGCCCTACACAAGAAGGGCCATGTCCTAAATCCCCTTTCTGGTGGATCTATTTGCCAGTTTATAGTTCAACAAATAGAGGCTTTGAAGAACAATGGAGGCACTAGGGAGATTGTGGCAGTTAGTGATCCAAGAAAAGGCGGTTTTCCTGCTGGTTTCTGAAATTGGGGGATGGTGCTAGTCGCTACGGAATTGAAGCTAGTTATTGCCTTTGTTCCCATGCTAGTTTTCTCCCCCTTGTCCACAGTTAGTAACTAATTCAAAATTTCTATTATATAACAAGATTGACAATTGGTTTAGTGCAGTTCACCATTTTGTTTTTATCTTTCGCTCCACAAAGAAAAAGGCACAATGGTTATGATATTGCTAAAGAATTTGATAAAATAATACTCAAATGAGTTTAGAGGTACTTTATCTCTTCAACCATGTTGTGGTACTTTATCTCTTCACTCCTCCTATACTTACTTTCTGTTTCTCTTCAGCATTTGCTAATCTCTTGGCTTGTATAAACTAATCTCTCATTCAAGTGCTAATATCACTCATTTGCTGTGTTCGGGTTTGAGGTGACCTCAGATGATTTCTGTTGTGGAGTTGGATTTTCTGCATGGTTTGCTTTGCACTCAATCGTAAATTTTCATTAACTGGACCGGCTTGCTTTCGAAGATACCAGTTTATTTGTAAGGCACCGGAATCCGAAACTAGGCCTTAGTCTCGGAGAAATGGAGGCTAGAATGTAGGGGAAGACCAAACAACTCTTTCTTTTTTCTCCAATAGTAACCCAAATCAACGATCTAGATTAAATCTAAGCAATTTTAAAGGTAAAAATAAAGATTCAATGGCTGAAATTTAAATTCAACAGTCAAAATAATATTTTAAATTAATCTAAATCATATCCAACTCCAAAACTCACTCAAAATTCTATAAATACCCACTCATTTCTCAAATAATCTTCCAAAATTTCTCAATGCCCAAAAGATGATGGAGAGGGCCAAGACCCTCTGTCTAAAATTCTTGCCAAGCTTGGAGAAATATAAGAGAGAGCAAAGATAATGGAAAGGGTTTGCTTCCTTTTTCTGCGGCTAACTATACAGATTGCCCTGTGTTATCAAATTTGTTGGACCTAAGTGGAAGTCTCAAGGCTTGTATAAAAGCTACACTGACTGAACTATGTGTGAAGAATTGAAAAATGCAGCAGTCTTGATAACATTTTGGTGCTGGAACAGAAAGCTTCTAACTCTTGATTTAGCCGTTTTTAGTGATTCTCCACTAATAGAATTAGGTTATCTTCCTAATCTGGTATTGGAAAGTACCAAATAATTAGTCATGGATGAAAATTTAAGCTTCAAAATAGACCTTAAAGTCACTTATGCCAAAAGAAGAGAGAGCTATAACAAGTGTTCAAGAAATAGTCCCACATCGACGTACCGAGCTTTAGACAGAACGCT
This sequence comes from Prunus kanzakura, assembly GCA_020521455.1. Taxonomy (NCBI): domain Eukaryota; kingdom Viridiplantae; phylum Streptophyta; class Magnoliopsida; order Rosales; family Rosaceae; genus Prunus; species Prunus kanzakura. The sequence continues at coordinate 1,019,826 of BPUM01000811.1, forward strand.
TTATAAGCACAGGAATGACAAGGAATATCGCCGAGCTGAGTAACGAGAGCTTGTAACCCGAGTGGGGGTATTAAGGTGATGGAACTTTGGCCCAGAATTAAGGGGTCGGGTCTGGTGTGACTCTTTACTGGCCCGCCCATTCCAAGCGAAGAGTTGTTCCATGTGGTCTGAGCGAAAGCTCTGGGCCACGTGGCTCCTAAAGAGGAGGGCACCGCGTGAGGCTGGGTTCACAGAGCAGCGCCTACCTCCCGCTCTTTGCAGTGGAAGGATAACGGGTTGGTGCCACCTTGATCCACCGTGGCCCGCTAGACTGGTCCAAAAGAACCTAATCCTTCTTTTTGGGTTTTATTTCTCTCTCGCTCTTTCTCACATCGCTTCTTTCTTCTTCTTCTCATCTCTCCTCTTCCTTTCTTCTTCTTCTTCCTTCTCTCTCTCCTCTTCTTCAACTCTAAAAAGTTCAGTAAGTTCGTTTGTTTTATTTAAAATTAATTTTCTATAGGGGTATTATGGAGATTCTCTTACAAGAGGGCTTAATAAACATTGCTTTGAGACCATCTCCAACCATGCTAGGGCTAAACTCAAATTTTCACCCTCCAAAATACAACTATTCATGTATTTTCATGACTCAAATTTTTTTTTCTTCCAACCTTGCAGACTCATAATTTGAGTCCGCAACTTTATTAAATTGTTTAAGAATGATTAACCCTTAAATTTTTTTTCTCATTAATTTTTCTTGACATTATTTTTGTTTCAACATTCTTGATTTAATTTTCTAAACATTTTAACCTAAAAAAATTAAAATTCCAAAACATAATAGAATTTAACTTTTAACCAAAAAAAAACAGCATATCATATTTTTTGAAAATATAGCAGTTGTCCATCAATAATGAAATGTGAATCTACTTTTTCGCACAAAGTTGCTGCCCAAACAGAAATTGTCAGCGGGCCCAGCCATTTTGGTCAGCACGTGGGCTTCCTTCCAGCCAGAAAAGAAAAGAAAAGTGCAGATATTGGGCCCACAAAATTATCAGTCCAGGCAATAGTGGGACTGGAATTCCACCCAAGATTTGAGATTTCTCAAATTTTCACCCTTCAAAATACATGGGTTGGAGAAGTTTTTTGGACTCAAAACTCAAAATTTGAGTTTCCACCCCTTGGGTTGGAGATGGTCTGAAATCCTCTATCAATTGCTTTCACTTTTTACTTTTTTCTTTAGAGTTCAGTAAATTTTTTCTTCCTCATCATACATTCACCGTTAGGTAAGAATGATTTCTGTTATAATTGGTTACTGAAAATTACGAAATGCGAAGACCCGGTGAAGACGACGACGAATTTTTTCTTCCTCCACAATTGAAGACGACGAGTCGCTGTTGTTGTGCAATCCTCCGGAACAACCCGCTAGGTCCTCGGCTGTCATTTCCGCCGAGATGACTTGTCGAGATTGAGATTCCTTTGATATCACTGTAAAATTCTACCTTCATCCACAAATCTACAAGCAAAAACAAAAATATAAAGAAGAAAGTATAGGAGAACGAACTTGGAGAGATCAAGATCGAGGTGATCCAATTTTGCGAGCTCGGGCTTGGTCCTTTGAAAAAGTGTCAGAGCCAGTGAAGAAGAGACATAGACATCCGCACAATCCAAAGAGAACGATGATTTCCAAATAAAAAAATGGAAGAACAAAAACTTAAAGTTGAGGTTGAAGATGAAGTTGGGAGACTAGAGCTTATGAAAATGAGCTCTGCTCTGGCTTCAACACCAAAATAAAGGGATTAGAATTCCAATTTTATGTTAAAAGGGCAATAAAGGTATTTCATTTTATGAATTAAATTAATAAATGTACAGTTGTCAATTTTCGATTTTTGGGTTTTTTTTTGGGCTTGTTTATAGAAATTAAATGGTATATGATTTCTTTATAGCATTATGTCTAGGAATGGGTATTTACCTAAATTTATAATTTATCTATTTCATAAAGCCTTCAAAAGTTTCGAATGATCATTTTCCATAGATTTTTCAAATATTAAAAATAAGAATACATTTGTTGATTCGAGAGAATACTTGCCATCCTAAATGAACAGATGCATGGTAAACTATAATTACAATAACATTAGCAGCTAATGTGTGCGAAAGCGTTATTGAAATCAACATGAAGAGTTAAATTTTTCGTTTTCTTATTTTTATGTTCATTACTTGGATGGCATGTTTGCTAATCCGTAATTGAATTAGGAGGAATTGAATTGAATTGAGGAGGAGTTGGACTGAGAATAATTAGATTCCAGATTCCTATTGAAGTTGTTTACTAAACCATATGGATTGAGGATAGTTAGATTACGGATTCCTATTGAAGTTGTTTACTAAACCATATGGAATTGGGATGGGAGTGGTACTAATTACTAAAGGGTTATTGACCGAAATGGTCCCCCAACTATTGCTCAAGTATCATTTTGGTCAATCAACTAAATTTTTCATTTCAATAGTCATTCAACTCTTCATTTGGTATTAAGATGGTCCTACCGTGACAGATTTCGTCACTTCAGATCACGCGATGGCCACGTGATAGATGCCATTTTAAGAATATATGTTCCCATAATCATGTATTGGATCTCCCAGACTGGCGAATAGCGAGCATGAATTCCAAGTAATCACACAATTGACAAATCAAAACCAACAAGCATAGAATATAAATTCACAATCCTTTTTGTATTGAGATCTTATTACTCTTCTTGATTATGAGTCATTGCATCATTAATGACAACCTTTTATGTATGTAGGACTTTTGCATTCACTGAGAAATTATACATGGAGAAAAATTCCACTAATTAACCATTTCAAAATTAGTCTTTAGGGCCAGAAACTTTTGACAACTATTAAGGCACTTTCATATTTTTTAAAGCTAATTTACTGTAGTGCCCCCTGAAACTTCGGTGAAATCTCACTTTCCCCCCCTAAAGTTAAAGTGGCCCATTTTCATCTATTGACTGAGGTTGGTGACCCACTTTGCCCCTTGCCATTAACTCCATCCAAAACTCTATTAAATCTGATGACATGGCATGGGTGTTTTTGTAATTTCATACACATGAATCATTACACCAATTGAGTGGGTGACATGGTAAGTTGAGCCCACATCCACATAGATAAACATATAATTAAATATTCCAATAATTAAAAATAACAAAATTATATATATTCTAATAATTAAAGGGTAATGATTTCCCCACTCCAATTTTATCCACTTACACTCCTTTTTTTAGTTATAAAATGTAGTGTAAGTTGATAAAATTGAAGTGGGGAAATCACCACTCTAATTAAAAACCCTACCCAACACCCAATCACTCACCTAGCTGCCACAATCCTTGCGCACCCACCAACCCCATCCCTCCATCATCATTTTATCTCTAATCTCTCTGCCAAGGATAAGCAGAGCAAAAGCAAAACAAAATTACAATGGAGATAAGTTCCCAAGCCACCCAACCCCTATCTTTTCCTCTCTCTCCATGTCTCTTTCTTTGTTTTTTTAAAACCCCCCAACCCAGGTCGATATTTTAATTTAAAATCAAATACCCACTACGTTTCTCCCATCCCCACCCACCACCACCAACGATACCCACTGCACCACCCAACAACCCCATGGGCGCCAGCGGACTCCTCTGAATTTGTTTCGGCAAACTGGGTCTGCGTACAACATTGTCTTCTGTGTGCGAAATGGGGAGAGAGAGAAAGAGCAATGACCCTAACCCAGATCTGAATATGGGTTCTTTGTGCACAGAGAGAGAGAGAGAGAGAGAGAGAGAGAGAGAGAGAGAGAGAGAGAGAGAGAGAGAGAGAGAGAGAGAGCAATGACCCTAATCCAAATCTGAATATGGGTTCTTTGTGCACACAGAGAGAGAGAGAGGCTGATAGAGAGATTGCTGGACATAAAAGTAGCAGCCAGAATAGAAGTTTATAACCAAAGAAACAAAGAAAGGGAAAAGAAAAGATGAAAGATTCCTCAGATGAAGGCAATCTAAGAGAGAGAGAGCCTAAAGGACGAGATGGGGGAGGGGGAATTAGGATGGGGTCAGGAGGATGAGATGGCATGGGTTTGTTTTGTATTTTTTGTTTTTGTTTTATTATTTATATATTTTGATTTAAAATCTTTTAATTAATTTAAACAATGAAGAATTTTTAATTAAATTTTAAATCCATGCGGTATCTGTAAAACCAGGCTCTAAGCTCTAAAAGCCTACAAAAGGGGGGTGAAGTAGGCTATAGGTCAAAGACATACCTTTTTTAAAATTAAACTTCTTTAAAGGCACACAAGCACGAACATAAGCAATTACGTGGTTAATAAAATAAAACTAGTAACAGTGGAATGTAAATAACACATAATAATTGTTGACCCAGAAAACCCAACAGGGTGAAAAACTGGGGGCACCAAACCAGAAGAGATCCAATCTACTCAATTAAGAAATACAAAAAAAAAAAAAAACGAAAGAAGACTTAGCTCATCTATCACCTATAGGCAGCTACAATTCAACCTTTCACCAAGCACCTTTTCTTTATCTCTTAGCAGCAAATCCACTCAAGAGCACCAAGCTCTAGTTGTATGTAGTTTGATGTATAAAGTGAGTTATGGTTTCACATATTCATCTATCTTAATCACAAAGTATGATTGAGCTAGACAAATGAAACCTAAGTGTTGTGATGATTAAACTAGAAGTAATGAACTTGAAGCAATATAGTTTAATTCAAAATAACAACAATGAAACAATGAAACTTCAGCCGAAATCAATGTGATTTAATTTGGAGTTTTTCAATGAATTATGCAATCATAACCATGCTCTCAATTAAATCACAATGGCTGAAGTAATAAAAAAATGTTTTTGAATGTTCAATAGTGTTGAGGCCCAAAAAATCCATGGCTAGGCCCGAATAAATTCCTAGCCCAAGTCGATATATTATTGGAAAAGGGCCTAATTTGAAGTGCACAGAAGTTTGCCGTGTGCGAGCCATATCCTACATGCCATGCCAAATAAAAATCTATCACGTTAGAAACTGAGATAAAATTATAAGGATGCATTTAGCTTTGCAAATCCATGCCAGTTATCCTATTAAGCGTTATGCTCAAAAGCATGCCAAGCGACACGCCATGCCAAGCAGGAAATTATTATCCCACGACAAGTTTAAGTGGGCCCAAGCCACTCAAATGCCCGGCGCTTGCTTGAGTGGGTTGTGGTATGGATGGTGACAAGTTGTCATGGGACCCATGGATGGGTCGAGGAATGGAAGTCTCGAGTCGCTTGGGGGCCTCGGGACTCAAGCCCATTTTCTTAGGCCCAAACATGGGTAAGCACAAGAGAGAAATTAGCTCATTGCCCCAATTAAAATATCCCAACCAAAAGATAGCCCATTACTACAACCAAGATGGCCCAACCTTTGATAAACTTAGCCCATTTATTTGACAAATCATATTGTTATCTCAAGAAACCCATACAATTAGCATAAAAGTCAACAGGAGCCTCAACACTTGGGTGAAAACAAAAGCTATGAAAAGGAGCGAAGGTGTCCATGTATGCAGAGCCGCTCGAAGCTTCAGCACGTGATGGGGGAACGAATTTCCAGCAAAGGCATTCGAAGGACCAAGGGATATTGGCACGCAGGGAAGTGTAATGACCTCAAAAATGACATTTGGTTTTATTATTTTTGTGGAAAATCTTATTAAGTTCTGTGACTATTTTGGGTGTTGTATGATTTTGGTTTGATGTGAAAATATTGGAATTAAATGACTTAATCTCAAATTGGGACAAAATACCCTTATTATTAAGTTTATGATTTTTCAAAGGCAGTACAAGAAATTGAAGTGAGAAAATTATGATTTTTGATTTGGAAAATCGAGATTGATCTCACGAACGCGTAGGCTCAAACGGTTCGTGAATCGGAGTTGAAACGAAGAAGTTATGCTCGTTTGAAGTTTCAGGGACTTAATTGCAAATAGAGACTTTGCCTATAAATTTCGGATGGGCACTGTTGGGGTTCAGAAAATTGCAATTGAACCCGGAGATTAGAGAGCTCGTCGGAGAGGCGATTTCCGGCGGCTGCTGCGGCGGTTTACGGTGGAGGTGATCACCACCACCAATCCAGATAGAAAGCCTGATATCTCGTGAGCATAGCCCAAGAAGAATTGGAGCCATCGGAGGTGCAGTGAAGGCACGGTGGCGCCGTGAAGTTGGTTCGTCAACAGTGAAATCAGCAACTTCAACCGGCGGTTTGAGTCACTTACACTTCGAATTGGACCTTGAGGTAAGAATTAAAGTTGTTCTACTCAATATTACGAACATTTTGGTGTAGGTCTTGACCGGCGATTCTAGGGTTGGTCCGTCGCCGGAATAGTACCCGAACCACCACCGGAGGTGGCGGCCCGTGGCGGCGCAGGGTGGGGATTCTGAGTTAGGGCTTTAGAGACAGAATGTAGTCCTGGAGTTACTGAACATGATAGTATGCTTAAATTGTTGAGATTCCGTCATTTAATCGACGATCGGAGCCTCACAAATCTGGACCATTGATCGGAGTTGATCGGACCGTTGGATCGTGTCCAATTTTAATTATGCTGTAGCTGGTGTTGTGAGGAGTCTGTAGGTTCAGACAGATTGATGATCGGACGTCCCGATCTTAAGTTATCATGTTTCAAAGTTAAAACGAGCGATCGCCTTTCGATCGTGTAATGTAGAATAATCCGACCGTTGGATTGGGCCCAAATTGTTGCAGGGTGATGTCGGGACTATTTAGAGTCCATTGGTGCAATCAGATTTGAAATTTGAGATTGTGGGCCCAAGGCGGATTTTTGGAATGTCGGTTAGACATGTGGGACCCACAGGACCCAAATAGTGACCTTTTGGACAATGGGTGTCATTGGTCATGATTTGACGTCGACAGCACGTACGTCACCGTTTTGAAGTTGGTTGGACGAGATTTGATCGCTTTGGATCCCCGGTTGGTCCAAGGGGCATTTTCGTCATTAGATGCGAAATCTTGGATTTTGGAGTTTTGTGCTAAGTTGAGCTTTGTACTTTGCTTAGGTACTATTGGAGATTGAATTGCTCGTTGAGGTTTGAGATTGAGGATTCGTTAAGTTGTTGAAGACGCAGCTTGGACGAAAGGTGAGTAAAACCATCCTAATCGTGAGTAAAATCACGAATTATTATATTTATTATAAGGTGACCTTGGATAATGTTAATGGCTATAATTAACATGTTGTTTGTAATATTATAAAATGTTTTAATTGATTTAAAACACATGAACTTGTTCATCAACGGTTCATGAGGTAAGTGAAACCTATTTTGTTTTGAATTAATTCTTCTTATTAGAGATTTTGGTGTTTAACCATATAACCTATGTTGTGGATGTATGGTGGAAATTCATTCGTGAATAACCGCATAAATATATATATAATAATTATATATTGCTGTGATTGGTGTATTTGGCTATAAAACAATGTTTAATGTGAAACAACATTTTATATTGTTTTGGTGTTGGTGTTTTGGTGTTGGAGTTTTGGTGTTGATGGATTTAGGTGAGAATACCTTGAATCCCTTCTGAGTTTGTCAGGTGGGCATTCTCGTGGCAAGTAATGAGGGATAAATTACCCTAGGGAGCAAGACCCAAGAACAGTTAGAGCTCTAGTCTGGCGCCATCTAGTACTCATGACTGGAGTGTAATTATGAGTGAACACTACTTTGGTGTTTTGTAGTGTTATAGATTAGAGGTTCATAGTATTCTCTCTTCTATCTGTCAAATATTTGACGTGTGAAAACTACTTTGAAAATAAAAGAGTTTTGGTGTGGTCACAAGTGGTGATCGAAACAGTTCTTTATTTAAAATAAAAGAATTGTGATTGTGATGATATTGATGATTATGATTACCTTGGTTATACAAGGATGGTGGTGTGCTAATGAAAGTGCATGTGTTTGTATATTATGTGTAATTTGACATATTATACTCTGGACGTGGTTTACTCATACAAGCTTTAGAAAGCTTACCGGGTTGTTATGTGGTGAACCCGGTGCACTATTCAATGGTGTAGGGGAAAATCCTGCAGGTGGTAGAGACCGTGAGCAGGAGGATTAAGGTGAGGAGCAGGAGGCTCGTTGGTGGTTCTATAGAGTGTAAGTGTGGTGTGAGAGTGTTGTTGAGTGTTAGACTTCCGCTGTGTGAAATGAGCTCTAAGGAGCGGATTTTGTAATATAATGATTGTTCATTTATTATGTGAGTTTGTAATGTAATATTTGACTCAGACGAGTTGAGTCATTATTGACATTGTGGTTCGGAACAGTGGTGTTGTATCAAGGAAGAAAAGTTTAAATTTCTAGGTACTTTTGTTGAAGGTTCCGAGCTTCGCGTCCCGGATTGTTGGTTGTTCTGTTTATTTTTGCAGATTAATTGTTGTTGAAAATTCGGGGCGTGACAGGAAGGATGCCACTTTTCGAACCAGCAGGCATGTCCATTTTCTTTCCTTCATCAGATTTGGCCATGGAAAGGGGAAGAAAGAAGAGAAAGAAGATGGGAGAAAATGGAAGCTCCCCTCTGAAGCAGCCGCCGGAAGAAGCTTGTAGCTCCCAAAAATCTCTGATTTTGTGGGATTGGGCAGAACTGATTTTTGCCACCATGAGGAAAGTCAAGAAAGAGGAGAAGAAAGGAAGAGGAAAGCTTAGTTATATTGGGAAGAAGCCATTAGGGTTTCATGGAGAAGACCCATTCCCAGCAGCTATAAATAGGACCCCTTCTACCCAACACAGTACAAGCCACATCCATCAGAGAGCAAGCTTTCTCTCTCACATGCAAAACCCAGTAATTTTCGTGCTATCCTTGCCCATTTCCTCTATTTCCCCTGTTTTGGCAGATTGGTAGAAGCTTTGACAGAGTCACTGTCAAGCTGTCGGAAACTACGAAAATCACCCAAAACTCTTCACCAAACCTCCTTACAACCCCTCTACCCTTCCATTAGAACCTCTGTCCTTTATAGGAACCCACGGCTCTCTCTCCTAAAAGTGCTAAACCCATGATAATTTTTGCTCCCATGCCATAACTCTCTCATGCCAAGCTAGAAGATTTACTTGCAAATTGTTGTTATTTTCATTGGTAAAGATAACCAAAGAGTTTCCGAAGGCGTCATCACCCTTTCAAGACATCTTTGGGGCTTAATCTTCAGACTCAGATACAAAGGGGACACTTGCATCAGATTTCTCCTTGCAGCGGCCCAGCCCACTTGTTACCGGAGGAAAAAGACCCCTACAAATAGCAAATTAGAATTGTTTTTCAAAAACTATAAACATGAGTGCATAAGATTTTAAGTGTATGTGTAGTTTCAGTTTTTCCATCAAGAATGAATTGTCTGCTTCATATTTCAAAGGAAAGTGCAGCACCTATTTTCATGCATCGTCATCTTTGATCAGAGACAAGTTTTGTTTAAATAGACTTTGATAAAATCAAGTTTCAAAGAGGAAAGATTAAATGCTCTGATCAAGAGAATAAAATAAGGTATATGCAATCTGCATATCCATCCGTTGAGAGTATGGAGCAACATATTATAAAATAATATTGTGTGCTCAAGATGAAACAACCATTTGAAATAAAGAACTAGCAAGAGTAGCCGCAACTTTCTAATTAAAAGAGAATGCTTTCTCTCTCATGAGATTTGAATAAAAGTATTCAACCCATGAGCCAATTTCTAAAGCAAGATATAATAAATATACCTAGAAAATGAGAAAGGAGATAAAAACAGTCGCACATGCTAAAGACAGCCCAAGAGAATGAGAAAGACCAAGGAATAAAAAGTGGGCAGGCAACTTGTTTCTAAGATAATTAATATATATAGAAGATGCCTTTGAAAACAACATAAAGGAAGAGTTTCATGATGGAGTCGGTGGACTTCTCAAGAAATAAAGAAGGGAAGGAAATATAAAAATCAGCCCATGCTTTTGTTAGATACACATGCACATGTTTTACAAAAGTATAGTTGAGATGTGTGTGCAAAAGACTTTAGAAATCAATTCTTTTTCAAGAAAGAATATAATAATCAATATGTCTTTAGAAAGAAGGGGTTTAATATTTTGTAAAGATAGTCAATGATAAATATAATAAACCCCATGCTTTGGTCAGATAAGAAATATCCATGCAATAAAGGAATTTGACAAAGCTGTAAAAACTGACGCAAAATGGATTAATACAAGTGAGAATGTATTAATTCAAGTGATCTATGCATATGATTTTACCTTTTGAACTGCAACGAGGAGACTTGGAAGCCCTTCAACCCACACTGATTCTAACCTAGAATCTAATTAATATTACAAGGGTTTTGTTGGTTTAAGAGAAGAGCCAAAATACAGTAAAGGTTCAAATAAAAACCTTACAGTATCCACATCACCCACTCAATTAGTTTAATGATTCATGTGTATGAAATTACAAAAACACTCATGCCATGTCATTAGATTTAAAAGAGTTTTGAATGGAGTTGATGGCAGGGGGGGCAAAGTGGGTCACCAAACCTCGGTTAAGGGATGAAAGCTGGCCACTTGAACTTTTTTTGGGGGGGGGGGGGGGAGAGTAAAGTGAGATTTGACCGAAGTTTCAGGGGGCAATACAGTAAATAAGCCTATTTTTTAATTTAATCTATTGGCTCTGAAAAATGGTTAAATGCCAAAATAATCCTTGTGTTTTATCAATTTGGCTAATTTAGTCATTGTGTTTTCAATTTAGTCAATTCAATTCATGTGTTTCATGTTAGCCAAAAAACAAATTGTTTAAAAACAAAACTAAGATTAAAAAAAGAAACAAAACACTCTCCAACCATGGAAGTGATGGAAAAAGTATAGGTGGGCATCAATTCAGCCGAACCGACTAAATCTATTGATTTAAACCGTAATTATCGGGGTTGGTTGGTTTTGACTAAGAAATAGTCAAATGGTTTAGAAATCAAACCGAACTGTAAATGGTTTGATTTGGTTTGGGTTTGAGCTTTCGCAAACCGGCCTAAACCGAATTGAACCTTCTACTTGTATATTTATTTATTTTAATTTTATTATTCATGTGTAGTTCTCTCATTGGATAATAACTAGATATGGATGTTGAATTTTAAGTTTTATGACATGTTGAGTTTTTTTGTTTTTGTTTTTGTTTTTTTGGAAATATAGCGATTACAAATTATACAATACGGGGAGGGGGGCTCAAAGACAACATGGGGTTTCAATCCTGGGTGCCAAGCATGTTGAGTTTTAGGATCGTTTGATACACTAGAAAATGAAAAATAAAAAGGTAGCATGTTGTGATTTTTTGTTGTTGTAATTGGGCTAAAAATGTTGAAAAAAATACTAAAGGAAAAATAAGTGGGCTTAGGCCCAGCCAAACCAAAACGTCTTCAATTGGTTTGGTTTGGTTTTCTCTGTAACTTTTGTCAAAATCGAACTGAAACGAATACGGATACGGATATGCCAATACGTACGATTCGCCGATACGACAAATGTTAAAAAAAGGAAGGGCATTTTCTTAAGGGTTAAATACTAAGATGGTCTATGTATTTTATCCATTTCACCAATGCGGTACCTATGTATTTTTGGGCATCTAGGTTGGACTTACTTATAAGAACCTAATTTGGTTCTCATTCTTCTTAGGCCATCTCCAACCCATGACCTCTCCCAACCCAAGAAAATGAAGGGCCAAAATTTGGAAAAACCCAAACTTGGGGCCAAATAGCAGTCCAACTATTGCCTGGACCCAAAAAAATATTTAGTGGAGCCCACCTGCTGCGTTAGCAGCCCATGTGCAAGCAATCATCGTTGGGGCCGCCAACAGCCATGTGCTAGTTATTGAAGATGCTACCTTGCCAAGTGTTGGCTTGTAGTGATGTTGTCGTTGGAATCCAACGACAACAATTCAAATTTCGTTTATTTTTTTATATTCTAATATTAACTTAAATCAACAATATATATTAAATATAAGCTATTTTAACTGTAAAAAAAATAAAATTCAAACCTCTGAAATTTAAATCCAACGATTTAAATAATATTTTAAATTAATCTAAATCAGATCCAACCCCTAAACTCACCCAAAACTCTATAAATACCCACTAATTTCTCAAATAATCTACCAAAAACATTATATTTGTGGAATTTCAATTTTTTTTTAGGTCAAATTGTTAAAAAAAATTAAATTATGAAGTTATTTAAAAAAATTAAATGAAGAAAAGTTATCCATAAAAATAAAATAATAAGACTTAAACCATTTTTAAACAATTTAATGAAGTTGTGGACTTAAAATTTGAGTCCGAAGGGTTGGGAGAAAAAAAGACTTGAGTCTGGGCAAAACCCAAATAATTACTTTTGAGAAGGGGAAAATTTGGGTTTAGCCTCAAATGGGTTGGTGAAGGCCTTATAGTGTTCTTTTGTCAAAACAAAGCTAGCCCATTAATGAAACAGACCTAGAGACTCACTAACGTTTCTTTCACTAAAAGGCATGCAAGTAAAACGATGCGTATTGTAGTTGGGGCACCTAACATCTTCTTCTTCGCGAGTTAGCCGCCTCTTCTTCGCAGAGCAACTGCAACTGGAGATTCGCAGCAGCTGCAAGCGCAAGTTCGTTCTTTTATTCTTCCTTCTTCTTCTTTATTCTCTACCTCCGAAACCAGTAAAAACTAGCCTCTGTCGAATCCAGAAGAAGAGGCTAAGTATATTGCTAAATAACCCCCGCCATGTACTTGACCGTATCGCTCGTGTCCATGGCGTATCGAAGACGTATCGTATGGTCAACATAACAGGAATGTCCACGATACGTCGTTTGCCGTATCCGATACGTATAGGAGGCGTATTGTATCGGAGGAGTAGCAGTGCAACGTAGCTTGTAACAGTTCGAAAATTGGTTCAATTATTCACCCATCTCTTTCTCTCTTCCTCGCCGTCTGTTTCCCTCTAAGATTGGTCTTCCTCGCCGTCGCTTCCCCTCCCTCTGCGGTGCAGAGCTTAATCACAATGAAGGTGAATGTAATATCTCGGTCCACAGATGAATACACTAAAGAACGAAGCCAAGACCTCCAGGTGAGTTTTCACTTCTTTCTTACTCTCAACTCAAATTTCTTCGTTTTTTTTCTCTATAAAAATATGATTTTTGGTTCAATCTCCGTAGAGGGTATTCCGTAATTTCGACCCCAACATCCGAACGCAAGAGAAAGCAGTGGAGTATGTCCGGGCATGTAACGCCGCAAAATTAGAGAAGGCATGTTTTGGGATTTGGATTGTAATTTTTGTTTTCTGAATTTTTGATTGCATTGCATATTTGGGCATATGGATGCTGAATTTGATTGAATTATGTTTGTTTTTGTTGTTGTTCTTAATTTAGATTTTTGCGAGGCCATTTGTTGGAGCAATGGATGGACATATAGATTCTATTTCCTGTATGGCAAAGAATCCAAACCATTTGACAAGAGTATTTTCTGGTTCAATGGATGGAGGTACTTTTTTTTTCTCTTAAAATTTCTAATGCCTTTTCTCTCTAGATGGTATCCTATACTACTGCTAAATCTAAGAAAAGCAAGTACCAAGATTTCATCTTAAGAAAAAGAACCTTGGCGATTTCTTATTAATACTTTTATAGAGCTTTTAATATACTTTGTTATTAAGCTATCGAGTTTGAATTTGCTTTAATTCCTCAACCCATTATAGTGTTTGATATTTCTTTTCTTTGGCAGATATTCGGCTCTGGGATATAGCTTCCAGGTAACCACACACTGCTGAATCGAGTTGTTCAATTTCATACAGATGGGTTAGAATCTTAGTATTAGGCACTCTTCTGTAGAGAATACACATATGCTTTTCTCATGTGGAGTGTTATATGATTTAATTGAGATTCGGCCCACTGTCCCTTTATTTGATTTTTAATCTATAGTTTAGATCCTTTAATAGCATTTCAATACTTCATGCATAAGTCATTGAAATTTATTGTATTTGTAATAATCATTGGACCCAAAAAGGCGAACAGTTCGTCAATTTCCTGGTCACCAAGGTGCTGTGCAAGGTTTAGCAGTATCTACAGATGGGCGTGTTCTTGTTTCTTGTGGAACTGACAGCACGTAAGGCATAACCTCCTGGGTTACTCCCATCTCTATACATTTGATTGTATCTATCCGTTTATGAAGATTGTTCATGCTGAAATCACTATCTTCCATTTTCAGTGTCAGGCTTTGGGGTGTACCTGTTTCTACTCTTCTGGAGGATGATGTCTCATCTGATAAATCTGCTGTGGTATTGCCTTCCTAATAGTGTGATATATGTCGTTCCAGTGAATGATTTTTCTATATTATATGTAACTAACTAATTATAAATGATATTTGCAGCCACTGGAAACTTATGTTTGGAAGAATGCATTTCGGTAAGTTTCTTATTGAATTCTCGGAGGAGATGTTACTTAATTAGTTAGTTTTACAAATTAATTGACATGTGCTATGATTTTTATGGGTTTTACTATTAAGGTTTATTTTCTCATTTTCAGGGCTGTTGATCACCAGTGGAATTTTGATCGTTTTGCTACAGGTGGAGCTGGAGTAGATATATGGAACCACAACAGGTTTTGATCTGGCCTGGTTATTCTTCTATTATGTTGAAGAAGAAAAAAAACAAAAACTGTTTATCCCTCTTACCATGACAATATACTTTGTGATGCATAGGTCTGCACCAGAGCAGAGTTTTGAATGGGGAACAGACACAGTTGTATCTATAAAATTTAATCCTGGACAGCCAGATATCTTGGCCACATCCGCAAGGTCTGCATTATTGCTTGTAGATAAGATACTCATCCAGTTCTAAAAACTTGTACGTTAAGCACATTAGATACCATGTGCTTGTTTATAATGGTTTTTGGTCTGGATACATTGGTTTCTAATTTGAGTTTTGAGTTATATTTGTTTTGCTTAATAAGGAATGGTACTGATAAAAGACTTTAAGTATTTAGCATCTTGGAAAACAAATGGTTTCTTGTAAAAGAAGGTTCAGCTGCAAAGGGCAGCTTGTCTGCTGGTCAGCATCCATTTTTTCTTATGAAAACATCTTCCTCTTAACATGCCATAAATTTGAAGGAAATTCGAAAATTCCACATTGTAAAATTTGAATCTCTCTTTGAAAATTGTTGTGAACATGTGGCAAAGTGCCAAACCTACAATTAGTTCATCCATTTGAGGAAATTGGTGGTTCTATTGTTACAGTGGCATGATTGTTTTCAATCCATGCCTACTGTAATGATTTTATTTTATCTTTCCTTGTTTGTTTGCTTTCATTTCTAAAATTAAGTTATGATATTATTGTATTTAGGAGAGAATAATATATGATTTTTTTTATGGCAGTGATCGCAGCATAGTAATATATGACTTGCGCATGGGGAAACCAGCAGCGAAGTTTATTATGAGGGTATTGTTAATGTTAACTTAAGGGTTCTTAGCAACATTCGTACAGTCTCTTAAATTTTTGCATGTATTGGCCTTTCTGACTTACATTTTTTGGACAGACAAGAACCAATTCCATTTCTTGGAATCCAATGGAGCCAATCAACTTCACTGCTGTAAGCATGTAACCTAAAGTTACTTAAGAATTTGGATTTGCCATAGTTTTGTATTTCTGATATTTGCATTACATAATTCATTTGCTTCAGATTATCATTGTGCATCCTTTTCACGGTTTTAGGATGTTTGATCATTACATATGTTTCTGAGTTGAGTTTGGAATGGAACTTTAGATCTGTCTACCAACTGCAATTTGGTAATATGATTTGGAGCAACTTCCTCTGTGCAAAAACCTTCTAATTATATGTAAAATATTTGAATATCATGGTTACACTTATTATTGGTTTTTAGGAAACATCCCTATGATGTCATAAGCCATGTAATCTGATGACTTCCAGTAGTACACCAATGCTAGAATACGTGGACTTTCTTTCTTGTGTAGCATTTTCTTATCCTATTCCATGAAAGTGCTAATCTAATTCCTCAATGACAGGCAAATGAGGACTCCAATTGCTATAGCTTTGATTCTAGAAAGCTTAATGAAGCTAAGTGTGTGCACAAGGATCATGTATCTGCTGTGTAAGTTGATAATTTTTCAATTGAAATATTTTGGTCTTTTTCTCCACTCCTGAATTCCATTTTTCCTGTTGTATATTTAATATGAAAGTTTTATACGCCAAACTTATTTTTACCATTTCCAGGATGGATATTGATTATTCTCCAACTGGTCGAGAATTTGTCACTGGATCTTATGACAGAACAGTGAGTTCATTTCTTATATGATTTTGACAATGTTGTCAATGTGTAAATATGGCCGTACTTTTTCATCAAAAAATTTCCATTTGCAGGTGAGAATTTTCCAGTATAATGGTGGTCATAGCCGGGAAATTTATCATACAAAGAGAATGCAAAGGTTTGGTCTTCATGTATTTCCTTATTTGGGTTCTCGGATTTGTTGAACATATGTAATTAGCTTTTATATGCCCATCACTTCGTGCTCCATTTCTTGAACTATGCGGCCATTGGATTCCAGAGTGTATTGTTTCACATAACAAAATGGAAACTTTAGCTTTAGGTTGACTAATTTCATTATTCTGACTCTTTTGTTTCCCTCTTCCTGCTTTTTATGTAGGGTGTTTTGTGTCAAGTTCAGCTGTGATGCTAGTTATGTTATTTCTGGGAGTGATGACACTAATCTCAGGCTTTGGAAGGCTAAAGCATCAGAACAATTGGGAGTTGTAAGATATCTCTTCCTTTCCTCATGTTTCTGTTGTTGACCTTGGGTTGCAATATGGCTTTCTTCTGCTTCCTTTAACTACGTGGAATTCACTCATTTACTTCTTGTATATTACATTTCAAATGTTGAACTGCTTCTTTGTGCGTAGTATTTTTTGAAGGGTTTTTATTTTTGGATGGATGAAATAAATACATAAATGGTTTGACCATAGAATTTTATTGGTACCATGCACACTATAACCGATGTAGGCTTGAAACACACAGACTAGTAACTGCGAGTTGAATGGTTTCTATTAACTTCTTCGACATCCCTTCTTTTAGACATCCTATTATAAACTTTTAACTACTTGTTACCTGCAGCTTCTTCCAAGGGAACAGAAAAAGCATGAGTATAATGAGGCTGTCAAGAATCGCTACAAGCACCTTCCCGAAGTCAAGCGTATTGTGAGGTATGATAAAAGGATGCCAGCAATTAGCCTCTTAAATTTGCTCTTTTATTTTAGAAAAAAGAAAGTAATTATTGTCAATATATTTCCTATTGAGATATTACAAGATCCATCATCTTTGCATGTTTCCTATGAAAGATTGCTGGAGTATTTGATGATTTTGTGGGCAGATGTAATAAGCATAGAAAGATGCCCTTTTGATAAACTTCCATGTATAAAACCACCATTGCCCTTTTTTTTCTTTAAGTAGCAAATTTTTAATGTATTTAGGACCCTTCCCAGATTAATCTCTATAATATATGAGCTGGTTGCAACTCGTTATAATTTTAGGTTGGGCTTGCAGATTAGCGGTTCCTGTATCTTAACATGTGAACCTGATTCATTGGATGTTCCTAAACTAAGCATTACCTTACGTATTTAAGGGATAGCATGCAGTTTCTGCAGAACCCTACAAAGATTGTATGGCTAATTTCAGTCTCTTCATAAAATAATGAATTGTTTTTTTTTTTTGGCTTGGAAGCAAATAAAGAGTAGCATATGACATATAAAATGGTTAATCGTTGTGAATGATGATTCTGCAGGCATAGGCACCTACCAAAACCAGTGTACAAGGCAGCTGCAACATTGCGTGAGATGACCGAATCTCGAAGAAAGAAACACGAGAAGAGGAAGGCGCATAGCGCCCCAGGAAGCATCATTGAAGAGCCATTACGGAAAAGAAAAATCATCAAAGTTGAGTGATAAATGTGGGTAGTTTGTAATCGGCTCATGCATATCCATGTTAGAGAATGGATCCTTCATGTCCAATGTTCGTGAGCTCCATACCAGTGCCTTTACAGTTCAAGTGATTTCCCAATCACCAATCCTCGTCATGCACGTGCTGTGTCTATGGTGGCTTTGAAGGACTCTGTTTTGTTCATTCTATACTAACATCAGGTCATAGTGTAGTTTATTTCACTTGTTTAGCCTTGTGCAATTTTGTCTGGAAAAATGTGTAACTGAATATTAGAAGGTATATCAAGGGGACTAATCTTTTTCAGCCTGTGGAACCTTATAGACTGCCTAACCCAAAAGTAATACATGGAATTGGAAGTCAGCTACAGACAAAATCACCCTTTGCCCCGTTTGGTTCACGGAAAGGAATTGATGAGAAATCAACCTTCATGCCTTATCTTAGGGATTAAGAACACAGTAGAACAATTTATGGGAAGCAAGAATCCGTACCCCTTTACCGGATTAATTCCAAACAAGAACAGTTGTAAAATCTGAAATTTTGAATGAAAAATAGGAAAACTGACACCTGAATCCCAACGGATATACCAGAATTAATTTGAAATTTAAAACAACAAGGGACATATGCTGATATAATCACTTTTTACAAAGGGAATTCAGAAATGATCACGTTACAAATTGTATTCAGATATAATCACTTTGGGACGTGAAATTACCTAAGTGCCTTCCATATAAAAACATATCTATTGTGGAGTTATTGGCCATTGATTGCCGACCTAACACTTCCGACTTCTCTCTTTGTCTCAGCTGTCTCCCACGGTTGTCTCTTCCTCTCTCGGCGCTCTCTCTCCATCGACCACCACCACTCTCTTTCTCCCTCTGTCGCGAAAACCTAAGTAGCACTCTCTCGTTCTCTCTCTGCAGTCAAAGTTAGGGTTTGTTGAGGGGGTTCTTGAAGGTGAAAGAGAGGGTTTCTTCGTTAAATGCTCTCTCCCTTCAACAATGTCTCAGTTCCCTCTCTTTTCATGTCTTCAATCGACGTCTTTCTCTTCTCCTCTGCTCCTTCAGGGCATCAAAAAACCCTAATTCTTGGTTTCGGGTCCGACTTTTTTCACATACTTCCTCCTCATTCGCAATCCTCTCACAGACAAAACTCATGCTTTTCTTTAGGTGTTTCTGGGATTTCCAATTCGGTTCTCTGTGCAAAACGAGTGATTCTAAGGTGGGTTTTATATTTGTTATTGACTAGTTTGTGTTTTTGTATGGTTTTCACTTGAGAAGGATAATTTCACTAACATGTGACTGATTTTGTGAACTTTAGTAATTAGAGAGATTGGAAATTTGTGTATTATAACTGTGAATTACTACATGCTTGGATGAAACTTCTATTGCTTTGATTGATTTTGCTATATGGATGAAGAAGTGCCTCCATTTGCTATTTGTCATTTAGGATTGGTTCATTTGGGATGCGTGTTTTCAGTTCCATTTGATGATGCATATTTAGTGTGGGAATTTATTGTGGTGGCAATGGCTATTCCATTATAACATAGGTTTACCTCACTAGGCCCTAAATTAGCTGTTGAGTAAGAATGCAGAAGTAAATTAGTTGTTATCATTGTTGTTTCAGCATGTAGTATGATATTTTGCACCGTTCCAGTGTGAATGGTTTTTTTTTTTTTTTTTTTTTTTTTGAGGAAAAGACTTTCATTAATCAAACAAATGTCAATACAAAGACTTCCGGCATGGATAGAAATGGCCTCGTTAAAACCTCCCTAAAGAAAACCCAATGGGACAAAACTCTAGAGGAGGAAAAAGAGTGCCACACACGCCAACTTACAACTGAAAACTTAACCAGAAACACTGGTCTCAGACCTATCGTCATACACAGCATCCATGAGCCACAGAGGGCCCTCATCCAACCAGCACGACAGACTTTGCTCCCGGAGACTGAAGCGAGCAATGCGATGAGCAGCCTTGTTTGCATGGCGAGAGATATGTGAAACAGAGACTATCACATGATTAGTAAGAAGGCGACGCACTCCGTCCACCAAACCACCCTCAGCCGCAAGACATTCCTCATCACAATTAACCATATTAACCGCCAATAGAGAGTCTGACTCAATCACAAGAGGCACCAAAGACGCATCCAGCGCAAAGGATATGCCAGTCTTAAGAGCATACAACTCAGTAGCAAGAACAGAGATCCTGCTCGAAGCACGCATTGCCAGAGCCCCTACCAGATTTCCTTGAGAGTCACGAACAATTACACCAGCTCCCCTATCTCCCGTTGCTAAATCAGCAGCCCCATCCACATTCAGCTTGAAAAAACCATCAGTAGGCGGATGCCACTTAACATCATGAATCGGCAAGGATAAACTTCTATGATTGACAACAAGAGAGCGTGTAAACTCATCATCATAGTCCTTCGCACGTTGAACCAAAATTTCGGGAGGGGTGGGTTGGGAACCAAACAGCACCCCATTCCTTTCATTCCACAACACCCACACCGTAAATGCAAAAAGGGACTGCTTAACAGGAGGAATTAGATCCCATGCAGCATCCACCCCAAAAACCAGCATCATTCAAATTGAGAAGAAGGAACTCACTAGGAAAATCTAACGCCTCCCACACCTGCATACATACATCACATCCCACTAAGGCATGCAGCGTAGATTCACTCACAGCAGCACAACGAAAGCAGGAGGTCTCCTGTGTAACACGACGCCGGAACAGCACCTCCTTGGAAGGGAGGAGATTGTGAGCCAAACGCCATAACAAATGAAGGATTTTCTACGGTACCTTGAGCTTCCATAAATGCTTCCAAAGTTTCAAGGAAGGAGAAGAGGGACCAGCAAGACTCCCAACCGACAGCTCCTCCAACCGCTTATACTCCAAAGCTGCCCAGTACCCACTTTTAACAGAATATCTCCCATTTTTAGCAAAATGCCAGATTCTCCGGTCCAGAGTATCACCCATTAAAGGGATAGAAAGAATTGTTTCAGCTTCCGGAAACGAGAAGTTGTCAAAAATCTTATCAACATCCCACCGACCAGTCGCGGTGATAAGGGCACAAACTCAGGAGTTAGTAGGAAGAGTGGGTACATATTGAACTGTGAAACTTCTGTCATGAGGCACCCAAGGATCCCCGTAGATATTAACCAAGCGTCCATCACCAATACGCCATCTGAGGCCCAGCCGAAGTAGGTCCCGTCCCCACAGTAATGATTGCCATGTAAACGACGGTAACGACCCAACCGAGGCCTCTAGAAAATCAGAGTGTGGAAAATAGCGAGCCTTTAACATACGCGCAATCAGCGAACCTGGGAATTCCAACAAACGCCATCCTTGTTTACAAAGCAATGCTTGATTAAAACTTGTCAATTCTCTTAAACCAAGCCCCCCTTCAGATTTATGTTGACACAGAGACTTCCACTTTTTCCAGTGAATACCCTTACCGTCACTTTTAGCCCACCAGAAATGGGCGATAATGCCTTCAATCTCACGACATAGCCCCACAGGCAGCCGAAACACACTCATAGAATAAGATGGGATGGCTTGACACACTGCCTTAATAAGGATTTCTTTTCCAGCCTTGGACAGGAGCTTTCCTTGCCAACCGTTCACTTTATTCCACACACGGTCTTTAACAGTGCTAAATAATTTCTTCTTGTCCCGACCGACAATGGTAGGGAGGCCTAGATAACGCTCGTGGCACGGAACAATAGACACAGCCAGGATCTCACTAATAGCGTCTTGCAGCGGCCATGGAGTGGAAGGGCTAAAACAAATAGCAGATTTATTAAAGTTGACCTTCTGACCAGAAGCCGCCTCATACACACCAAAAATACGCTTCAGCTCTAAAGCCTCACTAGGCACAGCATTACAGAACAAAAGGCTGTCATCGACAAAAAAGAGATGATTAATGGACGGAGCGGACGGGGCAATAGAAACACCCTGAACCCTAGAATCCCTCTCTGCTTGCTGGAGTAAAGCGGAAAAAGCCTCAGCCACAATGAGGAAAAGATACGGTGATATCAGATCTCCTTGTCGTAGCCCACGAGTGGGCGTAATATGCCCAAAGGGTCGTCCCCGAATTAAAAGCGAATAAGAGACAGTACTCACACAACCCATGATTAAAGTAATAAACCGGTGTGGAAAACCCATAGGACTCATCATCTTCTCCAGAAAATCCATTCAACACGATCATAAGCCTTGGCCATATCTAATTTCAGAATCAGTTTCTTTTTCCCATTTTTTCCCCTTCTCTTTAGACAATGGACAGTTTCAAAAGCAGCTAGGACATTATCCAAAATCATACGGCCTGGGATAAAAGCACTCTGGAATTCAGAAATAACCTCAGGTAGGACCTTCTTAAGTCTGTTGGCAAGAGTTTTTGAGATAATTTTATAGAGGACATTACATAAGCTGATAAATTTTGTTGTTATTCCTTGTTTGCAGCTTTTCATGTCTGAAAATGGTAGTTTATTGGGCTTCATTATCTGTTTACAAATTTCATGTTCATCCATCTACGTTTAGCAATTGCAGTTGCAGTAACATTTTCACGTGTCTAGTTTGTACACAGATTCCATAACTCTGAATACTGATGTTCCATGTGTCCTACTGTATTGCATATGACTAGACATGTATATGACAATGGTGATGAGTAGATTTTAGTAGGCATTGATGCATTTGGAGTAATTGTTGTAGCCATTTCGCCCAAACCTTGTATCAAGTGGATTCGTGGTTCATGAAATTGTTTTCACACTTGGGTGGTATTTGGTTTCTGGATGGAATGGAATGTACATTTGGTAGAAGGGAATGTGGATAACAGCAAAGTGTGGAGAGAGTTGGAGAGTAGAAAAGAAAAAAAAAATGATGGTTTTGTCATTTGTATATACATATATTTAAATGGGATGAAAGTATTAGTTTGAGTAATGTATGTAGGAAATATGGGTAACAAATGATCCATATGTATGATGTTGTTGTGCAGGGAAATCAAGAAAGGCTTGTAAAGCAAAACTTATGATTCGTGAGGATGAGAAGTACGAAGGAAAGCCATTAGCCCTTTCACACGCAAGGACCACCATTACAACAATAAAGGCGAAGTTCAGTACGCAGCATTTACAGAGGTTCGAGGTCAGTTGTTTTAGTCATCTA
This sequence comes from Prunus kanzakura, assembly GCA_020521455.1. Lineage (NCBI taxonomy): Eukaryota > Viridiplantae > Streptophyta > Magnoliopsida > Rosales > Rosaceae > Prunus > Prunus kanzakura. Next base: position 1,042,911 of record BPUM01000811.1, read on the forward strand.
TTACTGATAGATGACCTAAAGTGGACTTCACAAATTGTCCACGAGCTGTTGATGAGGAAGGCTGATCCTAAGACTGTTACACAAGTGAATGGGATAAAATTCATTGTGGGTAACAAGTTGATACAATTCACTGCCCAACACTTTTGCCTCATCACGGGGCTAAGGTTCGGAAAGCTCCCTTTCATTCCGAAGGCGACAAATGAAAACTGCTCGTTGAAGCAAAAATACTTTAGCAGCAATAAACCTACCACCCTTTCGGACCTACACACTGCATTCATCGACTGCACAAATGATGAGGATGCGGTAAAGCTTGGAATTGTCTATTTTTCCATTTTTGTGCTATTGGGTACTGAAAAGCATGTGAAAATTGACATGCGCTATTTGAAGTTGGCCGAAGACCTAGAAGAGTTTGACAAGTATCAATGGGGCACCGTGTTATATGCGATGAGAAATGCTTCACTGTTGAGGGCAATTTCTGCTGATTACCAACGAGTTAAAGTGCCCCAGAAAAGAAAAATTAAGAAAAAAAGTGGAAAGAGAGCGCAGACAATAATGACAAGTGGGAGACCAAGAGAGTTACAACATAGGGGGGTTTGGCTTTGCTCTTCAAGTGAACAAATATCCAACAATGTTTTAGTTCATTTAAATACATTTACAGAGATTGATGTTTGATTGTTGTTAACAGATTTGGGCATTTGAAGTCTTCCCAGCATTGGAAGCATTGCATTTCGCGATGCATGAAGACAATAGGCACATCCCCCGAATATTACATTGGAGGAGCAACACTGTGGCCCATTTTCGCAAGGTTATGAGTCAAGTTTTTGAAAACTTTGAGGTGAGTTCAATTCGTAAGGATCATGTTATTATTAGGAAAAAGTAAAAAGTTCACTGATTTATTATATGTGTTTAAATTGGAGGTTGATGTGCAACTTCTCCGTCCTACTCATGTTGAGAAGCAACAACCTTACTGGAGTTGGGGTGATGATGAGAACAATGAAGAAATTGTTCAATTGTTTTGGCATGAGGCGGAAGAAAAAACCAACACTTCCAGTGAAGAAAAAGACGCGAAAGTTGAGGAAACAGCTACCCTTCCCTCCTTTTCTAAGGTGAGCATGACCTGTGTCTAATATTTTGGCAATGAATGAATTAAAAGTCGTCATATATAATCTGTTTGTTGTGAAAATTTAGAGAATACGATAGGAATGAAGTGGAAATATTTATCTTATATTTTGTAACCTTTCTAACTGTTCCATTATAACTTTATACAGGGCAAAGTGTCTTTTACTGATTTCGCAGTTTGAAGCATTAATTACAAAGCACTAAGGATGAGTTCACAAAGCTAGGTACTTCAAATCGAGGGCTTAGGAAAAGACTGCATGAGTTGGAAGAGATTGTAGACAAGAACTGTTTGAAGCACGAGAAGGAGTGTGACAAAAATAAAAGTCTATTCGGGATTTGACCCAGACACTTGCTTCATTCGAACATTATTTTCAGGTGGAGATGGAGGAGTTAAAAAAAATATATGGTGGAGAAGGGCATGAGGAAGTGTGTACTCGTCAGATGAATGAAGGAGGGCAGAATGAAATGTCACCCTTCAATGAACCTATTAGTCCGACTACAGCAGGGCCTGAAATGGACGCACAAGTTCCAGGTGATGGAGTTGAAGCCTTCCCAGGCATGCATACAGAACGGGCTGAAATGGAACCAGAAGTGTGTGGTGATGGAGTGGAAGCCTTTCCAGCCATGCATACAGAAGGGGCTGAAATGGAAGCAGAACTCCCTGGTGATGGAGTGGCAGCCTTCCCAGCCATGGAAGTCGAAGGCGCTGAAATTGACACTTCCGTTGGGGACAAACAAGTGCACCAACAACTTCACAAGGTTCCTACTTCTGAAGATGTGAAGGTTCCTAGTCTTCAAGATGTCGTCCTTCCTACTCCGGAAGATGGGGATGGGTATAGAGTTATTTGTAAAACAATCTTACATTTGTTAGGAGATTGGAATAAGACAGAAAATGAGGGGGTGGGAGGCAAGCAGAGGCCTCCCATGAAAATCAGTTTAACTCTGGTTGGTGATGAAGGGAACAAGGAGGCTAGTGCCACGGTTGAGAAACAAGATGCGGGAGGCAAAGGTTGCAGACTCAAGCGGCCAGTGACAACATTGTTGAGTCCATTCACCGATCCCTACAGGAAAAAGAGGACGGTTACTGTTTTAGATGCACAAACACCTGAGGCACGTTTTGATCCAACAAAACCCGTGGCCATGGACGATGTGAAGGCAGTAATACAGGTTTGCAGGGCTTGGAAAACTGACATCAGGTTAGGATTTGGAACTTGGCAAAACGAATATACATGTATTTTGAGTAATGCAGTCATGTACTACATTATACAATATATAGGTACCTATACTATACATGTTTGTGTCCTTGTCATATTATACAAGGTGTTCCAATTGTTGAATTATTAAAGCATTTACCCTTGCAAGTTTTGCTTTTGTAGTGCAGAGCTGGAGCTCGAACCATTTGAAGTTGGGGCAAATTTTTTTTACAAACTTGTAGATGAAACTACATGGATGAGTTTGAGGGTAACAATTTGAACCCTGCTTTATTTCGATCATTTTCTTATTTGCTGACTTTGAGTATGTGACATTTGTTGTTATATTGAGGTCGTTTTTGTGTTGTGAAATGTCAGCACCTTGACATGGCCATGTTTCTAATACGCAAAAGACAACTCTCTCATCCTCAAGTGTTTGGAACGAAGTGGACAACTGCCGATTTCGCTATCCAGGTCTGCCATGTGTCCATATTTAATTCATTGCATTTGTTGCATTGGTAGGAGTAATGTTCTTCGGTGTGTTTGGTGCCTTGGTTCCTGTGTATATAACGTGGCAGTCACAATTTTTTGCAGCAATTTTTGCAACCGTTTACAACGCCTCCTACGAAACGAGTTATGAGAAAACAAGTTGCTTCAACGACCGTCTACCCTTCGCCCCACTACATCAGAAATACCCACCACTTTGTCCACGGTTCTTGGAAACATGGGTATGCCCAAGCATGGACGAAAGTGCGCAAGGTCTATGTCCCGTATAATCTTCAACAGTGCCATTGGGTGGCTGTAGAAATCGACTTTGTCAAACATACTGTCACTGTGTATGACTCGTATACTTCTTTTACCTCCAACACGATGCTTGTCCGATATATGGAGCCTATTACCCATACACTTGCACAGGTGCTTTATGAAATGCGGTTTTATGAGATATCGGAGGCTGAAGCGGTGAAGAAAAAGGGGATTGACATGTCCAAGTTTAACCCATTCACAATTTGCAGAATTTCCAATGTTCCTCAACAAAGTGATGGGTAAGCTGTGTTAATTTAAAGCACTTTGTGAACTTACTCAATACGTGCACTTCTAACTTGTGTACTTCTCGGGTAGACAGTACCTCATGTGGCATTATGACAGTCAAATTTATTGAGTATCTTAGTGCAGGCATTCATTTTGATACCATTGACCCATCCAAGTTTGGCTACTACCGATTGAAGCTTGCAATCGAGGCTTTCAGGGGGGATGCCTATGTATGAGGTAAAAGTCCAAATCTCACCTCATTTCAATTCACTGTTAAGTAATGACATTGCTTTTATGTAGTAATTTACCTCGTTTCAATTACGTCATAAGTACTGAGTTGTGAATTCAGTCTTCATTTAATACAACTTACATTATTTTGGCACCTTATCCAACTTTGATTACGAAAAAGGCCTAAGTTTGTGCATCAAAGTATGTAAGGGGCAATTTCGTCAACCCAAAATCCTTGAGCATAAAAACTCGTCTGAAACTCCCCTAATTTCATATTAGGGCTTGAAATTGGTCATTTGGGTTTAGGGTTCTTCAAAAATTGGGATTAGTGGTTGAATTTCGAGCCCTAATATTAAATGGGGAGAATTTCAGACAAGCTTTTATGCTCAAGGGTTTTGGGTTAACGAAATTGCCCCTTGCATCGTTAAAGAAATTGACAAGAATACTAACATGTCCTTGAATTGGGACAAATAAGAAACTACAATGGCAAAATTGACAAAATTGAAATTACAAGGTCAAAAGTGGTTGAAGTGCCAAACTACAGGAACCAAAAGTGACTTTTAGCCAAAGATAAATAACAGTCTAGTCATCATGCACTAATTACTAGCTTAATCATAATGACAGACATTTTTGGAATTATTTATTTATGTAATCTGAGTCATCAACTACCTGAGAAAATTTTCTTAATTGGATTCCACTCAAAAGAAGAAAAAAAAGAAGAAGGTACATGCTGCAAATAAAAAGAAAGAAACCACAGGATTTTAAGGGGAAACACCTAATTTTCTATGTTTAATTACTTCTTTGTTTTTAGACAATAAATAAATAAATTTATACTTTGTTTAATTACAATGTAAATAATCATTTTACAACAAAAATATTTTTGCTGACCACTTTAATCCAAGGTGTCCCTTCACCGTCATTCTCAACACTTGACACATGTTTATAGACATAATTATAGTTAACTATTTGCTTTGTATTTGTGGAACCATGGTTATGTCCATGAACACGTGTTCAGTGTTTAGAAGAACGATGATGGTACACCTTGGGTTAAAATGGTAAGCAAAAATGCTTCCCTAATCTACATCTTCTCTACCAAATCTTGCACAAAGGCATAATTGCATATGCATATTTGGCAACCACTTGCACCACTCGTTTTCTTTTTTAATATGTCACCTCAAGATTTTAAATCTGCTAATGGACGAGTCAAAAATTAAGGCAATTTTTCCTTGAAGGGTTCCACAAAGTAAATTTTGTCTTGTTGAAATGTTGAAGTTTTCTAGGCATTTGCTTAACCATTTGTCCCATCGTTTAGAGTGACAAATTTTTAACAAGGTAAATTTTGAAAGCAATGATGAGCATGAAATGAGATTTACTAAAATAAATCAAATTTATACAACTTTTTTTAGTGCTGCTAAACGAATCCTGGATTAAAATATTAAATTAACTAAGTACACCCTATTTAACTATCAAAAATACTCCTGGTACACTTTAATACACTCTATCACACAACACTCTAACACCAATCCAAACCAGGTTTCTCTTTTTACATGAATTCGTGCCCTCTTTTCAGATTTTGGGTTCGCATCAAAATATTTAATTTCGTAAGCTGTTGTGGGAGTAGATTTGTTAGCTCCTTCAATTCAAAGCTTGATTCTTGTAAATATTTGTGATTTTCTTTGAAATATATGGAGGGGATTCAAACATCTCTATCAAATTACTAGTGAAATGCATCATCACCAGTCCGAAATCCTAGAGAATTTTGGATGCTTCTAAGTTAGAAGAAAAGTTTAAACTCTAGGATTTTAAAGTCATCCACAACTTTATTGTATGGATGATGTTGAGCTAAGTAGTCAGACAAAAGAAACTTTTTCATTCAAATATGGCTGCCCATATTTTGCATAAGGAAGAATCAAAGTACATGGAGAAACACCAACAATTGTCTTTCGTTGTGTTTGTAAGGAAGCTCTAAGCCTTTGAAGCATCAAAGACCCTTAAAATTATATGAAAACTTCTCTATGTTTGATTAGGATTGAATATGGTGACTAGGGTGTACTTATTAAAATTATATTTGTTTCACAATTCCATATATCATTTTTGGTCATTTTATATTAGGGTAAATTAATAATTCAATAAATACTTTGGTAGTAGGGTGTATTTAATTAATTTTAATGGCACTTTTTTTCTTTTTTTCTTAAAATTCAAAAAGAGCTGTGACTTAATCATTGAAGACTGGTAAGGTAAGTAGGGCCTACAGAATATTCACCTAATCCATTATCTATTAATAATATACTGAGTGACAACTTTAAAGCATTATATTATGAGTGCTGCTATTTCCACCCACCTGTCCTATTTTCCCACCCACCTTATCTTTAAAAATTTAAAGATAAATTTACCTATTTATGAAAAGACTTCTAAGGACTTAGAGAAAATGATTAAAAACCAAAACAATTGCCTCAACCTTAAAATTAAAAAAAGTTAAAAAAATCAAATCACAAATATCAAACCTTGTAACTATGGGCGATTCTTCAAATTTCCTATCTCCCATTATTGCACCTTCTCTACCATCCTATCTCCCATTAACAGACCTCTTTAACTAAAAAGAGAATTTGCTTGAATTAATAATTTAAGGGTGTTTTAGGAATAATGGTGGGTGGAAAGATAGGATTGTGTTTTTTTCAAATTTACATAGTGAGTGGGAAGATAAGGTGAGTGGGGAAATAAAACAGGTGGGTGGAAATAACAGCACTCTATATTATTATATCATTTTTAGTCATTAAAATACATACTTTAATGACTAAAATTAGTCCAATCAAACATTTATGTTTAGAGTCAGAAGCACGCAACACACTGCCGGACAAGACAGTGTGTTGTAATCTTGTTCCTCCTCACCAACAACCAAACAAATCCAGATAATCTAAAAATATTGAAACTCCACGTCATCACACACACTGCCTGACAAGACAAGTTCACACATGGATTCAACTTAACGCATCCACTTCCTCACTGAAACTCAGAAAACCCGTTTTCACATTTCATCTTCTTCTCCAACATTTTCTCTCCCTTTTGGTCTCTTTGAGAATCAGCCATGGCATTGCAGAGGCAGTTCTTAAAGAAGGCTCTAGGGGAAGCCAAGACCAAGATTGGTGGCTACCATTTTCGTCACAGGCCGTCTCTCTGCGGTTCTTTCTCTACGGTTCCTTCTTCTGCTGCTGGTGCTGGTGCTGGTGCTGGTGCTGATCATGAGGCTTCTCTGCCTTTGCTGCCGCAGTTTGATTACGAGCCAAAGCCTTACAGTGGACCTCGGGGCGATGAGGTCTTCCAGAAGCGAAAGAAGTTTCTGGGTCCTTCTCTTTTCCATTATTATCAGAACCCTGTATGTTTGTTTATCTCTACACTTTCTTTACCATTTGTATTAAATGCGGCATTTTTCTGTTTTGGTTGAAATCATTTGCGATAACTTTTTTGTTTCTCTGTTCTTGGGCTTCAATCTCTCCGGCCGTTTGGCTGCTGAGAAACCAGAGGAAAATTTTAAAAGGAACTGAATATAATATAAAGCAAAGTATCAATCTTTTTTTAATCAAGACTTGGGACCTTGAATTTCAGGATCCATTTATATTGTGTTACATATAGGTTCATTTGAATTAATTATGCACTTTTTCTGTGGCTGGTTCGTTTTATCTTTTGAAAAAAGCTTTACAATGGCTGTGTGACTGTGTCTAGTAAAATAAAGAATCATGTTGCTTCTCTTGCCATGCACCAATCAATAAGAAGTGAAATTTGAGTGACTTTTGACATTTAGCCAAACTCTTTCAATCTTGTATTATTGGTAAAACTGCTTGCCGAGCAATTATTCAGTCAAGTTTTGTGGTTGAGTCTTATGTTGCATGTAATAGTCGAAAAATTCTGGTTCCACGGCATAAGGGTGTTCCTATATGATTTATTGCCTTTGCTCAACACCACCAGTTCATTTGCTAGTGAATGGAAATTATTGTCTCCCCGCCTGTATGATGTTGCATTACTTTTGTGCTACCGGATGTCCGCTTTTATATTAACACAGTTTATGCAGAAACTGATTTCTTTGTTTTATTTATCGTTGTGTAAACAGCTCAATATTGTTGAAGGGAAGATGCAATATTTGTTCGATGAGAATGGCAGGCGCTACCTTGATGCTTTTGCTGGGATAGTAACTGTTTCTTGTGGACATTGCCATCCAGAAGTTTTAAATGCTATCATGGAGCAGAGCAAGCTTCTGCAGCATGCCACAACCATTTACCTGCACCATGCAATAGCTGATTTTGCCGAGGCATTAGCTTCAAAAATGCCTGGAAATTTAAAGGTTCAAGTTCTTCAAACTAGATTTGCAGACAATTTCTGACACTAAATTTTATTTTTTCTTAATGGTAGACAATTATGTATTTGTTTAATTACAGGCTGCGTAAGCTATTATATTTTAGCCTTCCCTTTGAAATGTGAAGTAATAGTACTGAATTGAGCAACAGTGTTATGGTTTATCTGGTTTCAAAACTTGAGATACTTCTCAATTACTGTAAGGACAGAAGACTTCTGGGACTGTTGTGTAATCCATTTTATGTGCTTCATTTATCACCCTTTTTTTTTTATACTTGCCAACTACTGAATAGACAGTTGTAAAATGCAGGTTGTTTACTTTGTGAATTCTGGGACAGAAGCAAATGAATTAGCAATGTTGATGGCTCGTCTATATAGTGGCAGTCTTGATATGATTTCATTGAGAAATGCATATCATGGGGGAAGTCCTAATACAATTGGTTTGACCGCTTTGAACACATGGAAGTATCCAATTCCACAGGTTTGTACAATCAGTAGTCAGTATGGCTCCAAAGATCCATCTTCAGGCATGCTATGTTTAGAATACTTTCAAATTTTATATGTCATTACTTTTATAGAGAAACTGGGGAGAACCAGAGTTCCATTTCCAGAGAGGTAGGCAAGGTGATCCATTAACCAGTTTATCACATTTTAATTACAATAACATGTAAATTTTTAGTGTTCCAACATATGTTACCTGTGATATGTGTCTATGCTGTTCAATTTGGTCTCCTGATGAAAACCAGGGTTATGGAAGAATTGTTTCTTATCTTTCTGACATAATTTATGGTATTGCAGGCACAATATTCTCAAAATAAAAGTTCTAAAAAATGTTAATAAGACTAAATTTTATTAAGTTATTTTTTTCCATTATGATTAATAGTAGTTATAAATACCCATGGTACGAAGTTCACTATAGATAATGTCCTATCATCGCACACTTTCTACTCTATGACGAGATTGTTTGTAACTCATTCTAACATAGCAAAGCATGCATATGCAATGCACTTTGATCAATTCATACCCTTGCCGAGTCTTCAGTCTTTGGCTCATTACTATTTTTTCAGTGTCACCAATATGAAGTTATACAATAATCATACATGAACACTATTGAGACACCAACTTCTCTGTATTATCTACTCACTACTTGTTTTATCATTGCAGGGTGAAATTCATCACGTTGTAAATCCAGATCCATACCATGGAATCTTTGGCTCAGATGCCGAAAGTTATGCTAAAGATGTACAAGATCACATTGATTATGGAACTTCAGGAAAAGTTGCTGGATTTATATCTGAAACAATTCAGGTTGGTACTGAATGTTGTTTCAGATGTGGCTTTAAATTGATACATATAACGCCCTGTGCTTAGGAATCTGATACTTAATTCAATTTTTTTTTCTTTCACATTATCTAACTGTAGGGAGTTGGAGGAGCAGTTGAATTGGCACCTGGATATTTAAAACTGGTTTATGACATTGTTCGCAAAGCTGGTGGTGTCTGCATTGCTGATGAAGTACAAACTGGGTTTGGGCGCACAGGAAGCCATTATTGGGGCTTTGAAACGCAGGGTGTCATTCCTGATATAGTTACCATGGCTAAGGTCTTTAAATATCTATTGATAGTTCGTATTTTATTTTGGAAAAGTTTGACTTATGTGGTTTGGTGTTACAACAGTAGTATATGGTTGTGTTGCATATTTTCATTGCCAGCCTTTTCCTATAGATGACTTTGATTTTCGTGAAACACAATAACTTATTTACTGAACTATTTACCAATTTATTTGTTTGTTAAAATTTCAGGGCATTGGAAACGGGTTGCCATTGGGAGCAGTGGTGACAACACCAGAAATAGCAAGTGTACTAGCCCAGAAGATTCAATTCAACACTTTTGGTGGAAACCCTGTATGCTCTGCTGGAGGGCTTGCAGTGCTCAGAGTTATTGATAAAGAGAAGCGTCAAGTTCATTGCGCTGACGTTGGCTCTCACTTGCTTGGGCGTTTGAGAGATCTTCAGCAAAGATATGAAAGTAACTAACCTTTGAACTCGATGTCTTTAGAATTCTCTCTATTATAGGCATTTATCTCTGGAATTTAAATATTTATCTATAGCCCATGTCATGGCCCTTTGTTAATGGGGAAATCAGCTGAGCCAGTTTTATATTTTTGAATGTAAGCAAAGCTTACTCTGTAGTCGTACACAGAACTACTCTAAGGTTTGTCTCATGATACCTATACTCCTTTTGGTATGATTTGCTACTTAAAAATGTTAAAAATGACAGAAAGTTGGTCTTCCACCAACATTATATTCCAAAAGATGGAGTTACTCTTTTCCTTTAATTTCCCTACATATAGTTAGCTAACCTCATTAGAGGTTTATTGTGCTTAGACTTGATTCTATTGCCTCGCTTTATACTCTGCCTTGTAGAATCAGTTGAGTCTGAACTGATTCTGGTGCCGTACTTTGGTCTCTGAATCTGTCAAATATTACCACAAGTGTTCTTATATATCATATTCTGTGTCAGTCATTGGAGATGTCAGAGGCCGAGGCTTAATGGTGGGGATAGAGCTTGTCACTGACAGGAAAGAGAAGAAGCCTGCGAAGGCAGAAACCATAGTTTTGTTCGAGAAACTCAGAGGTATCAACACACTCTCCCAGCTCGTAGTATAAATTCTTTCAATGATCCGAAGTTAAATTACATTTATCTCCATGAATTCCTTTCTACATACTAATCATAATTTGGTTATTGATTGAAGAGCTCGGAGTTCTAGTTGGCAAAGGGGGACTACATGGAAATGTTTTTAGGATAAAGCCACCCATGTGTTTTACCAAAGATGATGCAGGTACTTTTTATGTCTTAGGCTTGGTATGAATTAGCCCAAATGGTAACTGGAAAGCATTCTATGAGCTGAGAGACAACAGCCTAATCAACACAAGACACACACACACATTATGTATACATGTGAATATAATAATTATTTTCCCCGCCCCCTCCCTAGCGAATGACAAAAAAAATAAAAAAAATAAAAAAAATCTAGTAAGGTCCATAACTTCTGTCCCGAAGAAGATCCTTCAATGAAGACATGTTTTTCAACTGTTGCACATGAATGGTTGATATGCATATTTACTGTGAGCATGCATTTGGGTGTGTGCGTGTGGTGACGTATAACAGATGAAAAAATTGTTTTTGGGTTGTTTTTTTTCGGTTGAGATACATACTTAGGTTAAACTTTTATGTCTGCAGATTTTCTTGTCGATGCTTTGGACTACTCCATGTCAAAGTTGTGAGGGCCAATACATGAAGAACCAAATGATATTGTGGTCTGTAAAGAACTTTCAATAATGTAAAGTTAAATTCCTAGAGTTTGTGCTCATTTTACATGAGAAATAGCAGCTTGGTCATCTCCCTGAAGGTGTCTAGCAACCGTTGGATGAAATCGATCCATGTATGATGAGTGAGGACGCCAATCCGTGCACCAAAATGGATTCCGCTAGCTTATAATTAGAGGCCATTAAGAGAGTGAGATAACCATTTTTCTCCTTTTGTTTGGTTTATCAAGTTCATATTTGCAATTCAAGTACTCCAACACTCACATGGAAGAGGGACTACCTACATGAGAATGTTTTTGAGTTCTGGTTTTTCTTCCTCCAATATCTCACCTCAAAGTGGAAAAGTGTTGAATAGAGAGCCAACCAACATTCTGTAAATAAGAAAGAAAATTTGTCAGTGCTGCGTAGGTTATTTTCAACTCACAAACCTCATGATCCAAAGATGGTTGTTAAAATTACATTCCAAATAGCTTTTCAATTCTTACACCTAAAGTTATAAATAATTATGAACCCCTACGATTATAACTTAAGGGGCCTCTTGATACTCTAGACGGATGTAAAGGATGTCATTTTACAACTTCAAAATTTTTTATCTCAGATAAAAAACGCAGCATGAAAAAGTAAGCTCAATCTGATAAATTTAGCCATGAAACAGTTGGAGTTGGCTCGCTGCAAAGATTGTGTTCATTGAGTCAGACAGCTTTGCAGCCGAAACATGCATGTAGCCAAGCTTCGGCAGTTGGAGCTTCCATGCCACTTCTGGTAAAATAGTGCAGTGATTCTATAACAGGAGCTCAGCTCACAGCTCTGATTGTAATAAGTAAAAACTATCTTTGTTGAAGTCTGCTGTGCTCGTGAAAAGTTCAAAGACAGACCTGAAAATGAGCATTATCCCATACATACCAAAATGTCTTATGTTAACTTTTCCAGAACAAGACTGTCCATCTTCAAAGCACAATGATACCCTCACTACAAATGTACCTGACCCATTTGAAATACAGAAACCCTCAAACAAACATTTACATGATACAGTTCCGTCGGTAGACTCAAAATGTAAGCGCTAAAGAAATATTTTCTAAGACAAAATAATATACAAAAACATTCAGAATAATTTATTTACAAACTTCCTGCAGACAAAATGGTTACCCATATTTACAGCTTCTCAAAACATGGGCTGCTGCTTGAAAAATGTCAGCAGCTTCAATATGTCTACATATATGCATGAACAACATTACCAAAGGGACCTGTGGTTGTAGATGCATGATTCTTTTCTGCTGGTGATTATCTTGTTGAATATTGAGCTTGGCATTGTATGCTCCTTGTGTTAAGATTAGGCAGGCTCACGAGGACGAGTAGCCCAAAGCGAGCTCAAAGCCCGAAGGCGTTGGAAGTACTCCCCCAAGGCAAGAAGGCCGCGAGCTGCCTGGCGGATTGTTAGGATGCATGACATCTGCTGTAAGGTCCCCCGCCGAAGATTATCAGCCTGTTTGGGTAAAAAGATCATTTAGTCAGAAAACATGTCATTGAAATGTTCAGAAAACTAACACAGAACTAACATTACAAGGAAAATTACGTAAAGTTAACACCAAATACTACAAAAACAAAAATATCACAATGATTCACGTAAGATGAAAATCTCAGTCAACAGCATTCGGATGTAATGAAATGCACCCCAAAACTTTTTGTTCACCCCTTAACATAGAACTCATTATGTGATTACTTTCTGCCTTGTCGTGGTGGAAGCTGTACATTACCAAATAGCTGAGTAGTTCTAACCCTATTTTGTCCTTAAGTTAATATCACAAATTCACCATGTCAGTGAAATTTCCAACAAAACTGTTCCTCTATCTTTAGTTAATCCATTCATAAAAATACAAGTCAGTCTGTACTATCTTACCTACCAAATAATTTGAAAGATTCATTTTTTCAGCTTCTATCGAGACATGAGGGACGTAAGAGATTAATAAGGGTTCCTTTTGACATTGGTGTTCTTTCTAGTCGAATTTGATGTGAAAAACTTGTCTTAAATTTTTTTTTTTTTTAAAAATTCAGATTTTGTTAAAAATAAACAACACCAAGATGGGCATAAATGTTTTCATTCACCAACAAAGTTATATCCCACTCATTCCATTTGTAATATGAAATCTAAATGGCTTCACTTTTGATAAAGCCGAAAATAATTCATGGCACCTACATTTACAAATTATAGCCTATAGAAAGCACCAACATTTCCAACATTTCCAACATTTAAACAGACGGTTTTGCAAGATTAGATATAAAACACACTTGAGTCGAAGTTTGGAACAAAAACATCCAACTGGTCTATGGATACATGCAGTACATTACCTGTTGCACAAAGCTCACGAGCTCTTCCAATTTCTGCATGGCATTAGCCATCTGTGGCACATAACTACCTTCACCCAGTTGACCAGCTGCCACAGTGTCAGCCAGAGTGAGCTGGAGTTTATCCATACCTTGCGAAAGAGCATCTTCTGCTTGTTGACATGATTGCCTAAGATTGTAAACATCCAAAACTTGTTGGTCTGTCAAGGGGTCAAGGTGAGGCTGAAGAACCTGTAATCAACACAAATATAAGAACTAGCTTTACCCAACACTCACTTATGGAACTTATTGCTGAAAGAATATGCCAAATGAAGTTGTTTAAAGTATAATAGTGTTCCACTAAATGCATCAGTTTGCAAAGATATCAGAACCGTAATGGATGATCTGCCTCCAACTTTCCACATTCTCAACGAGAAAAAGGAAAAAAAAAAAATGGTTGGCCCGAAATGGAAACTATCCAGTTGTCATAACTTATTGGCATTCTATAAGAGAATCCATAAAAGCAAACCCTGAAGATTAATCACATCGGCTGAGAATCATACACTAGAACAATAAATCTTGCCAAAATATTATAAGATTTATTTCGTGTGTATGTACTATTACACTCAATAGTGTGAAACTTTTTTCATACAAGTATCAAAAAATGCTGCACTACTGGTACAGTCAACACTCTTCATTCAAAATTCATCAAAAATATTAGATTAAAATGAACCAATTCTCATTCCCCTTCATCCTATAATTGGTGATTCAGTTTTAAAGAATAACTCTAATATCCTACAAGTTCTACTGCAACGCGCAAGTCTTGGGAACAAAAATGCATTATCTTCAATTAATGACTTCTAACACACCATACATTACCTTAAGAATCTCTGAAGGGCGAAACCCTCCAATCCACGAGAAAAACCGTTCAGCTGATGTTTTCCACATCCCAGACATCACATAGAATACGTCAGCTTTTGCGGCAGTTAATTTCATGCTGAAAAGTTCAAAATAGTGACTCATGCCACTATCCACAAGGAATCGAAGCTCAATATCACTTATATGAGCATGCAAAGCAGTCCTCAGTTCATTAATTTGCCTATTTTGTTCTTCCACCCAGTGTCCATACTCCATCTCAAATGTTGTTACACCTGCATAACTTGGAGTTTCAAATTTTATATTACAAGGACATGAAAAAAAAGAAGTCATGATACAATACAATAATGTACTAGAAGAAACGTACGCATAAAGATATATAAAGAAGCATCCAAACATTAGAGATTATGATGTTTTGAAAGACGCCCTGGTAAACCTTCTAGAGAGCTTTGTTTTTACAGGAAGCATGACTGTGTCCCTGTATATATATACAAACACCTTTTGGATAGAGTAAGAGTCTGGACTTCCCTTCAGGCTTCAGGTTGTCTTGAGTTTCGGAAATTATCACTTTCTATTATCCTTGTAGATTGAGCGCCGAGTTAAATAGTTTCCATCACCATTTTTTGTATTATTGAGGGCTGGCTCATAGGGAATTATATGCCTTCTTTGTTGTATGTGGTGGTCACGTCCACAATTTTCTATTATTAACAATGCATAGACTTTATAGCCTTTTGCACAGACACTTGATGTTGAAGAATGGAGCACTTATCCATTCTCATCATCACAATACCAATAAAAACTCATAACCAGAAGGGATGAAAAGGAAAAGGAAAATTCCAACAAGATGTAGCATTTTATTGCATAGAATCAATAAATTGCTTAAACTGCTGACCACTCCAAGTTTCATATGCAACCCTATAATACATATCAACATTCTAGATTGACAAAATAAAATCGAAGATATGGCAGAAGCACACTAACAAACAAACCTGAGTTTATAGCGCCCGAGAATCCTAGAGGACTAGCATCCAGTCCACTGCCAATATAAATACCCTGCTATAATTTACAAGAAGAGAAGTTATAATTTTTTTCTTTTCTATTGAATCTAGTAATAAATTGTAGAAAAGCTAATCTTCTCCTTACCTGTTGTCTTGCTCGGTCAAGCTCTTGCTCTAATTGAATAAGCTTCAAACGACTTGTTTCTAACTGCTGAACATAGGCCTGTATAGGAAAAGTCATCATATTAGTCCATATACATCACTAGTTGCATATATGATATATTTTCAAATGCATACCACTTCCTACCTTCTTTCGCATCCGGCTTTTACGAGCAGCCTCCCGATTTTGTGCAAGACGTCTTTGCACCTAAATAGTTTAACACATAACCAAAGTATAAGATGCTGGTTTGAAAGTTCGCACCATTGAACTCCTAAAATGAATTACTACAAAATGCATCTGGAAGAATACAGTAAATCTTTAGCTCACAAACATAAATTTCTGTCATAAATTGCTAAGTGAACATGACCAATCCCCAGTTATTTAAATCCACTCCAAAAGTAACCATATGATTCAAAAATAATATTTTGAATCTAATAAGAGCCATAAAGTAGGCATGCGAGCAGTAACTAACCTCTACTTTTTTCGTTTTAATCTATACCTTAAAACCAAGCCTCGGACTTGAGGTTTGTACGGAATATTCTATCTAGTTTATACAATTTAAAAGGTGGCCAAACCAAAATCAACTTAAATTAGACAAGAAGCTAAGGTCTAGCACCCAAATCCCAAGGAAAAATAAATTATAGAAAAGTTTACAGTAGTAAACAATTTCTTCAAAAAGAGAAAAGTCCACAACATTTACCCATTTGAACTCCATAGACTTGTTTTCCTGATTTAACCTTAAATATCAATGAACGTTACAATCTCAACTAGTATTTCACAAATCTCAATCTCCATTCATGACTAATGTCTGAAATCATTGAACTATACTTCTTTACTACAGAGATCCCTGAATCTGTTATTATTACTCCTTTACTACACCCAATAAGAAAACGACACGCTGTGACAAAGTATATCAAGTGGACATATTTGGAAATGAATATCTATGTGTTGTATACAATATTCATCAGCCACTTGTAAGAAGCAATTTCACAGTTGATCAAAATACTAGGTTATTAGTTTTAGAAAGTCAGAAGTGATAGTGCCAGTGTGGTGAAATTTCAATTTTTCAACCAAGGTTTGTATGTCAGTACGGTTAGCCTTATGTTTTGCTAAAGAAAGAAAGAGATCACCGGGCGAGTGATGCAGAAGCTCAATTTCTCTTACCTTGTCTGTAGGTTTAGTTGCTTCTTGGTCATACTTGCTAGAAGGTCCCAGGATTCCATGAGAAGCATCCTCTGACTAGATAAATTTAAATGATAACACAATGCACAGAAAATGGATTAATGTCACTCCAAGAAACAAGAACCAAAACAATTAATATCAAATACTCACCTGATTATCTAGTTTTGTGTCTGCATCAACTATCATGGATGCTGAGGCATTAAAATTACCATTACTCTTAAAGCTTTCCTCCCACATGCTAATCTGGTGGATAGGCTCATAGGCCCCCATCCTTCTTGAGGTGACAAACTGGGTGGATGGAGAATTCATGTTTCTTCAACTGACAATGGAAGGAATCCAATGAATTTTTGACATAAAAGCATGTGATGTAGAACCTAGAAGAATTTCCAGAGAGAGAAGTAGGATAACCATATTTCTGTAATCTCAATCAATATGTGAAAACTGAAATCCAAAACAAAAGGCCTACTTATATATGCAGTCCAATTAAACTAATAAAATACTGCAATTACGAAAAACAAAATTGTAAAATTTATATAAAACCAGCCTCAATTCCGTCCT
Source organism: Prunus kanzakura (assembly GCA_020521455.1). Taxonomy (NCBI): domain Eukaryota; kingdom Viridiplantae; phylum Streptophyta; class Magnoliopsida; order Rosales; family Rosaceae; genus Prunus; species Prunus kanzakura. Next base: position 1,060,248 of record BPUM01000811.1, read on the forward strand.
TGCACCAACAGCAGAAACATTTGAAATCTCCATGTTATGATCCCAATTAGAGTATGACTCGCAGTTGGGGTAAAAAGGCCAATATTTGAACAAAATTCATATCAACTAGTGCAATGTTAATATAGTAGCAACATGAGATAGGAAGGGAAGTGAAAACCAAGGCATGAGAAGTGTAATGATTATTTTTATATATAAGAAAATAGGAAATAAAATATTATTGAAGAGGAGAATGAAAAGGTAAAAACAGTAGACAAGATGTCCACTGGAGCAAAAATCTGGAGTGCTCTAAAACAGCACCAACAAGCTAAAATACAAAAGAACACCAGCAAAAGCAATACGATACTAAAATACAGCTGCATTCCAATTTGATAAAAAGTGCAGAGAGAGAACTCCTAAACTCTGAAGAAATCGAAGCCCAACAACTATCTCATACCCTCATTAATACCAGTCCAGTATCAAAAGTTATGAACCTAGATGCACATCAACACAGAGAATAGAAATAAAAGAGATGGAAGGACACATTTTCAGACACAATACTGAATGAACTGAGCACGTTCTTGGTTTTCTGAAGTTCCAATTTTTCAGACAAGAAGACTCTAAGTTCCATCATAGCATAACTTGAATGTCCAGATAAGCAATCGGGTACAATTTCAGTGGTGTCCTGTAAAAGCTAGCACCAAGCCCACAACTTTTGAAGTTACCAAAGTACATACTGATCACAGAAAAGTAGCACCTTTCATTTTGTACACAGCTACAACAAAAAGATGAAGAAAACACGGAAGTTGGGGGGGAATTTATGAAATGATCGGTACCTTTCACCTTGTCATGCTGAATTTCTCATAAAGGAAAAAAAAAAGTAACTACAAGCCAAGTTTAGAACTTTGCAGGGTTCCAAAAAGCCTACCCACCAAAGACTCTCAGTTCCTTTAATCAATAAAAGTTTGACATGGATTTTGTACTTGTTGCTTATCAACTATACAGTAAAAGTTTTTAATGCAAGATACTCAGCTCCTCTTATCAGCCACATAATTATAAATGAAAACTGAGAACTAACAAATAAGTGTAAAGGGAAGTTGCTCAAGTTTCAAATTTCACATCCATTTCTTACTTTCTTCATCAAACCCATGAGAGACCAAAACAGTATTGACAATCAATCATAACAATAACAGAGCAAAACTATGTAACAGAGGACTGAGATAAGAAAAACTTCAACTTTCTTAAGCCAAGCTGCAGCATCTTTGTATCAAACTAAAAACTGAAACAAAGCAAAAAAACCCAAAACTCAGACTTCCTTTTTCTTTCTTCTGCTTTCTTTTCTCGGAAACCAAACATGCCCCAAATGGAATTTGAGAACAAAAAAAGAGAGCAAAAACAGAAAGTGAACCTTTGAAAGGCCCGTCTGAGGAAGTCAAGTTTACTTTTCCCGCTCTAAATTGAAGCAGAGCAAGCAGGGAGACCAAGCCTTCTGCAGAGTAGCAATGGAAACCCTAGCTCTCACTGCAAGTCCCATCATCTCGCAGAAGAATCGAGTGAGAGAACACGACAGCTTAATAGACAACTTTCAAACTTCCTAATCTCCTATTCTAATCTTTCATTAAGATATTAATAAATTCCCAATTACAATTATTGACCATTTTCCTCTCCCTTTTTTTTAATTATACAAATTTTTTTATACAAAATAAAATTTGTAGTTTTCTGAGTGTGAGAAAAGAGAGAGAGAGAGAGAGAGAGAGAGAGAGAGAGAGAGAGAGAGTCAAAGACTACAGAGAAGATGAAAGAGGGCGTCGTAATCCTCATCCTCCTCCCACTATAATATCCCACCCACTGCTAATGTGCGCACCAGATGGATCGCTCTGAGACGCTTTCCTTAACCTGCGCACTCCCCGCGAGTGATTCGCTGACGTCATATTCCGGCGTGTTACCTCGCCGGGTGTTTGGGATTCGCCGGAGATATGAGCGAGGGCTTGGATTCCGGTTGGGGTTTGGTGCGAACGCGCGAGGTGAGCGCGTGGAGAGGTACGGGGGTCAAGTGGGAGTTGATAATTTCGCGGGAATGGAGTGACAGTTTATTGGTGTGGGGTCGGCTTTGCGTGGTTTTGTCTAATTCTCTAATTTGTCTAACTTATTTTTAATTTTAATTTTAATATTTTTAACTTTTGGGTTTTGACTTTTTTGAGTTTTGAACTTTTTGAGAGTGGGAACAGTAACGGCTACATGAACGTGATGATTCGCTTTCTGAATTTTGACTACTTCAAATTTGAGGCCATGCATATTTTGATATTTGATATTGCACACAAACAGGGGATTATCCTATACTTGCTTTATTTTCATAGAAGTAGAAACTTCCATTTTTTTTTTAATTACAATTTGATATGTGTATAAATTATTTTAAATTTGTAATGAATTACTTCTGCATATATATACAAGAAGTGTCTTTCTACAATACTTAAAATCATAGAAGAAAATATATTGTCCTATAAGGAAAAAAGGTCTTATCATTGCCATAGTTCATACTGCTATTCTATAATACTTCAAATCATCGAAGAAAATATATTATCCTATAAGGAAAAAAGGTCTTATCATGCCATAGTTTCATACTGCCATTCTATAATACTTCAAATCATCGGAGAAAATATATTATGCTATAAGGAAAAAAGGTCTTATCATGGCCATAGTTTCATACTGCCATTCTACAATACTTCAAATCATCGGAGAAAATTTATTATCCTATAAGGAAAAAAGGTCTTATCATTGCCATAGTTTCATACTGCCATTCTACAATACTTCAAATCATCAGAGAAAATATATTATCCTATAAGGAAAAAAGGTCTTATCATGCTATAGTTTCATACTGCCACTCGATACTAGTAGTGGAGTGGAAGATAGAAACAGTAATAGCATGAACAAGGGAGAGGAGTCAAATATGTCAATGACTATGGAGTATGTGAATAGTATGGAATCAAAAGAATATAATAATAATATTTCTGCCTCAATTTGGTTAAGTCAAATAGAGGAGTCAAGCAAGGGGATTGTATTTCAAGTGCTTAAGAGTAGTTATACCTGCACTCGAGGTCGTGTGTTCGAATCCCCCTCTCCTAATATCACTTGTATTTATAAAAAAAAAAATGGAGGAGCCAAAAATTAAGTATGTTGCCTATTTTCTCCACCACATTGGTGTTGGGCTCTTTCACCTATGGAGTTAAATATGACATTTAACTTTATTTTTCTCTATGTTTCTGCGTCGGATCTCCACTACATCCTTTTTGCGTGCGTAGTTTTCACCTCTCATTTTGTGAGAGTTTTTCACATCTCCTTTGTAAGAACTTTTCATCTCTCCTTTGTGAGAGTTTTATTTGTATTCAATGACAGACCCAGGAATTTTGTCAGGAGTAGGCTAATAATAACATTTAAAATATTTTGAAACCAGAAAATAACAAATAATAATAATTTGAAAAAAACAAATAATCTAAAACAAACCCTTTCTCCTTCTCAAAAAAACAAAATTTCTTTCAAATAGCATAGGGAAAAAAATCCACAAAATTTAACAACCAAATCCTAAATCTTAAAAACCCAACAATAACAGTTAAAATTTAATAAAACCCACAAAATTTAACAACAATAACCTAAATTTTATCATTGTGAAAAGGATTTCTTCACTCTACATCTGATTGTGTGTGTGTGTGTGAGAGAGAGAGAGAGAGAGAGAGTGATTGTGAGAGTTGGTATAGAGGGAGGGAGATGGAGAGTTGAGAGAGTCAGTGAGAGGAGTGATGAGAGGAAGAGAGAGATAGAGGGGGAGAAGTTGTGATTCACACAAAGAGAGGAAAAGAATGAAGCATAAGAGAACATAAGAGAAAACAAGCAGAATACAAAGAAGAAAACAAACAAAGTAGAGAGACAAAAAAAGAAGAAAAAAAAAGCAGAGAGAAACCAAAAAGTAAAAGAGAAAAAGACAGAAGAAGAGAGAGTTGAGAAAGCAACCAAAATTTGATTGGTTTATTAGATTAAAAAACAAAAAACAACCGCACTCAAGGACACAAGAGACAACATGTGGCAAGGAGGGATAGGCTAATATTTGTGGGAGTAGGGACATCTTGTAAAATTTGCACCAAAGTCTAGTATTTTTAAATCTTGTCCTAGGTTGGAGCCCACTCAAGCCTGTAGGTAGATTTGTCCTTGTTTGTATTGTTATGGCTTGATTTTTTTTCAAGTTTTATCTCTTTTTTAAAATTATGAGTTTGCAATCTTAGTTTGGATGCCTATACCAGAGTTTCTTCAATTCTATGTGATCATTAGTGGAGGTGCACCAGACTGTCTTAATTTTGATGTTAAATCGCTTTGTTATTGTAATGGCCCTTTGTGACTTTGTGGCTAGTAGATTTTTTTGCTAAATTATGAATTCAATCCCGGAATTTCTCAACTAAAAAAAAACTCCATTTTTAATTAATGTCTTCATTTTTTTGTTGTTGTTAATGACATGTTGGTTTGGCGATAAATGTACTCTGTTGTTAAGGTATGGAGTTTGTCATCTGCAAATTGGGGGGATAAGATTGGTAAAAATGTATAATTTCTCCAAGTTTAAGGCTTAAACACCAACTAAAATTAATCTACACATCAAGGGGTTTGTAGCCCAAGCGGTTAAGAGTATTTTGCACTCAAAGTCCTAGATTCGATTTCCCCCTTCCCCAATATCCCTTGTATAAAAATAATAATAATAATAATCTACACATGCTTGTTCGAAGATAATGAAGAATTATTATGAGGATCCGATACTGTGCTTGAATTTTCTCTACTAGGTTAAGAAGTGTGTGCTTTTTATAGACCATTCACATAAATGCATACGGCTTTCCCTAAACCCTAGACTTTCTTCTTCTTCTTCCTCATCTTCTTCTTTTTTTATATGGTAAACAACAGTACAAGTTGCATTTGCGTAGCACTTTAGAATAAACCTGCTTTGTCTTACTCTAGAATAGAAATCTCACTACTCTCGCTTTTGATTATATCCATATCTGCGGAGATCAAACAGAATGTATGGGCCCCTGTCCTTATGCAATGCAATACATACAGGCTCTCCACAATCTGAAGTTAGGAAAATAATTTATATTATCTTAAATCGAATTCACCCTTGGAGCATTTTCAATACAAATAGTGAGATTCCAACGTCGAACCTTTTCAAGTATTCACAGATTTACCATGAGGAGTTATAGTTGATAATATATTATATCTGGAGTGCCAACACTATTTAAGAGAGAACAAAAAACAGGAGGCATTACTTTTTCTTTCTTTCTAATTTAGGGTTTAGAGCATGGAATGGAACCCAATTGACTAAACGAGCTCAGGGAGAGAGAGAGAGAGAGAGAGAGAGAGAGTTAATTGTACTTGTTGCTAACAAGTCTTGTCTTTGAGGTATAATATTTAAAGGGCAACTTCGATTTGGGAGAGAGAGAGAGAGAGAGAGAGAGAGAGAGAGAATATTAATTGTACTTGTTGCTAATAAGTCTTGTCTTTGAGGTAATATTTAAAGAGCAACTTCGATTTGGAAAGTGAGTCCATTGGCATAACCAAACGTCTGAACAAATGTGACCAATGAATTAAGGATTGGATTATCTTAGAGAAGAGTTGATTAAACTAATTTGAAAAAGAAAACAGGTAGGATAAGCTTAATAATTATATAATTAACAAGGTCTTGGTGGCAATGATGTGTATAAAGTTGGAATGATGGTGGTGGGTGCCCTACGAATGGTTGGCCGATTCCTTAGTGATTTTCCCTTTCATATTCTCCTGTGTATTTGTTTGAATAAACAAAAGAAACGTCACGTAAACAATTGCTTTTCCTGTTGGTGGTCTTATTCTCAAATGCAATCTAAAGTGGCGTGCCACTAAGAACGGCTAGTGCTGGCGTCACCAATTTACAGATTCAAAACAATCATGAAAAATTTAGATTCTCAATCCAAGTTTGGATGCGATTTTACATGATTGTTTGGGAATATGTATGCTTCGTTGAAAATAAGTGAATTTCATTCCTTTTTCACATACTCACGAACATCAAACCTGTATTTGGGAATTAAAGAGTTTCGTTCATGAACAATGCTTTGTTGAAAATAAGGACTTCAATTTTCTACTTTTATGGCGTTGGTATGAAGGAGTTTCTTGTAGTTTTGCCTAAGATCGGGCCAGCTTTCCTGATGGAGGGTTCTAGCAGTTTCTAGTATGATATTAATTGAAACATATATAAAATGATAAAAGAAGAACAATTTATTAACTTAAATGCAATCAAAAAACATAATTTAGAACTGAAGATTTCTCAATTCAATTCAGTACAACGGGAGTTTAAAAGAAAACAAATGACAACCTAATAAACTGGTACATGGAAAAAAAAAAAAAAAAAAAAACAAGCCTAGCAACTAGGAATCATACCAAATGTTGGTATAGCAATAAACTAAAAAGATAATTTAGGAGCTGTCAACTGGATATCTTAATACGAAGGAAATTAGTTGAGTTCAACAAGATCAAGTGTTGATTGAGTGTGAAATCTTTTTTTGGGAGAAAAGTTGTGTGGCTATAGAGCTGTCCTTAGCTAGCATATATAAGCTCCTTGGTTGATGAAGGGATGGTTGAACCTACTGTGAATCCTTTCTTTGTGGGTTGAACTGGTGAACTTAAGTGCTTTGATTTTTGCGCCGACGGTAAAAACTACCTAAGCATGGCCTTTCTTCGACAAGTTGGTTCAGGAGAAGCTTATGGTTCAAATCGCATTTAATGTGGTTGCTCAGCCTTTCTTTTGTCACCTAACTTCTTTCCTAGTTGTCGAAGTTAACTTTGAGCTTCGATTTGGGTAAGCGCACCTTTCCTTGAGTAAAAGGTTTTCAAATTTGTGAGCAGCAACTTTAAATTAAAAGGTCAATGTTATTGGGAGGCATGAGACATCCTCTTGCAAACGCCGCCCAGACCTAGACGCAACCCAGTTGCCAAATTGCTGCAAGAGCCACGATCCAGCAACCAGGCCATGGTGCGTCTCGTCCTCCTCGAAATCAGCGTGTTGCATTCCCAGCTGCCAAAAAAAAAATAAAGATACGCGGCGACAACCGCTGCAGTAGCCATCACTGCAATCACCGACACTACCACCACCTAGGTGCGCCAGTTATCTCCTGCAATCACGATGCTTAACCAGTTGGGCCCACCCAATTGGTCCTCCCCACGAAGCTCGACAGAAGAAAAGACGGTCGTAGCCACCGCCGCTGACAACGGCGGCAACCACGATCGCGCTGCTCCCATGCGATGGACCTCGCCGCTCAATACACCGTGCCACGACAACAACCAGCTAGGCCTGCCCAGCCTGTCCTTGCTGCGAAGAAAAATGAAGATATATATTTGACCTACCTTGGTGTGCACGGCGACTCCTTTCCTCGACAAACAGTACAATTCTCCAAGATCTCTCTCACAAGCTAGAAAGTAGAGGAAACAAGTTTGCAATTTGAATAGGAGTGAAGAGAAGCCTTGTATTTATAAAGGTTTGGCATCTTAGGTCAAGGAGGAATCACAAGCTTATTTCCATTGGGGGCCCAACTCCAAGAAGAAGGGGCATTTGAGGGAACATATAGTTTGTCGGCCAATAAGAAGATGATATGTGAAAAATGAATATTCCTTAGGTCAAACTAATTACCTTATTTAATTCCTATTTAATTAGAGAAATTATCTTTGATTTAATATAAGAATATGTCCGTAAATCAAGGAACTAATCTCCACCAAGTCTCTTAGAGTAATTCTTATCATCTTTTTGGGGAAGAATAATCATAACCAAATCAGGATTATTCTCCCAAAACCCTAGCGCACAAGGAGGCTGTAAATACATGGCTACACAAGGCATTTAAGGTAATTCTTCCCTAATTCCAAAATCCTACGAAAAACTCATCTCTCTTTACTTGTCGTCGCCCCTCTCATCTCTCCCTCTCCCACATGGCTAAGTGCCACCACATACGGCTAAGGCCACTCGGCTCTCCCCATGAGAGAAAACTTCATCCATTTTAGCTATTGCCGCATCTTTTATCAAACATCTAATTGAACTAAATTAGGCATCGGAGGGCTTTTAGCCAACACCCCCCGGGTGTGGTCTTTTTAATCCTGTTTGCTTGGCATGGATTGAGGAAGAGAAAGAAGGAAGCTCGAAGGGCGAAGAATCTACGCGCAAATATTCTCCCGTGAGAAATTTGCACAAACACTTAGAATCATTCTACTAGTCAAACCACTGGTTGTAGTCCTTTTGAGGTTGTTTATGGGCAAAATCCTATATGCCCTCTGGATTTAACTCATCTTCCAGTCAAGAATCAGTTCAGTGGTGATGTAGAAGAAAGAGCTAAAAGCATCAAACGATTGCATGAACAGGTCCACAAGAAAATCCTTCAACAAAATGAAAAGTACAAGAGAGTGCCAACAAGCATCGCAAACATGCAGAATTTAAGGAAGGTGCACCAGGAAAGTTTGGTAAAATCAAGCCTACGGTTGATGGTCTATTCAAAGTACTTAAGCACATAGGTAATAATCTTATGAGATTGAGCTTCCAGATCACTACAACATTTCAAGTACTTTCAATGTTTCATACCTCTCTCCGTTTCATTGCGAGTACAACCAGCATGACTTGAGATCGAGTCTTTCCATCCGGGGGAGATTGACACTGGAGTGTATGCAAACAAACTCCTAATATCAGGCCCAAAGGAATTCCAAATACTATCACTCACTCAAGCTGAAGGGGTTGCAACAGGGTCCGAAGTTTGACATTGAAGCAGGTGTTATTATGGCTGAAAATTTACAATATTAATTTGAAGCCAAGTCTGTCTGGAACTCGTTGTTTTTTACGAAGCCCCATTTGGAGTTTTCTAGAAGAAGTTATGGTCATTTAAGTGAAGGTAGTGCATGATGTCTGGAGTTATGCGAGAATCCAGAAGGAATTAGTCTTGCATTCTAATATTTCATGTTTTCTAGGTATCATTTGTTTAGTCTAAGAGTCTTATTAATATTTCCTAGTTGTCCTTGTCTTGGAATGACAAAAGTCACCTATATTGGAGGGTTGTTCCAAGGAGTTACTTCTTTTTAAACTCCCCATTGTGTTCTACTGGGACATTGAACATTGAAAAGTTATGTTCTTTTGAACTATTATCTTTAAACTCTGTATCTCCTTGGAGCATTCCATTGAGTGGTGAGTTCCCTTTACTCTGTGTCCCAAGATAAACACTTTGGGTGGTGATTTCTGTATCCATTGGGTAGATGTTGGATGGTGAGTGTTTCTTTGTGCTTTCGATTGAGCCTCCGGTATCACTGTCCCAAGCCATTTATCGACCGTGTCGGCCCGAGGCCCAACGGACCATCCCGTTTAAAGTCCATTTATTATATTATAATTGTTTCTAGATAATAATAATAATAGTAATAGTACTATATCTATATCTTAAATTTAAGTCTATTTCCTTTTTCTAATAATAGATTTTTTAAAACTATGTTTTCTTTATAAATAAAATAATTATTTTGTTCTTCAAGTGGAAATCTTTTAAGCTCGAACAAGAGTCTAGCAATTTTCTATCTACATGTACTTCAAAAAGAGTCATTGGTTTCTTTTTCCAAAAAATAAAAGATCTTGTTAATATATACACAATAGTTAAAAAGATTGAAATGAAATTGTCAAAAAAGAAATTTACAAAACATGAAATACATAAGTCGGGCTTGGTGTGGGCCCATATAAGCCCGACCCATCCCTAAATGAGTTTGGGCCGCAAACTTAGGCTGGACTTAATGATTTTCATAAATGGTCGGGTTTTGCCCCTAGTAAGGCCAACTTCAAACTGGCTTGACCCGACCCACTTGACACTTCTACTTGAGGGCATATCATGAGTGTTATGGATGCTTGGCCATAATTGGAAAATTGTTTGCTACTTATATTCGGTGAGTTTTATTAACAAATGAAATAGTACCCATACGATTTTTATGTGCATTTATGTCTTATATATAGATATATTTTTTTGGTGCTAATAATTTCTAGGGAGTTTCACTAAAATACCCAAAATAGGGGCTGAAATTATAAAAATACCCAACACCCAAAACACTTTATAACCATACCCAAAACCCATCATTACACACACTCAAAACCCATTTATAAACACACCCAAAAAATATACAATTGTTAATTGTGGGGTTGATTTTGGGTATGTTTCTATGTTTAAATAGTGCTTGGGTATTTTTATAAATACATGTCTAGGATTGGGTATTTTTATAAATATCTATAATTTCTAACTATGTCCTTGATCATTATGATATTGTGATTTTTGGTCTAGTGATTGTTTTACAAATTGTATAGACCAATATGAAAGATCATATGTCCATAACCGTCTTTAACCTCACTTCCATGATTTATGGCGATGGGAGGTATGTTGCTTAAGGAGACCATTCATGTCGGAGAATAAAACTCAAAATTGTGCACATAAAATGTTCTATTATTGTAACAAGACATTGGGTGTCGTTCATAACATAAATGATTTATTTATAGTCTTATGGGTGTTAGTGTTATTATCATTGGGCTTTGTTTCTATGTTTGGGGCAAATAAAGAGTACTATCATGGATGTTAGGTCTTAATAGGAAATTTATTTCATACTTATATTCGGTGAGCTTTATTAACAAAGGAAATAATACTTATATGATTTTGTATGTGTATGTACGTGTTATGTTTTTTTTCTTTCCCTTTTGTGCTAAAAAATTACTAACTATGTCCTAGGTGTTGTACTGGGTTGATACAAGTACAATACAAGCTCGACCTGATTAAATAAGGTCCAGCTCGGCCCATATTCTGAGCCAGTTATGGACCGTGCTGGCCTGAGGACCAACGGGGTATCCGTTTAAAGCCCATGTGTTATATTATACATCTTCTTAGGCTATTGTGGTTTCGGTCTAGTGGCTGTTTTACAAATTGTAGGGATCAATATGAAAGATCCTCTGTCCTTGACCGTCTTTAACAATACTTCCATGATTTATGTGATGGCGATGGGAAGCATATTGCTTAAGGAGACCATTCATGTTGGAAGGTAAAACGCAAATTCTGCACACAAATGTTTTATTACTATCAGAAAACGTTTGGTGTCGTTCATAACATAAATGGTTTATTTACAGTCTTTTGGGTGTCGTTGTTATTATCACTAGGCATTGTTTCTATATTTGGGGCAGATCAAGAGTGTCATGGTTGCTAGGCCTTAATTGGAAAATTATTTGCTACCTATACTCGGTGGGTTTTATTAACTCAAAGGAAATAGTATTGATATGATTTTGTATGTGTTATGTTACATTTTTTTCTTTTTGTGCTAAAAAATTTCTAACTATGTCTTAGGTGTCAAACTAACTGCGTTTGCTTGAGTATGTCACGAGCCCAACTCGATTAAATAAGGCCCAGCTTGCCCTGTATCCTAAACTAGTTATTGACTGTGCCAACCCGGGGCCAAATGAACTAGCCCGTTTAAAGCTCATTTATAATATAATACTTTATTTTTTAGGGTATCGTGGTTTTCGGTGTTCTGGTTGTTTGACCAATATGAAAGATCCTTTGTCCATGAACATTTTTCACCCTACTTCCACAATTTATGTGATGGCAGTGCAAGGCATATTACTTAAGGAGACCATTCATGGCCCGAGTACTATACGGGCTCGACCCGATTAAATAAGTCCCAGCCCATTTTGTACTCTAAGCTAGTTATGGACTGCTCCAGCCCGAGACCCAACAGACTAATTGTTTGGGCTTAATTTCTACACGCCGCTCATCTGGCTATTGGGCTAATTTGACGGCACGTGTTTGGGCTTTATTGTGCCAAAATTGAGAGCCGGCTCAGGCCATTTCAAAAGAAGGAAAATGGAATGAAACCAAATACGAAATTAACCTTCATAGGATAGGTTAATTGCCATTAAATGGTAATTTAATCTGAAAAATCCAGATTTAATTGGTTTAATTCATACCCAGCTTCTAGATTATACTCCTAAAGGCTCAAGGTTTGATCATCACCATTGATCATCAATTCAAAATCAGATCAGCAGATGAAGGGAAGAAGTCTTTTTCCTCAACGCCCATGTGATTCCAATGACAAGACATCAACAGGAAATAGACAGAGGATTATTATGGGGAGTTGGTAGAAAAGGTGAAATCAAAAACCACTCCCCATAACCATTAAATGCCAGAAAAACAAGCTGGGTTTCCTTCCCATGCTCATGAAGATCTCGTCAACACAAATTCAATTTGCAAGGAACGGGCAAGAAGTAAGAAAGTTGGTTGTCATAAGGTCAAAACTGATCACTTGATGTGGGCTTTTCTTGTCAGGATAACTACTACTCCCTTGTTTGCTGGAGCGACAAACCTCTCAGCAAATATCCTCCAAATACTAAGGAATCATCACTCACGCAGATTTTCTATAAATGTAGGAGGATGTGAATTGGATAAAGGACAACAAAAAATCCAATCAAGACAAAAACTCTCAGTCCTACTGACAAAAATCAAGCAAGATCAGATGATCCCAAAAGTCTCCAAACTCAGAAGCAGTCAAGCTATCTGATTTGTAAAGGCCATCCAGCTTCCAACAAAACAGGCAGAACTCAGATTTCAATCGACCGTGTCAGTTCAAAGAAGCAATTCACAAAGGAAACGAGATTCAGAGTAGATGAATCAAGTGAAGTTCAGTTTTTCATAATATGAAAACCTCAACAAATTTCCAGGGAAACGTTGATGTCTCATAATCATCAAAATAGCTCTCAAATGATCTATAGTCAAGCAAAATAGGTACTGAAGTGTAATTCCATGCCAGCAATCGTCAATCCAGCCACTTCCAATCTTGTCCAGACTAGAGAGATCTCAGTTCTGCCCGCTCGACAAGCCTCTCCATGGCTAAATCTGATTAAAGCTCTACCAATCTTAACATTGGTATTGATTTCCAATTGATCCATATTAGTTGAAGGTGCTAACGTGCAATTTCAACACAGATATATAATAGACAGTTCTCTTTTGTTTGATTTATAATAGACAGTTCTCTTTGAATTAGTTTGTTTTGTTTTCAACATTCATTTTTTGCTAGACTTACTAGTTTTACTATGGGAAATTGTAAAGTCCTCACTTGTCTGAGCCAAGAAAAGAACTTACTTGGGAGATATTCTTCACCCAAATTCACAATCACTTGATCAAAGTCAATAGCTTGGGGCGCAAGTTATTACCTTACATAGTCTATTAGGGTTTTCTAACCATTAACAGTGGCATGCTCGCACACAAAAGAAAGTTGGCATGCTCGCACACAAAAGAAAGTTGACTCGTTGACTGTCAACTGTTTTCGGGTCAATGGGAAACTTTACCCTACCACCATAGGAACTACATCAAAACGGGTAAACACTAACCCATCTATCATATTATACTTGTTTTTAAGGCACTGCATTTTCTAGTCTAATGGTTGTTTTACAAATTGTAGAGACCGATATGTAAGAACCTTTGTACAAGGACTTTAACCTTACTTACATGATTTATGCGATGGCGATGAGAGACATATTGCTTAAGGAGACCATTCATGTCGGAACGTAAAACTCAAATTCTACACATAACATAAGGGGGTTATATAGTATTACTAGATTTATATCTTAAATTTAATTATATTTCCTTTTTAAATAAATTTTAAAAATCAATGCTTTCTTTATAAATAAAATAATAATTTTGTTATTCAAGTTTCAATTTTTTAATCCCAAATCAGAGTCTAGCCTTTTTCTATCCAAACAGGATCTTATTTCCAACAAATAAGAAATCTTATTTAGTATTTATCCATAATTGTGAAAAATGTTGAAATTAAATTGTAAAAATAGTTACAAAAAATGCAATATATAGTCGGGCTTTGTGTGGGCCCATATCGGACCAACCTTATATGGGTTAGGATTGTGGACTTAGGCCGGACTTAATGATTTGCAAAAAAGACGGGCTTGGCCTAGCCTGAGCACAGCGCAAAGCCCATCCGGCCCGTTTGACACTTTTAGTCCAACCTTACCCATACGTACTCCAGTCTTAGATGAAGCCTGAAGGGCAAGGTAAGGTCCCTCAAACCAGGAAGGCATGCTCTATACAATCTTTCTTATCAATTCCCCTTCCCATAATTGGAGGATCAACCCTCAATGCACCGAAAGCAAGCAATAAGCTTGCTATTTATGAGAATACCACGGATATGATATGAAAGCTAGCCAATTCTATGAAGCCCCTTACTTCGTGTAAGAAAGCCAAATTCTAAATCTAAGCAACCAACAAATTTATTACAAGTACAACCTTGAAGCTTCGGCCATTAGCAAGATCAAGTTGGCTTGCTAGCCAGTGGAAGGTGAACTCAATAAATTCCTCTCATAGAGCTAGCTGTTAGCCTGCTACACAGTTCACTTGATAGATGGGGGAAAACTTGAGCAAATCATATATCCTTGTCAAATCAGAGTTAGAACCTCAACAAAAATCAACTGTGTCTAACATCACGACTGAACTCAACATGAAAGTAGACAACAATCCAACCGAGGGAATGTCATAAAAATTTTCCGAAAAACTAAAGAATCTTTTCTGAACTGGTATCGTACAGGTACCTAAAATTCTTGTGGCATACAGCATTCTCGTGCTTATTCATGTGCCTTGATAATGCCATTAGACGAAATAGTTTAGTTAGCCAACTGAAAGATGTTTCGAGAAACAAGCTGCTCATCTATCTTACTATGCCTTTACATACAGGAATACTCTTCCATAACTCTAGAAGGGGCCACAATTAACCTAATGACTCACTTAACTTATTATTAAAAACCAATTAATATAATTTCAGATTCGTTTCAGTAGAACCCCTTGAAAAGAAATAATGAATTGCTCATTAATTATTTCTTTTATCTGTGAACAAGGCTGAGAAGAAAAGAGACAGAAGAAGAAATCATTAAGCAAAATCTAGAAACGAGAACTAGGAGGAAAATCATTCAAAAAGTACAATGAAGAGAAAGTAACATCCAGAAAAACAGTAATTCAAATTCCAAAACAAAGCTTAAAGAGGGTTAAAATATGAGTGCATCAAAAGCATTGAAAACAAAATAATGGAGGCTTAATTTTAAATTTATGAAAAAAAAAGGTTCTCCAATTTTCCTGCTATCCAAATATCTCTGACTTTGCAGGGTTGAATATTCACATGAAAGATGAAATAATACTTTAGAATGGGATGATAGCAGAACTAAGACTCTGATCGTATTCTTAAAAAATAGACATACACACTAAAAGTACATACTTTTATTTTATAAAATTTAATACAAGGACCTGTTAATATACTAAAGACTTTGTGAATCCCCAGACCCACATTTCTATGCAGCCCTTAAACCTCCAGGCATGAATAAAAAAAAATGAAAATAAACAAAATATAAGGGGAACAAAGGGCCTCTTACCTAAAATATGTATTTCAGGCAAGAGGCTGCCGCTACAACTTGATGTAAGAAAAAGATAGAAAAAATTCTTACAAGCAGTCAGCCAGCCTTTTGCTTATTTATGATAATAAGACCTCCTCAACTAGCTACAGGTAACTAAAATATTGAAATAGCAATCTCGTATCATAATTTCAAAACTAGCAAATTAATTAAACTTTCAATATATTTGAAACAGTTTAACCAAACAAAAGAATGTTTCCCATAACAGAGAATTAACACAATTCCTCAAAAGGTCATAAACTAAGAGGAGTGATCTTAAGTTCTTAACGTGAAAACTAAAAACCATTACATGGGGATAGAATAGATTGATGTAAGAAAAGAAAAAGAAACCAACAATAGAAATGAAGGGAGGGAATAAAGATAAAACAAAGATCCAATATCAAACTAATAATAAAATGCTAATGATAATCATGTGCAATCTTATATTGGAATAACAAACAAAAATCACAATACACTAATAAGCAAATAATATATTATAAAAATGGGGAAAAGGCAGGAAATGGGGTGAAACACGAAAGAATAGTCACTGAAAACGAAAAAGAAACTGAACATTAAAGTGAAACTGGATGTTGTCAATTCTTACAAAATAAAGGATGTCAAAGATGTGATGAATTAAAACATTAAAAAAAAAAACCAAAAATGGAACGTCCACCAAGTTGCTGTCAAGCTTGGCCAAATTTGAAGTTATGGACCATGAGAAAACTAAAATACAAAGTCTTCCCAAAGAAAAACTTCCCGAAAAACTGTTCAATCCAAAGCAAGCTTTAAGATAAATATTCCTTAGAGACATGATCATCCTTCCTGATGTTCAGCGACACTTACTCTGCAAACATACAGCCCAAGAATGTAATGCCAAGAAACACAACAATCTCCCTTTCAAAGGAATTATCATCCCCAAAGCGTCAAAACAATTAAAGCTTTAAATATTTATAAATAAAAAACTGAAAAAATTGAGAAAAACATTCATGCTCAAAGAAGTTAAAACATATGTCCAAGTGATCCCTGTTACAAAAATTATGAGCCATGGCATCATGATGGTATAAATACAAGGATTCAGTGAACATAATATTAGATTCAAAATGGCAAAAGAAACTAAAGAGAAGGTACACATTTAATATAGTATAGTAAACCACCAAAAAGAAAAGTGGCTGGTTAATGTTAGAGTAACCAACTGCACAAGTTTACAAAACAGACTTCCTAAATGAAGTTAAAGACAGTAAACACTTTAGCCCGTTTACCAAAAAAACAACAACCAGAAGAAAATTGAAAATTGAAATGGAAATTATCCAGGAGGGAATTAAAAACTTAAAAGACTTTCAAACATTTTTATTCATAAAATACAAAATACTAAAGATTCCTTCGTTAGTTATGAATATTATAAATATGTGAAAAGAAATATTCAGAGAGAAAATCATTTGAGGAAATTTGGGAAACGCTATAAAAAAACGTCATGAGTCCAACCGAATAACCCCAAACTTCTGTATAAATTCTGTAAATTCTCATTGCACTAATAAGT
This sequence comes from Prunus kanzakura, assembly GCA_020521455.1. Taxonomy (NCBI): domain Eukaryota; kingdom Viridiplantae; phylum Streptophyta; class Magnoliopsida; order Rosales; family Rosaceae; genus Prunus; species Prunus kanzakura. The sequence continues at coordinate 1,077,245 of BPUM01000811.1, forward strand.
ATCTGATGTTTAAAAAACAAGTAAGAAATTCTAATAAATCTGATCAACGAATATTGTGCGTGCACACATGTGTGCGTGCATGAAAAGGTTGGATTCTTAAATACAATGTTATGTCATCCTCTGATGAAAGTACGAGGATGATTATCTCAATCAATTTAATGTAGGAAGAAGAGTCTTTGAGAATCTTAAAATGATATTTTTACTAGAATTAAATTAATCCATAAATGAGCTCCTCGTGTGAATTCACAAATGCTTAGTTTCATGTATTCACAGAAGTTTACAACAAAACAGTACATCTTAGACTGGTACAGTACTCAAATGAATATAATTTAGTCCAAAGGTTTGATAAAATTCAAACTCATGAACCCGGCAGAAAGAAGTAAAATATAATAAAATAATAGAAATAAAGAAAGGTTCATAATCCAGCTGGAAGCCAGAAGAAAAAGAACCTGACACCACATAAGTGGGATAGGAAATAATTAGCAACAGAAAACCAAACTTCCAAGAAAAGAACTATCTTGGAAACTGGCAAAGAAGCAACATGCAAAGCAGCAAGGCTTATTGCAGAACAAAAACAGCAAACCCTTGGACTTCACAGACTCTAACCACGTGTAAAGAACATAAACAATATGCCTCGACTCAGAAGAAAAATGACCTTCTTTCTTTTGTTTACCATGACAAACAGTTACATCTATTTAAGGAGTTCTAGAGCCTCTTTTATGGTAATCTGTTCTTGGCTTACTTTCTCTATGCTGAAATTGATTAAGCTCACCAAAGTCATCTACTTTCACCCGATAACATAAAATTTTGAGTACCTTATCAGTTGGCTATGTGCATTCAGGATTTGTAAATAAAAAATTGTTCTTCAGAGACTTAGAAGGATGAGGCCTTTTTTCTGCATACCATAACAAACTGAAACAGTAATGTCTGTTACCCAACCATTCTAACCTGTTTTTGGCTTAGTTCCTGTATGCTGAAATTATTTAAGCTCACCAAAACTATCTACTTTCAATAGATAACATACAAATTCCCATCTTGAAATTCACCTTTCTTAACAACCTATGTAGATTATGAAACTCATAAAATCTCAGTGACTTACATGTATACAGAAAAATTGATTCAGTTCCCACAAAGCAAAATTGGATATTTGAGAAAGAGTCAAAATACAAGTACTTGTAACCAAATTAGACATTTTAAATCCATATAAACCATCGGGCAAAACATATTTTACCACAAAACTACCAAAAACTAAAACTGAATATGCATAAAAAGCAAGATGAAGAAACATATGCACGAAACTAGGACATGAGAAATGTAATTGCAATAAGGCATACCACATATATGATGTATACCCAGCGAATGACCCACCAGCCCTCTGAGGCCTACCAGAACCCGGCTGCTGAACTTGCGTATTTGGGTAAACGTGCTGTAGACCCTGGAGCATAGGAAGAGACCCACTCGTCCCATATGCACCAAGCAATGAGGGGTTACTCAACCCATGAGATCCTCCACCCAAACTGAGCAACCCATGAGACCCTCCACCTAAATTGACCAACCCATGAGACCCTCCACTGTACCCACCAACGCCAGCACCCACCTGGCCCACTTGGCTTACCGGAATAACACTTGGGTTCAATGCCCCTCCCATTATACCCGGGTTCAATGCTCGGGCCACCATACCCGGGTTAGCAGACCCAGGAACAAACCCACCACCCACATTGCCCATTAATCCACCGTACAATGGGTTAAGGTTCGGATGCTGACCGAACAAAGCCATATTCTGCGCTGCTGCTACAGCAGCCAGTGTCGGCTGCTGCATTTGCCCTTGCGGGGGTGCCACAGCTGAGTTCTTGTTCTTAGAACCTTCGGCCGCCTTCTGGCATTGCAATTGGTGCCCTTCAAACACCTTGAAGGGTTCTTCAAGAGCCTTCTTCGCACCCTCCACAGTCTTGTACAGGAACAGAGCGAAACCCTTGCATTTTCCAGTCTGTGAATCGAAACCCATTGGCCCAGTTTCGATTTCCCCAAATTTGGCAAAAAATATTCTTAATTTCTCACCATCAACATCATGCGGCACGCTGCTCACGTATATTTTTCTCGATGCAGAGTCCGATTGAGCGTTAAACAACGACGATGAAGTCGTCGTGTTGTTGTTCGCCGGACCCACCGAGGCCAATTGACAGGAAGCGATTCTATTGCTGATGTTCTTCTTAGGGTTCTTCAACGCCTTGGCGGCTCCACGGCGCGTTTTGAAGAGGACGAAGCCATAGCCTTTGGCCTTGCCCGTGGCTTTGTCCAACACCAAATTGCATTCCTCGATATCGCCAAAGGGTTCGAAGGCAGCGACAAGGGTTTCGCGCGTGGTGTCCCAGCCGAGGCCGTGGATGAAGATCTTTCGATGCGAAACGTCGCCATCTGCGGCGTCCCGAATGCGGTTGAAGAGGGCCGAGTCCTTGGAGGCCGCTTCGACGATGAGCTCGATGAGCTGGTCCTTGGTGTAGGCTTGGAGTAGTTCAGGGAGGTTCTCTACGTCGGACTCGGACGAGTCTGAGTCTGAGTCCGAGACGGAACCGGAATCGGAATCGGATTGGGGTTGTTTCTGGTTAGGGTTAGGGTGCTCTTCTTCTCTTTCTTCTTTTTCTTCGAATTTTTGCTTGAGGTTTTGGATTTTGGGTTTTTTCTCAATGGTTTTGTCGGATGTTTTGATGAGCCTGCGCTTCTTCGTTTTTGTGACCTTCGCCATTGGAGCCACAGCCACCCACAGAGTTAGAGCAGAGAAGCGCAAAGTAGGGTTTTTTTAGCTCGGAAGAAGACTGCGAACCTTATTGCTGTGTTGTGTGCGTTTAGAAAGGTACAATGAGACCCTCGGCTTCTAGAATACAAAAGGCGTTTTTATAAGGGTGTTAATTTATTTACTTTTGGAGTTTTTATCAGTCAGGAGGGTTCGTATTTTGGGTTTGAGCCGGGTTCGACCTAACTCACGGGATTTAGAGCCAGTTTGATATTGTTGTGTTGTTAAAATATTGATGTTAGATTTGCTATGAGAAAAAGTAGTTTGGTTTTGGGTAAACTTTTTGTTATAAGTGTTGTTTGTACAATAATCAGTTTATGAGTGTTTGGTAAAAAAAATTTGTAAAAGTGTTGTGAACTGTGTATAATGACTAAAAATAGCATTATATTGAAATGACTTTTCTGTTCAAGTGTTTGGTAAAAGGAAAAGCACTTTTACTTTATCTATTAAATATGTTTCCATCACACCCTAAAATGACACTTATATATATATATATACAGTCCCCTTCTATTGAGGGATCCCTCAAATAATTTTATTTGAGGGACGCCCTTTAGGGTACCCTACAATTTTTTTCTCAATGATCCAAATCATCTATTTTTTAGGTCTTCATTCATAAATCATCCTTACAAAAAATTAGACAAATCGAAAACCGTTTCGATATCCAATTGTGTCCTACAAAATCAACGAACAACGGTGCATCAAGAAAGTACTCAAATTTCAATAGTACAATTGAGTGGTCAAATGATATCGGATTCAAGTGATTTTTTGTAGAGATGATCTTTAAATGAGTATCTACAAAATAGACGGTTTGGATTAGTGAAATACAATCCGAAGTGGGGCCTACAAGGGGTATCCCTCAAATAAGCTTATTTGAGGGATCCCTCAATGGAAGCTCTCTGTATATATATATATATATATATATATATATATATATATATATATATATATGTTTCTATCACACCCTAAAATGTATTTTAATTATAAAATAAATAAAGTATTCCATTAAAAATAAATATGACAAACTACATAAAACCCCCCAACCTATAGGGTCATTTACAGGTTCATACCCAATTTTAGGGACATTTACCAGTACATAATCAACGTCACGGAAACCCTACAATTTGTCCCCTCTGTTAGCCAAACCTTTAATGAGTCTGTTAAATGCTAATGTGGCATTTGTGAGACCCATTTTTTAATTGACGTGGGGTTCCACGTGGACAAAAATTAATAAAAAATTTATTTTTTAAATTATTTTAAAACATTAAACATATTAAATTAAAAATCCTACCTAGATTCTCTCTCTCTCCCGATTTCTTCCCCCTTCCTCCCATTTTCTTCCCCCCTCCAAATTTCTTCAACCCTAGATTTCTTCTCCCCACCCTGAAAGTCAAAATTAAATCGAATCCCTCGCCGCCCAAAGAACCACCCAGCCACCGACCAAAAGAATCTAGTGCCAATGCAGATGATGAAGACGAATTGGGGAAGCTGAATTCGGGTCGTGGAGACCACCCAAGGATGAAATTGAGAAAGGTGAGTTCATTCCAGATAGATTGCAGAAAGGGGAAGTGGCCAGAGATGACTACAGTCACAGTAAAATGCGTAGGTATGATATGGGTAAGGACAAAGGCTGGAATTTTGAGCGTGAGTGGACGCCACCTTCTGGGAAGTATTCAAACGATGATGCTTTTAGAAGGAAAGAATTTAATAGAAGTGGAAGTTAGTAGAGCAAGAGTACTGCCATGTGGGAGACTGGTTCAGAGAGGAATATAAGGATCAGTTCAAAAATTGTTGATAAGGATGGAGTGTACAAAAATGAGTACAGCAATGGTAAGTACTACCCCAGGGAGTACCCTCCTGTTAATCTGTTAAAAAGGTGTGGTACCGATTCAAGTATCAGTGAGCGCAAGCACTATAGAGACTATGGGGATTATCCAGGTGCAAAAAGTCGCAGGCTTTCTGATTACACCAATCGCTCTGCCCACCCTGAGCATTATTCACGCCGTTCTGTGGAGAGGTCTTATCGAAATCCTCCTTCGTCAAGAGTTGCAGCAGACAAGTACCCCTACAGAGACCCGTATTTTAGATATGGTTCCTGAGTTGCAGCGACGCTGGGTTTGTGGATTGTGGGGTGGCTGGGGTTGCGAACAGGCTGGGTTCGTGAGTTGTGACGATAATGGTTGGAGATGGGGGTGGGGTTATGCCTGCAACGAGAAAATAATGAGAGATAGTTCTGGTTCTGGGTTCTCAGAGAGAGAGAGAGAGAGAGAGAGAGAGAGAGAGATTTTTTAAATAATTTAAATAGTAAAATAATTCTTTATTAATTTTTGGTCCACGTGGAAGTCCACATCATCAAAAAAATGGGTCCCACTTTTGACACATCAGCATTTAACAGACTCACTAACGATTTGGCTAACGGATGGGGCAAATTGTAGGGTTTCCGTGACATTGATTATGTATTGGTAAATGTCCCTAAAATCGGGTATAAACTTGTCAATGACCCTATAGGTTGGGGGGTTTTATGTAGTTTGTCCAAATAAATATTTTATCAATAATATGATCATAACAAAAATTAAGTTAGTCATAAACAAACAATCATATACATTTCAAAGTAGATGAACTCATTAAACTTGCGGCTATATGATTTCTCAATGCCTCCATTTCTTGTGTTACAGGACCATCTTCTTGTTGTGCATCAACCTCTCTCTTAATCTCTTCACCTTGAATACCATTTAGGTCATCTTCACTTTCATCAGAACGACAATCACGTTTTGCATGTCTTCTTATATAGTTATGAAGTGTCATGTTTACAATAACTATTTTTACTTGTTTTGCAAAAGGATAGCTAGGCATGTCTCGTAAAATACTCCATTTCTTTTTCCATACTTCAAAAGTGCGCACAATGACATTTTTAAGGGAAGAGTGTGCATAATTGAATACCTCTTTATGACCCATCGGTTGAACACCCCTATGAAAATCAGGAAGATTATATCTTTTACCTTTATATGGTCCTAAGTAGCCTCTCATTTGTGGGTATCCCGTATTACTAGACAATATTTTCCTCCAAAGAAAATTTTTCATTATTCACAATGTAAAAAACTTAAATATAAATTATATGAATTTTTTTCTTTAGATAGAAATAGTAACATTTGGAGGTTTAAGAAAATTCAAACTTTGATCACGTAAAGCCGATAGAATTATCCTTGTGTCATGGGCCATGTCTTCCTATAACACCTTGTCCCAAAAATCACTTAAAAATCATTGAACCATTGATTATTTATTGTGAAATTACATTTTTGCCCCTGGGTGTATGGGCACATTAGTCACTTTTTGTTCGGAAATGAATTTGGGGAGTTAAGCAGCATTGTTGCATAGAGCTCACCAATATGAGTTCGTAGACAAGCGGCAGGTTCAATTCGGAGTTAAAATGAAGAAGTTATGATCTACGAAAGTGTAGTGGCACAATCGTAATTTTTGCGAAGTCAGATTTTAAAAAGCTGGACAGCTTCTCTCTCACTCTCTCTCTCTCTCTCCTTCGTGAAAACAGACTGGCCACTTTGGCTGGCATTTTCTCCTCCATCCGGCAACATCACGACCCACAAAACGTTTGTCTCTTCCTCCTCTTCACATCTATACCCATTTCCACCTTCGAAACTCAAAGATTGGTCGTGATTTCGAACTGGAACCGAGCAAAACCCTCATTTGTCACCCAGCGAAGTTCGTGAGATTTTCGGCGATTCCTGCTGCAAAATTCGTCGAGTGAGGTATGAAACTTCATCCCCTTATCATACTCTACCTGTTTATGTACTTAGTTTGGATCAATTTTGACGTTTGACAAATCGATTCTTAAACCCATTTTTTGGCCGATGGTTCCGGCTTCGTTTCGGCTAGTTCCGGTCAATTTTTGGCCATGGTCCAAGAACCAAAAATGCTCCCCTTGGTGTGCTTGATCTATTGGTATAGGTATTGTAGGGTATTTCGAGTGGCGGCGGTGAGTGGCGGTGAGTGGGCCACTGTATGGTGGCCTATTGCGTTCTAAATTGTTCCCCTGTTGTCCTGAGCACGACTATATGCTCTGATTTGGAATTGGTTATCGTTTGACAGTTGAACGAATATTGCACCTATTATGCGATATCCGGGTTCGATATCCTGCCCGACTTGTCTACACAAGGTGGTTAGCTAGTTTCCCCTTCCCCTGTTGCCTTCAGTTTTGATGGTATTCCCGTATACTCATTGGTGGGTGATTACAGTATATATGCACTATGCAGATGGTTGTAGGTATGGCTTTCTAGTAAAATGTACGGATGTACAATGATAAGCTAATTGAATAGTTAGGTACATAATTTCCAGGCATGATATTCAATTATATAGCTTGTTCAAATCAAAGTAAAGAATCATTCTAGATTTTATTTTTGGTTTCTTGAACAATATTATATTATCTGAATTGTGATTAATGGTAGTAAGAACTACGTGTGGCTTGATCCCTCAGTAAGGTTACAAAGGCAACCTAGGCTAACCTAGGTGCAACCGCAAGTTTATGATTTGTTTGTTATGTTCAGTTTTGTAAAGTTGATTTTGCTGACTTTCTTATGTTGGTAAAAGGGGGCCTAAAGCCCATTGAAACTTTTGCTAATTAGTGTGTGGTTTATACCTTGTGCTTGTTGAACACTTTGGAAATAATTGTGTTTGTTGTGTAGGTAGATTTATGGGTTTTGAGCCTTTTGCTGGTTTTCCCGTATAAGTCAAACCCTAAAGCAGTTCTTTTGTATTAGGGAAAAAAGAGTATTTTGGTCACTCGTGCCTAACACTTGCCAAGTGTTGGACATGCACGGGGTTCGACACGGATTCCAAAGTGGAATTTGGGTCGGGTCCTGTCACTTCCCATTTGGCACATGCAAATATAAATTGCATGCAACCATAACATTTTGGGTAGGTATCCCCTTTCTACCAATAAATGGTATGTGATTAGAAGGAGATACTATGGCTTGAACATGAACACCATCTATAGCACCAATACAATCCTACAAGTGATAAAAAGACAAACATAATATTAATTATAACATAATAAAACATAGACAAATATTTAAGAGCAGTAGATGCAATAGTTACCTTGAAATGAGACATATATCTAGAATCCTATAGGATTTCCTTTGGAGTGTTGTTAAATGCATTTTCTATTGGGGGAATGATCACAAAACTGAAGAATATGATGGAAATATAAAGTAAGGAGAGTGTTTGTAAAACAGAGAATTATGCAAACTGATTTTTTATTAACTTCTTCGATACAACAGCAGCCTATTACATTGGCTATTTATAATTACATTTACACCTTTACATGATAAGACACAACTCTTGAATTAATTCCAAGAGATACAGATACAACTTTTGATATCTAAAAGATACAACTTCTCATATAGTCTAGAGATACAACTCTTCATAAGAAACCTGTAGGAAAAGATACAACTAATATGCATTACTTTTAACACTCCCCTTAATGCATTTGTCCTGCACACTTAATTTATCTCGGAAGAAATAAAACTTCTCTCTAGGAAGTGCTTTGGTGAAAACATCTGCAATATGTTCATCAGTGCCACAAAACTTTAATTCGATCTCTTTGTCTTCAACCAATTTTCTGATAAAATGATGACGAAGCTCAATGTGTTTTGACCTGCTATGAAAAACGGGATTCTTTGTCATTGCAATTGTGGACATGTTATCACAATAAATATCAGTTGGTGATTTTTGAATTTGATGAAGATCTGCCAGAATTCTTCGTAACCAAACAGCTTCACATGCTGTACTTGTGGCTGCATTGTATTCGGCTTCTGCTAAAGATAGTGCCACAGTACTTTGCTTCTTTGATGACCATGATAAAGCTTTGTTTCCTAAGAAAAACACATGTCCAGAGGTGCTTTTTCTATCATCAATTGCACCTACCCAGTCACTGTCTGTGTAGCCAATTAACTGTGCTTCCTTCTCTTGTGTATATCTAATACCATATCCCTGGGTTCCTTGTATGTATCTGAGTATTCTTTTCACTGCAGCAAAATGGTGATTACTTGGATCACTCATGAATCTAGATACCACACTTACGGCATGAACAATATCCGGCCTTGTATTTGTAAGATAAATTAATGAACCAACCACACTTCTATATATGGATGCATCAAACTTAGGTGCTCCATCGTTACTTGTAAGCTTCAAATTAATTGCCATTGGAGTATCCATTGGTTTGCTCTTCAACATATTGAATTTTTTCAACAGATTTTCAGCATATTTCTCTTAAGAAATAAATATCCCATCATCTGATTGTTGAACCTGTATACCAAGAAAATATCTCATAGTGCCCAAATCTGTCATCTCATATTCCTTCATCATGTTCTTCTTAAAAACTTCTGCCAACCTTGGATTTGTGCTTGTATAAATCAAATCATCAACATAGAGGCACAAAATCAGAAAATCATGTGTAAAGCTTTATGGAGGCGATAAACTTTACCTTCCCTCCCTTTCTCAACATACCCTTGAGGTTGCTCCACATAAACTTCTTCTTCAAGTCCTCCATTTAAAAACGCAGATTTGACATCCAATTGATAAACCTTTGTCTTCAGTTGTGCAGCCAATGCCAAAACAGTTCTTATAGTTTCCATTCGAACTACCGGAGCAAACGTCTCATTAAAATCAATTCCTGGTTGTTGAGAATATCCTTCTGCAACCAAGCGAGCCTTATGCTTTTGAATTGAGCCATCTTCATTAAACTTTGTCTTGTAGACCCATTTAAGTCCAATGATATCTTTTGATTTGGGTCGATCAACAAGTTCTCATGTTCTATTTTTCTTGATAACTCTTATTTCTTCTTCCATTGCGTCTTGCCAAATTTTTTCTTTCACTGCTTCCTCAAATTTTTGAGGCTCCAAAGCACTCAAGGCAAGATCACACGACTCATATATGTCTGCCAATGAACGCGTTCTTGCGTTTAGTCTAGGAGTCGAATCTGGTGAACTAGGATCAGATGTTCTTGCACTTGGAATTGGACTTCTTGCCCTTGAAATTGGACTTTGGGGCAACAGAGATTCTTCTAAATTTGATGAATCTGGTTCCTCAAAAAATCTTGGCACTTCAATATCATCATTCTCCCATTTCCAAGCTTTGAGTTCATCAAAAATAACATCTCTAGAAATTACCAAACTATTGGTTCTTGGATCAATTAATCTGTATGCTTTGGACTGATCACTATATCCCACAAAAAAGTATTTCTCACCTTTCTCATCAAATTTTTCTCTCTTTTGAGAAGGGATATGTGCATATGCAATGCTGCCAAAAATCTTGAAGAAATCCACCTTTGGTTTAAAACAATGCCATGCTTCGAAAGGAGTCTTATCTTTGACTGCCTTGGTTGGAGATCGATTAAGAATAAACACGGTTGTATGAATTGCTTCAGCCCAAAATGCATTTGGCAGACCCTTTGCCTTCAACATGCTTCTTGCCATTTCGACAATGGTTCGATTTCTTCGTTCTGCAACTCCGTTTTGCTGTGGGGTGTACCTTGCTGTCAACTCTTTTTTAATACCATTGCTTTTGCAATATTCAAAAAATTCATTTGATGTAAACTCTCCACCACGATCTGTTCTTAACACCTTCAAATTGTGACCACTCTGATTTTCTCCAAAAGCTTTGAATTGCTTGAAAACAGAAAATGCTTCTGACTTTTGTTCTAAGAAATATACCCACATCATCCTGGAGAAATCATGTACGAATAGAATGAAGTACCTTTTGTTATTGAAGGATGGTGTATGAGTTGGTCCGCAAATATCTGCATGTACCAATTCAAGAGGGGCATTTGCTCTCCAAGATGATTGTGAGAATGGTAACCGATGGAATTTTCCAAAAATACAGTCTTCACATATTTCCTTTACAGAGTGAATAGACGGAAGTCCAACCACCATATTTTTCTGGTGTAACAACTGCAAGCTTCTTTGATTCCAATGCCCATATCTTAGATGCCATAACAGCGATCCATCAACTTTATCTACTTCCAAAGCAAAGTTTTCCTTTGATGTCATCAACAGCGGAAAAACTTTGTTTGTTGTCATTTTTATCTTTGCCACCAGAGTATTATTCTTTTTATCAGAAATAACACACCAATCATCTTCAAATTTCACCAAGAATCCTCTTTGCAAAAGCTGTCCCACACTTAGTAAATTTTGAGCCAAATTAGGAACGTATAGCACATCATAGATAAGTTTTGGAGTACCTCCTTTTGTTTGCACAGAAATGATACCCTTGCCTTCCACATTGTGTAGTTTTCCATCACCAAGCTTGACTTGTGAGTTCACTTTTTCTTCTAACTTGACAAAGCATTGCTTATTTCCTGTCATATGATTACTGCATCCGCTATCCACGTACCAAACATCTTGTGAATCTTGATGAGAACTGAAACATGTATAAAATAATTGCTCTTGAGAGTCATTGTTCTCCGTAAAATTTGCTTCATTGTTTTTCTGATATCTACAGTCTCTTTGTGAATGATTGGGTATCTTGCATCGGGTACATTTCTATCAGCAATCTGCACTTTTATGCCCAAATTTGTTGCAAACATAGCATTGAATGGATGATCTTCCATTTTGATTATTTGGATTGCTGCTTCCTTGTTGATTATTGAAACTGTTGCCTCCTTTGTTGGAGTTTCTACGCCCAAAATTTTTGTTTCTCCCATTTTGAGATTTCTGAAATTGTCCTCCTTTTTGTTTGTCTTCTTTCTCCTTTGAATTCACCTTGGACTGGAAAGCTTGCTCCACCGATTGTTCTGTGGATCTGTTGATTCTTTTTTCATGTGCTTCCAATGAACCAATTAATTCATGTAAAGAAAGTGTAGATAAATCTTTTGATTCTTCTATTGCAGCAGCGACATGATTTGGTTCACATAAATCTTTTGATTCTTCTATTGACGGAAGACTTCGTAAAGTTTTCTCTACAATTTTCTTGTCTGGAATTGTGTCCCCATAACATCTGATTTGGTTCACAATCCCAAAAACCTTTGTGAAGAATGCTTGAATGGATTCATTGTCTTTCATAAGTAAGTTATCAAATTCCCGCCATAAGGATTGCAGTTTGATGGAGATCACTTTTTCTGAACCTTTGAACTCAATTTTGAGAATTTCCCAAGCCTTCTTTGATGTTGTTGCTGAAAGTAATCTTGGAAAGAGATTTTTGCTTACTCCTTGTTGAATTAGGAACAACGCCTTGGCATCTTTTTTCTTGTTTTCCTTGTAAATCTGCTGCTTTTCTTGTGTTTCCTTTCCTGCTTTTGAAGTTTCTTGTTCCTCATAACCATCTTCTACAATATCCCAAAGATCCTGGGAGATAAACAGAGTCTTCATTTGAACACTCCAATACTCATAATTCTCACCATAAAAAATAAGCATTAGATTCTGGATATTCCCAATGGTAGAGGAATTTGAACTTGATGCCATTGCTAATCACAGCGGTAGCGATAAGATCAATAACTGCTCTTGTACCAAATTTGTTGGGGGAATGATCACAAAACTGAAGAATATGATGGAAATATAAAGTAAGGAAAGTGTTTGTAAAACAGAGAATTATGCAAATTGATTTTTTATTAACTTCTTCGATACAACAGCAGCCTATTACATTGGCTATTTATAATTACATTTACACCTTTACATGATAAGACACAACTCTTGAATTAATTCCAAGAGATACATATACAACTTTTGATATATAAAAGATACAACTTCTCATATAGTCTAGAGATACAACTCTTCATAAGAAACCTGTAGGAAAAGATACAACTAATATGCATTACTTTTAACATTTTCCAATGGTTTAATTACATCCACAATCAAACGACATACAACATCAAGTAAGATACTAAAATATCTGCTCACAGTCTCACCAGAATATTAAAAGCCATCTTATGCTTGCTTATTTGCACAACCATGTCCTAAGATGTTCAAGAACATCCCTAACATCTCAGCAGCACTCATTCTTCTTGAACCATTTAATCCATAATTGTTTTGTAATTCATCACACAATCTTATAAATACATCTTTGTCCATCCTAAACATATTATAGCAACGACTTTCATTTCCTTGTAACACTCCCATCAACCAAATGTTTCTTGTATGATGGTCATTCATACACGGGGTCTTATGAATATATTTCACGTAATAAAGTTCAATAAAACGGGCAATGATGCATATAATTTGGTTGATCTCATCCTCATCTTCTGGAATAGACAGGTTCTAAAATAACCTACAAATGTGTTTATTTCCTTCAAATATCATTTTCACTGTGCATGCATGTTTATATAATATAAAATATAATTACAAGAATTAAAATATTATTCACAAATTCAAATAAATGATCATCCGACATTAATTCAAATATCACTCACAAATTCAAATAAATTAACAATACAACAACAAAACATACATTAAAGTCCCTAAACTATCAAATTCTAGCTTTCAGCTAACTCATGATTAAGAAATTGAATCTTGAGGTCAAGATCTTCAATGACAACAAACATCTCTCTCTTTTCTTGAGCACAAAACAATTTAGTTGCAAACCACCACAACTTGCTACCACACTCTGTCCCATGTAAAGTTGCAACATCTTTCATCACTTCAGCAATACCAGTACGTTGTAAAACTGTATTAGCCATTGATGTTCCAGTACTCCTACTCTCAACCACCTCAACAAGACATTCAATTTGCAATGATAATTTTGTAGCACCTCCCATTTCCCCCCTTCATTTACTTTTCTTCTCATTATTCTCTTGAATTTCAAGTGATTGATTAGTTCTCTTTTTTGGCACAGTGTTTGTAGTTTGAGTGGTTTCAATTGGCACAAACTCATTCGAATTACTGTTAACTTCAAGTGGATTGACATAATCATCACTTTCAATTGGAAGTACACCAGATGAAGGTGCCCAATAATGCTTACCAGTGGCTGTAACATTCAAAAACACCATATCTAACTTCTCCTCCATCTCAGGACTAATACCCTGAAATTGGAATATTGCATATTTGGATTCTGCCTGCATTATGACATATACAAATACTATAATGAATTTTTAAACATAGTTAAAAAATAAAAATAAAACATGGATATCAATACTATATTAAAACAAGAACAAAAAATTCAAATACCTGAATTTTATTTTGCCACCATTCCTCAGATGCATCAACAGTATTCTTAGCGACATTCCACCCAAGACCAGTTTCCTTTCCTTTTAGATCTGTCCATAATTTCCATTCTTTTTTTAGTAAATCCCACTTGTTTTTCAATTGTAATTTTTCATATGATCTTCCTATCTCTTTAATAATATTTGTAACCAACCATGCGCATCCAACTTTATTAAAGTGAGTACCGGGATGATTGCATATATCCACCTCCTTGATGCGAAGGTCAATGAAGATGGCTATAGTTTGAGCATTTCCATTATGCTGACAATTTTCGGGATCCATTTGCAACATTTTCAGTTGTGGTAAAGTTACTATTCTTCTTTGCCATTGCAACAAAAACATTATATATAAGCACAAAATAAAATGATAGGTTTACAAGCGAATTACAATTCCTTATATAAGTTACAATTTCTATGAGGTAAGGCATGAGTCATAGCCCAATCAAAAGCATTAGCACTGGGGAACTTGGTGGATAAAGACCTCTCTCGAGCCAAGCACGCAACAGACAATCTATAGAAGCATATTAGAGAGCAGGGATCGTTGGACCTTGCAGGGGTGTCAAATTCAGAGTTTCTGTCGAGGATAGAGACTAGTCACGCTCCAACGTTGTTCAAATGACATGAGAAGAAATTGCATGTTCGTCCTGTACGGATGAGTCAACTTGAACCTCATGTTGGAAACAGGAAGCCGAAGGACGACATCGGCTAGCTCTTGGCTGCCTTTCACTTCCTAATTGAGATGGGGGCTAGAAGGCCGTTCTTCATTCACAATGGCCTAATTTTCCACATATGTAGCATAAGTCATTTAGTCCCTCGTAAAAATATTCCACCCGGACGGATTGGTGAGCAGATATTGGAAGCCAGAATCGCATCGGAAAAGGCTTGAGGGAATCAATGACAACCTTCATTTTGAGATATCCCCTCAGGATGGCCTTGTGAGTCTTATGATCTTCCACATCAATAACCTTCCCAATCTTGTTCTAATCATCTTTGAGTTTGCCAAGTTCATATTTTGCAGAGTAAGAGTTGAAACTTGAACCCAATAGGGTACCAAATGGTCTTGGACTTCCTCAATCGTGAGGTTTGAAGACCAGACCACCATATTGAAGCAATAGTTCATGATATTCCAAAGACCACCCTCACTAGACATGGTGATAGTGAAGAGATTCTTCTTACAGTGTGCTATCATAAGACTCCCAAATCGAGCCTATGTAGACGTGAAGCCCCTTTATACTTCCAATATTAGGAGTAACATCTGCAATAATTGCTCCCACCAACACAACATCTAAACAGGCCTTATCAAGTCCCAAAGAGTTATCAAGCTGAGAGGTAAGAGCATCAGTAGAGCTCATGATGATGACCACATATGACCAGGATATCAAGGGAAAGAGATGAGGTAACAAGACAATGGACCCGAGGGATAGAGAAACGTGAAAGAGAAAATGAGCTAATAAGGACTAGCAGAAAAGGAGGTAAAGGTACCAAAAAAATAGAGCCATAAAAAACTACCATTTTGGTATAGGAGAAAGAACCCACAAAAGGGAAAAGCTACAGATGAAAGGCCCAACCTCAACCAATAGAAGTCAACTAGGTTACCCATTGGAGGAGACACACGGTATACGAAACCATCCCCTTGAGAGGAAAGGCTCAAGGATCTATTGTGGTCTATTGTTCTAATCACATTAGACAAGTTTAGAGAGAGAAACCTTGATGACACCCACCAGACACTCCCTAATTCAATTTCAGACACAATTCAAATCTCCCACCCCCAAATTCAATTATAAAAGATTTCAAATATGCCACCCTTAATTCAATTAGAATTCAAATCTCCTCTATATAAACACCCATATGTTTCCAAAATAGTCCCTTCTCCTATTCTCTCTACTACATATATTTCCAAAATAATCCTTTCTATTTCTAGATTCTTCCAAATCTCTATTGTTGATATAGGGAAGCTATGTGTATCTAGTGTCTAGATTTGGGAGGCCATTATATTTTACCAAAAATGCCTTTGGTGATGAGATTATTGGCTAGAACACCATCCCATCTCCATTGATTCTTGTAATTATACCTATGAAATGAGGTTGAGCTCCACCACCCTACTCATAACATGCACCTGGGACACATAAGTCTATTTGATATTTGTTTTTCTTTTCAAACACAAGTTACAATTTGGGATTGACAAGGGGATGGTACAACTACACCAGAGAATATATAGGAAGATGAACCAAGCAAGAAGAGGAAGAAGGCACCAGAGGCAGAGGTTGAGGACACATAAGAAGGAACGAGGGAAAAAGAAAAAGAATAAGGAGCCAAAAGTAAAGGCTTAATGTGACAAGCAAGGGAAACTACATGCATGCATACTAACTCCAAGTGGAATAAACTGGTATAAGACTTATCATATGATTATTTTATTAGAAAATTTGTCTTACCCCCTTCAAAGTCAATTTGACTTACCTACAACCCTTCACTTTTTGCTTCTATAAATAATACCCTGTTTTTATCAACCAAAACCCATGACTAGGATCCAACTCATCAAATTACCTTATTAAGCTACATATCTGATTTATTATGATTTGTAAGTTCCCAAAATACCCCTATTTACAATACAGCATGTAAGAGGCTGGTGTTTGAATTTTTGGTCCCCTAACCTATTGTAGTGATCCTCTCCAGAATTTCTGTCTGCAATTAATTATCCGTTTTGATTATGGGGTTGATTTTCTTAGTCAGACGTTTTGATTATGGTTTTAGTTTGGAGATTGGTGTTTTGATTAGGGTTCCTAAAGGTGGGTTTTTGGTTGAGGGGTTTCTTTTGTTGCAGTTCAAGAAATTCCATTTGAAAATTCTGGAGCATTCGACACCGACTAGCAAGCGTGAGTGGTCAGCCGTCAAATAGTAGGTAAAAAACGTCTCTCTCTTGCATGTACATGGAGCCCCATCGATTGTTAGTCCTAACCAGAGCAAAACTGGGTATCTGGGTATTAGTTTACCTACACGAAATAGATGGGTACCCATGGAGTCAAATAGATGGGTTTGATTTTTGGTGTTTTAAAACCTGGTTTTGTACCTACAGCATGCAGGTACCCAGTTACTTTTGAAGTGGACGGGTATCTGCCGTCAAATAGATGGGTTTGATATTTGGTTTTTTAAAACCTGGTTTTGTACCTACAGCATACAGGTACCCAGTTACTTTTGAAGTGGAATCGAAAAGGGGATTACAGAACAGTGTTAAAGGATTAAAGAATAGTGTCTAACAGGTTATATACCTACATGTATATTTAGTGTATTCCACAATCAAACATGAATTCTACCTAAAATGTATGTTCTTGTGTATCTTTGTATGTATATGCACATATAGAGTTGTACGTAGCAACATTAGAACTTGTACCAGCTGTGGTTTATACTATTGAAAAATTTAGGTATTTATTTACCTGCCACAGGTCAAAGTTTACTAGATGATGTATCTATTTACTCACCAATGTTGCTCTTGCTCTTTCTATGCTTCTTTATGCTTTCTTTAAATACTACCAATTGGTTAAGAGCTTTCATAAAATTGGTTTTAAAGACAAGCATGTGTTGTTTATGTATTTTAGCTTTAATAAGTTTTCATATTCTTTCAATAAGGAATTTATTGAACTTGTGTATACATAATGAGAAGGGAGGGATATTATGCATGATTGATGGTCTTTTCACTTGCTTTGTGCTCAGTCTGTCTTCCCCATAACTCAACATAATTAACTTGGAACATGTTTTCTTGCTTAACTGGACTCATTTTTTTAATTCATATGTCTACCGAGACGAATTTTCTCGTGCCTGCACTGCACTTAAGGTAGTTTCTCGAAGGTGGCTTGTTGATCTTTTTTTACTGTTTAGGGTTCTTTCTTTGTTTAGTTTCCATACCTTTGTACAGTTATCCTAAAACCACGCCCAAAATTGCACACCCACGACGCCAAAACCATTCCCACTACCCAACCATTTCTTCTTCCCCACTCCCTGCAAAGCAGTCAACACTGAAAAACCTTCCACATTTATCTTGGAAAATCGACACCCAACCTAGACTTATGATGATCATACTAGACACCAACAACTCATTTGCACTCTCTTATCATAGGTAACATCAATTTGACTTCCTTTCTTACAAAAAAAAAAGGCATTGCATTGTGGAACTTTAAATTCATTTCATAGCCCAGAGCATGCCCCACTTGGGGCTACCAGGGAGCAGAAGGACCAATCTGTCCTTAATGAAATGAGAGGGAATTAAATTGGTGGAAGCCAACCCATTTATTTATATCGTTTCACTATTTGCAATATGTAATGTTTCGTGACTAGTATTGGATTGGATAATTCACCAAATTTAAACTATGTTGGAAGAGGAAATGCAGGTAGATGTTAAGGATTTTTCATTTTGAGGGGATTAGAAGGGATAACTTATAAAGTGTTGTTATCCTATTATTTGAGTGGATTGCATGGGATAAGATTCCTTCATGAGTGATCCCTCTTCTACCTTCAAGTTGGACAACATTTCTTCATTTCCTCACTCAACATGTCTTAAATATAGTAAGTTATCCAATTCAATCCTAGTCACCAAACATGGATCATGGCATAACAACAGTAATACGATTCAAGAGTGTAGCGATCCAAACTGAACTGCACCTATACTTAAAGTTAATTGACAAACTGAGTAAACAAATGGACCATTTTGGTATGGGAGCTGATTTTCCCACTCCCCTTTTCTCCACTTGCACTCCCTTTTGCTTTTAAATACTTTTTAATCAATTTTTTCTTTTTTGTTCTTTTTCTTTCCTATTCTACCCTTACCCTAAATTAATGTTTTGATAATTAAAATTAAGAAAAGTTAATAGAAAATAAAACAAAAAAAATAAAAAAGAAGTCATAGCGTCTTCTTCTATTTTGATACCTAAACCCTCTTCTTCTCCTTCATCGTGTCTTTCCCACTTCTCATACCCAGAGCTACTCTTAAAGCAAGTCATGGCATAGAACAATCCTTCTCCTACCCAAGGCAAATACTCCTAATTATTAGTGAAAGGTTAGCTATGGATGAAGAACAAAAATTAGAGTCTGAGTTGCAGAGGATTTTAGACATGGTGGGCAACAGTGATTTGAGTGGAATGACAGAATTTAGTAATCCTTCAAATTCTCAAG
Organism: Prunus kanzakura; assembly: GCA_020521455.1. Classification (NCBI taxonomy): domain Eukaryota; kingdom Viridiplantae; phylum Streptophyta; class Magnoliopsida; order Rosales; family Rosaceae; genus Prunus; species Prunus kanzakura. Next base: position 1,096,399 of record BPUM01000811.1, read on the forward strand.
ATATTGTGCATGGTACGTTTTATTTCTTACTTAATCTAACTTTATTGATTATTAGCAGTGAATTAGCATATTGGTTTTATGTATACACATCTTTATGTTTAACCTTTTCATAACGTATTTGTTAACCTTGTGGGGAGATGCTAAGCATTGATGGTTTACATCTATGTCCAAAAGGAAGCTTTTTGAACTCTAGAAGATGTTTCTGTATTAAAAAGAAATTCACTTTGCTGAGCATTACCTGTTATCTTATTCATTGATTGAGTTTTACGAAATACTTGGTGCTCTGATGAATTGCAATTCAATTTTGATGGTTTTTCTTATGCTCTGTCTTTCTTTTGCCTGCTTATCTTCTCATGTGCACACATAGACAAGTTTAAATTAGTGGTACTGCTATCTCTTTATTTTTGCCCTTGGGTGGAGGTTGTGGTGACCTGCTGGTGCGACCCTTTGGAGGCGTCAACCAGCTGCTTGACAAAATGTCTCATAGTAGTACATCTTCTATCATATATATTCATTTTTAACTAATATGTGATAGGCAGTGAAGCATAAACATTCTTCATAGTTGTAGCCAATGTGTAGTTTATGTTTTATATAAATTGGATGGTTTGTGATATAGGCAGTGAAACATCGATTGATAAAAGTGACAAAATGCTCTCTTTGACAAACAAAATTTTTCGAAGTCGGGAAGACCTCATTGAAGCTGCTCGTAAGATTGCCTTTGTGCAAGGGTATGCACTGGTTATTAGAAGATCTAAATCTGAAAAATATGTTGTCCTTGGTTGTGATAGAGGCGGTAATTATAAAAGCAGAAGAGTTCCACTAGAGGAAAGAAAAAAGAAATCAGCATCTCTTCTCATAAACTGTCCATTTGAAATATGGGGCAAAAAGAAAAGGAAACTTCAAGGATTTTGGAAGTTGGAGATTAAAAGTTTGTTGCATTATCATGAACCTTCAACGGACATGTCTGGACATCCCTATTGCCGTCGATTTTCAAATGAGGAAATTATGCGGATTAAAGAGATGAGTATGGCTGGTATACCACCGCGCCAAATTCTCTCTTCACTTCGACAGAGCAATCCTCATCTTCGAGCAATTTCCCAAAACATTTACAATAAAAAGGCTAAAATTTTGGAGGAGAGCCTAGCATGACGTACGGTTATTCAAGCATTATTGGATGAACTTGGTGGAGGTGGTTTCTCTTATAACATTGAGTATGACCAAGAAGGGCATTTGACTCATTTGTTCTTTGCTCATCCTATGTCAATTGAATTGAGTAAGAGTTACCCACATGTCTTTTTGATGGATTGCACTTATAAAACTAATAAGTATAAGATGTCATTATTGGATATAATAGGAGTTTCAAGTTTCAACACTTCATTCTACTCTTGTTTTGTCTTCATGCAAAAAGAAGAAGAGAAGGATTATGTGTGGACTCTAGAAATGTTCAATAAAATTTTGGGAGTTCATAATCAGCCATTGGTCATCATATCAGACAGAGAATTGGCCTTAATGAATGCTATACACATTGTATTCCCAAGTGCTTGTAATTTGTTATGCGTGTGGCATATTGAGAAAAACATTCTTGCAAATTGTAAACCTCATTTTAGAGAAGAAGTTGATTGGGTTGCTTTCCTATCTACTTGGGCTGATTTAATCAAATCTCCAAATGAATCATCATTCGATAAAGCTTGGGATTGTTTTGAAAATGAGTACAAGGAGAATGCAGCTGTTTTGAACTATATTAGAGGTACTTGGCTGCCATTGAAAGAAAAATTTGTTAGTGCATGGACAGATGATGTTGCACACTTTGGTAATCGGGCTACGTCAAGAGTTGAAGGTGCACATGCATTACTAAAGAGGTATCTTCAAGTTTCAACCAGAGGTCTTCGTGAGGTAAAATAAAAAATATGTCTTGCTATTGAACATCAATTTCAAGAAATCAAAACTCAACTCTCAAGTGAAAAGGTTCGTGTTCCACATAGACTTCGGATTCCATTCTTTAAAGAAGTTGTTACTCATGTATCTATGTTTGCTTTAAATGAGTTATACAAGCAACATGAAACTGCAAAATATGGTAATCTTTCATCTCAATGCACAGGCCATTTTTTCAAAATGATGGGTATTCCTTGTGGACACATGATTAAGGATATGAAAATTCAAGTATTGCCTTTAAATGCCATACATAATCAGTGGAGGATCGATGCACAATTGTTTAACAATGATCAACATGCAAGTTTGGATGATGAAGATGATCAAATAAATAGTCTTCTATTGGACTTCAAAGAAAAGTATGAAAAACTGCCCATTCTTCAAAAAGATGATACAAAGAGACAACTATCTCAATTTGTTGGTACTTCTTTTCCCTTAATTATGGAGCCTAAGATTCAACCTCATAAAGGACGTCCACTATGGTCAAAGAAGAGAAAAGAATCTAGCTCTACAAGGCGTGAGCCTTCAAAATTTGAGATAGTTGAAAATTCTCGTGTAAAACCAGCCCTAAGCTCTAAAAGCCTACAAAGGGGGGCGGCGGGGGGGGGGGGGGGGGGGGGGGGGGGTGAAGTAGGCTACAGGTCAAGGACCAACCAATTACAAAGTTCTTGTTAATTCATACACACAAGCACACAAACAATTAAGTGATTAACAAGGAAAGACAATTAACAGCTGAAAGCAAACGACACACAAGAGTTGTTGACCCAGAAAACCCAAGTGGGTAAAAAACTGGGAGCACCAAGCTAGGAGAGATCCAATCAACTCATTAAGAAATACAAGAAAATGAAGGAAGACTTAGCTCAATCTTTCACCTATAGGCAGCTTCAATCGACCTTTCATCAAGCACCATTTCTTTATCTCTTAGCAGCAAATCCTCTCACGAGCACCAAGCTCTAGTTGTATGTAATTTGATGTATGGAGTGAGTTATGGTTTCACAGATTCATCTATCTCAATCATAGAGCATGATTGATCTAGACGAATGAAACCTAAGTGTTGTGATGAATAAACTAGAAGTAATGTAATTGAAGCATATAGTTTAATTCAACGTAACAACAACAAAGAAAAAGTTTACAGCCGAAATCTTGTGAATGTATACTTGGAGAAGTTTGTATGTATACTATCAATCGTATACTCTCAAGTAACATGTACTAGCTGAAACATTTATGAAGATTGAAGTAAAGAGAGCATTCAGCCATCAAAGATTTAAAGTCATCTTGGGGAAGCATTTATGTGAATGCAATCATACTCATAACCCTCAAGAGTATGGACTTTGGCTGAATGAAAACTGTTCTCAAAGTTTTATTCCTATTCGGTTTTTATGTAAAGAATATATCTTGAAACAAGATATAAGTCATCTTTTAAATGCATGAGTGGAATCCACACCTTACAACCCTCTAAGAAGGAATATATATAGAGCTTTTAAAAACCTTTATTGTAAAGCTACAGACTCAAGCAAGGAGCGGCTCAAGTCACCACAACAAGGATAAAGATATTTTTTATTCCTTTTGTAGAAAGAGTGGGCTGACAAGATTAGGGAATGGTATAACCAAAGAGCATGAGTGTCGCAAGTGGTCATGTGAAAAGTAAGTTAAAATAATAAACAACCCAAATTTTTAGAAAGTGGAAGACAAGGGAATATTTTAAAGAATAAACAAATGTTCAGCTTGGATCCACCAACCAAATGCCGTTTGAGAATTAGTAAATTACTCTCACGTGTTTGTCAGCCTCTTTTTGAAAGGGAAGAATTTTAAAAACCGTTAAAGCTGAAATAAAGAGGAATGTTGCAGCAAATAGGAAAAAATGAAGGTTGGATCAATACATGTGAACATGTATTAATCCAGTGAGAATGCATATGAGTTTTTACCTTCGGCAGAAACGTGAGGACTGGGATCATCTTCAACCTATTTCAGTCTTAACCTCTAATCTATCTTAGAAACTAAGATTTAATACAATGGTTTTGTGGAAAAAAAAAAACAAGATAAGAGCCAAACAACAAAAAGGACAAAATACAATCCGTACGCACAACAAGTGGTATCAGAGCTCCAGTTTCGACTGGGGAAATTGGTGTGCTACAGTACTATGAATAGTACCAGTTCCACAGTGCATGAACAGTAGTTGCGCTACAGTAGCCGTGAATAGTCTTGAGTGAATTTGATGGCTGGAGATAAAGATGAATCTGTGAAGGAGAAGGAGTCGGCATCGTCTTCGTCAGCACCTACATCCAATAGACATCCAATCGCCACTACAAGGTTAGAGGTTGATAAATTCAATGGCTCTAATAATTTTGGTATGTGGCAATGTGAAGTTATGGATGTGTTGTATCAACAAGAGCTGGATATGGTTCTGGAGGATAAACCCGAAGATATTGATGACAAGCAATGGACACGAATTAATCTTCATGCTTGTGCCTCAATTCGATCGTTCCTTGATAAGGAGTTGAAATACCCGTATATGAAGGAAACTTATGCTAAGAAGTTATGGACCAAGAGCGCAGAAAATCGGCTCTTCTTGAAGAAGCGACTCTTTCGATTTCAATATTGTCAATGTATTTCTATGCACGAACACCTCAATGATTATAATAAAATACTTGTTGATTTAGCAAATCTTGATGTGAAAAATTCTTATGAGGATAAGGCACTATGTTTGTTAAATTCATTGCCTGATGATTATGATCATTTGATAATTACTTTGTTGTATGGGAAATCCGAGGTGAAACTTGATGAAGTGTCTGCGGCATTGATGAATCATGAGTGTCACAAGAAGGAATTGAAGACTCAAAATTCACAAACCGAGGCACTTGTTGCAAGGGGTCGAACAGAGGAAAGAAAAATTGGAAAGCGGGGAAAATCTTGTTCAAAGTCGTGAGGGAAGTTTCCTGCTAAAGACGAATGTGCCTTTTGTCGCCAAAAGGGTCATTGGAAAAAATATTGCCCCAAATTGAAGAACAAAGAGAAGGAGAAAGAGGGTTCTGAAGCAAATGTTGCAAAATCTGGAGATGATGATTTTGAGTTTGCTTTGACTAGTTCATCTGCTGATGGTCACTCCAAGGAGTAGATTTTGGATTCAGGTTGCACCTATTATATGTGTCCCATTCAAGAATGGTTTTCTAGCTTTGAGGAGATGGATGGTGGAATTGTTTTGATGGGCAATAATAATGCTTGCAAAACATAAGGGATAAGCAAAATCTGTTTGAAGATGCATGATGGAACAATCAGAAAATTGAGTGATGTTCGGTATGTATCGGATATAAAGAAGAATCTTATCTCATTGGGCGCTTTGGAATCCAAGGGTCTCAAGATCACCATGGAGGGTGAAGTTCTTAAAGCCGTGCACAGGGCACTGGTGGTGATGAAAGATAAAAGACGAAATAACTTGTATTTCTTATAGGGGAGTACAGTTATTGGTGGAGCAGCTGTCACTGAAGCTGCTGACGCAGATGGCACAGACACTATGACGCGTCTTGGGCATGCTGGGGAAAAAGCGTTGCAAGGATTGGTGAAGCAAGGCTTATTGAAATGTGCAAAGGCATGCAAATTGGAATTCTGTGAGCATTGTGTGTTGGGTAAGAAAACTAGAGTAAAATTTGGCACTGCTATTCACCACACTAAAGGCATTCTTGATTATGTTCACACTGATGTTTGGGGACTTTCCAAGAATGCATTTTGGGGTGGTAGCCATTATTTTATCTCTTTTGTTGATGACTTCTCTAGAAGAATATGGGTGTATACCATGAAGCGTAAAGATGAAGTCTTGAAGATATTCCTGAAGTGGAAAAAGATGATTGAAACGCAAAGCGGTCGAAAGATCAAGACTCTCAGATCAGACAATGGGGGTGAATATAAGTCTGATCCTTTCTTGAAAGTTTGTCAAGATGAAGGTATTGTGAGGCACTTCACGGTTAGGGAGACACCGCAACGGAATGGGATGGCGGAGCGCATGAACCGTACTTTGCTTGAAAAAGTCCGGTGTACCGTGTATGTTGTCTAATGCTAGTTTAGGCAAGGCGTTTTGGGCTGAGGCGATTACTTATGCAAGCCACCTTATTAATCGGTTGCCTGCTACTGCGAACGAGGGCAAAACGCCCATGGAGGTATGGTCTGGTAAACCTTGTACTGATTGCAAGTATTTGCACATATTTGGTTGTCCTGCTTACTATCATGTCAAGGAAAGCAAGTTGGATCCAAGAGCAAAGAAAGCTCTATTTATGGGCTTTAGCACTGGCATGAAGGGATACCGACTTTGGTGTCCAGATGAGAAGAAATTTGTTGTAAGCAGAGATGTGACTTTTGATGAGGCTGCTATGGTTAATCAGAACAAGCATGAAGGTGAAATTGAAGCGACCAAGACTATGAGTAGTTCAAAATAGGTGGAGTTACTGAAGACTCCAGTTGTTCCAGTAAGATTTGATGTTACAGACACTAGTCCTACAGTTGATTCTGATAATGAGGACGATGAAGAGGAGGCACCTACCCAAGAGCCTCCACAGCAATAAGATTCTATTGCAACCAGAAGACAGAGAAGGGAAATTCGGAAGCCCGCTCGGTTTATTGATATTGTGGCATATACACTTCCCGTTATTGAAGATGATATTCCATCCGCCTGCAAAGAAGTTGTCAAAAGTTCAGAGAACGTGGAGTGGAAGAAATCTATGGATGAGGAGATGAAATCTCTTCATAAAAATGAGACTTGGAAGCTGGTTCAGTTACCAAAGGGGAAGAAAGCAATTGGTTGCAAATGGGTTTATGCCAAGAAGATAGAATCTTTGGGAAAAGGAAATGTAAGATTCAAAGCCAGATTGGTTGCTAAAGGCTATGCTCAGAAGGAAGGCATTGACTACAATGAGGTATTTTCTCCTGTAGTAAAATATTCTTCTATTCATATTTTGTTGGCTTTGGTTGTGCAGTTTGACCTCGAGTTAGCTCAACTTCATGTCAAGATGGCATTCTTACATGGTGTTTTGGAGGAAGAGATTTATATGTCTCAGCCAGAAGGTTTTAAGGTTGCTGGCAAGGAAAATTGGGTTTGCAAATTGCAAAAATCATTGTAGGGCTTGAAGCAGTCTCCAAGACAATGGTACAAGCGATTTGATAGGTTTATGATCGGGCATAAGTACACAAGAAGTCATTATGACCATTGTGTATACTTTCGCAAACTACAAGATGGAACCTTCATTTATCTACTTTTATATGTTGATGATATGCTTATAACATGTAAAAGCAAAGTGGAGATTGAAAGGTTGAAGACTCAACTCAGTAATGAATTTGAGATGAAGGACTTGGGAGATGCTCGGAAGATACTAGGTATGGAAATTGAAAGAGATAGAGCGAAGGGCAAGATTAGTCTGTGTCAAAAGCAGTATTTGAAGAAGGTACTACAACGTTTCAGGATGAATGAAAATTCAAAACCGGTTAGTACACCTCTTGCCCCTCATTTCAAACTTAGTGCTTCTATGTCTCCTAATACTGATGAGGAGAGTCATTACATGGTTCAAATTCCATATGCAAGTGTTGTTGGTAGTTTGATGTATGTTATGGTGTGTACTAGGCTTGATATTTCACAAGCTATTAGTATTGTCAGTAGATATATGCATAATCCAGGAAAAGGGCATTGGCAAGCTGTGAAATGGATTTTACGGTATATTCTGGGTACTGTGGATGTTGGTTTATTGTTTCAGCAGGATAAAGTTAATGGTCAATGTGTTGTTGGATATGTGGATTCTGATTACGCAGGTGATTTGGACAAGCGTAGGTCCACTTCAGGTTTTGTATTCACTATCGCTGGAGGTCTAGTGAGTTGGAGGTCGATTCTGCAATCTACAGTTGCTTTGTTGACTACTGAGGCTGAATACATGGCGGTAACAGAAGCTATAAAGGAAGCTATCTGGCTTCAAGGGTTGCTTGATGACTTAGGGGTTCAACAGGACCATGTGGATGTTCATTGCGACAGTCAGAGTGCTATTTATTTAGCAAAGAATCAAGTTCATCATGCACAAACAAAACACATTGACGTAAGGTTCCATTTTGTTCGTGAGATTATTGAAGAGGGAGATATTCTTCTTCAGAAGATTAGGACAGCCAACAATCTTGTAGATATGTTGACGAAGCCTGTTTCGTTGCTCAAGTTTAAGCATTGCTTAGACTTGATTGGAATTTGTAAAATTTGTTGATTGCCCCGTGGGGGATTGGGAGATGACCATTGGAGTATTATCACAAAAGGTTGGTACATTTTGAGCCAAGGTGGAGATTGTTGACAAATTGGCACAAATTGTATCCACGTGCATGTTTGCCGTAAGATATCTTTGTTTATTTAAAAAATCTGTAGCTGCCTTATTGTATTGTTAATATTGGAGCATTAATGTTAGACAAAGTGAATTGGCAGACAAAGCTAATTGGCATAAGGTGAAAAGCAAAGTGAGTGACAACACTTTCATCATCAAAATATGGCTTTTGCCTCTTGGACTACACAAGGGGGAAATATTGTTGAGCTATATAAGAGATAGCAGATGTGAAATGCATAGCAAGAGAAGTGGGAGAGAAAACAGGAAGAAGCTGTTCGGCCAGAGAGAAGAAAATTCTCTCAAATTGTTCTTTGCTTTGTTTTTTAATTTTCTCTTCCTATTGTAAATGTGTGAGCTTGGGTTATTTGGGTCTTTGGGAAATTGAGTGATAAACACTATTGTATGTTCTCATTGATTATAGTGGAATACTTCGTCGTCTCCAAACTAGATGTAGGCATTGCCGAACCAGTATAAATCTTGGTGTTCTTGTTGGTGTTGTTTTGTGTTCATTATTTTATCTCTTGCCAATTGTGGTTTATTTTCACTCACACTTGGTTGACGCTTCCACACAACAAGATATGGATGAAAGTGTTGCCACTCACTTTGCTTTCCACCTTATGCCAATTAGCTTTGTCTGCCAATTCACTTTGTCTAACATTAGTGCTCCAATATTAACAATACAATAAGGCAGCTATAGATTTTTTAAATAAACAAAGATATCTTACGGCAAACATGCACGTGGGTACAATTTGTGGCAAACATGCACGGCAAACATGCACGTGGCAACACTTTCATCATCAGAATATGGCTTTTGCCTCTTGGACTACACGAGGGGGAAATATTGTTGAGCTATATAAGAGATAACATATGTGAAATGCATAACAAGAGAAGTGGGAGAGAAAACAGCAAGAAGCCTTTCGGCCAGAGATAGCAAATGTAAATGTAGTGTTTGCAAAGGTGTTGGCCACAATAAAAGTACTTGTCCATTTCTACCTTTTGGAAATGGATAGTAATGTAAGTATTTGTACGCCAAATTCTTTATTTATTTTTTATCAAGTATGTGAGTACTATTTATCTTTGTTGTCGTTAATAGATAATAATTTTTTTCGGCTAACATATTTACAGGTAGAAGAACCAAAGAATGTTACTAACCAAATTGTCATTAGGAGCTTAGATATGCAGAGAGCAAGGTACTTCTTATGCATAATAGTCTCAAATTTTTATTCTTAATTTTCAAAGTAATTGTACATGTCTTCTTATTAAAGGGAACTGTATCTCATCAAATTTTATAGTAGTAAATAGTATTATGAGAGATCAATTAGTTTGTTAATTAATTAGTCTTCTTTCTTGTAGGTATTTTGAAGTGGATCGATGGATTCATCCTAATTTCACATGTCTTTTTTTAACACAAGGAAGAAGTGTTGTATGGAATGATACAGTTTGGTTAACGGAGCTAAATTATCTTTTTTGTGGTTATAGCTTTTCTCTGCGCTTGTATGGAATGATATAGTTTGGTTAATGGAGCTAAATTTTTGGCAACCACGATGGTTTTGTCTGTACTTTTTGGTTGTTGCTCTTGTTGCTATCTCTGTTTAGCTATCTTTTCTGGCTTTCAATGAAGTTTCAGCTATTGACCCAAAAAAAGAACATGCCAATGGAGCTAAGTATTTTGCTTTCTTTTATTTCCCATGTTATCTGAACAACCCAATGAAGCATCTAAGTAAATATTTATATTTTGTTCTCGAATGGATACATAGGATTATAATTGTTTAGTGGAGTTCTTCCGATCACTATTTCCTAGTTCAAGAATGGGAGATGCCATATGCAAATGGATCACTAAAGAAATATTTTGCCTATTCACAAAAAAAAAAAAAAAAAAAAATCCCTATGGTTGCAAGGTTTATTCGTCGGCATGTGTTTTTATAACAGGTGGACCATATAATTTTGCCTAGACAACTATACAGTGTTAATTATTTCTTACTTGATGAAAGAAAAAATATTATTGAAAATGTAGTGCAAGTTGAAAAATTAAGTATAAAGAAAAAGAAATAATATAAAAGTGAAGTAAAAAGAAATAAAGTAGGGTAAGGGTAGAATAGGAAAGAGAAAAAAGAAAAAAGAAAAAATTGATTAAAAAGTATTAAAAAGCAAAAGGGAGTGCAAGTGGAGAAAGGGGAGTGGGAAACTGAACTGAACTGCACCTATACTTATGGCATGTTTACTAATCCGGAATTGAATTAGGGGGAATTGAATTGAGGATGAATTGAATTGAGGAGGATTTGGATTGAGGAGAATTAGATTCCGGATTCCTAATGAAGTTGTTTACTAAACCATATGGATTGAGGGGAGTTAGATTCCAAATTCCTATTAAAGTTGTTTACTAAACCATATGGAATTGGGGTAAGAGTGGTACTAATTACTAAAATGTCCACATTTTTTGGTTAAAGTAGATGGCATATTTGGAATTTTGAAAATTGTGTGAGGATATAATGGGTAAAAAAGATGAATTCCTAATGGGTGAATTCTCCCGGAATTAGAATACCACCTCCAATTCCGGAATTGAATTCCTCCAAAATCAGGAATTCAATTCCTAATTTTGTGTGGGCCCCGCTTACTTTTTCAATTCCTTATGTGAAGTAAACGCAGGAATTCTCCATAGGCGGAATTCAATTCCGGATGAGAATTCCAATTCCGGATTAGTAAACATGCCATTAAAGTTAATTGACAAACTGAGTAAACAAATGGACCATTTTGGTATTTACCACAATTTATATCGTACAGAGCCATGGTCTTAGGGTTCATCATTGCACCTAGACTGAAATTTTTGGGTTTGGGTTGAGCTTTATGGGTTTTTTTATTTTTATTTTTCAAGTCTGGTGAGGTTTCAAAGGGCTTGGCCTGGGCTCGCCCATTGAGCCGTGCCTAAACATGCCTAATGGGCCTAGCAGGCGCCGCCGTGGGCCTAAATGGGTCGGGCTATTTAATTTTTTTTTCTAAGTCTTTTAAATCTTTTTTTTTTACACCTTTTTTTGTCAAAATTGATGGATACATAGTCTTCTCTTAAACAATAGTAAAGATTACTACATAACTTAAAAAAACAAAAATATAATAGCCAAATTCTATTACTAAACCTAGACCAAGCAATAGCCAATATATTTAAAAAATATTATACCTAAAAATGAATCTTATGAAAATGTGTTATTTCTATCCCAAATTAGGATTGAAATCATGAAAATTAAAGCAATTTGTGCCATTAGAATTAATAAAATCAAAATAAGCTTTCAAATTCTTTATTGAAACATTAAAGTTGAACTCGACCAAAAAGGGGCACTAAAAGATGTAGTGTATATATTGCTTATTTGTTACAAAATTTTAGACAACATTGAAACATTAACTTAATTTATAACATGTGTAAACAAAATAAGAAGTTTATTAGTTTATTATATATATTATATTATTTTAATTAAGTATAAAATGAGGTTTGGGAATGCATCAATTAAAAGTTTTAAAAAAAAAAAAAAAACAAAGGGCATAGGCGGCTGGGCCAAGAGTTTCAAATTGTAAGCTCAAATCCAACCCAATTTAAAAATGGGTCGAGTTAGACTTTGACCCATCAAGCTTCGGGCTACCCACTTTGACTTGAGTGCACGGCGGACCTAATGATGATCCCTCCTTGAAAATAAAAAAATAAAAAAATAAAGAAGAAGAAGAAAGCAATGATCATTTTTAGGAAGCGCACCAAACTAGGACCACCATTCACAGACAGAGACTTTTTGCTTCTGCTCTTTTCTCTTTGTTTCCCCCAGTTGTCATAGGACCATTCAACAAACGAGTAACAGAGGTAGAATTGGGGGAATTAGGTTTTTTGCTTAATGCAATCATTCGAAATTAAAAGTCCCATTTTTCTAAATCTAAACCCTTGAGCAATTTCACTGTTTGGTTCACTCGCTCGTAATTCAATGGTGGATCACTCAGACGCTTCGCCTCTCATCGCTCCGGCGCCGGTCGCCGAGCCCTGTGAGATCGACCTTGAAGCGGGCCCTGGTGAACAAATCCAATGCCGAATTTGCCTTGAAAGTGATGGTATGTCTCATCCAATTTACTTCTGTTTTATTAGGTTTTGAAAATTCGCTCAATTGGGTGTTTGGTGTCTGATAAAAAGATTTAAGGAGGAGTGTAGAATTTGTAAATTTGAGTTCATGTATTTCTGTTGGCTTGGATTTTGGAAAATTGTCATTTCTCTTTTCAAGTCAACTAACCAATTAGTCTTGCAAATGGCAATGTTACAGAACTCTTTTCAGAGTGATGGTTCATTTACATAGTTAAAATTTATTGTTAATTTTAGGGTAAAAGTGTAAAGTTGTACTTTTTTTGTTCCTTTTAAATGCTAAGTGTTGAGTAAAGTAATGTAGCTTATCAGTGGGTTTTTTGCTTTCTATTTTTCACTCAGGTAGGGACTTCATTGCTCCTTGCAAATGCAAAGGGACTTCAAAGTATGTTCACCGGGAATGTTTGGATCATTGGAGAGCTGTAAAGGTTTGGTTGCCATCTATATTTTTGCTTCTTTTTCTTTTCCAAAATTAGTAATGTAACCCCATATTATACTATTATAGTTTGGCATGCAAGCTTAGTGATCCCATCCATCTACTATATCGTTTCTGATTGCTTCTTGCTATTATTACTAAACAAAGCCATGGTGTATGAGGATGTTCTGGAATTCACTAAAACCCACTTTTAGCTGTCATCTAACTATCCCTTTTGATTCTGGGACACTGTCCTTGTCTTAGAACTTCTAGTATTGGTGTAATTTGAATTTATTGAGAGAGAGAGAGAGAGAGTGATTCTGAGATCCTGTGTTCGCTGTCATCTAACTATCCCTTTGATTCTAAGGTGCTGTCCCTATGTTTGAACTTATAGCATGGGTGTAATTTGAATTTATTGAGAGAGACAGAGAGAGAATCGTGTCTGTGCATTTGTTTCTTTTACAAAAAAAAAAAAAAAGAAAAAAAAATTTCTTTATAAATTATAAAAAAATCAAAATGCACATTGTTGCTATTTGGAATCTAGAATGATGTGTCATTTATCCACATTAAAATGTGCTTGTTGCAGTTAAAATATGAAATGAAGTTTATTGAAGTGAAGTTCCTTCAACACCAATGTCTCTAGCATAATGAAATGGAATCGACATATTGATGGGTTGCAATGTCATGATTCGTTTATCTCCTGTTGTGTTAAGAGGATATTTACAACAGTGTGTCTCGCAGGTGTAGGAACAGGTAGCAAATTAGTTTTTCTTTCCTCGTTACACGACTAATTCACTAAGTTTTAGACTTTTAGTGTATTGCAGTAAGATCATCTTTGGAGAACCCAGAAGTGGGCTTTTAATAGTCTTTGAATAAGGTGTAGGATTTAGCTGATTAAGACAAACTAACAGCATATATACACATGTTCAGGTTTTGCTGCTCGTTAGTGGTTTCCCATCTGTACCTGACTATCTTGCTTTAATTTTTTCAGGAAGGGTTTGCATTTGCTCATTGCACAACCTGCAAGGCTCCTTACCATTTGAGAGTTCATGTTATTGCTGATAGAAAATGGCGAACCTTGAAATTCCGATTCTTTGTCACTAGAGACATTATTTTTATATTTCTGGCCGTTCAGCTTGTAGGTCATTAGTAATTTACTTTAGTTGCTTTCTTCACTTTGATAGCTGGCATTGGATGTGCATTTTGAAACATTTCTATTCATTTATGCAGGTGATTGCTTCATTGGCATATTTGGTGTATCTAATAGATGGTTTCCAGCAATTCTGGCTTCGTCTTGCATGGGGTTTTGACAGTGAGCTTAGTTTCTACTATATATCTGGTAAAATCTCAAGTTCTTATGTGAATGCTTGTACTAGAAAAATAAATAGTATGCAATGTTGTTATACGTGTATGTGTCTTGTTGCCCGTGTTGGTTACCATATATTTGTTGTGGTATTATATGCATGGCATCTTAGTCCAAATTCCCTCTGTTTGGTGACTGATGTCTGCTCAGAACTTTATCACTGTGATTGTGATAAAGGTTTTTGAGATTCTTATGTTCGTCAGATTGTCCAGCAAAAGAAAAACGAGGAAGGTCACACTTCTAAGATACTGTTAGATATTTAGATTTGATTTGATTGCATTAATACACTTATTTTACACTTTTAAAACATCTTTGGTTCATTTTTCATGTCTTTATTTAATTAAAAATTAAATTGAAAATGACATAGTCAAAAATAAAAAATATGAAGATTTAGTAACATGCTATTGAACCAGCATGTGAATGAGAATATGCATCCAAACACAGTAAAAGAGAAAAGGGGAAAAAAAAAACCAGTAAGCAAGTAAGCTAGTTAGAAAAGAGAAAGAATAAGAAGAATAAAGAATATATATTGGTCTGTATATGCATGTATGTATCCTTACATCATGTTTTCAGGTGGGTAAAACTGCATCAATTTTTTTTTTTTTTCAACTCTATCCTTAATTGCCATGGCAGGGACCTCTGTATTGCTACCACTTAGTGGTCCTGGGTTCTAACATACCTGTTAGCGAGGTCGTGGTTCAATTTTTATAAGAACTTTTGGACCTCATGGCCCACTACAGTATTGCTACCAATATTAGACCAGTGAGGGCCATAGAATCAGTGGGTCCTGTTTGGGTATTTAAACACTGATCAAGGCCTGGTCATATTAGATAAGTTTGGAAATAAGATCACTACATTTTAAGATGTCCAATTGATCAGTAAAATAGAGGTGGAAAAAATGGAGACTGGATATGGCTTTTAAAAATTGACCAGCTGGATTCTTTGGAATTCATTGTTTTTATGTGTTGAAGGATGCTGATTGAAAGAATTGCCCTTTATGTGCGGAAGTGGTGAATATTTTTAGTTCCCAAGCGAGCACATGGGTTTGTTCACTCGCTTTCATGTTTTCAGAATTCTGATAAGTTGGTTTTGCCAAAGTCATGATCTTTTCATGGTCGACTGTTTATGAAATAAGTTTTTGTTTGTCACCTTTCTGAAATTAAAGAATCAGTTTACGTCGGTCAAAGTTTAGGAAATATATAATAAGGATGTGGAAATACAGTCTAGTAATACTTTCTGTAGCCATGTTGAAACCAGATAATCCTTTACCCCCATGAATAAAACGGTAAAAAATCAGAGAGGGAGGTGACCTGCATGGTGTACTGAGTGGAGGAAGGCGCAAACTGAAGGGAAAGTAGATTTATTCATTAGTGTGACTGGGTTACAGATTTTTTATGGAAGATCATGATGAACACCATGTTGTTAGATAATCACATTGGCACTTTATTATTTTGCACAAAATAACAACATTTTGAAGATAGTTACAATTATGTATAATTAGATAAATTTTTCTTTAATGATTTTTATTTATCTCTTACAACTTCTTGTATGCGTTATGTATATTATTTCTACATTTTACCCTGTTTCTCCAATCCTTGTGGAAACTCTTGTCTTCGTGTAGTGGAAGTTTCTTTGGGTGGAGTGTCATTGCTACCTTTGAGTACAAGTAGTACCTTGTTTTAAGTGGTTGCTGGTGGAGATCTTTTTATTTCTTGTGGTTGAAATCAAGAAAATTTATGTTTCCTTTGACAATGATGAAATCTTGGCTGTAGCTGCTTGTTATAAATTTTCAGTTTTTTTGTGTGGGAATTAGTTGATTAAAACTTTGTAATATAAATTTACTCAAATGTCAGGGCACATGCTTGCTCCTTTGTTCTCTGCAGTAATACCTCTTTGCTTTTTCGGTATTGGTAATTGACGTACTTCTATTGTTGAATACAGGAGCTCTGTTGTTTTTCGCTTTGCTTGGGTTGTCTGGGTGCTTCATTACTTGTTATGACCGAAGAGTGCGCAATGATTTGGCTCAGCCTTGTCGAGAATTATGCCTTTGTTGCTGTCAGCCTGGGTATAAGTCTACATTTGGAAATCTTTCACCCAGTTGCACACATGGCTACACATGATTTGATTCTTCTGACTGTTTACCTGATCATCATTATCATCATATTATCACCTCTAAATGGAATGGATTAATTAATCCTGTATATTTACAAGGGAGTGTTTCTACGATATAGATCTATAGATTGATAACACCGAATTAAAACCGAAGGCACTCTTGGAAGAAATTTTTTTCAACAACCTTTATCTTTGAGAGGCCAAAACAATTTTGATAAGTTCTGATATGCATGAATGTCCATTCAGCACTGTGTTATTTTGTGGCATTTTTTGTTATCTATTTCTGTCAAGCTTATTAAATTTTATTTGGACAATTTTCACACCATAGAACCCTGTTCAATAAGTGGCAAGGGTCGGAGAAGGGCAATCACTCATTCTTAAAACCAGCATTCTTAAGACCAAACGCATATCCGTTACCTTTTATCATTTAACTGCTTCGTTGGCAGATCAGGAAAAGTGTTTCCTGACATATTCAACAGTATACTAATATGGTTATTTTGCATATTTTTCACCAAAAATCATGGTACTACCACTTTTTGTTGGCGCTATTTACTGAAGATAGGGTTCGTGCATATTATCATAGACCAAACTTTCTACTTTTAATCATCATGATTCAAATGATGTATTAGGTATTCACTTTTTTAATTAATTACGTTTTCCAACTTTCTTCCTTTGTGAACTTAAGTCTTGTTTTTGTTTCTTTGTTTTGTTTTTTTGGTTAACTGCCTGAAGAGTTGGATGTTGTATTATCTACCACAACCCAAATACTTAATAGTTTGTGCTACATCTATCCGCTTGATTTATCTGCTTAGCAGGAGAAAATGTCCATTCATTGGTTCGTATGACAATTAGGGTGTATTAATTGAAATCAATGTTTACAAGGTCATTCATTTTTACACAATTCCTGCAGTGTATGCGCAGACTGTCATTTACCAGGCACACTTTGTATGTGGACTGACTGTACCACGTGCTGGGGTAGCTGTGCAAGTATGGCAGGTGAATGTGGTTGCTTGGGAGGTGCTGGTGAAGCAGGGCTGCCAATACTATTTATAATGGCTCTGATTGTGCTGGGACTTTTTACAGTGATTGGCATATTCTACAGTGTGCTGGTAGCTACAATGGTTGGACAACGGATTTGGCAGCGGCATTACCATATACTTGCAAAAAGGATGCTGACAAAAGTGAGTTAGGGACATCTTCCATCATTTTGTTTCTTTTTTCTTATAAATATTTTTTTGCCATGCTTTATATTGTCTGCACACTGCAACACTATAAATTACCATTTTATCGAGCACTAAGTCAACAAGTGAAGCTCAACAACTGAACAAAGTTTTGTCCTAACTACTAGGGCCTAAATTGTAGCCGAATTCAGTAGAGGGACACCTCTTGCAGACTAGGCATACATGATCAAACATGTGATTGATGAGAAATAGTTTAGTTAGAGATACATTCTCTAAGGCGAAAGATGATTAAACTTTGAATCTACCTGCTTTTATAAGGTTGTCCTTTCGTTACCAACTGACATGCATTTTTTTTCTTTTTCGTTTTTTGAAAAAGAAACACAATTTTATTGCTTATAACAATAAAACACAGTGGTGGCCAAGATGGCCACAAAAAGAAAACATTTTGTCTTCTTGTTCCCTCCATTGGATTAAGATGCGTTTCCAAGGCCCCTCCATTGTATTATAACATGTTAATCATGTCTTCTTGTCCCATTTACGGAACAAGAAACATTTAACTTCAGGATCTTATGTCCTCTACTTAGCTTGATCTGCGAGTTGTTTTCAACGAATTAGTGGGTTTACTTAAGTCCGTACTGAATGGCTAAACAGATTTTTGCATACACTAGATCAACAATTTATCATTTCTGGATGTTTTAACGTTTCTGGATCTTGTCATTACTGCATATGTTACCAGATATTTATTTGAAAATTTATTTACTCTCGTAGGAATATGTTGTCGAGGATGTTGATGGTGAGATGACCGGATCTGATTGGTCTCCACCACCTCTCCCACCTGAGCATATTCAGCAGCTGAAAACGCTTGGCCTGCTATAGATTTGAAGGGGTATTCTTACTATTCACCAAAATAACATGATATTGAGATGGACTGCCTTTCTATTTGGTGGGGTCAGTCTTTGCTATGGGCTTCTGAGTCTCATTCGCTTTAATCTAAAATGAGTATATGGTTTCTGGAAATATCCCAAAGTCATTTCTTCCTGGTTGAGTTATATTTGTAAAATTTTGTACGAGAATTTGTGAAAAGTGTTGCCTCTCTCGCTCGCCCTCTCTATCAGTGTAAGAAATCAAGAATAGGATATATCAAATAACTAACATGTATATCAATGATGCTTTCAATCCATAAATTGCTACTAGAGAACTCTTTTGCATTTCTTAGTTTTGGGGAATGACTGAAGTTTCCCTTGGTAGTAAACATAACACCGTTTCTGCTATCTTTGTATTTGTAATTTTTTTTTGGGCAAGCAACATCAATAAGAAATCTGATGTGTATAGCTATTGTATGACAGTATGATGAAGCAGTGCCCTCCCTAGATTGTTAAGGTTAGTTAAATATTCAACCAGGTATGATTTCTCTAATCAAACAAATGAGGGGGGCAGAGATAAGGTTGATCTTTATATGTCCTTCAATATAATCTTTTTTATTCATTTAATTATTATCAGGATTTAGCCTAACAGATGGTATATGGTGCAAAACAGTCTGTGTTCAAGAGAGAAAAAAAAAGGGTTAACTACATTAAACACCCTAAACTTTGGGGTGATTTTAAATTGGTACTCGATCTTCGAAACACTACGAATCCTTACCAAAACTCACGAAAAACTTACACAAACCCCTTTGTCACCAACCGTGCAATGCGAGACTTAATTTGAGCACTATGTGAGCTAATATTTGAATTCGAAGACCAAAATACAACTCCGAGTCCCATTGCTATAATTAAGCCCTCCAAATAATATGCACGCATTTGAGTACTAAAGAGACACGTCGCCTAAATAGCTTAACAGCCTAACACAGATGACTTACCGTAATCTTTCCAAAGACCGACAAAGGAAGGTTCGAGGTGTGGTTTCCTTAACCTATGGTTTTAGGCTTGTTTTATCTTGCAGTAGGTTGGGCTAGATTCTTAGTATATACATATTATTTCTCAATCGATGCCTTTTAAATCCACCGAATATCCGGTGCAATGGATTTAATCTGTCTCAAATGGTCAATAAATCCACTTTCAAAATCAACTAGGTTTTGTCTTCTTCAAATATGATGATATATTTGTGATGTGTTCGATATTTCTCAAAAATAATTTAATTGTAACGAAGTCGGTTGTAGATCATTTGAATTTAATTAATATATGAGACAGGTGTTGGCACTCTAGAGGTGAGAGTGGTGGAGGCTTCCACTTTCAGCTTTGATTTCAACGGGCGCTCTACTATTAAACAATCAAAACAAAGGGACCTGTGGCACCCAATAGCAAAAATATTATATATAAAAAGTCCCCAGGAAACCAAACCAGGGAAGAACCAGTAAAGCCATGTTCAAAACCACCAAACCGACAACACCACCCACATTATAAAAATAAAATAACATAAAATAAAATAAAGGTGTCGGAATATTAGCCCACTTACCTCTAATCCTTATCCACTTCTTCATCTGTTTAACTGCCACTTCTGCATCTCATCTCCCTATAAATATTTGTCCCAACATTACCACCTTCTCCATCAAAGTCAGTCTGTGCAAAACCATTTTGAAAGCAAACCACTCTGAAAGCAAACCATTTTGAAAGCAAGTTACAGGAGAGAGAGAGAGAGAGAGAGAGAGAGAGAGAGATGGCAGATATTGCAATTTTGGTAGCTGAAGAGTATGAGAGGAGGGTGAAGAATGCAAGGAAGGCTGGGACTGCTGAAGGAGATCATCAGCTGGAGACTGAGTTGTTTTCCTGCGTTTCAGTTATGGCTCACTCCCTCCACAAGAAGATTGGACAAGAAAAGATGGAGTTTGTCAAGTGGGTTATGGAGCCCAAGAGCCAGATTGGTCTTGAGGCCTCCAATGGCTTCTTCTCTGCTTGAATTTTCTTTGCTTTTTTATTTTTTTTGGGATCTTTTTATTTATTTTCTTGCTGTACATGTAACATGTAACTTGATATCCAGCTTTAATTTCGTTTTCATTTTATCTTTTTTAAAATTCAGATAATCTGTACATATTATTTAAAATGTTCTGAATGAATATGATTTTTTATTTATCGCATTTTCTTTTTTAGTAAATATCATGAGATGTCTCCACACTCGAAAAGTGAAATTAATCTCCGTTCGGAGTTCTGGTTCGGCTTGTCCTGGCCACAAAGTGCTTCCAACACTGAAATAGATGCAAATTTCTTTACATGTGCGTGAGATTTAAACTCCAATATTGCTATTAAGTCAGGGAAAAAAAAAACAGGAAATGAAAATTGTGAGTTTATAGAGTGGAATTTTGAAATCAATTACCTTGTGATTGGGATGGTTTGCCTCCTCTTTTGCTGCTGCCGACACTCGAAAAAGATGTAACTTAAATTGAAATATAATTAGATGTGGTTTTTTAAACTATAGAGATGAAATTGAAAATACAAACAAACTACATGAACTCAAAGTGTAATTTAGTCAAAAGATAATTATAATATTCAAAATTCCCAAAGCAGAAGTAATTTGGACTTTTTTAACTAATTTTAAAATGTTTCTTCAATGTTACATTGCTAGGCATGAACAAATACGTCATACATCATGCGGAAAGTTTATCTTGCTGCCAAGATTCAGAAAATGCTTCTAAAGATGCTTCCACGTCACAAAAGTTAAGTCGTTCTTTTAATTAATATTTTAGTTGCACAAAACAAAAGATCTAAAGTAAGAAATCTTTTCCACCTCTATCCATGTGGTGAGAGCTTCGAAATATCAAATTGGGTGAAAATAATATTTCATTCATATGTAGATGTACAACAATAGGAAGGTAATATATACAAAGCCTAGGAAACTATTCTAGGAATGTAATTATGAGCCTATAATCTTGCAGAATGAAATAGTTGACTTAGACTAATTAGGAATGTACAACTCATTGAAACTAACTAGGAATGTACAACTCATTGACACTACCCCTCAAGTTGGAGCATGTATGTCGTCAATGCCCAACTTGCTAAGTGAGCTGTGAAATACTCTGCATGTGACTGCTTTGGTGAGGACATCTACAAGTTGATCTTCGGATTTAACAAATGATACCCCAATGATCTTTGCCTCGAGTTTCTTCTTGATGAAATGCCTGTCAACTTCAACATGCTTAGTTCTATCATGTTGCACTGGATTATGTGCAATTTCTACTGCGGCTTTGTTGTCACAATTCAGTTGCATGGCATGTTTGGGTTTGAACCCTAATTCCCCCAACAAATTCCTTATCCAGAGTAGCTCACATACTTCGCGTGCCATACCTCGATATTCTGCTTCAGCACTTGATCTTGACACTACTTTCTGTTTTTTACTTCGCCAAGATACTAGATTGCCTCCCACAAAGATAAAGTATCCAAATGTAGATCGCCTGTCAGTAACAGAGCACGTCCAGTCTACATCAGTGTGACCCTCAACATCTAGATGACCATGTCGTGAGAACATCAATCCTCTTCCAGGAGCTGACTTCAAGTATCTCAGAATTCGGTTTACCGCATCCATGTGGGCTTTACTTGGTGCATGCATGAACTGACTCACCACACTTACAACATATGCTATATCAGGTCTAGTGTGTCCTAGATAGATTAACTTACCCACAAGGCATTGATATCTTTCTTTTTTGGTGGGTACCTGATCAGGATATTTACCAAGCTGATGATTCAACTCCATTGGCGTATCTGCTGGTTTGCTGGCTAACATTCCAGTGTCAGTCAAAATGTCAAGGATATATTTTCGTTGTGATAGAAATATTCCTTGTTTTGAACGAGCCACTTTGATGCCTAAGAAATACTTCAGAGCACCAAGGTCTTTCATTTCAAACTCACTTGCCAAGTGGTGCTGCAATGTTGCCTTTTTCTTTGGGTCATTCCCGGTAACTACCATGTCATCAACATATATAATAAGGGTAATGATTTTACCTTCTGTTTTAAGAAAAGAGTATGATTTGAATGATTTTGCGTGTATCTGAAATCCTTCATTGATTTGCTAAACTTTCCAAACCATGCTTTGGGTGATTGCTTTAATCCATGAAGAGACTTTCTCAGTTTACACATTATGTTGCCCGTATTGGGCCCCATCTTGCATCCTGGAGGGGAATCCATATAGACTTCTTCTTCTAGGTCGCCATGCCTTAAGACATTTTTGACATCAAACTGATGTAATGGCCAGTCTAGGTTTGCTGCCAGAGAAAGTAGTACCTGAATTGTGTTGATATTGGCTATAGGGGCAAAGGTCTCCCCATAGTCAATCGTATAAGTTTGAGTGTAACCATTCGCCACCAGTCTTGCTTTGTGTCGTTCAATGGTGCCATCTGCCTTGAACTTTACTGTATATATCCATCTACAACCCACTGTTCTCTTCCCTTTAGGATCCATCATTCATCGCTTGAGTCCACTTGGGATCTTTCAAAGCTTCATGCACATTACTTGGAATAGATACAGTGAATAATTGACATACAAATGATGCACATAACGAAGACAACCTATGTAGGGACACATGATTAGCAATAGGGAATTTAACTTTTGTTTTAGGGTCAGGGTCATACTGTTGTCTAGGAATCCCTTTAGTCGTAAGAGGGGGTAGCTGATAATCTGTGTTACCTGTATAACTCAACTCAGGTAAAGTGCATGAGTTGGAGTTTGAATGTTCAGTTACCTATGGGAAATCTTCAGGACCTGATTGGATGAGTGGTGATGGTACTGTAGCAGGAGTTGTAGGGGAGAAATTATTTGAACCATTATCTAGAGTTTCCAGCGACTCTTGATCTTGTTGCATCATTGTAGCTGGTTGCTCGGACACTAACTGCTCTAAAATTTTTTGTTGAATTTGGATGATCCGAGTATCTTCTGCAAAGATAGAGCTATCCCCCTGCAGAGGATGCTCAGAGACTCCCCCTGAGTAATAGAACTCACTCTCGTGGAAAGTCACATCTGCGGTAATGTGCATGGTTTGAGTAGGAGAATGGAAACACTTATAGCCCTTCTAAGTGTCAGCATAACCCACAAAGACACAACACAGTGCACATGGATCAAGCTTGCCACGCTAATGTGGATACACTTGAACATAAGCAACACAACCAAAGAGATGTGGTTCGAGATTTGGTGTGGATGGCCTGGTGAAGAGAGTGGTCAATGTTTGAAATGGAGTTTGATACTGAAGAGTGCTGGATGGTGTTCTGTTGATGAGGTAAGTAGCAGAACAAAGAGCCTCGCCCCAAAAATGATGAGGCATACGAGCCTCAAAAAAAGAGGCACGGACAACTTCCAAGAGATGACGATTCTTACGCTCTGCGACACCATTCTGTTGCGGTGTATAGGCACATGTGGTTTGATGAACAATACCATGTTGACTTAAAAAATTATGTAGGTCATGGTTGACGTACTCTCCTCCATTGTCAGACCGAAGTGTCGTGATTTTCTTGTCAAACTGAGTAGCAACATGTTGATAAAATAAGTTGAACTTGGCGGTGACTTTACTTTTCTGCTTTAGGGGAAAAACCTAGGTGCAATCATCAATAAACGTCACAAACCACTTAAAACTACTAATAGTGGGAACTCGTGATGGTCCCCAAACATCAGAATGAACAATTATGAAAGGCATAGAACTTTTATTCAATCTTAATGGGTAAGAAATACGATGGTTTTTAGCCAAAATGCAAGTTTCACAATGAAAGTCTGATTTAGCAAACTGGGAAAGCAAATATGGAAATAGAAGTTTCAGATAACCAAAAGAAGCATGCCCTAATCGTCTATGTCATAGCCAAATTTGCTTCATCCTGATAGACTTGTCTCCTCTCACATGATGTGCGTGACTCAAATCTCTTACTATTGTCTTCTGTCAAGTCCACATAATACAACTTTCCCCTCCTAGTACCAGATCCAATCACGACCTTAGTGAGAAGATCCTGAAATAGACAATACAATGGCCAAAAACACATGGTACAATTAAGGGAATCAAAGATTTGAGGAACAAATAACAAGTAATAGTCGAGTGAAGGGACGACTAAGACATGATCAAGACTTAATAAGGATGTAAGAGATAAGGACCCTTCTCCCATAACTGGGGAGGGGGTTCCATTGGCATTGGTAATATGTGTTTGGCTTGATGGGTAGAGTGCAACCCAGTAAAACTAGATGTCATGTGATCAGTAGCGCCAATGTCAATAATCCATGATCTATTACAAGTAAGTGAAGATGTGCAAGAGGTACCTGAGGTGGCCATGGCCGTGGAGCCAGATGTACCTGATGGAGGTTCTAATACAGTCTCCTGGGATGACTGAGCGGATGCAAATGAGGCTCTGTTCAAGTCCTTCTTGCGCCCTTTGTGGACCCATCCTTCTGGATAACCAATGATCTCATAACAGCCCTTAATTGTGTGGTTATTTAAACCAAATTTGGTACACTTCATTGGAGGCCAGTTACGAGTAGGGTCAACACTGGAGCTGTTCGGCCGAGATTGTTTGGACCTGGCAGTCGCCAAGGCTGTGGCTTTAGAGGTTACACCAGCTTTAGACATGGTTCTATGTCGGTTACTCTCTCTTTTAATATGTGCATGTGCTGCCTCAAGTTCGGGCTTAGGCTCCATCCTCAAAATCTCTCCTCGAATTTGATCAAAATTATTGTCCAAACCTGTAAGAAATATATAAACTCGGAGACGATCAACCTCTTTGCATCTAGTTTCAATGTCTTTCAAATGCTCCATGGTGCTTGGACTTAATTGATTAAGCTCCTGAAAAATCTCAGTGAGCTCACTGTAATATTTGGCAACTGATGCACCAGTCTGCTTCATTATGAATGACCTTTTGTGAAGGTCATAAATCTTGGCTTCTTCAGCACCATCTGAATAGGTTTGCTTAATTGCATCCCAAACTTGCTTTGCTGTGTCATAACGAATAAATCATTTAATATGATTAGATTGCATGGCGTCGAACAACCAACTCTTGACTTGGCAATCCGATGCACGTCATTTATTAAATGTGGGATCTGTGGCTGCAGGCTGGGCAATATCACTGGTCAAGTGGCCATGTTTTTCTAGCCCAGCTATCTTCATCTCTATGATTTGATGCCATAGAGAATAATTATTCTCATCTAGTTTGATTCATGTGGAGAAGTTGGAGGTGTCACTCTGCAAAGTGACGATTTGTGTGGTAGTGTTGGAGCCTCTCGACACCAAGGATTGATTGGTGTTTGCTAACCCATCATCGTTGGCCATGATATTGGCTTATAAGTGATGAGAAAAAAAAAAGGGCAAAAAGAAATCTGTCGCTGGGGAAACGTTACTCTGGGTAACTGATGAGAAAAGGACAAAAAGAAATATTGGATTGAGGGAAAAAACAAGTGAATGGTGGACAAACTGATTTGACTAAGGGAAACGTTTGAATTGCAAGAAGACAAACTGATTTGTAATAAGAAATATTGGGTTGAGGAAAAACGAAGACAAGGGAATGGTTGAGTTGCAATAAGACAAACTTATCGGCAATAAGAAATATTGGGTTGAGGGGGAAAAGAAGGTAACGGAACGGTTGAGTGATTTGCTGGTGTTGGGTTTGTATGACAGCCACTACTGCGGAAGCGATTGCTAGGGTTAGGTCAAGAGACAGTCATGATCGACTACTCTGATACCATATCAAATTGGGTGAAAATAATATTTCATTCATATGTAGATGTATAACAATAGGAAGGATATATATACAGAGCCTAGGAAACTATTCTAGGAATGTAATTATGAGCCTATAATCTTGCAGAATCAAATAGTTGACTTATACTAATTAGGAATGTATAGCTCATTAACACGAAACTCCCAAGCACCCAATGAATATTTGTGTAAACCCTTTCTCCAATCGCTTATACTAAAAAGAAAAGAGGAAGAAATCTCGTTGCTTAGCACACGTTACAAAAAAAAAAAAAAAAAAAACTTACAATCCTTCTTGTTCAATCTCATATCTCCCATTTTTTGTTCTTCCAGAAAAGAACTATGATATGTTTTATGGTACAATAAAAAGGACTACATTATGTTGACCTGTGATCCTTTTCGGCCAACTTGGTCAATTTATTCACATAAAATAATCGACCAGGCCGAGCGGAAGTGGATCTCCAGAAAAGCCTTCAAACACCAATCAATCAATATACCAAACTTCAGTCCAGACTTACAAAATAAACCTTTCAAAACGAGATTTCTCTCGTTACAAATTTGGTTCAGCATAAGCCAAAGCAAGCAGAGTTCAAGCAAAGTTTAGGTTTTCACAAATATGAAAACCTCAACAAATTTATGAAGAGCCCTGACCAAGAAGGACAGATACCACAGTGCAGCTCCAGCTCAGTAGTCAGTTCCAGCCACTTCTGCTTCCTCCAGACTGAAGAAGTCCCTATTCTGCCCAGTCAAAAGCCTCCTAGGGTTTTGAAATAAATTAAAGCTCTGCCAACTCGAACGTTGGTATCGATTTGCAGCTGAAACAGACTAGTTGAAGTTGTTGATAGTCCAGTCCAGCACAGGCATACCCAATCTAGCCCAGATCAGAAGCATCTGCCCAGGCGAAAATGGAAGTTCAGTCCTCTTTTTCTCTTTCTGGAGTCAGTTTTTCCCTTTTGAGTCTTGTAAAAGAGAATTCTGTCTAAACATAGTCCATTTTCTCATTATCCATTCTGGCTAGAACTATCAGTTTTATACTGTGAAAAATTGTAAAGTCCTCATCAGCCTGAGGCAAGAAAAGAACTTACTTGGGAAACATTTATCACCCAAATTCACAATCACTTGTTTAGAAGTCAGTAACTTGGGGCGCAAGTTATCTATTTTTAGAAAGTCTGCTAGGATTTTTATTGCTAGCAGTGGCATGCTCGCACATCAAAGAAAGTTGACTTGTTGACCAGTCAATGGTTCTCAAGCCAATGGGGAACTTTACCCTACCATCATAGGAACAAAAATAAAACGGGTGAACAGGATAGTTGCGAAAATATCGGCCCCCCAAAAAACCGATATTATCGACGATATGATGTTATTTTTGGTTGTTTGACTTTATGATGTTATTTCATTATTTTATTATTTCTTTTCAATTAATGTACCTAGAAAGTAATAAACCAATAAAATCTATGTAATAAAATAATATTTTAATTTGACATGTTGGGTGGAATATAAAACTCTATTATATGCCAAATTGCCACATAAATCATCAAATTCAAATTGAATATTTGATATTTGACATCTCCAAATACTTCATTATAAACTTTGTTTAGTTTATTTAATTAAATTGTGAAGGACTTTGTGATGTTTGGAAGTTTTTAGCTCTTCGTTTCATGCGACCTTTGGCTCTTGGTCTTTCATCTAATTAGTTTGATGAGGTTGTAGGAGAGAGTTCAGATCCTCTAGCCCCAATTTCTCTGTCCCCTCCCTATCCCATAGCTAATTTGTTGACACATGGACACTAATTTAACTCTAATCCAACACTGTGAAGTCAAAAAATTAAAATTAAAAAAAAAATTAGAAAAAGAAACAAAGAGCCCAAACAAAGCCTTCAAAAGGGTGGGTTGGCGGTTTGGAGGGGAGGCGATTGGGTGGGTTGTCGTCTGGGTTGTGGTTGTTGGGCTCTTTGTTTCTTTTTCTAATTTTTCTGTTTTTTATTTAATTTTTGACTTAACATTGTTAAAGTAGAGTTAAGTTAATGTCTAGGTGTCAACAAATTAGCTAGGGGATAGAGAAATTGGGGCAAGAGAATCTGAACTCGGTAGGAGACTATAAATACTGCCTTTCAACATCTTCCTACATACATGGTCTATATCACAACATCATATTCTCTAGTCTTCTAAATTTCATGAGTTTATTCTTGGGCCAAATAAATGAGTGCCCTTAATTTTTGTGGAGCTTTAACCTTTTTGGTTTTTTTTTTTTTCATTAGAAGAAAATGTCAATACTTAGGAAAGATTATAATAGGGCGCACTTACAAAAAAGGTAAGGTCCAAAAACATAAGGGGCTAGTTCCTCCATCCACATAAGGTGTGCCTAACAAAAGCACCACAAAAAGGCCAAATGCCCAAACAAGGCCTTCAAAAAGATTGAACACCACATTTAAGACACTTAACTTTTCCTCACCTAAATAATGTGGGATTGTGGCACCACTTCTCTCCTTGGGGACCCGATGCGCACTGGTTGGGAAGACCCAACTCACCTAGCAGATATTGTCCACTTTGGGCCTCGCCCACATAGATTTGTTCTAGGGCCTTCAAGCTCAAAAGCGTCGTACTAAGGGAGACGGACTCTGCACATATAATACACTTAACTTTCCCTCACTCAAGTGATATGAGGCTATGGCACCACTCTAGGTCATCACATAGGTTAAGGGGAGAAGCTCCCACCACATAGAAATATACTGCAGTGAAAAAAAAAAAAAATTTCCATCAGTAAAACCAAAAATCCCTCATAACATAGAAATACAAAGCACAAATTCAGCTACTCAAGATTGTTGTGATTTTCATCACTATATTCAGTATATTTGCACAACTACAATGAGGACAAAAAAAAATGTGATTGCTAGTGAATGGACCTTATTATATATATTAGTCCCCTTCCATAAAGGGATCCCTCAAATAAAATTATTAGAGAGAGACACCTTTTGGGGCCCAATATGAATACTTTTCAACAATCCGAATGTCTATTTTTTAAATCTTCATTTATAGATCATTCTTGCAAAAAATTAGACAAATCGGTAACCATTAAGACAACTAATTGTAACCAACAAAAGAGACGAACATGGTACTTCAAAAAAGAACTAAAATGACAACAATTAATTGATTGGTCAAATGATTTCGTTTTCAAGTGAGTTTTTTTGCATAGATGATATTTGAATAAATACCTAAAAGATAGACAGTCCGGATCATTGAAATTCATTGTGGAATGGGCCCATAAGGGCGTCCCTCAAATATGAGGGATCCCTCAACTGAATATATATATATATATATATATATAGAAATTCTCCTATGCAGACATGCGGACGTTATTATCGTTCGCACGATAATAATGTGTGGACGTCCATATGAGAGAATAACTATATGTTTGCATGTTGTTACCGTGCGGATGCCATTATAAATAGGGAGAAAAGCAGGCATGTGTAGTAAAAAATACATAACGTTCGCACAGAGGCGGAGCCACAGTGGGGTCAGTGGGGTCGCACGACCTCTTGGAAGCCATGGAAATAAGCTTAGAGCTCCCTTGGAGCTGCACACCAAGTGCTTGACCAAATGACTGAAGAAGAATGAAGGTTTTGTAAGCTGAAGAAGAAGAAGGCTGCGCATAGTGCGCTGGTCCTTTTTTTTAAAACAACCTGGGCAAAATGACTTCGTTTTGGGCTAGGTCTGAAATTAAAAATTTAAAAAAAAAAAAATTGGCCAGCGTACCCCTAATTTTTTTTGTTTTCTCCTCCAACCTTAAGTTCCCAACTCAATCCCCCCCTCCCCCAAACCCTCAACTCCATCTCCTCCCTTGCTGCCGCCATTGGGGTGCCGTTGTGCTGGTTTTACCGTTGTGCTGGTGCTGCCGTCGTCGTCGCCATGTGGTGGTGCCGCTAGCTACTCTCTTTGTTTTTACTCATTGTTATTGTGAAATTTCCAATTCAAGTAAGTTCTAAACCCTATGTATGATATATTTCATTTAATTGAAACCCAATTCATATTTATTTTTATTATATTGGTGGTTTGTTTATATTGTGAGTTTTTATTTTCATTATTTTGTATATGTAGAATATATTTAATTTAATTGAAATCCAATTTATATTTATTTTGATTATATTGATGGTTTGTTTATATTGTGAGTTTGTATTTTGATTATTTTGTATATGTAGAATATATTCAATTTAATTGAAATCCAATTCATATTTATTTTGATTATGTTGATGGTTTGTTTATATTGTGAGTATTTATTTTGATTATTTTGTATATGTAGAATTACTATGGAATGGTTTTTCAAGAACTCCAAGTTCAAGACAAAGTCAGTCAGATGGTGTTTTGGGTAATCTTCAAGTGGGCCCTGGATTAAGAACTCGAATGATAGATTATGATGCTCATATGAGAGATGGTTTGTTTATATTGAGAGATATATTTTTGCTTGTATTGAAAATGAAGCTATAATGCTAAGTTTTCAAAATATGAAACCTCATCGTGGACAAATATAGCTTGTAATCTTGTTTCCGTTATGAATTATGAATGAAAGTACTATAATTTCATTTTCAATATTTTTTTCCATCCTAAATTTTTATTGGGACTTTTACACTAAGACCCCTTATGGTACGATTCCTGGCTCCGCCACTGCGTTCTCACAATAATAATGTCCGAATGTCAGCATAGGATAGGAGAATTTATATATATGTACATCAATGAATCCACCTACTATGTTTTAAGTGGCCCACCATTATCTTTCGTGTTAATATATCATGAGTGTCCCTATGGACAACACACAACAAGTTCATCTGCTAATAACTCAAGTGGAAATAGCGGTAATGGGTTTTACTAACTTTATCAGGAAGGATCCCTAAGCAGATTGCACAAGACAAGAGTATTTGTGAATACATGGTACAATTAATAATTTCAAATTTTAATCTTGTTAATAAACTGCGGTTGAAAAATGCAATTTAATGCTCTTGCAAACTCCAATTAGCCAAACAGTGCAAATAGTGGGTTAACGTTATTGCGTAGAACTCCAATATTTACCTACCAAATATACCATCAAATATACCTACCAATATTTTATATAATATTATTTGAGGAACTATCATTGTAAACTTTAGTAAGTATATACTAACTTCTGGTTTGGTCACTCCAATTTAGTTCACCAAATCATATCTACTTTGTTTGACCCTCCGGGCATGCCAAAGCTTACCAGTTTATCTCCAACCAAACCCAAGTTCCTATACTTTGGACATCCAAGCAGTGAATATGCAAGAAAATATCAAATGAAAGCAAGAAGTTATTGGCCCCAGCATAACCCCACTTGAAATGCGTAAACAAATGCGTAGGGTCTATAGAAACACAAGGATTCAAGACAGTGTCACAATCGAAAGATCACTTTGGATAAGATATTCATCTCAGAAAATCTTGTACTCAAACTGCTTTTGGATAATTCAATGTGCTTTCTACATATAATTTTACGCAATAGATAAAAATAACTTGCACGTTTAGTGCTTTTGGAGAAAGCACCTCTCTTAAGAAATGCTGTAATGTAAACATGTGCTTGAAGCACTTTTGTTCTTTATTTATTTATTTATTTTTTCTAGGGAAGATAATGGAAATTCATTCATTGAAATAAAGGTTTACATCTTTCTCAAGTGTTGGGAGCAGCCAACTAGGAGGCAAGCAAACCTAATCACATGAGACAGAAGATTTAAATGCAATTATTCAGCTACCAAACTAATAGCTTTGTGGAATTTTTATATGTTTTTAACAACACTATTACGAACAAAAAATTTACAAAATGGAATATACTCCGTAAATGGCAACATAAAAAAATTATTGTATTTTTTGTTGTTGTAAAGACATGATTTTATAGAACCAAAAACACCTTACAAAAATCTGAAAAGAGCACATCCCGAATGATATTAAGTCCCGATACCAAACGGACTCAACATACAATGATAAAGCAAAACAAGCTAATCTACGGCGCGGTGAATGGAAGATGAAAAACAGGAAGGGACCAGTAAAATTCATGCTTGAATATTTTATGTACGTACATAGCTAGGGAAAAAAAAAAGGAAAAAGGAAATAGAAAAAAAGAGAAAAGAAAAAGAAGACATACTAATTCTTACACGGGAAACTCTGATTAGAAAAATCTATGTAAGCTGTTACCCTGTAACGAAGATAACAAGAAAATAAGCTCCTCGTCGCTGCCATCATATTGTACCTGATTTCTCAGCCGATGATAGCTAGCCACAACATCGTCCGACAAGACCTTAGTCCGGCAAAGAGGACACGTGGCCCAATACTGTTGGAGCCACCTGTCAAGGCAGTCCTGGTGGAATGTGTGCTTACATTTGAGCTCCCTAATCTTGTCACCTTCCTCAAACTCTGATAAGCAAACTGAGCATTCTGTTGCCTCTGGCCTCACTCTCCTCAATTTTTGTGTGTAACAAGTCGTTGGATTTTTTTGCTCTATGAGCTTGAGGTATTGTGTGGTAGTGATCACACGTTTGCTCGAATTCGGATTGAGACCGGCAATCGAACGGAAAAGAATTACGATTTCGAGGATGAGGAGAGTGAAGAAGATTAGGGTTATGGTGTAGAGGTGGGAGAAGAATTGAGACAGAGCTCCCATGGCTGCCGAAGACTAATGAAATGAAGACAGAGGATGAGGTCAAGTTAATACAATGAGACTTTTTGCCTTTTTGGATATAACAGCGAATGTGGGCAAGTGCAGTGCCCTTGTGTTGTCACATCTTTAAATATCTCATAGAATTTTTAGGATCTTCATGCTTTGGATTCGAGGGTTATGGGATTTTGGTGCAACCATAGTCAAGTTATGACATGTGGATAGAAAAAAAAAAATGTTATATCACTATAAAAGCGTTAATTTTTGGCTTAATTATGACAATACCCTCTAAAATGCATGATGTATTATATATGTTTTTGCACATGTGGCGTCACGTGTCATGCTTATAAGAAAAACAATGAGTCTTTCACAAACCACGTCAGTCAGTAATCTACATGGAAATTTAATTGATTTGACGATGAACAAAGTGAATACTAACAAGCAATCAACAAGAACTTGTAGTTCAAATGGTTAAGAGCATTTGTCTGTGCATCCGAGGTCTTTGGTTTGATTCTTTTCTCCCACAATATCACTCGTATAAATAAAAAACCAAACAATCATGACTTAATATAAAAAGAACCATGTGCTTCTAATTAAAAGAAGAAGAAGAAGAAGAAGTAACCAAACCTTGCCAACGAAGTCTAGTCTGGTGGAAAAGGGCACTGGTTTGTAGACTAGTGGTCTTAAATTTGAACACTTATGACATTTTTATGGAGTCTAGAGTGTGTATGTGAGAAACCTTGGTCCCCCTTTCTAACTTTGGCCGAAAAAAAAAAACGTTGATGATTGTAATTTGATGAAAAATGTTTGTTTTTGTGTGGTGGTGGCCAACTCACTCAAATTATATTACGGTCCTGTTTGGTTCACGGAAAAGATTTGATAGGAAATAATTTCCCATGTCTTTCCCAAGAGATAAGAAATGGACGATTTCTTTCCCATATTTGGTAATGATGGGCAAGTAACCATGAAATATTACTTTATTTCCTTTCACATGTTTGGTTTGCATAGGAATGTAAAACAAAGTTTGTTTAATTTTCTAATTATACTCATATGAAATCAAATAAAAAAAGAATGTATTAAATGCAATATTGTAATTCTAAATTCTAAATTATTAATTATTAATGGGAACAAAATGGTCATGAAAAATGTGCATTTAATGTTGGCTTATTTTCCCAAACTTTTCCACGAGGAGGGAAAACAAAATGGGGCCAAGAGGGGAGGAGGGCTTCACTTTTTCCCCCCACTTTCCAATGTGTCAGGCAACTATTTCTCATGCCTGGACTTATCAAACATGGGAAAACAATTGATTTCTCATCTCCAAGCCTCCTTTTTCATAACCTCGTACGTTATAATTTAAATGAACAAAGTGGTAACACCACCATCATCACACCATTATTATTATGATTGGGCTAAGTTTAGGGTGATGTAATTCAAAACATTGCATTGGTGGAGAGGGAAATGAACGTGAAGGGCAGGTAAGATTAGGACATGTCGTTGCGTTTGTCATGTAATGGGTATGGCGTTCATATGGTGGGCCGGCACAGCTGCCTCCTCTTGTTGCTTTCACTGTTTTTTTTCTTTTTAATCTTTGCACAAAGAAATTGAAAGAAGCCAAATGATTGTCAATTTGATTGGCAATTTTAGCCAATGCTCTCTCTCTCTCTCTCTCTCTCTCTCTCTCTCTCTCTCTCTCTCTCTCTCATCCCCATTTGATGACGGACCATATTCAAACATGGAAACCATTTTTAAACGGAGCTGTCTTACTGCTTTGCACGTCTTGGAAAAAATAAAACATGAAAAAAAATTCAACGCGTTCACTTGTTACAATGAAAGAGATTTGAACTTTTGATATAATCTAATTTCAAACTATTATTTCCACTTTTTCAGAAGTGTAAGAATGGTTTGAAAGGGTTTGTAACTCAAGTGGTTAAGAGCATATACTCATGTACGAGTTCTTCCGATATAGACCCTTACAACTACTATATCCTAGTCATATACGCACCTACTTTTAAATCTTTACTGAAGACCCAAATGTAAAATAGGTTGTCATGTGAGATAGATTTGTCCTAATATTATTAACTACATTATATGCCACCTACCTTCATATTTAATGAGCGCTGCTATTTCCACCCCCTTATCTTATTTCCCCACCCACCATGTAAATTTGAAAAAACACAATCCTATCTTTCCACCCACCATTATTCCTAAAATACCCTTTAATCCATTTTGAAGAAAACGCAAACACACAGAACCTATCAATTAACTTTCGCCAATGTCCCACAAAGTCAAGCCATTCGCATAAGCTTCAAAACAATTGCGCAGAACTTCAAAACAAAGCTAAAATACAATTTTCCAACTCCTTGAATCTCAAATACAACTTCACCAAACGAAATATATGTACTTCTGCTGAATACGTCAAACCATTCCAAAGCTTCAAGGGATACCCAAAAACTCCAAAACCAATCTCAAAACAACCCTAGTTTTGTTCCAATTAGCTTCATAAACCAACAAAAGTTCCAAGCTCAGATTCCTGTAATACCAAAACCACAAATCTTAAATCTCTCTGTAGCTTTAACCCCAAAACAAAAAAAAAACAAAAACAAAAACAAAAAAACAAATCAAGCAAACAAGCAAACAATTTTACTAAAATTGTACCACAAGCATCCCACAAAAAAAAAAACCCCTCAATTTTAGAAACTCCAAAACCCAACCTACAAATTTTAGTTTTTTTTTTCTTTTGGGTAAAGAAGAAAACCCACCTAGAAAATTTTTTGAATGGTTCACAAGACAAAGAGTAAATGCAAAGAAACATAGAAAAGTAAGATGAGAGGAATTACGCTTTGACTTGAGGAAGTGATGGCACAAAAGAGTCAACCTGTATCTTTTTCCCTTTTGAGCTTCTATCCGTAGAGAAACAAGGCAATCAAAAGGTGACAGGACCCGACCCAAATTCCACTTTGGAATCCGAGCCAGATCCTGTGCGTGTCCGACACCTAGCAAGTGCCGGGCACAAATGACCTAATTGCCCTTCTAGTCAAATTTCAATTAAAACTAGGGTTTGACTTTACCCGAAAATTCGGCAAAGTCTCCCATGTAATTTGATCATTCCCCCATAATTGAAAAACCTGCCAACAAGCATATAAATATGTACACCAACTGCCAGCATGCAAATAATTACATTCTAATAGTTATACATGTGTTCTAGGGTAATATCAGAGCTCTACACAGAAGATTACAAGTATAATTTAATTATACATAAGCCTACATTGGCAAATGACGTAGCGGAAGGTGGTCTCGGCCCAGTGGTGGCACACTGAAGTACGACTACTGCCTGGGGGCGCAAAACATTAAAAACTTGTGAGTGGACCAAAAATAATGTTTCTGAAAGTACATAGGAACATACTAACCCCACTGTAAAAACAGTAATGGAACTAAATCATTTTCTTATTTATACGCGTACTAAAATCAATGCATTCATATTTATATATATAGAATCAATCACACACTTGATCAAACATTAATTCCTTAAAAGCATTGAAATCAACTTTAATCTACCACCTAGGTGTACCCATTATTTCCGTCAATTCCTTTAGTTTCCGTCAATTCCTTTATTTTCCGTCAATTCCTCATGTCACCGTAGCGACACGTCCTCGCAGACTTCGGAGAACACAAAGTCACCTGAGCCGCCATCCTCGCAGGATTCAAGGGACATTTAGTCCGCATGATCCGCATTCCTCACTCCCACGGTCCGGGTATCCCTAAGACTCATGGGGCAAAAGTCAAGCATGCTGACATATCCGAAGGCAACAATTATTTTATTCCGAAGGAAACCTTTTAAATCTGAAGTCAACATATTTATATTTGGGGTACTTAAGGTGGCTTAAAGAAATATAAAATTCTGAAAAGATTAACGAATAAACGAATTCCTGTTTAACTTAAAACTCTGCTGCCATTAAACCTGATATTTAATTAGAATTTCCTTTTCATTTAAGGATATCCCTCTCGGCAGCATATAGATTAAAATATTTAAAAACGCATATTAAAATTATGCTGCACTAATCTTTGAATAAAACTTATTCAAGATCAAATAATGAAAATAAATTGAATAAATCATTTATAAAATAAAAAGTCCACTAACAGAAGGTCTGTGCTAGCTGGACCCTTTGAAGGTCTCTCCTGCGGGTCAATTGGTGCTCGGGTGCCTCACTTGGTCAGATTGGTGGCCGGAGGAGAGAGATATCGCCGGCCAAAGTTTGATAGCAAAACAGGCCGGGATTTTCGTTTTTCCCAATGATCTACGGCGGCACACGGAGGGAGGACGGTCGGGCTGGGTTGCGGAGGTGATGCTAGTCAGGTCTTGACCTCCGGGTGGCGGTGACTGGGAGGCTTGGGGGCTGACGGAAAACCAGACCGGGGTGGGGGGGGGGTCAAGTGAGAGAGAAAGAGGGAGAGGAGAGAGAAAGGGAGATGGGTTTAAAAATATATATATATATATATATATATATATGACTTGGCAATTTACTATTTTGCCCCTCCACAGATTTTGCTCATATTTCCTTCGTTATAACCCCGATTCGAGCCCACTACGTGTCTATGGACCCATTTCGTCACGCTCTAAGCAACAGTACAAACGGAATTCCCAAATTCATTCCTAGTCAAAAAGTCAACTTAAAACCAAATAAAATATTCTAAGGGTATAATTGTCTTTTCCTCTAATAAATTAATAATTAACAATTAATTAAGGTTTGGGTTATTACAAAAGGTGTAAATTTATCCTTAGAAGTTATTTCACAAATGGGTAAATTTGTCTTTAAAAGTTTGAAGATAAAATGGGTGGGAAAATAGGACAAGTGGGTGGAAATAGCAGCATTCTATTTAATTTATAATTTATTTTCAAGCATGTCATTAACTACCTTAATTATAATTCATATTCCCTATTAATAGCATATCAATCACCCCATTTATTTTGATTGGCATTCCCTCTACACATCGCCAATCCCTAAAATAAACAAACAAAAAAAAATCCCTAAATTACATATCCAATGAATAATGTACCTATAAAAAAAAATTATAAATATGTATATAATATAGGTACTTTATTTATAAAAAAAAAAGGATTCATTACTTTGTAATTAAAATTTCTGTAAATGTTTTTATAAATTAAAAATAGGTACATTATTTACAAACATTAAAAAAAAAAAAAAAAACGTTTTTTTGGGTCAGAAAATAGGTATGTTGTGTAATTGAAATTTCTGCACCTTTTTCATAAATTAAAAATAGGTACATTTTTAATTTTAAAAAAATAGGTATGTTATTTATAGGTACACAAAATAGGTATATTTTCAAAAGATATGTAAAAAATAGGTATATTATTCATAAAAAAAAGGTGGAAAAAATATGTTTCCAACCATCATCTACAATAAGGAATCACAAAGGCAAGACAATAATTCAAGTTTAGTAGATAAATAGAACAAAGAAATAGCCTCTTACAAGTTTCAAGGCAAGACAATAATTCAACGCAAGAATCAATTCAAGTTCAATGCAGGACCTTCGAACATTCAACGACACCTCCTTGCCCCTCCGCAAATGCTAGCTATTTGATTATGGTTGAATATGTGGCAAGTAGGGTGTACGTATTAAAATTATATTTGTTTCACAATTCAATATATCTTTTTTGGTCATTTTATATTAGGGTAAATTAGTAATTCAATATATAGGTTGGTAGTAGGGTGTACTCAATTAATTTTAGGGTTCGTTTAGCAGCACTTTAATTTTTTGCTAAAACGTGATAGGTATATTAATGTTTCTTCATAAATTCAATAGGCCCTAAATGTGACTTTTTTAGATACTGAATATTATTATTTTTTAAAGAGAAAAAAACTTACCCTAAAAATTCCTAAATTTAAGCCACTTTAAAACACCATTTTCCTATCTAAAAAAAACACCATTTGAATATTAATGACATTGAATTGCAGCAAATATGTTCAAAGTATATTCAGCACAATCAATGGAGAAAACAACAATTGCAAATACGTAGGGGTATTTTGGGAATAAAAAAATTACAATAAATCAAATCTTGAGCTTGATAAGGTAACTTGATGAGGTGGATCCTAGTCATGGGTTTTTACTTATAAAAAATGGATATTAACCATAGGAACAAAAAGTGATGGATTGCAGTTAAGGAAAATTCAATTTGGACGGGTAAGCCAAATTCACTAAAAAAAGAAAGAGGAAATCTTTCCATTATCTTCTGAAAATCCAATAGAGAATAGGATAGCTTTTCAAAATCAGCAGCACAGAGCAGGACTTCTATAAGCTCTATATGCGAATTTGCTAGTTTCACCCATCTCTTTCTCTTTAATTTCTCTGTTTTTGAGTGTTAGTGTATGCCTCCCACCTCTGGTCTCTGGTGCTAGTTGTTTGGGACTCAAGTATGGGGTACTCAGTATGACAGGCTAGAGAAAACGGCAAACCGAGAAGGCCGGCTAAAAAGAGAAAATTGATGCAGCAGTCTGAACAAAGTAAATCCTTCAACCAGAGATTATCAACTGTGATGAGGAAAGCAGCTCATCTTGCTAAGCTCTGCAAAGCTCAAGTGTGTGTGGTTGCTTATAATGGGCCAAATGCCAAAGTTAAGGTCTGGCCAGAAGATCAGGACATGGCCAAAGCCATAATCTGCTAGTACAAAGAAGCAGTTCTCAAGTACAAAGGTATGCCCAAAATTCAAAAGGTTAACCTCTGTGGGTTGGTGGAAAGGAAGATAAAGGAGCTCGAACAAAAGATGGGGGCTGATGACAAGGAATTGGACAAGTTATCTGGGGAATCACTGATGCGTTTATCGACTTTCTTGGAGAGCAAGTTACAAAAATTGGATGATACAAAGAAAACCTATTGCTGATATGCTCTATGATGGAGAGAAGAATGTTGGGCAGAGCATAAATAATTGTGATTACTTGCTTCACAAGGAACTACACCAGCCATTAATCCCTCGTGTGTTCAATGTAAGCTACTCAAACAATGGAACTTGGCCATGGAAAAATTATGAACTTCGTGATAATAGTTTTCAACTTGGCTTTGCAAATTGCTCCAACAATGGCACCATGACAGGGTTAGCAGACCAAATTGTGTCAGCTGGGACAAGTGATTATTCTAGTTCAACTGGTGAATGGGGGATGCAGTCTCAGGTTTTCGTACAGAAGAAAATGTTGCTTCGATGGGATCGGAGAAGTGGAGAAGCAATTTTGTATCAACATAAATCAATGGCATTGAGAAAAGCAGAAAGCTTTGGACATGGTGACACAGAAACAGAGTGAATTATAATGTTCCTCAGCAGTTTATGGAGGCTGCTCAACCATCCTTACTTGATGAGGCGTTGCCAATTTCATTCTGGTCAAATCCTCCGCAATTTTACACGAATTAGTTTTGTCACAGGCTCAGGAATTTATAGAGTTTAGTCACAACCGAACCAATTGCCACAAACTTTATAAATCTTTATAGTTTAGTCATTTAGTTCGGTTTCAATAAGGGTATATATCTGTACAGTCCTCTCTCTCTCTCTCTCTCTCTCTCTCTCTCTCTCTCTATATATATATATATATATATATATATATATATATATTTGTATGTATTTGTTCCATTTGTTTTTCCCTTGTGGAGTTGGCTAGAAGAAAGAGGAAGCCTCTTTCCAAAGTGCCTTAATAAAAACAGCCCCAAAATAAGCAAGAACCACCACAAATCTGATATCAAAGAAACACCAAGGAAGCTTACAAGTAAGCTCTTTCTCTGACTCAATTATTTATACATTCACATACATGATTAAGAAAATGTTGATATAAGCATACAAAATATTTATAATATGTATAAAAAATAGGCTCTGATATACCAGGGGCCCATATGATTAGTAGAGAGCACCCTAGCTATCCTCTGGAAAATGACATCTGACCCACAGAAGCATAGGAGTAGTGAAGCATTTGCATTGCATAGATGGCACTTCGCAAGAACGATATGACTCAGATGACAAAGTGAACCTTTGGGCGGTGCCATATTCTTAAAGCTTTTACTTTGCCTTGAAGGTAAAGCTTAGCAGGGCTTATAGCTCTGCATTCGGAGTTTCGGTTTGGTTGGTGCATATATTAAAAAAATGTACCTTTCAAATATGAGGTTTCTGAAATCTTCTCCTTTGCCCATTCTAAAAACATGAGGTTTCTGAAATCTTGTCCTTGGTTTAGCAATCCCAGCCTTTAAGTCAGTCAAAGGCAATGAGAAGTCCTTATCAGTATTTTGCTTACAAGGTTTCATGTACAACCCCTTCACTATTCCTACCTAATTAATGAGCCACACAACTCCTTGAACAAACTGAAAAGAAATGCGCATATTTGCCTCTACACATTCATATAAATATTTGGCATCTTCGTCTTCGTCCCTCATTGCCTCATTGCCTCATTGCCTCATCACATAAGCACACCACAAGTGAAATTGTGATCACCCGAGAGAAAAAAATGGCTAGCAGTTGCCGGAACAGACTCTTCTCTGGGTTGCTGTTTCTTTGCTTTGGGTTTCTGGGCTTTATCACTTCTCCAGCAGAAGCTGCCATAAAGAAATACCAATTTGATGTGAGTTGTTTCAAATGCTTTAATATCATTTACATGCACACACAGCCTTGAAACAACAAATTGAAAAATGAAAAAGGAAGAAGAAAAAAGAAAGAAAAAATTTGTACTTCGTGCATGGATTCCAATTAATAACATCCTCTGTGTTCTCACAGGTCCAAGTGAAGAATGTGAGTAGATTGTGCCATGCAAAACCCATTGTCACTATAAATGGAAGGTTTCCGGGGCCTACAATCTATGTCAGGGAAGGAGACAGAGTTCTCATCAATGTTACCAACCATGCTCAATACAACATGTCAATTCACTGGTAAGAGTTAAACTAAATTAACCAAACAAACAAGTGATCAAATCAAAATTAGTTAAATATAGCAAAATGTCATAACTTATAGCTGATTGAGTTATATATGTTCTTACAGGCATGGACTGAAGCAATATCGAAACGGTTGGGCAGACGGACCAGCTTATGTAACACAATGTCCAATTCAGACTGGAAGTAGCTACACTTATGACTTCAATGTAACAGGCCAAAGAGGAACTCTATGGTGGCATGCACACATTCTTTGGCTGAGGGCTACTGTCTTTGGTGCAATTGTCATCCTGCCTAAACAAGGCACTCCGTTTCCCTTCCCACGACCATACAGGGAAGCTGAAATTATACTCGGAGAATGGTGGAATGGCAATGTGGAAGAGTTTGTCAACAAAGCAAACAACTTGGGATTGCCACCAAACTCCTCGGATGCACACACAATCAATGGGAAGCCAGGGCCATTGTTTCCTTGCTCTGAGAAACGTAAGCACAACATAATCACAGAAAATACAAGTATATGAAATTTTGGGATTAAGTCCAAACCCGAAAGGTGGTTGCCATGCAATTTTCATAAAGTTTTAATTTCAATTTTGTTCTGTTTTTCTTGTTTTAGATACTTTTGCTATGGAGGTTGAGCAAGGGAAGACCTATCTCCTGAGAATTATCAATGCTGCTCTCAACGATGAACTTTTCTTCGGCATTGCCGGTCACTACTTGACAGTGGTGGAGGTTGACGCAGTGTACACAAAACCATTCACTACTGAAGCCATACTAATTGCACCTGGCCAGACCACAAATGTTTTGGTCCAAGCCAATCAAGCTTCAGGCAGATACTTCATGGCTGCTAGGCCCTTCATGGATGCTCCAGTTGCCGTAGACAACAAGACAGCCACAGGAATATTCCAATACAGAGGCATCCCCAACACAGTTCTACCAAGCCTTCCTCAACTGCCTGCCTCTAATGACACAGCCTTTGC
This sequence comes from Prunus kanzakura, assembly GCA_020521455.1. NCBI lineage: Eukaryota > Viridiplantae > Streptophyta > Magnoliopsida > Rosales > Rosaceae > Prunus > Prunus kanzakura. The sequence continues at coordinate 1,139,032 of BPUM01000811.1, forward strand.
TCTAAGCTACAACAAGAAACTCAAGAGCTTAAACACTCCAAATTTTCCAGCAAATGTTCCTCTCAAAGTTGACAGAAAGCTCTTTTACACCATTGGTTTTGGAAAAGAATCATGCCCAACTTGCCTTAATGGAACAAGATTTGTTGCTTCCTTGAACAATATCTCTTTTGAGATGCCTCAGGTTGGGCTTCTACAAGCCCATTACTTCAATCTCAAAGGGGTGTTTAAAACTGACTTCCCTGATAGGCCACAAACTCCTTTCAATTACACTGGTGCACCACTTACAGCAAGTCTTGGGACTTCCACAGGGACTAGGCTGAGCAAGATTGCCTTCAACTCTACAGTTGAGCTGGTGTTGCAGGACACTAATCTTCTAACGGTTGAGTCACATCCCTTCCATCTCCATGGATACAACTTCTTTGTTGTTGGAACCGGGATTGGGAATTTTGATCCTGCCAAGGACCCTGCTAAATACAACTTGGTTGATCCTGTTGAGAGAAACACAGTTGGAGTTCCCACAGGTGGTTGGACCGCCATTCGTTTTAGAGCTGATAATCCAGGTATGATAATAATTGCAATATTCATTTCGAGTAAGTTACAGGTACCACATTTACTGATGATAGTCGGAAAAAAAAAACTATCATATCTATCATAGAGGTAGAAGTTAGAATTCGCTCATATATATAATAATGAGAGGCTTGTGGGTTATTTACTTATTATAAGCTTTGCTTCCTTGTTTGAATGTCTAGGCGTTTGGTTCATGCACTGTCATTTGGAGCTTCATACCGGGTGGGGATTGAAGACAGCGTTCGTCGTAGAAGATGGACCAGGATCAGATCACTCTGTTCTGCCTCCGCCTAAGGATCTTCCGCCATGCTAATGACGCGTGGACTGTGTTCGTATCAATCTGCTTACTTACACTTCTTGCAAAAGTTGCAGAAGCTAGGTTTCTTGAGGGTTACAAACAATTATCAAAGGGAAAAAGAATCAATTTGTGTGAGACTGAAAATGTAATAAATTAAACCATAATATGTAACAATTGTTTTCTTTCATCATATTTCTTCTGATTAATATTGGAAATAATTTATATAACCACATCCTGTGCATTTCCACTTTTTTGAATGCTGATCATAACCTGAAAACAGTTGAAGCTTTACAAAAATCTGGCGATGCAGACATAAGAACACTCCGTGAGGGGGCGTGTTGAAGAATATAAGTCCCACATTGGAAACTTAACTAAATAAAATACAATATATAATGAATGGTTCCACTACTAATATCACCGATGCCTTTTGTGATAAAACCCCACACCTACTAGGCTTTGTAGGTGGTTAAGTTGGGGACAATATCGGTGTTGTTAGTAGTGGGCTACTGGCCCGTCTATCTGAAATTTGACATGGTATCAGAGCAGCGATCTTGGAATTATTGACTCTAGTTTCAAACCCCTGCCGCTGCTATGGGGGTTGATGATTTTTTCAACCCTCATAGAGGTAGCACCACCGACTCCTTCTCTCCTTCTCAACCAACCATAGACGAGTTGAGTGCCCAAGTGGCTCAGCTCCTACAGATGCAGACTTTGACCCTGAACCCGATCATAAATTATGATCCTATTTGACTCTGACTTCGGCCTCGACTCAGGCTTAGATCTCGATCTGGATTCCTACTAAACTTGCATCATATGCATCTTCCGCTGTACAGATTATGACTTCCCGACTAACGATCCCAACACATGGACGAGATTGCACATATTGTGGTGATCCAAGACACACTCGTGAGACTTGTTTTAAATTGCATGGCTACCCAGAATGGTAGGCTACTCTCAAAGATCGAACACAATGCGATACGACCAGTAATGGTACTGGTTATGGATTCCATACTTCGGATAAGAGTGATTGATCGGTACATAATTACATATCATTTTGTACCCTTATAGCTTATGATTTGGTTATTTTTTTTGAGTTAAACTTGTGCTTTTAATCTATTTTTGTGTTTGTTTCAGTGTATTAAGCATTGAGACTCATTTAATGCATTTTGGAGTCAAGTTAGTTCAAAACTGTGTCTGCAGATGTCTGCAGATCAGTCAACTTCACGGATTGGACTGTACGTGCGCCGGAAGAACTAGATAATGAACATACCTCATTGGAAATATGTGGAAGTCTAATTACTGTAGCATTTTACGGTTCATGATTTTGAGTCTTCTAGAGGAAGTTATGCAAGTTTTGGCAGCTTAAGGTCAAATTCGTCAGCATTTGCGTTACTGAGCCAAAAATGACATTTGAAGGCCTTTCTGATTTTTCCTTGTATATATGGTTGGAAAGATAAAACAAAGAGCTTCAAGATCCATATTTTTCTAGATTTTTCATAATGGAGGAACAAGCCCAAAACGAGCCCACATGAAGACTGCAATGCATTGTCATGCATGACATAGCATGAGCTAATTATTTTCGGTGGGGAAGTTAGGTAAAGTTGGTGAAGTGAGTGTTGTAGGTAGAATCAATACTCAATTCAGATTTTTACTTCCCTTAGGCCTATAAATAGTGAGGTTCCCCAAGTCTTCAAACACACCCCAAGAGGGGGAGATCTCAAACACCTCTTTAGAGCTCCTCTCCTTTCTCTTCCTCTCCCTTATCTTCTTCTCCTTTCTCTTTCTCAAACACTTTCTCCCCCTTCTCTTCTCCAAAGTTCTCAAACACCTTTCCTTTCTCTTCTCCTCAAATTCTCCAAGTTCTCAAACACTTTTCCCTTCTTTTCCAAAATTCTCCATGTTCTCAAACGCCTTTCCCTTCTCTTCTCCAAAGTTCTCAAACACCTCTTTCTTCTCTTCCTCAAATTTTCTAAGTTTTCTTTAATGTTCTCAATTGTTGTACAAAACCCTTTTGCTTCTTAGTTGTAATTTATTTTTCATTGTAATGTAAATTCTTTTCTTAAGTTTTCAAGTTTGATTAGTTTTCCAAGTTTCAATTACGGATTCTTGTTCTTATTTATTACGCTTATAAGTTAATATGCTTGTTTGAATGATTGATCACTATTAAAACTTGTATGTTAGCTATCTTGGTTTGAATTAAGAATAGACAACATAGTTTAATTCGAATTGAACTATGAATATATAGGAAAAGTATGTATGGACATTCGACAACAGGGATTAGATACATACTTGGTTGTTTAAAACATTCTTCTTTGCTTAATGGATTTCTAATGCTTAATTTTAGGTTAGACAACAAATAATCAAATTGGGAAATTAGGAATACAACGTTAAGACCAAATATCATGGCTTAATCATACTTTAGCTAGAATCAATCTGAGAATCTGAATTGAACTTGGTAACTAATTTGCTTGAGTTAGGTTTTTCTTTCTTTCTTATTTTCTGTTCTTTTCTTTCTTGTTTTCTGTTTTGTGTAGGGAAACTGAATTGGATCATTCAATCACCAATCCTTGTGGAATAGGCCTCGCACTTACACATGCTAAACCACCAATGGCTCGTGCACTTGCGAGTATCACAAGTTGAGGATGCAGCTAAATCCATTTTCGTGCAGCTGAATAGACGCAACAGTGATTCCATGAGCTGGATAATTGATTCCGGTGCAATTGATCATATGACGTTTGATCCTGATGATTTTCTGAATACTACACAACCCCGACGAACTTGTATTGCTAACGCCAATGAAGTTACTTATCATGTGACAAGGGCTGGCACTGTTGCACTCTCATCCTCTCTCTCATTGTCTAATACTTTACTTGTTCCATCTTTATCCAATAAATTGATATCCATTAGTCAGCTTACGAAATAATTGAATTGTTGTGTACTCATTTACTCGAGTTTCTGTTTGCTTCAGGATATTCACACTAAGGAAATTCTTGGTAGTGGTACTAAGAGATAGGGGCTATATTATGTAGATGACTTCAGTCCTGATATGGCTAACAGTGTGATGCATCCCTCTGATAGCAAACAAAAGCAAATCTGGTTATGGCACTGTCGATTGGGACATCCATCTTTTAGTTATATGAAGCATCTTATACCAGATTTATTCTCAGGTTTCAAGGACTCTGACTTGACATGTGACACTTGTATTTTGGCCAATAGTCACCGTGTGCCCTATCCGTTGAGTACGAACAAGTGTACTACTCCATTTACGTTAATTCACTCTGTTGTCTGGGGACTTTCACCTATCACTACTCCTTCTAGCGTTCGATGGTTTGTCACATTCGTAGATGATTGTACACGGATGGCATGGCTTTATTTGCTAAAGAATAAAACCGAAGCGTTTTCCCGTTTTCAGTTATTCCACAAACAGATGAAAACTCAGTTCAATGCTCAAATACAGATTCTTCGCTCAAGCAATGGTGGAGAATTTGTTAGTCATGACTTTTGGGCTTACTTCCAACAACATGGAATTATCCATGAGACGACTTGTCCCGAGCACTTTTGATTGGCGCTGATGTTCCTCGCCATCACTAGGATGATGCTATTGTCACCTCAATTCACCTGATCAGCCGCATGGCTTCTAGTATATTGACCTTTAAAACTCCTTTACAAGTGCTTGCGCAATACGGGCCCTTGCCCTCTGTTTCGGTACTCACACCTTGAATCTTTGGATGTTTGGCCTTCGTTCATCTCCCCAAAAATCAACTTAGCAAACTTGATCCATGTGCGCTTCGTTGTGTATTTGTGTTATGCCACTCATCAGAAAGGCTACCGTTGTTATCACCCTCCTACCTGACGTACCTATGTCACTTTGGATGTGACCTTTCTGGAATCTGAGATGTTCTTTCATGACTCATCGTCCAATTCTATGCTTCATAGGGAGATACGAAGTGAAGAGCAGAATTGGAGCAACTTGGAAAATGAAGAAATTCACCTCTATATCGTCCCGAGTCTAGAGCACGAGATTGCTCTCTGCTGAAAAGTGATCAATCCCCCATTCACAGTGATCAATTGCCAGACCCCTGCGAAGGTGTTTCTAATCCGAGTCCCACACCTACAGACAATATAGAACAACGAGATGAAGACCCCTCTTCTAACTCAACAGTACCAACGAACCAATCTCCTGAGAATATCATTGAGGTAACTACTTCTACTACACTTGTGAATTTATAGGATAAATCTATTGGATACCAATTACCTTTTAGGAAAAATCACGGGAAGCCACCAAATCGTTATTCACCTGATATTGGCAAGACATCAAAGTATCCAATTGTGAATCATGTATCCACTGAGAAGTTGTCTGAACCACTCAAGACCTTTGTGCATCAGTTGTCTGCTATTCATATCCCAACCAAGGTTGCTAAAGCATTGAAAGATCCTAAGTGGGTTCAAGCTATAAAGGAAGAGATGAAAGCTCTTGAGAAGAATCAGATTTAGACACTGGAAACTTTACCGCAAGGAAAAAAGACTGTTGGATGTAGATGGGTGTTTACCATAAAACAAAACGCTAATGGATTTATTGAGCGATACAAGACAAGACTTGTGGCGAAAGGGTACACACAGACTTATGGTGTAGATCATGAAGAAATTTTGCACCAGTTGCAAAATTGAACCCAATCAGAGTCTTACTGTCCCTCGCAACTAATTTGGACTGGCCACTACACCAGTTTGATATAAAGAATGCTTTCCTACATGGAGAACTCACGAAAGAGGTGTATATGGACATTTCTCCTGGATATAATACTATTAAGACTGGAACAATATGCAAATTACAAAAGGCAATGTATGGACTAAAACAGTCACCACGTGCATGGTTTGAGTGGTTCACCATGGCAATGAAGAACAATGGTTTCCGACATCAAAAAGGGTAGGTAACAACTTTAATAATCTATGTTGACGACATGATTATTACTGGGAATGATAAACATGAAATATCTCAATTACAAGACTATTTGGCTACTAAATTTGGGATGAGGAGTCTTGGTGGACTCAAATATTCTTAGGGATTGAGATGGCCTGATCACAACAAGGCATATTTCTCTCTCAAAGAAAATATGTCTTGGACTTGTTGACAAACACATGAATGCTAGATTGCAAACCTGTAAACACTGCTATTGTTCAGAATCATCATCTTGGAGAATACCTAGATCAAGTTTCAACTAACAAAGAAAGATATCGGTCTGACATTGCTTTTGCGGTGAGCATCATCAGTCAATTTATGTATTCTCCGAGTGAAGACCACATGAATGCAATTCTTCGGATACTTAGATATTTGAAGTCTACACTCGGAAAAGGACTTATGTTCTCAAAATATGGTCATCTGAATATTGATGGTTACACAGATGTAGATTGGGTAGGAAGTATAACATATAGGAAATTCACATCCGGTTACTTCACATTCATGGGAGGTAATTTGGTTACATGGAGGAGCAAGAAACAAAAGGTAGTCGCCTTATCTAGTGCAAAAGTCGAGTTCAAAGGTATGACCAAAGGAATTTGTGAATTCATTTGGTTAAAGAGGTTGCTTACTGAACTTGGGTATAGACCTATATCTGTAATGAATCTCTTTTGTGACAGCAAGGCTGCAATAACTATTGCATAGAATCCAGTTCAACATGATCGCACCAAACATGTTGAGGTAGATCAGCACTATATCAAACAAAAGCTCGAAGCTAAAGTGATTTCAGTTTCCTTTCGTAAAGTCGGAGGATCAATTGGAAAATATTTTGACAAATGAGATTTCGAGTAAAGCATTCCACAATTCACTGGATCAGTTGGGCATTGGTGACATCTATGCACCAACGTGAGGGGGAGTGTTGGCGTGACTTGTAGACCATTGACTTACTTTCCTTTCACACCTAGAATTCCTATTATAATTGTAATTGATTTACTTTAATTCCTTATTTCCTACTGTAAATAAAAATATGAATTTATTATTTACTTGCCCATTAAAGTTCTGTTGTATTATAAATTTAACCTCCTACAAGGAGAAGAATACACATAAAATTCCCACAAACAAATATTCTCATATTAAGTTTCATATTGGTTTGTATATGGGGCTCTAAATTGGTGCACAAAGAGCCCAACGGCAATCTTTGTTGCAGAGGGATATAAGATGTCCTACGTTAATGGCAGAGGTAAAGGAATTTAAAAATTGAAATGTGTTCTTGAATTGCTCAAAATTGAAACTACAAAGATAAAATTGATAAAATTGAAACTACATGAACCAAAATGGTAAAACCAACAAACTACAGAGACCAAAAGTAAACTTTTGCCGAAAAATTAACACCAAATTTCTAGTTGTCAAAAAACCTGAACTGGGCAGGACCCCATTCTAAAGCTATGGGTGGTCCCACTCTTGGCTCATGTGGCATCAACCATGCCCCTATGTAAGCGAAATAAAATTCCACCGAATACTATGTACAAAAGTTGTAATTAACTTGATAGTTTGACGGATGAATAGGTCATGAAGAGTAACAATTTATGTTGTTTTGCTAATTTTTAAAAGTTATAGGGATCAAAATGTGATGTGCTTTAAAAAAAAAATACATTTGCCATAACGAGCATCTAAATAAAATCATCAAGAAGAAACCTGTGATGCTTCCCAATTTTGTTTGATTTGTTTATATCTTAATTCTGCTAGTAATTAGATCTTAATTCTGCTAGTAATTAGATCGTGTTTCCCTTTCTTCAATATCACTTGTATTTTTTTAAGACAAATTTGCGTTGAAATATTTATAGCATTTTGATTTGAAATTTAATCCAAACTCGAATTAGAGTTGGTGAGCTAATGATGGGTAAGGTTGTTCCAATCAAACACAACCGCTATCATCCAATCCATTAATTTATAGCTTAGAGCTTAGTCCCAAACTATGCATGACATAACTGGCTCTTGAGTATGTTGAAAAAGCCATTGATATTAATGTTACCTTATATCATTTCATTTGTGTCTATACATAACCTCTAAATGAGATTATGTGATGCAAATTAAAATGTTGTAAGAATACTTTAAATATTGGATTTAATATGTTGTGAGACTTGATTATTCTACATCATCATTGAATCCAACTGTCAGTAGATAGTAATATTAGCCCATTTAAATAACAAGAGGAAAGAAAAAGGAAGAAAAAAAGATACTGCTTACCTCATTTCCGGTAAGGAGATACTTCTCCTTCCTGCAAATCACAGTGTTATTGGCAAGAATATAGGAGCTCCTAATTTTACATGGTAACGCAAGAAGTATTTTTTAAATAAATTAAATATAAAAAAATATGTGATAAATGTTTCAATTGTTAAACGACTCATACAAACTTTGACAGCCTTCTATTTAAGCCACTGGTGTAACATATATCATATGAAATTGCTTTAAACTTGTAGCTAAGAAGACTACAAAATGGCACCACACTTTCACCACCCCAAAACTATACTTATTATATTGGGGGTTTCACTAAAACACCCAAAATGGGGTATGAAATTATAAAAAAATCCAACACCCAAAACACTTTATAAACACACCCAAAACCCATCATTACACACACTCAAAACCCATTTATAAACACACCCAAAAAATATACAATTGTTTATTTTAGAATTGATTTTGGGTGTGTTTCTATATTTAAATAGTGTGTGGGTTTTTTTATAAATACATGCCTAGAATTGGGTTTATTTATAATAATCTATTAAAATATTCCTCTCCTTTATAACACTGCTAGGGCTATAACATGTTCGCCCAGATGAAGGCACCACATTCTACCACTATTGTGTTGGAAACGAAACTGTCATGAGTTTCAGAACAACCTTAATTCTCTTCTCTCCATCCTCTCTTCCACTGCCTCCAAAGCTATGTTTTCTAACTCCACTGCCGGCAACGACACCCAAAAGACCTACAGCTTCTACCTCTATCGCAGGAATGTTACTTACAAAATGTGCAAAGATTGCGTCGCTTTTGAAACCCAATATCTAAACAAAACCTGTGTCGGCCATACACAAGGCGTTGTATGGTACCATGAGTGGATTCTGAGATATGCGGACCAAAATATATTTTCTTTCAAAAATCATGTAGCAGGAACTTTCTATTGCAACCCGACAGATGTTTCTGATGTGCTTGAATATGATATAAAATTATCAGTATTGATTGAAGATCTTTTTTTTAGGGCGGCTTATGGAAGTTCAAAGCCCAGCTTTGCAATAGGGGAAACCAGAATTAATAATGACACTATGACCATATATGGGCTTGCTCAATGCACTCTTGATAGAATTGGAAATCAATGCATTGAATGCTTGAAGGCAAATTACAACGGCATGTTGAAAGTCATTGCAAGAGGAAGCTATGGGGAATGGCTTTCATGCTTAGCTACCAATTGTGGCTTGAGCCGTTTCGTTTCTATTGGCAAACTTCTCCAATGCTTCCTCTTTAAAAACCAAGTGTAGGATTTCATGTATGTGGGGGCCTTTTGCAAAATATAAACAACAAAAAATTCGAACTTACAAGACATACCAAAACATCAAGAAATCATATTGTCTATTCATTATAATCCGAAACAAATTGAGCAGTCTATTAATTCTACTAATCAAACTAATAGAGAATCACATATATGGAAATTCATAAAATAAAATTAAAAATACCCCAACACAGGTTAACAATTGCAACAAAGGGATAAACAATTACATACTAAGCAAAAAAAATCACAAGGGATGAACAATTAAATACTTGAAGTTAATCAATTTACCGAATGAACAATTACATAATTACATTGTTTTAGGTGAGAGAAGTGACACATGTCATAAATAAAAGAGCGAAGGTTCAAAGGAGAAGGTTAGAGAGAAGGTTCCTAGTTGTTGGGGTCTTTTTCTTTCGGAAGGCTCGTCCGGGCTTGTTGATTCTTGGGCCGCCATAGAGTGGAGAATCAAGCCTTCGTTGCTCCTTTTTCTGAGTTAGCGAGAACTAGGCCCAAAACATCCCGAGGGAGAAGCAAGTCCCAGGGGAGTACTTTGTTATTCTTTCGGCGGCTGCATGTTTTGTGCTGATGTTTCGGCAGTTAGACGAAGAGTTGGAGATGGTGCATTGATGTTGCACAGGCTTGGCATGAGATTTTGCTTTGGTGAATCAAGATACTACTAGGCTTGGAATGAGAGGCTTGTGGCATGGGAGCTAAGAGAAAATGAGCACAAAGAAAGGATTAAGGCTTGAGATTTTGGGTGTTTTCGACAGCTAGACGAAGAGCTTGCGATGTTTGCATTTTTTAACCAAAAAGGTAGTGACTATGGTTTCAACTTAGCTTGAGAGGATGGGTGTTTCATATTTAGGATGAAGCTTTTTAGGGGGGGGGGGGAGAGAGAGAGAGAGAGAGAGAGAGAGATGAAGATAAAGGATGGGTGCTTCAGTAGATTTCCAGCAGCTTGATGAATGCTTAGTCGTGCTTTTGCATGGTTGAAGATGACTTGATGATGTTGAACCGAGATTGTGTGGATAGGCTTGAGTTTGGGTGTTGAGAACTTGTTGTTTGTGGCTATGGCTGTGGTGATTTAAGACTTTCAAGAGAAGGATGATGGAAGGAAAAGCTTGAGGCTTGAAGGCTATGGTGTTTTTAGCTTGGAAGGGTATGAGGAGAAAGGAAAAGCTTGGAGTTATGCTTGGTGAGGCTTCATAGGGAAGATGGAGGATTTCAAGGCTAAGAAAGTAGAAGAAATGGTTGTGATAGCTGAGGAATAACTGGGATGACTGCTAGAATGCTTGCAGCAGACGAATGGAGGAAGGAAGGTGGTTTGATGGTTGTTGGGGTGCTTGAGCAACCAAGAGGAGTTGGTCGATGGTTGCTAGGATACTTGCAGCTGCCAAAAGATGGAGGTTGATGGCTCAAGAATGACTATGATGATTGCTGGAATTCTTGCAGCAACTGAAGAAATGTGAGTTCTCATGATTGTTGAGAGACTTGCAGCAACCAAGAGGGGTTGGTTTTGCCTGGGCAATGTCTCCCAATTTATAGAAGGTGAAGGCTCTCTTTGGTTTCCAATAGGTAAAAAGAAGTGTTGAAGCTAGTCTATTTCTAACAGGCAAAAGAGAGTATTGGGACATTCTTATTTCCAATAGGTAAATCTACGTATTGGAAAATGACTATTTCCTATGGGTAAAAGAAAGTGTCGGAATTGACTTGTTTCCAGTGGGTAATAGGGAGTGTTTGAAGAATATCTCATTTGCTCACCCATATTGGAGAACTCCAAGTAATGGGCTTGGACTTTAGTGCTCCCAAGTATCTAGCCTAAAGTATCTATTATCCAAAAGCTTTCGTGGGCTTTGTAGACCTCCGTAACCTTCCACACCACAATCCCTCGTGCATGTGAGCTTGGTAGGTGATCAGCATAGGAAAAATGTATTATTGGTTTGACATGGTATGTACACTATTTTTATATTTATTTAATAAATTAATTCCCAAAATACGACTTGGATTAACGCATGACCAATATTATATGTTATATTGGGCTTTAAATATCTTCGAGCTTCCAGTGACGTTTTTGGACCTCAACGCTAGCATTCCCCTAGTTCCTTTTTTGGCTGCAAGCCCACCACTTTACGCATTTGGAGCTACCTTACAGCAATGCATATAGTTATTTTTTTAATTATTAATAAAATTTGAGTGGGGTTTGAGACTGCACTGGTCCCAATTTGCCTCTGCCCTTGAGTGTAGTTAGGGGTGGGCATCAATCCGGCCAATCCGACCAAACCGGCCGAACCAATCCGTATTTTCCGGTTTGGTTTGGTTTTGACTTTCAAAAAGTCAACAGTTTTAAAATCCGAACCAAACCGGAGTGGTTTGGTTCAGCTGCAGTTTTAAACTTTGAAAAACTGTGCTAATCCGAACCGAACCGTATAAATATTAATTAATTATATATATATATTAATTTACACGTGTCAATGGTTGAGTGGCTAAGTAGAAGTATTATTGTACACCCAGCCGCACTGAAGTGGACTTCAAACCACTTATTTTCGGACTTCATTCTCATTCAGAGATCTCATCGCAGCCAAACCCTTCTCTTCCTTACGCAGCCTCACACAACCCCCATTTGAACCTTAGAGAATCTGAGAAGCCACCATCGTCGCACATCCAAACCTCCATCCGCAGCCTCACACAACCCCCATTTGAACCTTAGAGAATCTGAGAAGCCACCATCGTCGCAGAGCCAAACCTCCATCGTCGCAGAGCCAAACCTCCATCATCGCACAGCACAGCCAAACCTTCATCATCGCACAGCCAAACCTCCATCGTCGCACAGCCAAACCCTTCGCCATCAGATTCTCTAGGCTTCTCAGATCCTCCATCATGTGCAATAGCTTCAGCAAGTATCAAGCATCACAGATTTGAAAAAAGGGGAAAAGTGGTGGAAGGTAAAAGCCAACGTACATGCCTTCTCAAATAGGAAATGCCCTCATTAATTACCGAACACAATCTTTAGCTGAAAGTACTTGCATTGCAAACTATACACCACATGTTTAATTTAATTTTTAGAATTATAAGAGCATTGTAGGATCTGCTTAAAAGGTTTAATTACTTGGGTGGTTTTACTTTGTTTGATATGTCAATGTGTTAACAATGCAGATTCCCGACAGGGGTGCCTTGGGTCTGGTATCGCGGTTTTTACAAGGATCTTAACATTAATCTAGTTTGGCCTGGAAAAGATTCATCTTTAGGTGAGTTTTTGAGTCTTCTGAGTTTGGATTTTTCTTATCAGTTCAGTATATTTTGAAATAATTGATTATTTGTTTCGGCTATTGCAAAATCACTCTCTCAAAAGCATAATTGATTATACAATGTGTGAATACTGAAAAAAGAGAAGAGATGAATAAAATTTTATTGAATTTTTCTCTCTTTTAAATTCTCCAGCTTCAACCTCAGCTCCTGTCAGTGCCAATGATGGATGAAGCTAACTCAATACCAACGAGGGATGAAGCTAACTCACACTCAATACCAATGATGGTGAGTTCTTCTAATTTATTTAATGTTCATGATGTGGTGCAATTTATTTAATATGATGATAGGGTTTAATTTGTCTAATTAATGTGCAATTTTTCTGATTAATGTGCAATTTATTTAATGTGCAATTTGTTTGATTATATAGATGGAGGTAAACCAGGGGGTGGAAGAAGGTTTTGCTTCTAATCAGCCACCACCTATGACTGAATCTACACCAGCGGTTGTGACCTCTCAAGAGCAGACTAGTGCAGCTGATCAACTTCCACCGTTACCTTCCCAAAAAAAGAGAAAACCGACTAGGAAACCAAGTGAGGTATGGAATCACTTTGAACAATATCAAACTGGTAATCCTTCTGAACCTATTAGGGTTAGATGCAAGTATTGCAAAACTGCTGACTATAAATATGATCCAGCAACTTGTGGGACGTCAAGTTTGAGAACTCATATTACCAATTTATGCAAAAAATACCCATATAGGGTGCCTGGTTCAAACCAAAAGGTCCTAACTTTTGCCAAGGACCAATCTGGAAGTATTACCGCTCTTGGGGCAGCGGGATTTAATAAGGAAGAATCTAGGAAAGCATGTCTTAGGATGGTTATTATTGATGAGTTGCCATTTAGTTTCGTAGATGGAGAAGGGTTTCGTCACTTTTGTAGCGTTGCATGCCCTAGGTTTATACCGCCATCTCGTAGAACACTTGCTAGAGATTTGCTTGCACTTTACTATGATGAAAAGCAACTTTTGAAAGCAAAGTTAGCTGCACATAGAGTCTGCCTTACTACTGACACATGGACTTCTGTCCAAAATGTAAACTATATGGTTCTCACTGCACATTTCCTAGATGGTGATTGGATGTTGCATAAGCGTGTGTTGAATTTCTGTGTAATTCAAAATCACAAGGGTAGGACAATTGGCAGACTTATTGAGAAGTGTTTGATTGATTGGGGTATAGAGAGGGTACTCACAATTACCTTAGATAATGCATCTGCAAATGATAAAGCTGTATCTTATTTGCAAACTAAGATGAAAGATTGGCCGAATGGAGGTTTGTTGTTAGATGGTGTCCACTTACATATGAGATGTTGTGCTCATATTGTAAATCTCATTGTAACCGATGGTTTGAAAGAGTTACATAATTCTGTTAAGAGTATTCGTGATGCTGTCATGTATGTAAGATCTTCCCCCCAAAGATTAGAAACTTTTAAATCTTGCATTGAAAAAGATAAGATTGATTGTAAAGGCTTGGTTGTCTTGGATGTGCCAACTAGGTGGAATTCCACCTACATGATGTTAGAGGCTGCATTGAAATTTAAAAAGGCTTTTAAAAGGTTGGAAGATGAGGATGGACATTTTAAAAGCTACTTTGGTAGAGGGAATACTCCACCAGTTGAGGAGGATTGGGCAAATGCTGTTGTCTTTGTCAAGTTTTTAAAAAGTTTTTATGACTTTACTTTGAGATGTAGTGCCACTTTGCATGCCACAGCCCATACTACTTTTCATGACTTATTTGCCATTGATTGTGAATTGGCTGAATTGAGTGTAGTAGGCAATCCTCTTCTATCTGACATGGCTCAAAATATGAAATTAAAATATGACAAGTATTGGGGATCACTTGATAGTGTGAACCAATTCTTGTTGATAGCTGTTGTGATTGATCCTAGGTATAAATTGGACAATTTATCAATGCATATTGCTGATTTGTATGTGGAAAATGATGCTTATGTGGCCGAGAAGACAGCTGGTGTGAGAGATCTTTTGTTTAAACTTTATGGGCTGTACGAGGCAGGTTTCGTTAGTAAACCGAATCAAAGTTTTAGTAGTTCTACTACATCCTCAAGTATTGGCAGCGTCATAGTGACTGATAGTTCTAGCTCCTCAAGCTTTGGAGGTGATAGGAAAAAGGCTATGAAGGAAAAGTGGAAAAAGAGACAAGAAGATAAAGAGGCAGTGGTTTTATCTCATGAGATAGATAGATATTTGTCGGATGCTGCAGAACAAGATATTGAACAGTTTGATATTTTAAATTGGTGGAGGGTGAATGCTTCTAAATATCCAGTTTTAGCAGCCATTGCAAAAGATGTGCTTGCAATTCCAGTCTCTACGGTTGCTTCAGAATCTACTTTTAGCACGGGAGGGAGAACAATTAACTCATTTCGTAGTTCCTTGAGTCCTACTATGGTTGAGGCTTTAATTTGTACACAAAATTGGTTGAAGTCCACTTCAATTTCTTTAAAAGTTGAGCCCACCATTGAGGAGATGGAGTTTTATGAAACCATTGAGTCAGGTATATCTATTTGTCTCGATTCATTGCTTATAATGTGTGAGTTTTATTGTGTTGAAGCTAAATATATCATTATGTATATTTCTTATATAGATATGCGGAGATCAAATGCTAATGCGCCTGTGCACATTTTCACTGATTGATTCTCTATTGATGCACAACCTTGCAGTTATGGTAATTTTCTTATTCATTTCTTATTTGGTTAATCTTGTATCCTAAAATTTGTGTTGATTGAAACTCTTTTATGTGCAGTATGGGGGACATGCTGGAAACTGGGAATTGATGCTGGAAACTGGAAATTGATGCTGGAAACTGGAAATTGGAAACTGGAAATTGATGCTGGAAATTGGAAACTGGAAATTGATGCTGGAAACTGGAAACTGGGCAGCCTTTCATTATGAACTAATTTTGGGCAGCTTTACATTTCTTAGTTTTATCATGTATTCATTTCTTATGAACTTTAGAATGTTTGTTTTGATGGATATTGTGAACTTAGAAACATACTGGAAACTGGACAGGTTTTGATTAGATGGAAATTATGAACTTGTATTTTGGGCATCCTTTCATTTCTTAATTTTATCATCTTGTATTCATTTCTTATGAACTTTAGAATGTTTGTTTTGATGGAAATTGTGAACTTAGATGCATGCTAGAAATTGGACAGCTTTTGATTAATGGAATATTGTTGTGTTAGCCTTTGATGGAATGGAATGGAATGATATAATGGCAAAATGTTAGCATTATAATGTAAGAGCAGGTTGGAAAATGCATGGTTTTGTGTTAGGCACAAACCGGCCGAACCAATCCGAACCAAACCGATTACGAGTGGTTTGGATTGGTTCGGTTTTCATTATGGTTTTAGGTTAATCCGAACCAAACCGAACCATTATTTTCTTATTGGTTCAGCTGTGGTTTGAGCGTAAAACCGAACCAATCCGGACCGTGCCCACCCCTAAGTGTAGTGGTTGATATGTGTAATATAATATTAATATGATGTTATATTTATTCATGTCGGGCTTCTAAAGAAACGTATAACTTGGGTTAAAATATAGAATAATGAATTTCTGCTTGGTTTGGCGTTCGTGTTTCTATGTATACTCTTGATTAAGGCTGTGGTCCCTAACTTGATCCTCACTAGGCTCAAAAGGGAAGATTATTGATGTCGTTTGATATTATATTATTAATATCCGTACAACTAAATGCTGAAAGAGGTACCCACTAACTCTTTGATCTCCTGGTATTTTCTCTTCAAAATATTAAAAGAGAATCCCCCCAATTGCAGTTTAACGGGAATACAGCCGTACTAGTGTGATTTATTTTCAATATCATTATTTCGTAAGTTGAGAGCTACATAAATTAATTTGTTTAAATAATGCTGAATAGTCACTAACTAGCTATTTGTGTAGTATTATTTCTCTCTCCTCTGTGGAAGAAGTTGCCAACTTTTTTTTTTTTTTTTTTGAGGGAAGTTTACAACTTTGTATTCTGCATGAAACATGTATTGGTAGTCACAAAACAAAGCTGCCGACCTCCTTGCCAAAATGGGGCACGAGCTCCCTCTGGGTATGCACCACTATGATTCTGCTCCTGAGCCTATGAATCTATGATAGGGCCTTGCTAAAATAATAATAATAATGTTAGTGGAAGTAGCTTAATTTCTTCATCCATTTGTGATGATAAAGTTTTATGAGTTGAAAAAGGACCTCAATTGTTAGTGGAAGTACTCCAAACTCTTGGTTTCTTTTCTAAAATAAAAAGGAACTTAATGGAATTTAATGTGTCGAATTTGACTAATACTTGGTTGACCTAGAATCTCATCTAATTTTCTCTGCTTGCATCGATAGTATTTAATCATTTGAAACTGTTGCTTATATAGGAAGCGCTTATGCTTATAAACATATTTTTATTAGAAGTATCTTGAAAAAGGTTTTAAAAATTAAGTCTCACTTTATGAAAATAACAACTAGAAAAACTTGAAAGTGATTTTCAAAAAGCGCTTTTATAACTCACAAACACTTTTAGCTATATTCCAATCTCTCCTTTTGGAGGCCTCCGAGTCCAGGCTTGTCAACTGGTAGGGGCACTTAAATTGCGTACGGAAACTCCACTTTTGGATGAGCCAATGGTTAGAGTTAGGCTTTTGTGTTGTGTGGAAGCAAATATTTTCGTCTCCAATCAGAGCACGCCACGTGGAAAAGAAGATTATCCTTTAAATTAATTAATTAAACCATTTATTGGGATAATTGATTAATTAGGATAATATCTTAATTATATGGTATTATCTCATAATTAATAAAGATAATATCATTAATTGAGATATTATCATAATAAAGGTATATTATCTTATAATTAATGAGATAATATCAATAATTTGGTTATTATCTTATCAAAGGGATAATATCCTAATTATAGGGTATTATCTTATAATTAAACGAGATAATTCAGATATTATCCGACTCGATCTCTACGAAACCCTAGCCCCAAGGCTCCTATAAATAGATGACCTCAGTCATCATTCAAGGTACTTGAAAAACCCGGGAAAATACCCGAAGCTCTCTCTCCCTCTCCACTCTCCATATTTTCTCCACATGGCTCCGGCCACCCGGTTTACACCATACAAACTCCGTACCCTTTGCTTAGCTATTGTTTTCCTACAAACACTCGAACTGACTTAGGCATCGGAGGGCCTTTGGCCAACACCCCCGGGTGTGGTCTATTTACTCCAATCTAATTTACAGGAAGCGAGGAAGAGAGAGAAGGAAGATCGAAGGTTCAAGGATCTAAAAGCGAATATTCTCCTATGAGATTATTTGCACAAACATGTTGCTCATTGTTTTCAACTAACTCCTGACAAAACAAGACATGAAGCATATAGAAATATGTGGTTAAGTAACTGGTTTGACCCTCCGAACACAGTAAAGTACATATGAAACAATAAATTAATAATGAGTAAAATAATTTTATTTTAATGAAACATTGACAAAATAAGTGAAACTATAATTTTTTTTTTTTTTTAAATGAATATAAAAAATTGAATGCTAGCTAAAGAAGAAAAGTAGCATACAAACACGACGTCGTGTCTCATGCCTTTGTGTACGACTGGCATGCGCCATGTGATCTGCATAGAGAGAGAGAGAGAGAGAGAGAGAATTCAGACACTTTATTATGTGAACTTTGTAAGGCCTTTTTTGAGGACAAAAATGGGTTGTTGGAACAAGATAGCCATGATTGCCAGTGCCACCCACTGAATATTCACCATCAGAACATGGAATTCCAAAAATAAGTATGAAAGGTATGATTTCCATTAAGATTCTAGAGCACCAAGTTTCCCCTTTGTACACGATTAATAAAGATAGTTTTTTCTAAAACAATAATAGTATGGTTTTCTTTTAGTGGAATGGAGACGAAGACTCAAACTCGAGATATATTCTAATATTAAATATATATATATATATATATATATATATATAACTAACTAGATTAAAAGAATTACTTATTACGAATGGGGGAAGTTATGAATTGGGAAACTTAGGAATGTGAATTGGATCTACTCCCTCTAATTGATTGGGTTATAATTTTGAGGGTATTTAAATTACAGATATTAACATGTAAATTTTTTATTCTTTATGTATGTTAAACGCATGGGAAGTCATGAATTGAAATAATTTCAATACCCATGCCTTAGAGCAGGAATCGGTAATAATTCCAACCCATTATTTTTTCTTTTTTTCTTTCTTTGAAAACAAGCGATGGTATATTATTGATGAGCAAACAAAAGTACAAAGCAAGTGAGAACACATGACCAACGCTCCACATCTTCCGGGCAACCTGAACTTCATCGTAGCCCCTCATCCTACAACGAACTTCATCGTGGCCGAGTGCCTCTCATCCTACAGCGTTATCCTCGGTCAACCCGCCATAGGTGACCTAAACTTATCCATCAACATGAAAGCGTTGCTGATTAAATTCCCTACACCTCATGGTGTTGGCAGTGTGAAGGGGGATCAGGAGTCAGCTCGAACATGTTACGCCTCATCAGGAAAATTGAAGACCAAGGTAACCTATGAAGCATATTGCGTAGAGGCCTATGATGGTGCCACTACCAGCTCTTCTGCAGTCGTTGATCCGAGAGGAGAAATCAGCCCTGTAAGCCCACATTTAGTAGAGGAGCTACAGCAAATAGCACCTTTTCTCGACCATTTGGATCGGCTCCTCAGGGTTGGTTCCCACCTCATGCTCGCAGTTCGCCAAGAACTGGTCAAGTTCTTAAAAGAGAATAGTGACGTATTCGCCTGGTTCCATGAGGATATGCGAGGAATTAGCT
Source organism: Prunus kanzakura (assembly GCA_020521455.1). Taxonomy (NCBI): domain Eukaryota; kingdom Viridiplantae; phylum Streptophyta; class Magnoliopsida; order Rosales; family Rosaceae; genus Prunus; species Prunus kanzakura. The sequence continues at coordinate 1,158,529 of BPUM01000811.1, forward strand.
TGGACGTTATAACCCACTGTCTCAGCATTGACCCACAATAACGCCTTGTCCGCCAGAAACGCCGGGCCTACGACATTGTCAAGTACACCACAATGAAAACGAAAGTGGACAAGCTGAAAAAGAACAACTTCATCTAACCGGTGGATTACCCTATATGGTTGTCCAATGTTGTCATGATCCGGAAGATGGAAGATAAATAGCGGATGAGTGTCGACTTCACCAATCTCAACAAGGCGTGCCCCAAGGATAGCTTCCCCTTACCAAGAATCGACCAACTGGTTCACGCCACGATAGGGCACGAGTTGTTAAGTTTTATGGACACCTATTCGAGATATAACCAAATTCATATGCACCCAGCTGACCAGGAGAGCACCTCTTTTATCACCGACTGGGGCACGTATTGCTACCAGGTCATGCCGTTCATACTCAAAAATGCAAGGACTACCTACCAACGACTGGTCAACCGCATGTTCACAGACCAAATAGGAAAGGGCATGGAATTCTATGTTGATGACATGCTGGTAAAGAGCATCCAAGCCGACCAACACATCACCAACCTACCCGTCACCTTTGCCATCCTAAGGGAGTATGACATGAAGCTGAATCCAGCCAAATGTGTATTTGGAGTTGGCTCAGGCAAATTCTTAGGGTTTTTGATTAGTCACCGAGGTATTGAGGCAAACTCAGAGAAGATCCAAGCCCTCATCGGTATGACCCAACCCAAGACCTAGAAGGAGGTTCAGAGCTTGAGTGGGCATGTGGCAGCTCTGAACCGATTCATCTCTAAGGCCACTGACTGATGTCTCCCATTCTTTAAAGCGCTCAGGGGGAACAAGAAGATGGTAGATTGGACACTCGAGTGTGCCTCGGCGTTCGACAATTTGAAAGTACGTATGGGACAGGCCCTCATTCTATCTAAATCCGAGGTTGGGGACGTGCTATCATTGTACCTATATGTCTCCCCCTCGACGGTCAGCTATGTGCTCACCAGAGACCAGGACAAAATATAATACCCAGTCTACTATGTGAGCAAGGAATTAATTGATACAGAGACCCAATACCCGGAAATTGAGAAACTAGCCCTAGCCCTGATCACCTTGGCTTGGAAGCTACGCCTCTATTTCCAAGCCCACTCTATTGTAGTCCTGACTGACCAGCCATTAAGTCTAGTCCTGAGAAAACCGGAGACTTCAGGTTTGCTCATCAAGTGGTCAGTAGAGCTATGCGAATTTGATGTCACCTATCAGTCGCGCACAGCCATGAAGGCGCAGGCCATTGCCAACTTCATTTCAGAGTTCACACCACCAACATGTGGAGGCCCACAAAAAAACCTTGGAGCTAGTTCCAACCCCAGCACCGACAGGGCAGGACATCGCTCATTCTACCAACCTGACCTAGCCACGATGGACCCTATACATTGATGGTGTGTACAACTTGTAGGGATGCGGTGCAGGTCTGGTTTTAATATCCCTTGGCGGAATCACAGTGGAATATGGTCTCCGATTCCAATTATAGGCATCAAACAATGAGGCGGAATATGAAGCACTCCTTGCAGGTGTCTGCCGCGCAAATCTCACGACCTGGAGTTCCGGGCCGAGGGGATATGCGTGGACACGCGGCTTCCTGCTTTTGGATGTGGTGCGGTTGTGCGCGGGCGTGCCAGCACGGTCTACCGTGCGTTGAGTTGTGGTTTGGATGGAAGTGGTGAAATGATGCGCCTGTTTGGACTTGACCTTTAATCAAACGATTGTGGCTGAGAGAGAAACTAATCTCGGCCGTCAGGTTCAAGGCCTGAGCTACAAGGCCGTTTAATGGTGGTGTTGGTGGTGGTTTTAGGGCGGTGCTCCGGGGCGCTGCTCAGTGAGCGACGATCGTATGATATATGGGATGAATGAGCGAATAACAGGGATGGTGCTCCGGCGCCTTGAAACTCAAGGGTCGTATGATATATTGATGAATGGATTTTCCTTACAAACTAACACTACTCCTAGAAAAGCAAGTAAAGATATTGAAAGTACATTACGGGAAAATATAAGTTGCTCCGTGGGAGGCTTTGGTTTGGTGTTTGAACCCTTTGAATGTAGCTTGAGCCTTGTATTTATAGGAAGAGTTCCTGGAGGAGTAATCGAGGCTTGAAATCTGCATGGTGGAGCCTGATCAGAGCAAGTGGGTAGTCCAATCGACATTTGGGATCGTGAAGCATGGTGGTGTGACCCCATGAATCCCGGTGAATCTCGGCCGCCACCCTAATCGTGGTTTCTGCGCAACTGGCCGTGGGGATGCATTTATTGCTCTGATGGTTAGTCACCCAATCTCTCAAGCTGCAAGCATTCTTGTGAGAATGTTTGCGTCTAATCACCCTGCTTTCTGTCGCCAAATCCTGACTTCAGTCACTTCCCACCTTCCCTCGTGCATTAAATGCTTATTCTTGGCCAGTGAGTTTGCTGCAATAAACAGAAGCACTACCTTATTAAATGAAGCGTGGGACCCTGTTGCCACTTGATGATCTGACTTTAATATCTTTGGCCGTAATTTTGTTCGGCCTCGGCCTCGGCCTATAATCGAGGCCGAGATGATCGTGCCTTAGCAACTTTTCTTCTGTCTTCAGGAAGGCCGAGTATCTCGGCGAAACGCCGCGTTTTAGTTCCACGAGTAAGTACCAGGGCCGAGAAAATGAGCTCCCTCGGCCAGTCCCTGGCCGTGATTGATTAGGTACAAACAGCAGGCCTGCGCTTGGCGAAATAATTGGGGGTTGAGCACATCAACATCAACAGTGACTCGCAACTTGTGGTTAATCATGTCACGGACGAGTATCAGGCTCGGGGATAGCCTATGACCGCCTATGTCCAAAAGGTCAAGGGACTCCTCTCTTCCTTTCAATCACATACTATCATCCAAATCCCCCGCACCAAAAATACTCGAGCTGACTCACTAGCTTGCCTAAGCCTCGACCCTCGATACCAAGCTCAACCGAAACATCCCCATCGAATACCTAGCTGAAAAAAGCATAGATCGGACGAATTGCACTGGCATGGTAGTGGACGAGGCGGTAGCCTGAATGACCCCAATATGGGCGTTCCTCACCAACGGTGCACTCCCCCAAGACAAGATCCAGTCTCGGCAAATCCAGGCAAGGGCCACATGCTACACCATCATAGGCCAAAAACTGTATAAGCGAGGCCACTCTTTGCCCCTATTGTTGTGTGTCAACCCTGAGAAAGGATTGGAGGCCCTCCAAGAAATCCACGAAGGAATTTGTGGTGATCACGTCGCGGCTCAGTCTATGGCGAACAAAGTAGTACGATGATAGTCTTTAGCCAACCATGAATACTGAATTAGCGCTTGGGCATACGGATACTGACCCGACCATGGGGGTATCGCGTACGACTAGAGGTGCATTAATGTTCAACAAGCATGATCAGACCCCTGTCAGGTCAGTCGCTCCATCCGTCTGGTAAACAGCCTGGCAAGTGAAAGAGATTAGTTAATGCATCTCCCATCCGAATCCAGGTGTCGCCTTACCCTTTGATCCCTAATAAGCAGCTTGGTGATGGAGAGGGATCATTTAATATACTTCCCATCCAAAGCCACATGTTGTTTTATCACACAATCTCTGTCAGATAGCATGGTAATCAAAATAAGTCATTTAATGTACTCCAGTCCCACTTGGGAGAGGAGAGATAAATATCTCCTCCTTAAATATCTTTGTCTCTCCTTCTCCCCTATATAAATATACCCTCCACCTACATCAGGACGGAAATAGTAAATATTCTCATCTTGCAAACCCTAAATTTATTCACTCCACCTTACGGCCACACCTGACTTCACAATTTGAGTGAGTTCAATTGGGATCAACCCCAGTTCGCTTCTATTCTGATAGCTGTCCAAAGTGTGCAGGTATCTTCTGGGGAGCATCTCAACCTGGAGACCTGGTATAGAACCTAACCTTAATTCAGGTTATACGGTATACGAGGAGGATATGCGGTTTACAAAAGTGATTTTCAAAAAACACTTTTATAACTTACAAACACTTTTAGCTATATTCCAATCTCTCCTTTTGGAGGCCTCCGAGTCCAAGTTTGTCAACTGGTAGGGGCACTTAAATTGCCTACGGCAACTCCACTTTTGGATGAGCCAATGGTTAGAGTTTGGCTTTTGTGTTGCTCATTGTTTTCAACTAACCCCTGACAAAACAAGACATGAAGCACATAGAAATATGTGGTTACGTAACTGGTTTGACCCTCCAAACACTGTAAAGTAAATGTGAAACAATAAATTAATACTGAATAAAATAAGTTTATTTTAATGAAACATTGACAAAATAAGTGAAATTATAATATATTTTTTAAAAATAAACATAAAAAATTGAATGCTAGTTAAAGAAGAAATGTAGCATACAAACACGACGTCGTGTCTCATGCCTTTGTGTGTAAGACTGGCGTTTGCCACGTGGAGAGACAAAATTCAGACACTTTATTATGTGAACTTTGTAAGGTGTTTTTTTAGGACAAAAATGGGTTGTCGGAACGGGATAGCCATGATTGCCAGTGCCACCCACTGAATATTCACCATCAGAACATGGAATTCCAAAAATAAGTATGAAAGGTATGATTTCTATGAAGATTCTAGAGCACTGAGTTTCCCCTTTATACACGATTAATAAAGATAGTTTTTCTAAAACAATAACAGAATGGTTTTCTTTTAGTGGAATGGTGACGAAAACTCGAACTCGAGATATATTTTAATATTAAAAAGAAAAATATAACTAGATTAAAAGAAGTACTTATTATGAATGAAGGAAGTTATGAATCGAAAAACTTAAGAATGTGAATTGGTTCTACTCCCTCTAATTGATTGGGTTATAATTTTGAGGGTATTGAAATTACAGATATTAACATGTAATTTTTTTATTCTTTATGTACGTTAAACGCATGGGAAGTCATGAATTGAAATAATTTCAATACCCATGTCTTAGAGCAGGAATTGGGAATAATTCCAACCCATTCTTTAAATAAATAAAAAAATGAGCGATGGTATATTATTGATGAGCAAACAAAAGTACAAAGCAAGTGAGAAACATGACCAACGCTCCCCATCTTCCGGGCAACCCGAAAAAAATCATAGCACAATACTGGCTAAACCTATAGTCTCGCATTGGCTAAACCCAAACCCAACGCAACCAGACATCTTCCCCTCTTTAGAGCTCCAAACTATGTCGGAGGGAGCCAACTCCTTGTTTATGTGGGCCAAAATACAGTGACTATATCATGGCGGCTGTTTCCATATCACAAAATAAACTAACAATCTCGAAGAAAGAAGGGATGAAATGAGAGAGGAGGAGGTAGGGAACCTCAAAAAGGGGAGGCGGCCAAGACTTTTTTAATTCCAAACATGCTACAATTGATCTTAATAAGTCTATTGGCCAGTTAGTCTTATGGCAGCTAAGATTACAAGTATAATTCATTAGATTTAATGTACAACTAGGCACCCTCCATTTCTTCCCTCAGATGAGTAGACAGCTGATGTGGCACTAGTGGCTTTGCCACGAGAGACTAATTATAATTAATGAACCGACATTTAAATTTAATTTTATAGATAACATGCATCCACTTAACCTTCTGGTGGTTAGAATTAGAAGAATGTGGCCTGCGCACCAGAATTTCCCTATCTGTGTTTCTTAACCATCTTCGGACAAACAAGATAATACCAGTTTAATTACTGGCTCTTAAATTAATCCCAAAACCAGTCAGCTCTCTGTCTGAGGCACAAACATATTAGTGATGATGCCTTGCTCAACAGGCCACCACATATTCTCCTCCTCCTATAAATAGTCTCCTAATTTTGGAGCCTCTAAAACCACCAAACCAATCCAATCCATTCCAACCCACAATCACTTTTTTAAGTTATTGGTTTTTCGTTTTCCAACCATGTCTTCCATTGGAGCAACTTATGCAACAGTTTATGTGATGCAGAAGCGACAGAAGGAGGAAATGGAGAAGAAGCTAGAGCAAATGGGAGGGAGATCGAGCAGTACTGTACAAGACACCAAAGTCTCTGCACATGGGAGGAACAAAAAGGTTTATCCGGGGACTTTTCAGTCCCCGAACAATAGTCCGGTGGAGGCCGGACATAATTAATGTGGCTAATTCTGTGGGTTGTGAGTTTCTCAACTTGTATGTGATCATGGTGCTGGGCTAATTGACACTACCGTTGCTGGTTATTTCTGTGTACTATTGTAATTGTAATTAATTCTCTAAACATTTAGGTTTTATAAGTTTCCAAGTTTTAGGTTATGCTTGTTCTCAATTTGTATATCTATTACAAGTAAAAGTGGAAGAAGCTTTGCTCTGTGAGTTTCTGAAGTTGATGCCACGTGTGAAGTTCCATCGCAACGCCGTCCCATGGGTTTTAACGACGGTGTTGGTGCCTTATATGACACTTTCTATCTGCTGTAAATGATCCATTTTGTCTTGCTGCTAAGAGCATCTTCCTTCATGCAAAATGTTAAATTTGAATTTAATAATTTACGTGGCAATTTGAAATTTAGTAAAACTTTGAACTTCAACTGAAATCCCAGATTTCATATTATTTTTTTATATTTTTGAATGTAAATGAGATCCATGTGAATCGTGATCAATAAACCTATAAAAGATAATAAATATAATAGTGGTGCCTATGACTGAAAAAAATATTAAAATAATATTTGGCATCACACTTGATGGGATATCACTTTTGACTTATTTCTTCTAGCTTTCAAATCCATGTAAGATTTGACCACTCGGTTAAAGTTATTAAATAATTTTTTCCTTTTTGCCATTTCATATCTTCGTGGCAATTTAACATCTCCAAATTCCTTTTGGATATGCTCTAGGCGGGCAGTGGCGGAGGTAGAGTTTGGTATTTGGGGGGGCCACAAGCTTAAAACTGTGGGATTTTTTGTGCAATCTATACTATAATATTTATACAATCAAAGAGGTGAGAAGATGATAGGGGGGGCCCAGGCCATCTCAGGCCTATGAACAGCTCCGCCCCTGTAGGCGGGTGTATGACATTCTTTTTCTATTTAGTCCCTTGTTATGAGTTCACTTTTGTAGTTTGTCGACAATATCTATCAAGTAATGGCTTGTTGGAACAAGATATATAGCCATGATTACCATCCCACTGAATACCATCAGAACGTGGAATTACAAAAACAAGTCTAGAGGTGTATGATTGCTATTAAGACTCTAACCACTGATATTATAAAGTTCGTGTTGGAAAACTTGGCTTAGATGACTAGTACTATAAACTAGTCATGTAAACAAAATATGTTGATACAGATGCTGTTTTTCTTGATGAGGCCAAATAAAAATGAATTCGAGCCATTGGTATTATGAGCAACCCCTCAATTATGTATTGGGTGTTTATTTCCTTCCTCTTCTCTTCCCTAGAAGAATGCTGGCTGTATAATTTGGGATGACATGTGGTTTTTTTGTGGTGCGTGGCCATTCCTCTTAGTGTTAGAGAGAGAGTTCATTAAAGAAGAGTTTGTGCTCTTGAGTCATCCTCTAAAGATTTAGAGAGAGATGAGTACTTGTAATCTCATTTTCATTAGTGCAAGTATTTTCGGAATTTTTCCCATGGTTTTTCGCTTCATATTGGAGAGATTTTCATGTTAAATTTAGTGTATATTTCCTTTCTATATTTATATTTTTTAATACAAGCGGTAGTTTAAACTATACAGGGGGAGGGGGGTTTCTTACACACACTACTAAGGTGCTATGGGGATTCGAACTTGAGACCACTGGTTTGCAAGTTAAGGTCATTTTTCACTAGGCTAGACCCAGTTATATTTCTCATACTATTTGTGTTTGATTCGTATTTGAATTCCTACAATTTATAATTTTTTTTTATAAACAAGCGATTGTCTAAACTACAAAGAGAGAGACACACACTACAAAAGTATCATGGGGATTCGAACCTGAGACCATTGCTCTATAAGCTAAGGCCCTTTTTTCACTGGGCTAGACCTCGTTGACCTATGATTGACACTTAAGCATCTGCTTTTGGCTCAACATGAATAGTAGTGTAATTGAGAACGTAATTCTATATTAAGTCGATTGGCCCGTTAGTCTTATATGTATGATCTCATCGCTTTCAATTGACAGCTAAGATAACCCTTCATTAGATTTAATGTCCAACTAGGCCCCCTCCATTTCTTCCCCCAACATGAGCACACAGCTGATGTAGCATCTTTGTGGCATTCTTATGGCACTAGTGGCTTTGCCAACGTGTCATCCTAATTATAATTTATAATTAATTAACCGACATTTAAATTTATTATAGGTATAACATGCATCTACTTAACCTTCTAGTGGTTAGAAAGAATGTGGTCTGCGCACCACTATTCCATTTATTTCTGTTCTTAACCATCTTGGAACAAACAAGATAATACCAGTTTAATCACTGGTTCTTAAGATAATAACATAAACAGTCAGCTCTGAAATGCAAATGCTAGTGATGGCTTGCTAATAGAACCACACATTCCCTTATAAATACTCCTCTAATTTGGAAATCTCATACCACCACAACAATTCACTTTTTTTGAGTTGGGTTTCTGTTTTCTAGCCATGTCTTCCATTGGGGCTAGCTATGCTGGGGTTTATGTGATGCAGAAGCGACAGAAGGAGAAAATGGAGAAGAAGGAAGACGAAAATAGAGGGAAAGGAGAGAGCAGTACAGCAAAGGAGAGCAAAGTCTCTGCACCTGGGAGGACCAAAAAGGTCCATGCAGAGAATTTTCAGGCCCCGGACGCTACCCGTCCCTAGAGGAAGTGTGCATGGCTTAATGTGTGGAATGGTAGTTTCTAAAGTTTTTACAGATGCTTTTGCTTGGTTGATTTTCAAGTGATTTATTCTTGTTTAACTTGTGTTTTGTAAGTTTCCAAGTTTTAGGTTGTGCTTCCATTTTCACCTTGTACATATATCTACAACTTGCTATATGTTGTGTGATCGTTCTAAGCTATCTCAATACCAAAACTTTTTAGTTCTGCTCTCCGTAGTTTCCCCAATGAAAATACTTTAGATGCAATATTTGCGTCTCTTTGTGTGACGGGGACGAGGATTTCCCAAAACCTCTTAAACTGGGATGGGGGCGGGGATGGTATTGCCCAAACAACTTTGAATAAAAGAAAGCTTTGTTAATGTAAAGGTAGGCTGGATTTGCATTTGACCAAAATTCTAAAATATAATTACTGCAAGCACCGACCACGCAGGGACACGTTTCACTAATTATAATATAATACGTCTGATATTTTTCTACTTACAAAAGGTATGCTGCTAGTACGCTGCACGTCTAGCTTGTACATGGAGCATCTTCAAACTCTCATAATCACTAAAATAAGCTCCTTCCCTGTGATATGCTAAGTGGAACAAAATAGCAAAAAGAGAATCCCTGCCATGCCACGATCCCCATAGATGAGCTACATTTACTAGTTACTATATCGGTTAACAGCCAATTTCCTACAGCACCACCATTGGGGGCAAGTTAACCAAATCGGTCCCCATCTGTCTCGATTGCCACGAAAGCAAAAGTCCTCATGAATTCCATTGCCAAGGCTGAACATGCCCCAATCCTTTCTTCCAGCATTGTTCAGATTAAGCCTAGCTGAAATTCCATAAAGATGATCGGAATCCCATTCGTTCCACCATGGAGCAGCATGATCATTAGAGAAATAGATACGATTCCTCATCGCAACACCAAGTTCCGTCGAAGAAACAGACCGCGAACAACATTTGCCTAGAAATAAGATTTTATCCCCCAAATCATGTACCCTCTTCCAGGACATCAGGCTAAAATTTAATGAATATACTTTGAAATCATGTGTTTCAAGAATAGCCTCTGCTTTGGTGTTATAAAGCCTACAAACAAGAAGCAGCTCCCCACAAGATTCCACAAGATACTTCAACACACCACTATTTTCCTGCTCCTCTGACATTATTACTTCATGACAATCTATTTTTACCTCATAAGCATCATATGTTCTAATGCTAGCAAAGATATTAGCAGACTTAATCTGCCAAATGTTATAATCATTGCTTATAAGATAGAAACTTCCATCACAGAAGACAGCATCCTCAAATGGCTCACCATCCAGTTTATGTTTAAGCCATGATTCGGCTCCTGGGACCCAAAAAGAAAGCTCCCGACATTGACTATGAACAAGCATGCAAACATAGTTTTCAAGGATGGGAAGCCCCGAGAGAACAATCTTATGATAAAAGTTCCATGTTTTGGGAAGATCAGTTTTGTTCCTAGAGAATGGATTCAACAAGCTAATCTCAAGATAGAAACAACCAATATGTTTTACTAGAATCAACCAATCTTGATATGATCCCCAACAATATCTTCCATAAGCCTCGGGAAGCGCAATGTCCCAATGTTGTTTTTGTAGTATGCTAATACAAGTTCTTACCTCTCTATCTTTGCCAGACATCATGAGCCATGGCACACCACGGCTTTGCCAACCAGCAAGTTCTTGTGCAACAACATGTCTCCAGGCTTTGCAAACATCACTAACAGATATACAATCAGTTACAGTCAGTCGCTCAAAGATGATCTCAAGGATACCCCGAGGCAGCTCTGTCCAATCCAGATTAACAAGCTTCTGCTTCTTCCGTCTTCTATTTCTGCTTCGACCCATCGTGCAGCTCTAAGACTCTACTCGCCTACAAAAACAAATATGATTAATGAATATCCTTAAACTATCTTTGGGAGAAAAAGAGAGGGGGGAAAGAAATCATAATAACACCAACAAACTCTTAATGACAGATTGTAAATGAAATTGTAAATGCTACATCAAGAAGTAAGTAGTGTGTGAAAACAGAGTTTTTAGTGCAATAGTATAAGCTTCAATCCAGGTGTGATGTAAGGTTCTCTGTTAACTAATCCATCGAATCTGCATGTCTTTGGGTTTTACTACACTAGCAACCTCAAAAAATTTACATCAATTAAGAGGTGAGCATGACCCCTAATCAGTACAAGAAAGGATAATTATCTGCACGCCATGTGTTGTTGTTCTCAGCAGACCAGCAACTGTAGGAAATTACTGAGCTTCCTGGCTTGATCAGAGGTAGTGAGTACAATAAAAGGGTTTGGCTCAAACTTGAAAGAATCTTAAGCTCTTTGAAAATGGCTGAAGTATCCTTGTAGCATTTACACAGTAGAAAGTTGAAATTAAACCCAAAACTGAAATTCACTGCACAATATATTCTGGACAACCTGCTAGATAACTCTAAACTTCTAGATAAAAAAAGCAGTACTTGTTCCTACGAGTCTAGAACCAGACCTTGTAAGAAGCTCAAAGCAAATAAAAGCAGAGACACAAAATAAAACCAGAACTAAACTTTCTTCCATTGAACCATGCAAAATTGAATAGCAACCTTTTCAATGAGTTTTGGAAGATTTTAAACAGTGTTTTTAAAGGCATGCCTTCGCGCGCGTCGGAGCGAGGCGGCAGGAAATCGCCCGAGGCGGTCGGCTGTTTCGAGAGTTTCACGTTTAGCGCGGGGAAGGCGTAAGGAGGCGTTGCAAGGCGTGGCCAGGCGGAGCGAGGTGGAGCAAGGCGAGCCAGATCTGGACACTTCTGAACCGGAAGAAATTTTGCGAGTCTGCAAATTGGCTGCGACTCTGCGAGGAAGACGACTCGCGTGTTTGGTTTTTAGGTTTATTGTTATGAAACGATGTCGTTTCAATTGCAGTGTTATAAAAAAAAATTATAAATGCAACGACGTCGTTTCACTTGGAGTGTTTTGAAAAAAACGACGCAAGTTTCTGTGTTTTTTTTTTTTCTTACCTTTATTGTAATAAACTTAAGGCAAGAATAATTAATATCTTTCTTGCCTTTTCTAAATCCAGCTGGCTGTAGCTTTATTCTACTTACCTTTTTTTTTTCTTTTCTAAATTAATATATTAACACATGGACTTATCTATCTATATATATAAAGCAAAATGTAGAGAATGGTGAAACATTCAAAATACCAGAAAATGCCATTGGTTAATTTAAAAATTATTAATTGAAATTATTAATTAAATGAGGATAATATGGTAAATTCACTTTTTTTATATTAAAAAAATTCAAATTAAAAACGAAATCAAATAAACGAAAACGAAATCAAATGAGGATAATATCAAGGTTTGGTGTTTTTTGAAACTGCAAACGGACCGCGTTTTGCGGTAAATTGCATCGTGATAAAACCGCAATTTCAGTTGGTTATCATGAATTAACGGTTTAAATCGATTGGGATATTTTTGGCCTAAATTAGACAGTTTTAGGTCTTTTAAGTTGGGTATTTTTGTGTCATAAAAATCCAATCTTCCATACTTTTGTAGGCCTAGTTTTGAAGCTTCTTTTGAAACCTTTTGAGTTCAAGCATACTTTAACCTAAATAAATAAATTCACAACCTAAAGAAATAATGCAATGCAAAATTAATTAAAGTTACAACCCAACGGAAAAATTCAATTCAAAATTAATTAAAGTTACAAACCAAAAGAAAAATGCAATTCAAATTTATAGGCACCAATACAAACCTAAAAGAGAACTCGAGTGTTGGTGGTTGTGAGTGGATTTGAAGGACCCGGTTGCGAATGAGTGAATGATCGTAAGAGAGAGAGAGAGAGAGAGAGAGAAGCTTATTAGATTAGGTCTGATCGTAGCCGTTAGATTAATCTAACGCCTATCAATTAATTACAAAAATATATTTTTATTATTAATTAAAAATTGTTTGCAGTTTGCGGTAACTGCAAACTTGGTATTTTCCGAACCGTCACCGCAACCGCAATTGCAGTGCGGTTCCTCAAACCGCAAATTGTGGTCGGTTTTCTTGCTTGTTCGGTTCAAATGCAGTAATATCTCAGTTATTTTTTGCGGTTTTGCGATTTTTGAGTCTAAAATACCACCCGCAATTTTTAATGTTTTAATGAGAAGAAAAAGAAAAGGCAAAGTATATATCAAATAATCAATCAGATGTAAGTCCCTGGCCACTTTAAATTAACAAATATATACCAAACCCAACCCCATATATCTGGAACCAAAGGTAGATTAGAGCATCACCAATGGGGGGGTGTATATGGGGGTGTATGTTAAATATACACCCCGAGCCACCGGAATCATCTCCAATGGGGAGATGTAAAGGGTTGTATATTTACATCACCTCCATGGAGATGCAAAATAAAATGTATATTTGCATCCATTTTTACATCATTTGCAGCCGGAACCCACCCGAGAAAAGAGATGAAAAATGAAGAAAAGTCATCATTTACATAATTTACTTCGTTTCCCATTAGAGCAAAAAACGAATTTACACCCCCCGGAGGTGTAAAGGGGATGTAAAAGTGGCTTTACACCCCCGAATTTACACCCCCTCACTGGTGATGCTCTTAACTCTGCATAATGCTGGAAATAAAATAAGTGAAATTCAAAGCTCAAGAGCATGGCTCAGTTGGGCCATGTAGGCAAAGAGTCGTTAGATTTGACTGACAGCTCACGGTCATGCTGATTTTTGATTGAAAACTATTTTTCTGAAACGCAAGATTCTTCGTCATAATTCTTGGATAAGCCTAATACTGCGTTTGGTGTACGATTGGATTAGGACTAAATTTGTCAAAAATTTTAATTTTTAATTTTTAAAAAGAAAGCAAATGAATTTTTTTATTTTTTTATTTTGTACTTTTCTTCTCTCTCCCTCTGCTCTTTCTTCTTCATCTTCTCTCTCTGCGTCTTTTCCTTTTCATCTCTTCTTCTCCCTGCTCTCTCCTTCTCTTCTTCTAATTACTACCCCACCTAAAAACATCATCCAGTTCAGATACTTTGGCTTTGGTGTGGTAAGTAATTTGCAGAAACAAATTTGAGGGAGAGGCAGGAGCTCACACCTAAATCATGGCAGAAACCCACAGGTAAGTAATAGTGGTTATGAGGCATGGTCCCAAGGTATTAATTTGTGTTAGGCAAAATCACATAATTTGATTGAACTTGACAAAAAAAAATAAAATTCAACTGGTTCACCAAATGTGGATTTGGAGAGATTTCTCTTGGATGATTTAATCCAATTTGGTACCTACACGTGTATTAAATGCGTGCTTATTATACCAATCTTTTCGTAATTAACGAAAGACCCACTTCCACTTTGAGCTTCTTGATCACTCCATTTTCATCAAACACCTTCAAAACAAAATCGATCCCAGAAAAACCCAGATGGAATTCTGCGGGCAGCAAGTGGTTCTGATCACTGGGTGCTCCCAAGGAGGCATAGGCCATGCCCTGGCACGTGCGTTTGCTGCAGAGGGCTGTCTGGTGGTGGCTACGAGCAGGTCACTGAGCTCCATGGCTGACCTTCAGGAGGACCCAAGGTTCTTTTTACAAGAGCTGGATGTGGTTTCAGATGAGAGTGTGGATCACGTGGTGTCTAGTGTTTTGGAGAAGTACGGCCGAATTGATGTGCTGGTCAACAATGCTGGGATTCAATGTGTTGGTCCACTTGCAGAAGTCCCTCTCTCTGCTCTGCAAAACACTTTTAATACCAATGTTTACGGTATTGAAAGGACACTCTTTACTCTCTTTCAGTATACTGTTTGTGTTGTTTGTTGGTTTGTTGCCTGCTTTTCTATGTATAGCTACATGGGTTTTAGCTCAAATTGATGTTGAGGGTAGAGGGGAAATTTACAAATCCAAACACATCCACTTGTGTGGTCACCAAAACCTCCCTTTATTAACTGCCAAGCAGGTCTGTTTACCCAGTGGCTTGTTTGGTCTAACATTTGCTGCATATCATTCTCTTAATCATGTGAGCCTTTAGCTATAAGATATCAGTTTTCATTTGTTCTCATTCTAATTTGAGCATATGCCCAAAAACTTAGCAAAAATACACAAACCCTATGTCTCTCACACTCTCTACTGAAAACCAGAGAAACTCAACAAAAATTTGAAGGCACCACAATACACCCTTTAGGCAATTACTGATTGACCGCATCCTCAGAAATTTTTCGATCAGTATTGGATTAATGAACTTGTTAAAGCTTTGCAGAGGTTCTGTATAAAACAGGAATTTTGTCATTAGTTTGTCAACCTTTATTTTCTTACTAAATGTGGCACTGGAGCTTAACTGGTCTTCTAATGCAATGAAGCACATGGGCAGTATCTTCTACATAGGCTTTCAGAATGATTTTATAAATTCCATTTATATTCGATTGTCTCATGCAGTGATGCCAGCACATTTTTCATTTGTCTTCCTTAGCATTTTCCTTTGTTTGTTCTCAAGATGATTGATTGCATATGTACTCTTTTTGTGACCATGGATTAAGGTTCCATGAGGTTGATACAAGCTGTTGTCCCTCACATGGCATCAAGGAAAAAGGGAAAGATTGTAAATCTTGGAAGTGTTACTGTTTTGGCCCCTGGACCATGGGCTGGTGCCTACACAGCATCCAAAGCTGCTCTTCAAGCACTTTCTGATTCTTTAAGGTTTGTGCATCCCCATATCGCTTGTGGTTCGTATTACATACCTGTTTTATGCTTAGTTTAAACTTTGGTTCATATCTAATTACATCAAAAGAATACTCTGGTTCGTATCTACTAGTGTTCCCCCTTTCATCTCATAAAAATTGAAATCTTGGTGCTTGGATAAAACTCTTCTGAGTTATTTCAATGTTAGGAAGTGACTAGCATGCTAAAACTCTTCTTATGAAAGGAATAAGCAGCATCAACAAAATTCTTGTTGAAAATGTTAGAGCATCTCCAAGGGAGATGTCAAATACCAAACATCAAATTTAAATTTGATGGCTGATGTGGCAATCTGACATTTTACACAGCTTTACACTCCACCCGATATGTCAAATTAAATTATTATTTTATTATATTTTAGTGTTGATTTATTTTTAATTAAAAAGAATAGAAAAGAAAAAATAATAAAATAATCATTTGACATCTTGCTTTTGGGATGTCAAAAATAACATCTCAATCTTCAGCCTTCATTCCACATCAGCTTTGACACATCGGTTGGAGTGTGTGAGATGTTATTTATAGCTGTTAAATGTCTATGTGGCACTTTTGACATATCGGTTGGAGATGCTCTTAGAAGATACATGACAAAAATAATTTTCCTAAATTCCTAGCCATTTGTTTTAAATGGAAGGCCAAGAAAGAACATGATTTCTTAAATGATTATTTTGTCTGAAATTTTGTTGTATTGATTTCAGCATGCAATTCAATCAAAATGAAAGTATGGGTATACAAGTCTAAGACTAGGAACAACATAGATTGTAATTAATGAAACTTTTGTTTTTGCAAAGGAATGATCTCTGCCCCATCTCACATCTGATTGTGGGAATGTCAGATATACTTTTCTTAAAATTCGTGCTGGGTGACATGCCACTTAAATTTACTAATTCTGTACAGCTTTGTCATCTTTGATTGTTTTCTTTCACTCTTTGTGATTACTAATTATCCGCAAAATATCAATGTTTATTAGATTGGAACTCAGGCCCTTTGGGATCAATGTAATCACTGTTGTACCTGGAGCTGTTAGGTCAAACATTGGAAATTCTGCTTTAGCCGGCTACAACCAGATGCCTGAATGGAAATTATATAAACCTTTTGAAGCAGCAATCCGCGCTAGAGCAACTATGTCACAAGGACCCCATTCAACCTCTTCCGAAGAGTTTGCAAAGAGGACTGCGGCTGCCATTCTGAAGGAGAATCCGCTAGCTTGGTTCTCCTATGGCCGGCTCTCTACCATTTTCGCAATCTTGTATCATCTGCCGCTGTTCATAAGGGATTTTGTCATGAAGAAAGCAATGAAATGTTGAGCTTCTACATTCTTTATGGTTTTGTTTGTGTGCTGAAAGTACATGTATCAAGATCGCCTTATACACGAAGAAAGCACTATGTTCGTTAATAATGTAACAGGTTACAAGTGAAAAATATTTCATGTGTGATTTATGTATCTTCCTTGACCTCAGTAGTGCATGTGAATAACGTTATATCTGGTAAAAGAGCTTGGCCAATGCCTAGCAATCGGTTCATGATTGCATTTGATTTGAGTTTCACTGCCTAGTATAAGTTGTGTTTGTGGAAAGATAATCATGGAGATTTGAATAGGATGGTATGCAAATGAGCTATATTTGAACAAATTCTTCAAATCTGATCAGAATCTCTTTTTGTTCTACCTGTACAGATAAGATTTAAGGTCCTTCAACTTTCAACTACAAACAATTTCGAGATATGCAGTGGGTTGTAGATATGCATCATAAGAACCTGATTAAATTGCCTTGCTACAGTGGGTAGGAGATATCCAGATTCTAGGAGTGCACAAACAATTTTGTACGGACCTGGGCGGGGTGTGCTTCTTGATCCTTTCTAATACAAGCTTGGAGTAACCTCAACTACGATGTTTGGCTATAATAATTATCCAAAAATATTGTTGGAAAAATGATATGGATATTTATCCGACCGATTAAATTTAGGGTAAAGTGCCGTTTTCCCCCTTAAATTATTACGCTATTCGAACTTACACCCCTCGACTATTTGTTTGGTCAGTTTAGCACTCGAACTCTGTTATAATAGTAAAAATTCTTTCGGAAAAAAAGTGGAATTATTTGAACATTTCTCTCTCTAAAATGAGAGCTTCCCTCTCTAAAATGACAGCTCCCTCACCCAAGTGTGAGAAACCAAATCAGAAAAACAAAACTGAAGATAACAAGCCACATCATATTCAAGACTACCAACCACCAAAGAAGCATGAATACCGCCTGGACTTTATGACTCTGAAAGTCTATCCTGACTCTCTGACTATTGGCAATATGCTCAGAGATATTTATCACGGCCAACCACCTAACAAGGTAACATTAATGGAGATCTTCCAAATCTACATTTTATCGATTGTAAAGATGTTTGGTTGGCACAGTGCTTGGTCCAATCACTGCACTCAGGAGAACGACCATTGCATCTTCCCGTGGAGCCCTCATGGACTGAAGTCTGTCTCCCAGCCTCAAACAAACCTTAGAAAGCAAATTTTGGCCATCTGCTACTCTGTTACCTTACTCACCTTGTACAATCCAGAAACCAACTTCAGTAACCCATCTCAGTGGTCCAAGATGGACAACGCAAAGACTGAGGAGTTGGTGATCAAGCTTGAGGAATCTCTAGGTTTTTCAAGTTTGGAGAGTGGTACAAAATTGATTGGGGCAATCATTGCCGACAAGGTTCCAAACAGGGGTGCCATAAAGAATATCCTAATGAAAGCTTGGGAAAGTTTTGGTGAGGCGAAAATCATGTACATGAAGGACAACATCTTCACCATCCTGGTTCAAGATGAGGAAATGGCTAACAAGATCATTGAAGAAGGACCTTGGTCTGTTATGGGGTTCTGCTTCTCTGTGCAACGGTGGCCAAGTAACTTGGCAATTGAGGAGGCTCCTACACACATGGTGGCGTACTGGATTCAGGTTCATGGGATTCCTCTGAACCTAATGTCAACAGGAAATGCAAGGGAGATTGGGGAGAAGCTTGGAACAGTACTGGAAGTGGAGGATCCATGGAACTATGGCCCAAGAGGCTTCTTGAGAATACATACGCTGATTGACACCACAAAACCCCTGGCTGCGGGCTTTTGGCTACTGAGACCGAAAGAACCAGATACATGGGCGGAGTTAAAGTATGAAAAGTTGTCTGATTTCTGCTTTGATTGTGGTAGGCTGGGTCATACACAAAAGGGATGTAAGTTCCATCCGGACAATAATGAGGATGGTGAGTCTGCTGCTTTCGGGGAATGGATGAAAGCTCGTGCTATTCGTGAAAGGCGTAACCAGGTCAGTCTCAATGTTCAAAGAGGTGTTCGCCGCCGAGCAGGGCAGACAGGTGGGCTGAACCTGGGCACAAGAGTGGCGCGTGTGGCCCAAAGAAGTGGAGAAGAAGAGATTGATGTAGGGAACAACAACGGGTCCTGGCACGCTGACCAAAGCACACCTAGAGCCGAGCAATGGTCACAATCAGAAGGAACAAAGAATTTAATGTTAGGAAGGCAAACGGCTAGTTCTTCTCTCGGAAACAAGACAGATGGGAGGGCTGATGGGGACATACATAAAGGAGATGGGAATGGACAGAGCTCAAACCTTGAAATGCAGCTGTATGATTGGAATGCTGCAGGTGTCAGAGATAATCCCAACCATCAGAACGTGATCTTGGTGCATGATCAGAGTCCAAGTCAATGGGCATGGCCCTATGGGAGGATGTCTTCCATCGCTTTTGAGGAAAGAACCAAATGGGCCCAATCCCAGTTCTTGTTTGGGCGCCAATTTATTAATAATTGGGCCACTCCTGGGCCTGTAAGAGAAGGCCAAAGATCAAGTGGATTGGAAAACTCAGAACCTCCACAAATGCTTGAGCCCACCCAAGTAAACTCTCTTAACACTAGGCCAAAGGAGCAATTGCCTGAGCCTACTATTAATGTGGATATTGCTTTTGCAAAAATGGGTTTTAAACGTGAAGCTGAGCCAGGATGGAAGGAGGTAGGAAAAGAAAGCAAACGCACAAAGTTTATGAGAGGGGGAAATGAAGCTGAAAAATGGCACACAAAGGGGAGTAGACAGCAAAGGTGCTTTAAGAGTCCCAGAGCTCATAAGAAATCTGAGATCAAAGGCAAGAGCCCCAAAATTCTTGATTATTCGGAGGAAGGTTTGACTGATGTTCAGGTGGATCTGGCCCCAGAGGGGATGCTGGAAAATGATCAACAAAAAAGGAGCAGAGAATTTGTCACAAAAGACTCTGAAAATGGCGGTGGTGGTTGGCCTACAGCCACAAGGTCGCCATGAGCTATATCGTCTGGAACTGTCAGGGGATTGGGTCGGACCTGACAGTTCGGTCTCTTCGAGAGACAGTAAGAAAGAAAAGGTCTTCTATTGTGTTTCTTATGGAAACAAAGCAGAAGCACAATAGGTTATCAAAGATTGCTAAGGAGATGGGTTTTAACTACGATACTGCTGTGGACCCAGAAGGGATTGCAGGAGGTTTATGCCTATGGTGGGATGACAGAGTCAAGATAGAGGTGAGCAGAAAATCAAAAAATCTTATTGACACCATGGTGGAAATTGTAGCAACAGGAGTGAAATTCAGGGCCTCATGGGTTTATGGGACGCCCTACCGGGAGGAAAAAGAGGCTTTCTAGGATTGGTTAGGAACAAATCTACAACCTACGGTGATACCATGGATATGTATCGGAGATTTTAATGAAATATTATGGGCGTTTGAAAAAAAGGGTGGGCGGGCTTTTGATAGCAGAAGAAGGAGATATTTACATGACTTCATGGATAAGATGCATCTTATGGATTTGGGGTATCAAGGACAAGCTTTCACTTGGTGTGGAAAACGAGCTGATGGTGTGCTCATTCAAGAGAGGCTAGACAGAGGCTTAATTAATACCCAATGGCAAGAAGAGTGGTCAAATTCTTCCATTACTCACCTGCCTGTCGTGGGTTCTGACCATTGCCCCATCCTTGTGGAGACAGAAGCTCGAATAAGAAGAGGTTGTAAGCCTTTTAAGTTCGAGGCCCCTTGGACTTCTGATCCGGAGTGTAGAGAAGTGATTGACAGTAGCTGGCGAAGGGAATTTCATGGAAATAGAATGCATAAGTGGGGAAGAAAAATTAGGGGGTGTCGTGCGGATTTGCGAAAGTGGAGTGATGGGAAATTCTTAAATAATCAGAAAATTGCAAATTCCTTGTTGGCGGAGCTTGATCAACTTCAGCTGAACTGGGATGCAAACTTTGGGAAAATTGGGCAAGTAGTGAATAAGCTCAATGATGTTTGGAGGCGTGAGGAGTTGTATTGGAAGCAGAGGGCGAAAACAAAGTGGCTAAAAGAAGGAGATGCAAATACTGCCTTTTTCCACAATAGTACGGTTCAGAAAAGGAGGAGAAATCGGATTGCCCGGATAAAAAACCAAGATGGTGACTGGGAGAGTAACGATGCTTAGGTTCGTAACACCATTGAGACTTACTTCCAGAATTTATTTACTTCTGAAGGCCAGAGAGACTGGGGTGATATCTTATCTTTTGTCTCTCCAATAATCACTGAGGATATTAATTCAAGCTTGATGGCCCCAATAAATGATGAGGAGGTTAGACATGCTGTTTTTCAAATAGGGGCCCTAAAGTCCCCGGGGCCTGACGGTTTCTCTGGTATCTTTTATCAAAAGTATTGGAGCATAATTGGTGAGGATATGTGTGGGATGGTTAAAAGATTTTTCTCAGAGAACGAAAATATTTCTGCTATGAATGTAACAGAGATTGCTCTTATTCCAAAGGTGCTGAGCCCGGAGTTGGTCACTCAATTCCGCCTATTGCTCTGTGCAACTACTCTTACAAGGTAATCTCGAAGATTCTCGCTAATCGCCTTCAACCCCACTTAAATGCAATCATTTCTCCCCAACAATGTGCATTTATTCCTGGAAGGCAGATTCAAGATAATATTTTTATTGCACATGAGGCCTTCCACTCTCTGAAGATTAGAAGAGCTACCAGCATTTTTGAAATGGGGCTGAAGCTGGATATGAACAAAGCTTACGATAGAATTGAGTGGGATTTCCTCCAAGCAGTGTTATTGAAAATGGGTTTTGCAGAGGCTTGGGTGCAAAAGGTGATGAACTGTGTCTCTTCAGTGGAATTCTCTGCGATAATCAATGGTAGGGCAGGGGGTGGCTTCAAGCTATCAAGGGGAATTCGCCAAGGGGACCCTATATCTCCATATTTGTTCATAATTTTCAGTGACGTGTTATCTTCTATGCTTAACCACGCAGCTGCAAGAGGCTTCCTTCAAGGTCTAAGTTTTGGTAGGAGGGGCCCGACTCTAACTCACCTATTTTTCGCAGATGACTCCCTCCTATTTCTCAAAGCTACAAGTCAAAATTGCAGAGTGGTGAGCCAAATTCTTAAGTCTTACTGCAAGGCCTCGGGTCAAGTTGTCAATTTGGAAAAATAAAACCTGTTTTTCAGTCCTAACACTTTGGCGGAAGTGAAGGAAGAGATGAAAGCTGCTCTTAACGTTAATATCACGGATGACCCTGGAAAAAACCTTGGCCTTCCAACAATATACGGGAGATCAAAAAAGGAGGCTTTGGCTTTTGTAAAGGAGAAAATCTTGCATAAGGTGCAGGGATGGAAGCAAAACTTACTCACGCAAGCGGGTCGAGAAGTATTGATAAAGTCCGTGGCTCAGGCTGTTCCCTCATATCCCATGTCAGTGTTCTCTTTTCCCATCGGCTTCTGCAAGGAGATTGATAGCATTCTTGCCAACTTTTGGTGGGGACATAACCAAGAAGCAAATAAAATTCATTGGATTAGCTGAAAGGATTTGGGGCTGCCAAAGAAGGAAGGAGGGATGGGTTTTCGAAGCCTAAGAGACTTTAATACTGCCTTATTAGCCAAGCAATGCTGGAGATTGATGATGGAGCCAGATGCTTTTTGGGCTCAATTAATTAAGAGTCGATACTTTCCGAACAATGATTTTCTAGAAGCAAAAAAAGGGGCTAGGTCCTCATGGGCTTGGTTGAGCTTGCTGGCAGGCAGGGACGTCATTCTCAATGGTGCGCGGTGGCAAGTTTTGGATGGAAGTCGGATTAATTTGTGGACTGACAAGTGGATTCCTTGCTCCCCTGCTCACCTTTTAATGCCAAAGCCAGGTGTGGAGGTAAATGAGGAGGAAAAGGTTGAAACAATAATAAACCCTTCAAACTGTGTCTGGAATGTAAATGCTATTGATAGACAAGTCGATGTCAGGGATGCTTGTTTGACTAAAGCTCTGCCTTTAGGTGACGAGACTGAGGCTGACAGAATGGTGTGGCCTTTCAATAGAGATGGTAGATTTACTGTAAAATCTGGGTATAATTTAATCATCAATGCTTCTCTTAGTTCTAACACTAGTAGGCCTTCTGGCTCTTGGACAACAGATAAGATTCTGTGGAAGTCAATATGGAATTCGAAGCTGGTGCCAAAATTAAAAAATTTCTTGTGGAGAATTTGCAAGGGTTGTTTATCGACTTGTCAGGCTCTGCATAGGAGACACCTTGGTCCCTCGCCTCTTTGTCCTTTATGTGGAGAGTTTCCTGAATCTGAAGAGCGCCTCCTTCTTTTATGCAACTGGGTTCAAGGAGTTTGGTTTGGAGGCCCTTTATGTTACAAAATAAATAGACAAAGTATTACAACAATTGGTGAGTGGCTAAAGAGGACCTTGCAGCTCCCTCAAAGCTCTGCTCACGATCGATCTTGGCTCATGGCTCAAATTTCTTATACTTGTTGGTGTATTTGGAAAAGTCGATGCGCTGCTGTCTTTGAGGGTGTTCAGGTGTGCCCGCAGAAGACTTTGTGTGCTGCCCAGTCTATGGTTAGCGAATTCATGCAAATGCAATCTGAGTCTGTGATGAATATGAGTGAAAATGATGTTGAGGTTGGGGCGACAGAGGCAAGATGGTCTGCCCCTCCCCATGCATACTATAAAGTAAATGTTGATGCTTCTTGGGAGGGAGGTTCGAAGCTAGCAGGTTTGGGTGTGGTGGTTCGGGACTCGAATGCTGTGTGTTTGGGCGGCAGCTGTAAAACCAGACTAGCAGCGTCGGCTATTGAGGCTGAGGCACACGCAGCGTTGAATGGAGTACATTTAGCTGCTCAAATGGGGATTTCACATGTGGTTTTTGAATCTGATTCAAAGGAGTTGGTCCAGTCTGTCAAAGGCCATATTCAGAAGAGTAGATGGACTATTTTCCCCATTCTAGCGGCAATTCGAAGAGCCTGCAGTGGTTTCAGTTCGTATTCTTGGAATTGGGTGCACCGTGGTGCAAACAAAGCAGCAGATGCTGCAGCTTCTCATGCTAGAAGGAGGATGTGTGATGAGGTTTGGGAATCCAACCTCCCATCCTCTTTGGTCTTTGTGTTGCAAGCTTATGGGCTCCCATGTCCCCCTACCATGTGAGTTCTGTCTGTTAGAGGCGGACACGCTCCCTATTGGGAGGTGTCATAGGTTTGGCCTCTAACTATTTTTGCTTTTGTTTTGTTGTAGCTTGTTTTTCATCTCTTTCTGCTGTGGCTGCTTTAGTTTCGCTGTTGCTTTTTTTTTTCCTTTCTTTTCGCTGGCTGTTGGTAGCTTTGTTGTTCTTTGTTTGTGGCTGTGGGTAGCCTAGCCCTTTGCTTGTACTTCTCTTTCGTTTGGAATGAAAGTACTCTTGACCACAACAAAAAAAAACAAAAAACAAAAAAAAAAACAACTCTGTTATAATAGTCAATTTTGCTCTTACCGTTAAATGTGAGGCAATTTCATCCAAATTGCCATAAAAAAAATCACGTGAGCCGCACATGCTTCTTATTGTGAGGGTAATATGGTCCTTTCCTCCTGGTCTTCAACCTCCTCCAAAACCATGGGTGTTGGGGCGGGGGTGAGAGCATCAGCTCTAGGCATTAGCGGAGCCACCATGAGGTTTCTTCTTATTCTTTTAATAAGTTGCTGTGTTTGTTAATTAGATAATTGGTAATATTCGGGTGGGGATGGATGTATATTCTTTTTTTTTATTTTTTATGACAAGATGGCTATATATTCTTTAATAAGCTATGGTGTGGTTAATTTGGTATATGGGTAAACATTTATGAATTTGGAAGTGCAAAATGGACTTATATTTTGGAAATAACTGCCTAGTAGCCTACTAATTGTTTTGTATAGTAGGGTTAACTATTGATTTGCCCCCTGAATTTGTACCTTACTTTCAATTTACCCCATATTTATTTTTTTTAGGAAAATTAAAGACCTCAATTATTATTTTTAGCCAATTTCCCTCTGCCGTTAATTTTCCTTGCGTTCCATCCAATTTACCGTTAAAAATATCATGTACCAAGCGTGAGGCTATTGAAGGGCAATTTGGTCATTTTTTCACCTTAACAATTAAAATTTTGAGAAAAAAATTAAAGCAAAAAACAAAGAATTATAATAATTAAAGATAAATGATTTTCTCACTCCCCTTTTATCCACCTACACTCTTTTTTGTTTAGAAAAATGGAGTGTAAGGGGATAAAAATGGAGTGGAAAAATTAGTACCCTAATTAAAAACCCTTCTACCTCTTTTCCCTTTCCCCACTATTGTTACCCCCACCCCTCAACCATCTCCATCCCTTTGCCCTTGTCCTTCCCCTCACCTCCCCTTTCCTACACCCACCCTCTCCGTTGCTCCCTCCCTCCCAGAACTTCTCAACACCCCAACCTGAGACCACCCACCTAGCCACTCTTCCTCATCGTTACCCCCACCACCAAAATCAAACCCCCAACTTGTAATTAAACTCAATACAAAGCATACCCAACCATAAATCACAACAAAGATTCAGAAAAATACAAGCATTCCATAACCCACAAGCACAACATCTCTGTTTATCTCTCTCTCTCTCTCTCTCTCTCTCTCTCATGGGCATATCGGGTAGGGGTTGCTGGTTGAGTAGCACGTAGATATTACACAACTTGGGTGTTGGGTGGACTAAGGAATTCAAGGGGTTAAGGTGAGTTTTTGGGCAAAGAGGGGTGCTGGAGTTGGGAGACTATGGGGGGGTGGCTACGGGATGATGGTGGGGGAGGCTAGGGATTGGTGGGAGAAAGATGGGGTTGGGAAATGTTTTTGTTTTGTTTTCTTTTTCTTTATTGTTTTATAACATTATTTTATAATTATTTAAGTGTCACATGCCTTGCTTGTGACCATTCTTAACACTAATTGGATGAAATGTGAGTGAATCTAACGGTATGGAGGAAATTGACTAAAAATAATAATTGAGGTCCTTAATTTTCTTATATAAAAAAAAAATACGGGATAAATCGAAAATTATGTACAAGTTCATGGAGCAAATCAATAGTTAACCCTTGTTTTGTATATGTATTAATTATTATTTTTTTATAATATTATAGATGAAATATCAAATTTTCTATTATATTATTTTTCAAAAATATATATTATTTTAATCGTCATATGTGCCATACTTGTATCCTAGTTTTTGGAGATTTGTCTTATTAGGGTATCGTATTATATCGCCGCACCCGTATCAGTATTTGTGCAACACAAGTATTTGTCCATTTTGTTGATTAAAATTGAATATTTATTATGAGTAGGACTAAATCGGCAGACGAAATAATTCAGGGGTTAAGTTCAAATTGCTTAACAGTTCAGGGGGCAAGACGGCTAAAAATTCTTAAATTTATATTGGATCCTAAAAGAGAAAATGCTGACCCCAAAAATTAGAGCCAAAATGCTGATCTCAGAAGAAACGAAAAAACACCAAAGCCGCCCAAATGAATAAACAAAATTTTGATCTCGGCACAAAATGCTTTTTCCTCAAAATTTCACATTGGTTATACTTCCTACCTAAGTTATTCAAATTTCACATTGGTTATATTGTCTACCTAAATAATTCAAATTCACTGAGAATTATGAGGATGACCGTAATACACCATTCCGGGTGGCTGAAGTGGCCGGAAACTAGGAGCTGGAGGTTGCTGAGTTAAGGGTATTGGTTGCTGCTGGGTAATTTGTACGGCCTGTTGATTCATTTGCAATGGCTGTTGAGTCAAAGGCACCATTGGACTCACCATATGAGGTGGGGGAGGTGGTGGTCCTAGAGGCAAAGGTGGAATGCTCCCATAACCATATGAGCTCATGACCCCTCCTGCTGGCTGTAAATATTGTTGGGAGGGTGGGTTTGGAAGCATGTGAAATTGACCTTGAGAGGTGGGGGCTTGATTCTGAGGTTGGGGAACCAATGCTGATTGGTACGAATGGTTTGGCGGCACAGCAGGCGGCTGTGCTGACATAAAAACATTGGCATCTGAAACTGGCATGGACCTTTCAGGTTTGGACATTGAATCAGTCCCCGAACTCTTGGGCATTGATGTGAATGAATTTGAAGACGTGGAGGGCTTTGTCAGACCAGCATTCTTCGCTTCTTCAGCAGCGAAAGTAGAAAGAACAGAAGCCATAATCAATTGAGAAGAACTAGAAGCAGCAAGCTTGTCTGCAACCAAAGCTGCAATGGCTGCAGCTGATTTCCTAGGTGTTTGTCCCCCTTTAGAATTTCCATCAGTTGGTGGACTAGTCGCACTTGATGGTTTAAATACATAATCTTCATCATTGAGTCGCTTCCGCATGTTCGTGGCTTCTTCTGCCTGTGCCTGTGCTACCTACGCTTGTCAAAATGTATCAGCTTAGCAGTCAGATGATCCATTGCTCAATTGTTACTATAATGAAGCTAAATAATAGTGATCCCTATATCTGTATCAACTGCAGACAAATAGAGAACTAATGACTTCGAGAGCAAGACTCGTATTCTTTACTTGACACAACACAACAAAGCACACATGTTAAATTATCAAGGTCCAATAAATTAGGGGGACAAAAGATAGTAGACTTGGAACTTATCACAACAATGTTATATCATGTCAAATGCTTTGATGTACTAGATAATTTATTTTGCATGATCTCATAATCACAACGAAAGAATTAAAAACTAGCTTGAGATCAACGCAACGCTTGCTAGTATGATATTAAGAGTGGGAATTGAATGCATCTATTAGCACAAAGTTCACTGACAATTTGAGATGATACAATTGGACTAGACAGCATACATGTTTGTCCATGACCAACTAAACATGCTCTGACCTAGCGTAGGGTCATGCAACAACAAAGTCCTTCTCAGAACTGTAACAATAGTAACAGGAGAGCTGGCCATCATCACACACAAAAGTCCCAATGCCAAAATTCTCCTCCATAGTTGATCTACTTACAGTACATAACACTTCAAGTCGTTTAATATTGACGGAAAGCCACTTTAATGGAAAGCCCATTATATGTTTATAAGAATACTGGACTTTCATTAAAATGAATGGTATTGACAAAAGAACAAATGTCCTGAACTTGTACTAACCAATAGCACTCCTACAGCAAAAGTCTCGTAAGAGGCTCAGAACAGAACCAAATCTCAAGGTTTGTTAGACAACTTTTTTATTTTTTTATTTTTTTAGCATTCACTTATACATGCTTTGAAAATTTCCCCAATTCAGCAACTTCTGCTGTAATGGAAATTAAGACCATTTCTCAACCACATCAACAGTGTTAACAGCTACCACATCTGCCCTCAATTTTTAGCAACAACTTGCATGTATTTTGAAAAAAATTACATTGACTCATCAACTAACAGTTCGCTAATAATCAAACCAACATGAAAATTAAGAGGCGTTGCAACAGTTCTGACCATGGGTGGCAATTTGGTATGTCAAAGCAGGTTAGGACATAAATGGGCCAGGTCCTTAATTTATCCTTTTGCCCACTTATGCGTTACCCACACTACCCTAAATATATGGACAGGACACAATGTGGAGTTTCTGTCTGACTAGTGATTGTTCAACCCAATTCACACATGAATATTCCAAGAAAATTCAAAAAACGTTTTTTGAAGACCTTTTTTGTTGAGAGGGACGATAATATACTAAACTCACCCACACCACACAAATGCTAGGACTTGAACCCAAGACCTTTCCTGGGGGAGCAATTGCTCCAAACCACACTAGTGGGTCATTTACAGCAGAAAATGTGAAGTTTTTGAAGTTCAGTCAAGGCAGAAATTGCATTCCTTCTCTACTCTGTTCTCTAGTTTATCAGTCGTCAAGCAAACCCACACATGTAATTACAAAATTTCACAAAATCCCTTGATGTTAGGTTTAAATAACTAACTTCATCTTCTAAAGTCCTAAAGATGTGAGCTAGCTCCTAGTGACTTTGGTTAGGGGACAACCCAGATCTGGGTTCAACTTTAGTAACTAATAAAAACGGAAGGAAATTACACCATGAGGGGAAAAAAGGAGGGAAAAATAACAGAGAAAGGCAAAGATCAATGGCCACTCCCCTTCTCCACTGACACAATATCATTCTGGGTGTCTCTTTCCCAAGTAAGACACTTAATCCAAAAGGATAATGATGAGAAGGTTGTATCCTGTTTTCATTTTGGTCTTCCCAGAAACTTGTACCTGTCTGTGGAAGAGGAGAGTAACTCATTTGGTTTGGATGTTACACGACAAAATTTTGGCACCCCTTCTTGAAACAGTTTCCGGTGGCCAAGTGGATGTTACCTTACAAATTACCAAAGAAGAGGCAATATAGCATTCTAAATCATGAAAATACAATGTGCCACATAACCATCCAACAATCTTCCAGTAAACACTATGGCATGATGATCAAAGGTAAAATTTTATAACATGCAAACACTCCATCTCATAAAACTTTAAACAAAAGCAGAAAAAAGAAACACAAACAAACAACAACAAGAACTTATTGAAAGATACAATCATTAGGGACATACCTGCATATGAGTCCGAACATTCTCCAGTTCAGATTCCTGACAAAGTTTCCAGAAAGTTAGCAGAAGCGTACAACATGAAAAGCTTCTTGTTGAGCACAACATGCTTCCTTATTTGCGTGTTTTCGAACTAGAAACCTGATGAACAATTTTTTTTTTAAATGGCTTGATTCAATACCTGTTCATGCAGAGCTTCTTTTAATTGAGATACAAGCACTACTCTACTTGCTTCAACTAATTTAAGTTTTTCAATACATTGCTTCAAAAGATTTTCTTCCTCCTCTAGTTCTTTTGATAAAGTTTTCCGCTTTGGATCCTTTGCTGAAGATAAAAAGAAAATTAGGTTAAGAGGCCACAATTTTGGAAATCAGGCAAGACTTAAATGCCCTTATGCAAAAGGACGTAATTCTGAAAGAGCTAAAATGATTTCCAGTCAACTGTTCTAGTCATAACCAAAGATAGTTTACCATTAGTACAGGCTATGTCAACATCTTTCTCCAACTTCCTTACACGATGAACTGCAGATTTGCATTTACTCATCTCAGCATCTTCAGTGGGATGTTCACTGATCACCGAGTGAAATGCAGATACGATCTTCTCAGCTGGACCGCCAATGGAAAGTTTCTGGTATCCAAATATTATGAAGTTAGCAATCACTCAAATAAGTAGAAATACAGGAGCAGAACATGTATTAAGTTGAACAAAAGACTTAGTTCTGCAGAGATGGTAGTCACATAGAAATAAAATGAAGCAAAACGGAAAAAGAACTATCACAGAAGCTCTTATGCTCACCGTTCTGATAGAGCGTGAATCTCTTTTTACAATTCTGACTGAACGTGAGCGCTTCTTGCCGCTGAATTCCAAGGGTGGAGGCACTTCTTCCCCAAGCATTAGTTCTTTGAGGCTCCGGGCACGAGAGCCAAATACTCGCCTCTCTTCCCATATTCCAACCTAAAAAATTTGTAAGAGAGCAAACCAAGTTGAGCCATTTTGTACATCATAGAAGGAATTAATAAACCAGTCAATAAAAAATTCCTACAGTTAGACTGGTGCACATGATTAAAATATAAGTAGAGTCAGCTAGCATTCTTTGGGCCAGGTAAAGAGAGAGAGAAGAATATTTATGTTAAAAGTTCAAACAGATATATGTCAAATACCCAAAACCTATTACTTGTCCGCCTACTTATGGTTAAAAAAAAAGGAAGATGTTATTGGCACTCCCCACTAATGAAAAAAAAAATAAAATGGGAGGGAGCTGTGCAGGATGACTATTTTGGAGTGCTAATAACAATTTCCTTGAAAAATATTCAACATTGAAATTAAAAAAATTGTGACAGCAATGCCTAACTGTAAATTTGTTATTAGTATAACACTGCATTTTAAATTAGTGGCTATAGGTTCATGCTATCAGTTGCTGGATTTGCTATCTGAAACAAAATAAATGAAGGAGGAACTTACTAATCTAGAGACAACAGTCTTTCCATGATCATCGCCTTCCTCAATAACAACTTTGAGCGCAGCTGGAAGAACCTTCCAAAACTCAGTAACAAATTCATTTCCTTTACGCTTACTGTTCTGTAGGATGTCATTTGCAAGATACAAGAGAGGAACTTTCTGAACCATCTGTGCATTATGGAACTGTTTATCCCATGTTGCAACAACCAGTTCTGCTTTGCTTCGGTGAAATATACACCAATGTGACAAAGCTTATTATAAAGTCAAGGAAACAGGGTTTTACCTTAAGACATTAAACAACAATGCTTCAGAATGCATTCAAGTTAACAAGAAGTAGACTCCTGCACGTTTTTTTTAACTTTAAACTCAACCTTCAATGAAATTTTTTATAAAAAAATGTTTAAAAATTGAAACCAATAAATAAATAAATGAGCAATAGGCCAAAAGGTTATTCAAATTGGGCTTCAATCAAATGTATCTTGTGCACGTACTGTCATCTAGCCAACATTTGAAAACATTTGATGTTTTCACTAATGTAAGTCATAAACCAAACCAGCTTGATATGCAGATTGATGGTACTAATAGAATTAAATGAATGGTGTTGTGCACCTACTCCTCCAAGGATCAAACCATCACTTAGTTCCCAGTTAGGGTTCATCAACCATTCAATAGACTTCTTCCACAATTCTGGAAAGTTATTCTATTGTTTTCCCCTATTTTTTAAAGCAAAATTTAATCATGAATTCATACGTACCAAATTAGCTAACAAACTTTTGTTAAGAAAGAAAAGGGTACTCTTTACAACATTGAAAATGCTGAACTTGACAAAGGAAGCAAAATGGTAAAAACAGTCGAATCAAGCCATTTCCTCCAACCAATCGACAGCACACAAGCAATTAAGTTTGGAATTTACCTTATTGGTTTCTATAGCAGCAACTCAAAGTTTAAAATCAGCTAACCTTTCCATGTCCCGTTTTAGCAAACTACGTCAAAAGAGAGATAATTCGAATTTATCCCCATCAAGTAAAGCATAATCCAAACAGAAAACCGGACCATGAAAAGCCAAATTACCAATTCCACAACATGTGACAACTGTTCATCAATTATAGCAAAAATCAAGTAAGTGTCATTCAGAGAAATTTAGATACAACCTTATAAATCCATTATTCTCACAGCAGAGATGTAGCTACCATCTGGGCCCATACCCGCTACCTCAGAGTACCAATTCACAAGCACCCAAGAATGTAACCAAAGATTAAAAGGTGTACAGAACTTTCTAATTTATTAACAGGAAAGGATACTTTCAATGCATTGCTGGGTGCTGTTGAGCTTCGAGAGCTTGTCTGCAAGTATCTGCTCACTGAATACACTATTCATATCCTACCTCAAGAATGCCTTCTCACCACCCACCCCACCAGACAAAATATATAAAACAAGATACCCTAAAGCACTGTTCTTTACTAAAACAAGAAAAACAAAAAAGAATCTTCAAAATTCAAAAAAGCAAAAACCCTTTGCAGGACTTCAAATAATACCTCGTAAACTTTTGAACTTGAACCCCAAAATCAAGAACGAAGCAGCTCCAATTAGCGGAAGGCAGCAACAAGATTGGAGCAAATGAAAAGAAATGGAGAATTAGACTTCAGAAAGTACTTGGACCAGCAATACGACGACGTTGAGCAAATTAAAGAATGAGAGTCTGTATGTGAGATTCAAGTGCGATTGATGAAAGAGAAGAATTGTTGAATCTGCCAAACCCTAGAAACGGTTTTCTATTCTCTGTTGCAGGGGAGTGGCAAAGAGAAACGCTTCTAACATAGAGAGAGAGAGAGTTTGACCAAAAAAAAACATAGAGAGAGAGAGGGAGAGAGAGAGAGAGAGAGAGAGAGAGTTGCAGATAAAAAAAGAGGTTTTTTTAGTTTTGGGGGGCAATTGGCGCAAAAGGTTTTGTTGAGGGAGTAACTCAATGTTTTTTTTTTTGAGTGCTGCTAAACGAACCCTAAAATTAACTGAGTACACCTTACTAAACTATTTATTGAATTACCAATTTACCCTAATATAAAATGACCAAAAAGATAAAATAATATTGGTATTTATTGCTTTGAATCCATGCCTTCAAACAAATTGACATAATTTTTAACAAACAACACGAATCCATGAGAAGTGTATATCCAAGTTGATTTTTTTATGCATAAAACTTAAACAATCAATAACACAAGCCAATTCATGCTGAAATATTGGAAACCCACACCCAAAGAGTTCTCCGCTGCAAGGTTGGAGTCTAGGAGAGTCTGAGACTGCCATGGTTGAGGGAGAAGAAGCGTTCAAAATGCCTATTGATATTTTACATTATTTTCCATACGAGTTAACAGTGTTTATGTATTGTTAAAGGTGGAGAGACGTGTCAAAATTTTAGATCAAGGAACGGAGGAGACAGGGAATTTGGGGACAGCAGATCTCAACTCTCCTGAGATCCTATTCTCTACGCCACCCCCCTTAACAACCCTAGTCACCATTTCTACTTCAACTCCGACGGCAACTCATTAAAACCCAATTCTCAAATGCAACAATCTAATCCCAATCCCAATTCAGATGTTTCCAAAAAACAAATGGTGGTCGTGGTGAAGAACTGCAATTCCAGGTGGTGGTGGTCGCACATGAGAGAGAGAAAAGAAGAAGAAGAAGCAGAAGAGAGAGAGAGAGTTTTGTCAAAATATTATTTTATTAATATTTTACTGTAATTTTTTATTTTAAATACTTTAAAAGATTAAAAATTAAAGAGGGTGTACCATGGGTATTTTTGGTAGTTAAATAAGGTGTACTTAGTTAATTTTACATTTTAATTTAAACATTATGGTGTACTTAGCTCATAGGGTGTACTCGGTTAATTTTAGGGTTCGTTTAGCAGCACTTTTTTTTTTTTGGGTCTAAAACCCAGCGTGAACTAAAACGGATCTGCAGATTTACCCCAATTTTATTTTATTTTTTTTTATACAATTGTTTTCACAATACAATATAGTTTTTTTTAGGGAGCCTGATTTTCTCACTCCTCTTTTATCCACTTACACAATTACACTCCCTTTTATGATTAAGGTTTTGGCTCTCATTGGATCCAAAACAAACATTTAGCACACCATCTAGTCTAAACACCCTCATAAGCTAAAATCATCTTTTTTTTTAAACAATAAATAGTCTAACCTACGAGGAGGGTACTTGAACTTCAGTACAATGAGGCGGACTCACTGTTCTAGCCAATTGACCTAACCCGTCTAATAAGCTAATTAGGATATTGTAAATAAATAGTTATTTCTCTTTCATATATGGTCCATGTTTTTTTCTCATTAATCATATACGAATAGGGAATGCTCCTAAGGATTGGGAAATTTGCAATCCACCATCTATGTCTAACTTAGTTAAAGCTTCCGTTAAATTTAAAGGCATTTTGTCAATTCACTCTAACTAAAAATAATTTTAAATATAAAAAAGTTAACCTGATTACACAGCAGCTTCCAAAAAAAAAAAATTTAACCTAATTACACTCATCGACCCAGCCATGAATGAGCATGCTATGGCTATGCCTATGCACCTAAATTAAAATTAAAACTTAAAATTAAATCTAATATAAATGGTATATATCACAGGTGGTCTAAATGATGGATGAGTTTCTAATTTTTATTTTATTTTAAAGTTTTGAATAAAAAGATAAAAATGAGTTTTGAATCTTTAGCTTCCCATGAGGGTGAGGGGGAGAATTGGCGTTGGGAAGGAAAGGTGGGGCTAGGGAATGTGTGGTGCAATTAGGTTATTTAAAAAATAAAAAAAATCTAAATTATGTTTTTTATAATTTTTTTTAGTTATGGTGAGTTGACAGAAATGCCATCAAACTTAACAGAAATTGTAACGGAGTTAGACATAAGTGGTGGATTGCAACACTTTACAAAGTTCAAGTGGTTAAAAATAAAAATTCAAAATTCAAGTGGTATTGGCGCACATGCCCAAAAGTTCATGTGGTATTTATGCAAATTTTTCTTGAGGATTTTTTTTTGTTAAGAATTAGTTAAGGATTTATAATCTCAGTCATTGAATCACATATATGGTATATGTAAAAATAAAAAAATAAAAAAATTAA
This sequence comes from Prunus kanzakura, assembly GCA_020521455.1. NCBI lineage: Eukaryota > Viridiplantae > Streptophyta > Magnoliopsida > Rosales > Rosaceae > Prunus > Prunus kanzakura. The sequence continues at coordinate 1,193,508 of BPUM01000811.1, forward strand.
CCCACTAGCATATCTAATGGATGACAACTAGTCCTTAACACAAATTTGCCCTTCTGACAAAAGACTATCAAGAAAACTTTTCAAAATAAGGTCCTCAAATCCCTCCCCTAAACTTATTATGGAATTCTCGTTGTTGAGTTTCAATCCCTCCCCTAAATGTTATCTCATGATCAAAATTGGTCAAATCCATCTTGAACACTCAACGAGGAGAAATTATTGTAACTCAATCTTGAACAATCAATCCATTAATATGAGTGAACGACAAATTTATAGTCTCACTACCTAGCACACACACGCACTACAGAATACAGATGGTGGTATGCCCCTAACTTTTCCACCTGCTCCACCGTGTCTTAAGAGAATTCCTCAATATTAATGGCGTCTATTGAAATTGAACACTCTTTACTGACGTGCGACTACTCAAAGTGATGTTCTAAGTTCGTGTGGCGATTACATGATAGCTTCCAAGTTGGTGTGCTCTGTTTGCCCAAATGCATAGCTGATGATCAGAAGATTTTGAAACAGGGAAAAACCTGTTTTCAATGGATGTTGTGCTCAGCTCTCATTCCAAAGAGCTTATCCTGCAACCCTAATTACCCTAGGAAGCAACATCCCTAAACCAATTTTCCAAAATTCAAAATCCAGATTCATCAATATAATTTAGGCTCCATCAGTTTAAAGTAAAGTGCAATTGGAACTCTACTTCCATAGAAAACGAAGATACAAATGGATCCACAAGCCAATAAATAAGGCTCAGTCTATAAGGGTTCTAATACTAATATAGAAAAACACTTGGTATCAGGCCCTCTCAACCATGAACAAGATTTCATAATAACCAAAATCCATTAAACATGCAATTACAAGACACTTCCCTACATCTAACATACTGACCGACTGAAAAGAAAATCTGAACAGCAGCCATGGATGGACTGTGGCGATGCTCCTACTGCTTGGCATTTTTGCCCTGTGCTGCAAGTTTTTCAGCCACTTGTTCTTCCGACAAAGGTAAGTAATAGATTCGAGGAGTTGACTTGGTTTTTCGAAAGAGATCGTCCAAAGTGACAATCGGTGTATCAAGTTTCTCCGGTAGAGGAGGTGGGGGAGGCAAAGGAAGCCGTTCTCTTGCTGAGGAAGGGGCAGTCAAAGGTGGTGGAGGTGGAAGAGAAGGAGGTGGTGGAAGCTGCTGCTGCTGCTGCTGCTGCCTAGGTTGACGGGGTGAAGGCTGTGGCTGTGAGGTGGATGGGGCAACAGGTACAGCAGGACCGCTACTGATGGGTGTAGCAGGAGTCTGAGGAATCTGAACCCGTGTTTGCACTTCCTGGGGATCAACAAACTCGGCCACTAAAAGGCGCCCACCGTTGGGAGGCCACTGTAGGTTATACACAGCATTCCGTGTCTCCAAGGCTTCTTCCGTTGATGAATACTGCATAAACACAGTAATTTCATGAGGAAGGGATGAGTTTCATTCTATATGAGAGAGAGAGAGAGAGAGAGAGAGAGAGAGAGAGTCTTACAGTAACATAGCAATGAGTCTTGATGTGGTCCATCCAGAAATCAGTAACCTTCCCAGTTTTGCCTAAAAGTTCTTGCACAGCTTTCAAGGTGAAAGGTCGCAGAAAACGATCAATTCTAAGGGAATTAGTTGGAGGCTTCTGCGATGGTGGAACTGCAACAAACAAAGATATAAGGAATCAAAGCATATGTTGCTGGACATAATCAGATACAAGAAACGAAGAAAAACTCACCAACACGTTCCTTGGGGGCATCCTCACTCATTGTAGAGTTCGATCTTGAAAAGCTACGCTTCAAACTGGGGCTCTGGAAAGTATCCTTGGGTGTGACTGAAGGTGTTTGAAGAGGGCTTTGCAGCTCTGGAACTTTAAGGTTTTCAGAGTTCCACCTGCGCCTCTTTACAGGCTCATTGCTTCCAACTGCTGCTTGATCTGCAAGGGAAGTTAACCAATAAAAAGGGCATACTAATACCAGATTCTTTAATGAGGAAAGGAAAAAAAAAACAACGTACAGAGCCAAACATATGATATTATTTCAAACAAGTACAGGAATCATGCAGATGTGGGGAACAAAAAGTAATCAAAACTTACAAAATAGCAATACATAAAAAATATGCGTCAAAAAACAAAGGAAAATAAGATCAGTGAAATAAAGTGGCAGAAAGTAGGTAAAGTCCTCTTACACGATAAGTAAAAGGCAGAACATCGAAGCCTAAAATTTCTAACGGGAATCAAGGTACATTCAGAAACTGATTATATTCATCACAAAGTTGTCTGTCCCTTTATACACTAAGAATGGCTCTCACTTCTCCTTAAGACATTTCCAAAATTCCAACAAAACATTAATAATAGTAGAATTCCTATAAAACATTGATGTCCTTATATTTTTAGGTAGTTCATTAGTATTCCAAGACCCTATTTATTACATAGAGAAACAACTAAAACTAAAGAGACTAGTTGACTATTTATTAAAAGTCATAAATGGGTGGGTAGTATTAATCCCTACTCCTAAAGAAAAATGTTCTTTGTGATATACACATGACCTTATTACAGATATGCACCGCAGATAGCTCAAAATTGCATGAAGATAATATATGTTTCAGAAGCCAAATGCATAAACTTTATGGATCCCAACTCACACAGAAGTTTAGACAGTTAGTAATGTAACAGATGGGTTGAAAAATATAATAGTATCAAGAAACACTGGCTGCAATGCTTACCATTAAGCTTTCTTTTCTCAGCAGGAAGAGCTGGATGATTCTTGTTCTCAGCACTTACATCATTTTTGTCTGTGGCAATATCATCTCCCACAATACCAGCACGACTTTCCTCATTCACAATAGGAACTTCATTTTTCTCACCAATATCTCCCACATCGTCAGAACTATATTTTGAATCAATTTGTTTACTGTCCAACACATCTTCTTCCATAGAATCATCTCCAGAACTTCTCTCTAAATTTAATATTTCTGAGTACCCCAAATCCGCATTATCATTTTTCTTGCTAATGTCTGCATTTGTAATGTTGTCATCTTTCTCTCCAAGAGATGCCTTGTCCTCAAGTGGCTCGTCAACATCCATTGGATGTGAATCACCACTGACTGGAACAACAGTGCTGGATGATGGGTCCACCATCTCCGGCTTAACAATATCTAATTCTAATTTGACATGATCAGCAATTATATTATCCTTTAGTTCAATCGTTTCATTAATTGACACAGAATCAGTAGAAATAGAATCATATTTTACTTCAGACCCTAAAGTGCTGACTTCAGATACCTGGTAGTTCGAAGCAGAAGAGCCGAGGATGTCATCCTTGGCTGTAGGCTCTAAACCCTCATTTTCCAGCTGGGGCTTTAGATCCTCAATCTCCAACTGGGGCTTTAGAGCCTCATTCTCCAACTGGGGCTTTAGATCAACATTCTCTAGCTGGGGCTTTGGATCCTCCAGCTGGGGCTCCGGTTCCTCATTCTCCAGCTGGGGCTTTGGATCCTCATTCTCAAGCTGGGGCTTTGGATCCTCATTCTCAAGCCGGGGCTTTGGGTCCTCATTCTCAAGCAGGGGCTTTGCATCCTCATTCTCCAGTAGGGGCTTTGAATTCCCATTTCCCTTACTGGCTTCAGTGTTCTGTGAATCTTGCACAACTACTACTTCCTCAGTTACCACACTCTCGGTGACCGTAACACTGGTTTCCACAGTGGTTTCCACAGTAGTTGATTGACCCAGCCCCACTTCAACAATAGCACATGCATCTTTATCCACCAAAATATAACCTTCTTGAATATTCCCTTGATCCAAGGTTGCTGCGCGGTTGTCAATCTGAACTGGAACATCAACTTTTTCAGTCCTTTTACGTCCACCAGAACCAATACTTTTAGGTGTTCTAGAACCTGAACGTGGCTCTACAACTTTCACCCCAACAACAGGTTGGGGATCACCATTAAGACCATTATCAGCATTTGCCCTTTCAATTCGTATTGCTTCATCCAAACGCTTTATCAAATCATCCTTCAAACCCTTGGTTGTCAATTTCCGCTTCTTGAGCTCCTCTTTTAACTCTGTAACCTTCCATTGATCAATTGGTCGATTATCGAGAATTGGATATGGTGATGACATCTTCGTTCAACTAAAACCTCACCTTCAATCCTGATTTAATGTAACACAAAAAATACAACAACAATGGTACATATATCAGCAACAAAAAAGAAAAGAAAAAAGCAAACCACACAAAAACAAGGAAAATAACTTCAGTTAATACATAAACAAGAAAATGCAGCCACCAAGTACCAAACAAGAAGCAATCACATTCAAAAAATACAATGATACAGATATTTCCACTTAACTATTTAAGGAAGCTAACATATGCATAAAGGTTTGAAAATAACATAGAAAATTTTTGAAATCCCAAGTTCACTATTTGGCCAATTTCCCCAATAAGAATGAAAGTCTCTAGGTCTCAACAATTTCTGCATACCATAAGCTTCTTGCTAAATAAACTGTGAAAAACTGTTCTCTACTCAAGGCATTACAATAAAAGTTAAATTTTCCTCTATAAAAAATAATACTTCCGTCAAAAAATGACAAGAACAATACAAATTACTAATTCCTTGCAAATAATATCAACAAATAAAAACAAAACAAAATAATGACCAGTATATTATACTAAACAATCATAGTATATTAACTCGGATGCAAGAACTTAGCAAAGAGCAACGCACAAACAAAGAGACCATAATCTACCAACATGTTTGATTAAAAAAAATATATATCCATCAAGAAATACTTGTCATGCAGAGAAAAGGAAAAACATTTGAATGTAATACATGATAATAAATTCTATAGATTCTATAGAGGCTCTATGTCACAATTCATCGAGAAAACTAAATGATAAGCTTATAATTAATGAGAAAAAAAAAAACCAAATACGAAATCCTGAATTCAAAACTTTGGCAAAGCCCCTAATCCAACAAAACAGATAAACTAGAAACAAAGGCCATACCTTTGCTGCAGAAAATAACACAATTTCTTATACAAATAATCCACAAAAGCCACAACAAAAAAACCAAAACCCTAGTTACGAAAATGCATTACAGTGTCACATGCCACAAAACGAAAAGATTAAAATAACAAGACTCACAGGAATGAACGCTTGCTAGACAGCCTTGAGGAGAGAATCAAAAGGCCCACAAAAAAGGGAGTGGACAAATTGAAAACCCTAAATTTACAACACAAAACCCACCATTAGAGAAGCAAACAGAGAAAACATCACCATCTATGAAGAAAACCCAGAAAATAGATTGACAAGGCTAAATCTTTATAGAGCTCTCCCAATGGAACAAAGACCCGGCGCTTGAGTCGGTGTGAATTTTCTCGTTTCCTGAAAATAAACGATAACAAACACAAAAAAGAGAAAGAGAAACAAAAGAAATGTGAAAAACAAGTATGCGAGAGAGGGAAAACGGAAACAACAAAAACGATTTCTTTCTTCTTTTCTCTTTCGTTTTGGGAAATTTGATTTTGGGTTTTCTAGGGTTCCTATCTTGCTTCTTTAGTTTCTTTCTTTTTTGTTTGTGTTATCGAAGGAAGAGGTAAGAAAACGAGGCGAAGTGGGCTTTCATCTAAAAATGTGATATTTTTGTTACCGGGTTTCCGGAAATACCCTTGGGTCACGTATCCTACGTGGCGGCTCTGAGGTGTCTGATTCGATAGAGGGATGAGACTGAAGTTACAGAACTCAGGCCCATGTAGGCCCATTAAGAGAACCTGGGCCTTAACTGGTTGTTCATCGGGCGCTCACTAAAATATCCTTTTTTTATCACCTTCGTTCCTAAATCGGATGGGATTTGCAGTCTCGTCGTCTCTGTGAAGGAACAGACGAAACGAATTTGCGATTGGCGCCCCTGATTCTGCCACCTCCTGTGAGTATTTTTTTTAATTAATTTATTTATGTTTCAGTGATATTTGAATCGATTAAATTGGTTGGGGTTTTGTAATTCAGATTGCTCTCTCTTTTGGGTTCTTCTTTCCTTTTTCGTGAAAATGGTGATTTGGGCATGCCCTGATTTTCGTATCCATAGTGAAATTGAGGTTTTGATTGATTCGATTGTGTATTATTTGATGGATTTTGTGTTTGAGAGTTGAAAATGATGTGAAACCCTAGAGTGCTATTTGCTTACAAGTTCTCGTGTTTATTGCACCTTTAGAGGACATTCATGTTCTCTGATTCATTGTTATGATAGGCAACTGGGTGGCAATTTTTTTTATGAGAAATAATTTGTGATATGCGGTTTTTTTTTCCCTACTTTTTCAGTTGGTTTTTGTTGTTATAAATCTTGTAAAATTAGTGAATGAAGTAAACAAAAAAATTTTAAAAAAGGAGGAGGTTAATTAGAATCCTTATGCAGTCAGGAAAGCTAATCTGAATACTTTATAATTTTGGATTACTATGCTTTCGTAGTTTGTGTGTACTTTTACAGCTCTTT